>JANUYF010000001.1:424536231-425136231 GCA_026167975.1 Phrynosoma blainvillii
GAGATTTTATCTGCAAAGAAATTGTTAAATGCGTCACAGCAGGCTGTCGTCGGGTTAAGCAAGGGATTTGGTGCAGGGGGTACCTGCGCCATCTCCCTCACCACCTTAAACAGCTCTGCCGGACGAGACTCTGCAGACGCAATACGTGCAGAGGAGAATGCTCTCTGCTCTGCACGTATTGCCTCCCGATAGGACCAAAGAAAGTTCCTATGGCGAGTTCTGTCAGATCGGAGTCAAGTTTTCCGCCACGTGCGCTCTAGTCGTTGTCCAAATGTGTAAACTATATACTATACATACTCATGTATAAATTGAAGGCTGGTTTGGGGGCAAAATTATGGATTTTCATATGACCTGTGGGTAAGTCGAGGATAAAACTTAAGGTGAAGCAAAGGAAAAAGATGCCAAAGAACTTACAAAATTCTGGCAAGCATAACTGTTTGTGCTCACCATAAAGGCTGGATGGATAAGGGAACTATAGTAAATGGTGGCTGTGAGATGGGGGGAGGGCAACCAGATGCAGGTGGAACTCAGAAATCGCAGATATGTCAAAAAGGATATAAAGGCAAAGAGTTAAGGTACAGTATTAACTCTTATCAAAAAAGGGACCATCCCTTCTCTGAGTAGAAAGAAGAGCTTAGTCCATATCCTGGGAGAACCTAAAAGATGCACCAACCTGCTCTAATTTCGATGCTCCTTTGGGGAGAAATGCCAAACAGCTGCCGGCCTCAGCACTGTTTTCCCATCCAAGCATTCAAAAAAGCCAGAAGCGGCATAAAGGGGGTCATTTACAGTGACCTTTGGCTAAGTCAACCCAGGTTTTTTTGGGGTCATTTTTTTTTTTTACTAAATTTCTAGATTTTATACATGAGTATATACAGTAATATCTTTACATCTGGTGATCTAGATAAAATCATGGGTTATGTAAAGAGCTGGTAGCTCCTAATGCTAAAAGAAAATAAGTCAGTCAACTTTGCAATTAAGAACAGAATTTTGTTAAAAACAATTTTTATTACTTTTAAAAAAAACAAAATTAAGGGCCACCTACGTACATCATCATTCTGTTGAGCTTCCTGCATGACAAATTCTCGTACCATAGATGGATTATATTCCACCAAATAGGAGAATATATCAGTAGCTGCACTTCGCACTTGTGCGTCATCCATACCCTGCAGTAAAACAAAAACAGACAATGTTAACTACAGTGGGAAAGCATAATCTAAAGCCTACATGTTATTGTTTTAATTCTCTCACCTTTGAGCTTCAGTGAAGTACAGATTGTTTTCTGATTTTCTATCTCTAAGGAAGTTCGAAACCCAAAGGCATCATGCATTTTGAATATCTGAAATTCCCCACCTACCTCAATACCAATTTTTAGGTTCTGTCTACCATTTACACTTGTCCCTCCACATTTGCGGCTTTGACTTTTGCAGCTTTGATTATTCACTGATTTTATTAATATGTTCTCTCTAGGAATATCTAGGTCCTTCAGCATAATTCTATGGTCGACTTTAACCAAAAGTCGCACTGAAGGACCTAGAGATTCCTAGAGAGAACACTCTACTAGGCATTTGTAGCTCCTCCAGCACAATTCTTTGGTCAATGTCTGACAGAGTCACACTGGAGGACCTAGAGATTCCTAGAGAAGTGTTCTCTCAGGTAAAAACATAGTGTATTTGTTATTTGTGGTTTTTCCACATTCACGGGGGTCCTGTGCCCCTAACCCCAGTGAATGTGGAGGGACAAGTATATTTATCCATCCATTCATGTTTTCACACTATCCTCTTATCACCCCTTGCCTGGACTATGCTAGGGATCAATATTAGAAAAAAAAGTATGTTTTGTAGCCAAAGTGCTATCCCAAAATGATAAATGAAGAGTTGCAAATATTTAAAAATCAAACTATGGTGGAGCTATAGAGAGCTGAAAAGAAAGACAATGCTAGAAGTAAACTTTTGGAAACTTACTAGAATGACTTCTAGTGCTGGAAGAATGCCCATATTAGACAATGTTTTGAAAAAAGCATCTCTGTTTTGAGGCTGTAATGTCTGAGAAAATGCACAGAACTCTTTAAGGAAGTTTACCTGAAATACAAAAATAAATAAATAAAAAAACCTGTATTTATCAATGTACAGAATCCCAGAGCTGCTTTACAAAGCACATTTTAAAACATTCTTACCAATTCTTGCCTCTTCTCCTCATCTGTAGCTTCATCTGTAAGTTGTGCAAATAGGTCTGTCAAAAATTTTTCATCTTCCTATAAAAAAATCATATTATACAAATTAAAGGCATATTATATGTTTTCTAAGCCCACAGACACCAGTTACATATTCACCAATTGTAAAATCCCACAGAAACAAAAATGTACAACACTGACATGCACTGTATTTAACAAAGATTTGAAGTAAATCTTTTCTTACTTTCGGATAAAAAACTGACTTTGGTGCCAGAGATCTCAACCATACTAAGCAGCTTTGCACTTACCTATTTGCTTGCAAACTACACAGAACATTAAAAAATTGCTTCAATGGCCAAGACCAAAGTCTCACATAATTTAGCAGAAAATTTCAGTTTTGCAAACTTTGCAAGATGTTCTTCATATAAAACCACATTTTCCCTTGCTGATCCTTCAAAATCATCACTGCATGAACTCAAGCATATCTATACTGAGTTAAAATCAAGTCAAAGACAGAGAAAAATGGTTCCATGTGTTTCATTATTTCTTGTCACATACAACAGTCTTGCTAGCAGTCATGCTATGTAATAAATCTTATGGCCTATGTGGATAACCACAGACCTATGCAAAAAGACGAGACATTGACTTTTGTGTTCACATAGTGGATGTACCACTAGAACTATGTATTTTGGGTTATGCACATTGACCTTCAATGTTGCTAAGCACAATTCTAGCTTTAAAAGCCAATGCATATGTATGTTATAAAGGTTATAAATAAAATATTTTAAAAAAGCCAATGCATAGAGGCAAAGTAGACCCAAGGAGTAAAATTCAATTCCCTGACACACATACCGGTATTTTGAGGCAGCTTCAGATACTTCTGAAAAAGGCATCAGCACTGTTTAACTTATTCTACCATAGGAAGTGTGGGGCATACTTGTCTGTTCCACACAAAAACACAGATTAGACAGTAACTGAATGCTTTACCTGTCCAATGCATGCCCCTGTGTTACGGAAGTGTCTATGTATAGATGGAATATGACTTCTAGTGTTGGAAGAATGCCCATATTAAGCAATTTTGGGGGTGGGAAAGCATCCCTGTTGTGAGGTTATAATCCTTGACAAAATGTGCAAAATGAAGCAAATTTTTATGAATAAAAATGCCTTTTCTCCTCCTCTGCAGCTTCACGTGTAGTTTCCTCTATATAGGAAAACTAAGCATTACACAGTTTGTACTCTTCAAATAAAAAAATGAATAAAACTCAGGTTTAATCAGAATAATTCATTTTTCTTCAAATTCCCCTTTTCCTCTCATAATGTCAACATTTCTAGAGATGCCACATCTCTATCCACACTACTTTGATAGTAGTAGTATCACAATATTAAAGCAATACTGGACACAAAACTTAGTAGAAATATTGAAGATAAAAATTATTTCAAATCTTAAAAAGCCACTTTTTACAGCATTGTCCCTCCCAAAACAACACACATAAGTAGTGAGAAACACAGTATACTGTATATTAAACTCATACCTAAGGTTACCAAGGAATTAAAATTACTATTTTTACTTGATATAAATTCAAACAATGGCAATAGGATTTCTAAGGCAGATTTAGGAGCTAGTTTAAGACGGCTCTTTATATCATAACAACATCTACCATGTATTGTTAGATTCTCAAATACCCAATATTTCCTTTAACATTCTTTTCTTCACTACAAATGACCACAACTTAAGAAAGCAAACGCAAAGATTATATTCTTGATTTCTGCTTAGGTGTGTACAAGTTGGGATACAGTCTCTCTGTATAAAACAGTCAGCTGTTTCTACTGCTGGCATCTGCTCCCAGGGTGTATCTACACAAAATGTATCATGTACTACCGCCATCCCATACCAGCTGAATTACTAGATACCAGTGTCCTAACATTCCCTTACAATCTTTTATTCCTCTTTGAGCTGGGAGACAGGAGCTAGCAATCCACTGAAACAGTATATCATATCAATTATGGAGGAGAAAGAGTACCATTCTGACTCATTCCTTCTCCCTAGCCCCTTCCCCCTACCTGGTCAATATAAGAGGGCTGGTAGGAACTGTGTCTATTAGGGCATGGGTGCCCTCCAGATGTAACTGCCAACTTTCATCACCAGTGGGTATGCTGGCTAGGGCTGCTGGAACTTGCAGACCAACAACACAGGAGAGCTGCCAAATTCCCCACCTCTGTGTTAGGCTGTCACTATATTATGGACCAGTGAACACAAATACTCCAGCATAACCTCCTCTGAGAATACAAGAGGGTGGGTGACAAATGGGTTGTATCTATAAAACATATTTGAGTTAAAGGAAATAGTTTTTTGGAACTATGCTCACACAGATATTTCCAAGCAAGTACTTACAGAATCACAACACTAGATAAATAAAAGCATTTTATGTTTCACTGCTTTGTTTAGTATCATGTTAATCTTTCACAGTATCCCAAACTTTGGTCCTCCAGGTATTTTGAACTACAACTCTCAGAAGCCCCAGCCAGCTTGGTCAACAATCAGGAATTCTGGGAGCCGCAATCCAAAACATATGAATGACCAAAGTTTGGGAATTGCTGACCTACAATGTCATGGCAATGTTAAACCATATTAAACCATGGTAAAGCAATGTTAAAACTGTAACTGAACAGGGAATATTTACCAGACGATACATTCTCAATTTTCCACACCAAGTTTCGCAATGACCTTCTCTAACACTAGGTCAAGTGGTGACAGTACACACAGAGAATTTTGCATGGAACTTGACGAAAAGTTGTTGCAAAACTGTATGATCTCAACTTTCAAAACAAAAAACAAAATAAAAACAAAGGAAGCAATTTCATATGCCACGTGGTTACTGAAGTGTTTGGGAAACATACAAGACTATTGAAAGCCTCCAATAATTCATTAATTAAAATTCCACTTTTTGTCTAATATCTAGCCCCCACCCATGATGTCCTTTCCCCACATCATGCTGCTTTTTGTCAAGCTACAAAACTTTAAAAACAGCCTAAATGTAGATTAGAAACTGTCTGTCTTAGCTCTGTTGGGCATAATGCAGTAACAATATAATTATCAGGACATTGTTTGGTTTTTCTTGATACAGTAAGAATTCTTGTCCTTATGTTCATACTTTTTACATATTTTATTAAGAAAAGCTAAAAGGTCATTGAAAATTCTACCATTCTAAAGGACAAACTGCATCTTTTTTTTATTTTCCTAGGCTTTCCAGTCCTCAGCATCTACAAACAATAATGGTATTGTTGTTTATGTTTACAACTTTCCTTGTTAATTTTCAGACTTTTTTTGCATAAATGTTTACCATATAGTGTAAACCATATACTTTACTACTTCCACTGCTTTGATGCTGTTTTGAAAAGCAGGGTATAGTTAACCATACTTAATTAACTGACAAGCATGGATTTTTCAGAACGCAAGGAGGGATTCAAATATCAGCATGAGATATATATCCAGAATTAAAGCCACATATCCCAATTCAGTGCAATTACTTCGACGAAAATATGAGAAGGCATGTGAAAAAAAATACAGCATGTGTATTAACAGTGTTCATGTTTGGAGCAAGACCAATGCTGGAAATGAATCAAGTAACTTGAGGTTTGGAAGATATATTTTGTGGGAATACTTAGTACACCTTAAAAGGGATTAGAAAAAGCTATTACACTTTGACCTATGTTACTTTATATAAAACAAACTAGGATTATGGGAATTTAATGAAATCAGGCAGGATGGAACCATAATAAAAGTGACATTGAACAAGGCTGCCTTGGGATTCCATTAACCTACAGCACACACACCCAATTTTCAGCCAAAGCAAATCTTTTCGGGGGGGGGGGGGAACCCAACTCAATTTGTAATACTTAACTAAATATCACTGATTCAGGGGCATCCTAAAACAGAAAAAAATAACCCCAAACCAACCAGAATGTCACTTGTGGCCATCCATTTTGGTGGCTGAAACAGAGGAGTGCAGCTCTCTGGAAGAGGACAATATTGTAAAGAGCAGTCCTCTAAGCTGCAGAGTGCTCTTATTCCTGCTCTAAAAGGAAGGTCATAAGTCAAAAAATGTATGGAAACACTTATAAGTAAGAAATCCTTGTAACTTCTGTTTGAAATGACAGTCATTTACGAGTCAGCATACCAGACTCTGAACCTTCCAGGCCTGTGAAATGTTCTATTATGTTTAACAGTAAAGCTACAAAGACCTACTCCACCAGAAACAACATTTAATCCGTGTAATTTTTCAATCAAAGGAAAAAAAAACTTACCTGTAACATACCAACTATTTCTACTTTATTAAAAAAGATGAATGAATGAAGCGTTGATAACATGTTTTCCTCAAATACCGAAGGAGTAGGTAGAACCATATCTTGAATATACTGTACTCTATATGTCTGGTGTATTTTTTGTTTCAGCTCTGGGTCAGATATTGGAATAACTTCTTTAAATTTTGCAGTTTTTGTCAGAAATTCCCTGTGTTTCCGTGACTGCGATAAAGATGGATCATATTCTAGGCATCCAATTACATCCATTATACATTCTTCTGAAAACATGACTTCAAAAAGTGCAGTTCTATTCAAAAGGAAGATTCCCTTAATAATTTCATACAAATGGTGCAGTCCTTCAGTGTTCTCCAAATCCTCACATACGTGAAAAATTTCTAAGAGCTTTTTAATATAGCCCTCATTTTCCAGTGCTAGAGCAAGTTTTTCACGTCGCAACGGTGAAGGCAGTGAAGATGCCACAAGTTCTGCAATTTCTTCTAATCGACTTAATTCACAAGATGGCAACTCTAGACCTGGGGATGACATATCATCAAAGCGTTCCTCCTCAGATTCATCCACCAGATCCTGAGTAATGTCCACTGAAGGGTCTTTTCCTTGGACCTATTGAGAGAAAACTGAAAGGTTGATCTTCAGGTGTAACTGTCAAATATCTAATATTATACACAGATTTTTAGCAATTAAAGAAAAAAATCCAAGAGTTTTTTCCTTTTAAATCACAAAGGGTATAGTCATAAAAAGTAGTTTTACCAATTATGGAAACCTAAGCCTCTCTCTTAAACAGCCAAGTACTGAAAAATCTGAAAAAATATCAGCTGGGGAATTCATCAATAGACAGGGTCACACAGTATGACAGTTAAATATTTCAATGTAAGAAAGATCACAGCTATCTTCAGATATGATTGTCTAAACTAACATTCAAAACAAACCTTTTGTTTTGAAATACTTGATTTAGCCATCAACTTTGTTAGCAAAAAACACTACCAATAAAATAAAACTCATGTACATTCACTACATCTTTCTTTTCTCCAAGTACTGAAGAATATCTGACACATACATGATATACTTAGCACATTTATTACTGTCGTTTTATGTTTAACAATCTGTACACATTAATCTTTTATAACTCTATTTGAGTATTTTAATTTTTGTAAGCCATTTTGCAACCCCACCTAAGAAAGGGTGATACATAAATATTTTAAACAACAAAGAAGCATCCTGGGCATCTGTCTAGCTTCTATAGACTGATTAGGTTTTCCATTACAAACTGAGCTAGCTATTTTGCTAAGACTCAGCCAACCATTCATAAGCATAAGAAGGGGGAAAAAACATTATTCAAAAGTGGTGTATACTTTTTCTATTGTGATACTGCCATTCCCTTCATCACGCAGTTATCTTACTGCCCAGTGATGTATAACAATGGATTAATTTTTGTCTATACACTTTTAGAAATTGTTCTGTTTAGTTGGTATAATTACATTTTTCATAATTTCTTTAAATTCTCAAGATGCACTACAAAAACATTTTCTAAAAAAACAAAAACAAAAAACCCTTGAAATTTGAGGGAAGTGAAGATAACCATTTGACACTGCAACTACCATGAACTGTGCTTATACAGTGGGCCCTTGGAATCCATTGGGATTTGGTTCCAGGACCCCCCATGGATAACAAAATCCTTGGAAGCTCAAGTCCCACTAAACACAATGGCATAGTAAAATGGTGTCCCTTATATAAAATGGCTATGGCCGTGGATGCTTGAATCCATAGATAAAGAATCCACGGATATGGAGGGCCAACTGTATATTAAAGAGTGAAAACTTACCTGACATATTTTTTCCCATATTTCATCACATCCAGCTTTTTCTTGAAAGCTAAGTGCCAGGTCATAGTTCTCTGCTTCAGACCACACAATCAGTGTGTCCTTGAAAGGTTAAAAGTCAAGTTTACTTTAACTATATTTAACATTTTAGAATACATTCCCAATATTAATTATTTGACTGGAAAAAATAGTGTTTTACATGTTCTACATATTACGTTTGACATAACAAAAGCAGTACAACCTAAGGATTCGTATACTGAGTCTTCATTAGCATGCACAGCACAATGGCAACATCCATACAACACCAGCCTTTAGTGTAAGTATACAGGTACGATTGACCAGATTATGGCTGGAATACTGTTGGTCCCAACTAGAGTAGACCCATTCATTCAATTGTTGAATGGTGAGTGAACACACAGGCAAATTCCACTGATTCGATAGGTCTGCTCTAGCTGGAATTAATACGATTTAGAACTATAGCTCCTATATTTAAAAAGTCAGTTCTTTTTTAAAAAATCACAAGTTTTGAGTTTTTTGCATTTTGTAGGGTTACTCTGCTTTATAATATGCTTCATATAAAATAATGCATTATTTATGTAGAATAGTTATGAATCTGTTGCATATACATTTTGAAAACAGGCCAGGTTTTAATGAAGTATTGTTTCCTATTCATGTGCCCATAACAAACATCTATTGTCATCCTATTTCAATCTTTCTTCAAAAGAAGACCCATCTTGTGTGTCTAGATCTTTTTAGAGATTTGTGTTTGTGTGTCTACTACATGCAATATTCCAAATGTTAGAATTGCTTGGAGCTTCTCACAGTTGGGTATAAAAAGGAAATCAAAGGTTTCTGAGATGGTTGTTGTTGTTGTTATGTCTTAAAAGTCAATTCCAATCTATGGTGACCCTAAGGGGAACATATCATGGGGCATTCTGACAAGATTTGTTTAATGAGGATTTGCCATTGCCTTCCTACGAGGTTGAGAGTGTGTGACGTGCCCAAGATCTCCTAATGGGCTTCCAAGGCCAAATGAGGGTTTGAACCCTGGTCTCCTTGAGTCTAAGTCCAGCACTCAGACCACTACATTGTGAAATGTACTTGAAAATGTACCTTGACAAAAAGAATAAAAGGTAAAGGGAAGCACAGAAGACCAAGATAAGACATTTTGTCCCTATCACAAGAAATAATACTCTCCGACCTCAGGAGCAAAGTGAGGGGAACAGTATGTGACTCTAGAAGTGGGGGAATGGTTGAAAATCATGCCTCAGTCCCATTCCAATTACATCTTCTACCAGGAGAATAAAACTTATTGGAATCTACCTATAAACTTGACTGGGCAAATTTCTAGAGAATAACATTAAAATGTCACTGTTACTATTCACAGTGCAATATACCTTGTTCACAAGGCTAGTGTTCAGGTGACTCAAATTCAGCATTAAAACTTCATAAATCAAAAACTTCTATGGTAACATGCAAACAATCCCCATACTATTGTTACTGGGTTACTACTGAAACAAACAGAGAAAATATTGTCTGGGTCATAGCTGCAATTCACAGCCCAGACTGCAACCACTCAAGTAGCATCAGCCAGAATGCACACTGAAATTTACAGGCCTGCTAAGACCAGATGTCTTCTATTTTTCATGGAACTCTTACCTACATGAATATATATTACTAGGAAAATATTATGTTATATTGAAAACATAATTGACTAGACTTTTACCTGTTGCTTCTGGTATGCAGTATTTGGATTGATTTTAGACTCCAGAAGAAGAGAACCTGAAAAGAAGAAAAATGTTTATATTTTCTCCCCAGAAATAAAATGCTAATTTATGTGCATTATACAAATTAAATACCTATAAACACAACCATAAATTTAAGAATAAACATTTAAAGACCAATTCAGAAATTCATTACTGATCTTGCGAATGGTAAAACAAATATAAACCAATCAAGCTTCCCCTAAAAATTTCAGAAAGACAATAAAAAGGCTGCCAATGTTTTGCAAAGTGGGAGAAGCTGTAACCAGCCAGCCACTGTTAGAGGTAAAGTAGAACCTTATCTAGAACCTTTAGATTGTAAGCCTGCGGGCAGGGAACTATCAAAATTGTAAACGACTTATGTAAAGCGCCATGTACACTGGTGGCACTATATAAAAAAATAAATGATGACAGAAGAACCACCAAAAATGAAGAACCACTTCATTTTTGTAAAGACCTTGAGGCTGGAAGACTAGGGTATTTCAGAAAAATCTGGCTTGAATGAAAACCCTAGTCAAATTTTACACATGCTGGTTGCTCTGTACTAAAAGCTAAGAAATGTTCTAAACATCTCATATTTCTAGGTGCCAGAATCAAGCTTCCAAGTTTTAATGTGATGTTGACTTTTTCATGCCCCAGGTGAACACACCAATTTGGTCTAACTTTTCCTTGTTAGACAAAGACACACACACTCTCTCTCTCACCAGTCGGAAAAACAGATTTGAGCCACATAAACATAGATCTCAAACAAACTAAGGTCCAAAACACACTGCAGAAATAATCTAATTTGCTTTAACTGTCCGGGCTCAGTGCCAGGGAATCCTGGGAATTGTAGTTTATTGTGGCACCAGAACTCTGACAGAGAAGGCTAAATGTCTTACAAAACTACAGTTCCCAGAATTCCCTAGCACTGGGTCAGGGCAATTACAGCAGTCTCAAATTGGATTATTTCTACAGTGTGTTTTGGACCTAAGTCAGTATATCAAACATAAGGAATTAAGAGAGCTGAGCAACTGCTAAAAGAGATGTTTAGGTTAAGCAAATTCCACAGACAAATTGGAGGGGATTTTTTTTTAAGGTTACCATTCTGTAATAATAGTGAGGCATTCAGATGTATCGAGTAATATCTTCAAGGTTTAAGTTAATGAATAAATGAACAGGTAGATTTAGAACTTTTCAAAGTAATATGTTCCTCAAACCTCTGCTATCACAGATGGAGTTAATACAGAAAATGTCATTAAGTTAACAGGTTAAATAATTAACAGTATTCACAGAGACAGTGTGTTTAGTTATAGCTGTTGCCTTAGTACACAAAGATAAAGGAGGTTCACTGAAATTGATTTAAGGACATAGAAAGATTTTCACTACAGATAAAAATAGATTTAGATTAGAGGCATCATTATCTCCTTTTAATGCAAAAACAGTGAAAACAAATGGTTAATTAAGTAGCCTAGAAATATACCACTTTCCGCAATCAGAGACACTCCATAGCTAATCTGTAAAAGTAAACTCCAAGTATGAGATTGTGGAAGTATTGGCAACAGTCTTAGGGGGGAATCTTATACCCACGTATCTGGGAATTCAACAGAAATTGTTTCTAAGTAGATATGTATAAGATTGCACTATAAACAATTATAAAAGGACAGAGTAAAGAAAGCAATAGAAAGATATGTTTTGGCTTGAAACCAGTTTTATCACACAGCCCAACTATCTATTCCTGCTTCTGGCAGAATCAGATAATTCTGCTTTTCACCCAAGAACTGAACTGTTCACATAAATTGGCCATTTCTTTCTCTGGGTGAAACAGCTGGGTTTTTAAACATTACCTACTGCAGGACAGGGAATCACAATAGCTCTCTAGATGCCTGACTGCAAATTCCAGCAGCCCTGGCCAGCAAAGCTGGGAGTTAAGTTATGGAAGGGCCATATAATTGAAGCCTCTGATCCACTGTGCAGTGACCAAGGGAGAATGAGTTCCTTAACATTAAAGCATCCCTGGCCTCAAAATCAGGCCTTCTCCTGCCCTGAAAAGAATCTACGCCCTTACATATCTAAAAGAATCAACAATTTGCTCCTTGACACTACTGCTAACTATCAAACATAACAGCCTGAACTGAAAGGATAAATGTGTATGGATTTGAAGGTGACAGGAAGGCCACAAAATACAATTAAATATTTCCAAGAGTATGTGTATTTATTTACTGAAGGCCACACTCCCCCAGGAACTATCTGAAGAGTCTATCACCAAATACATGTGGTACACCAAACTTTATCCATGAAGAAGCAGATATTAGAGCCAAAAATTAATTATATATAAAACGTGTTTATCACTTTCATGTATAATTCAATTCGGATTGTATTTAAACATCTTCTTAACATTGACAATATGTGCCTTCAATTTGCATTATTGCAAACAGATCAAAAGCTTCCATTCAAAGTAAATATGTTTATAATCAAGACTAAAAACTGAAATCTTATGTACACATTTAGAAGCAAGTATCACTGAATCCAGTAACATTTACTTTCAAATGAGTAGACACAGGACCAGCTCAAATGATTTACTGTTTGCTCTTTTGTTTTCTAGATCACTAACATTCATATATTTATTTAGATGAGGGGTAGCAGAAGTGGATATAGGAAGGAGAAAACATCTTAAAAACACGTTGCCATTTGGTTGAAGGCAAAAGAATGATCCTGAGAAATAACAGAAACTACTAATATAGAAAAGTTTGAAGTGTAATTTTAATAACCAATGCCAAATGTTGCTGGATAAACTTTACAGTATGTCATCTAAATATGTGTCAAATTTAAAAACATGCAAACAATGCTATATTCTTTCTAACCAAGATCTCTACAGGACTGGACCACCATTATGGACTAAGGGCCAAAACAGACTGCAGAAATAATCGTTTGAGACCACTTTAACTGCCCCAGCTCAGTACTGGGAACTGTAGTTTTGTGAGACATTTAGCCTTCTCTGTCAAACAGCTCTGGTGCCACAATAAACTACAATCCCCAGAATTCTCCAGCCCTGAGCCAGGGCAGTTAAAGTGGTCTCAAACTGGATTACTTCTGCAGTCTGTTTTGGCCCTAAATTACATAGACAGAACAATGTAGTATTGATACAAATGTTGCATAACATCAGTACATGGTGACACTCTTCTGTCATACTATTATTCAGAATAATCCTTAGGTGGTTTTCATACTCTTGATTGATCATGCAACTTGCATGTGTGTTCTGTACCTTCAAGTCACTTCTAATTTATGGGTCAAAAACAGACTGCAGAAATAATCTAGTCTGAGACCGCTTTAACTGCCCTGGCTCAGTGCTAGGAAATGCTGGGAACTGTAGTTCTGTGTGACATTTAGCCTTCTTTGTCAGACAGCTTTGGTGCCACAATAAACTACAATTCCTAGAATTCTCTAGCACTGAGCCAGGGCAGTTAAAGTGGTCTCAAACTAGATTATTTCTGCAGTCTGCTTTGGCCCTAAATTACATAGACAGAAGTTACAGTGTAGTATCAATAAAAATGTTGCATAACATCAGCACATGGTGAGAATCTTCTGTCATACTATCCATTATTCAGAATAATCCTTAGGTTGTTTTCATACTCTTGACTGATCATGCAACTTGTGTGTGTTGTGTATCTTCAAGTCACTTCTGATTTATGGGTCGAAAACACACTGCAGAAACAATCCAGTTTGAGACCGTTTTAACTGCCATGGCTCAGTGCTGGGGAATGTTGGGAACTGTAGCTCTGTGAGACATTTAGTCTTCTTTCAGAGTTCTGGTGCCACAAAAAACTACAATTCCCAGGATTCCTTAGCACTGAGCCAGGGCTGTTAAAGTGGTCTTAAACTGGATTATTCCTGCAGTGTGTTTTGGACCATGGAGACCCTAAGGCAGGGGTAGGCAACCTTTCCCCTTTAAGAGCCGAGGGACTTCAGCTCCCAGAATCCCAGGAGCTATTGGCCAACATGGGACTATTGGCCAACATGGCTGAGGCTTCTGGGAGCTAAAGTCCCTTGGCCCTTAAAGGGGAAAGGTTGCCTACCCCTGCCCTAAGGCCATGAACTTATCAGGAAGTTTCTTGGCAAGATCTGTTCAGAGGAGGTTTGCCATTGCCTTCCTCAGACTGAGAGCGTGCAATTTGCCCAAGGTCACCCAGTGGGTTTCATGGTGAAGTAACATCCAAAATCCACATAATAGTGATGCCTTTATTGGGCCAAACAAAATGCACCTTATACATGTTGCAAGCTTTCGAAGCTCCATCGTTTCCATCACGCAAGGGTGTCTCGTGTAGCCCATCACCTCACATACCCTGCTATGCAAGCAGAGTCAAGTACCCACGTTCAGACATACTTACCATCGCTCTCTGCCCTGACTAGCAGGGACATGCCCTTCAGCCTTTCCACATAGCCCGAGGACACGTGTCCAGTGCCCCGATCATCCCACTGTCTATCTTCATTCAGCGTATACACCTTCACCCTCCTCCGGGTATCAGTCATCCTGCTGCCTCTTGCCACACCACCAAGGCCTCTGTGTGTGAGTATGTGTGTAAATCAACTGAGGTGTGATGGTGGTGGTGGTAGTAATAGTAGTAGTAGGTGGGGGGGCTTTGCCCCCCTCAATAAAGGGGAGCAAGATAGGGAGAAAGCGTCCCACACAATAATATCTCAAATGATATCCTCTTTAGTGGCGCTGCTAAAGGAGCAGCAGCAGCAGTCTCATCATCCCCCAAAAAGGGGGCCAACACAAAATGGGAGGCAGCTCTTGTCTCCTTCAGCAGCTCTGAACTTTGGGGTTTTCTTTCAGTGAAGCAAAAGACAGCAGAAAGGGGAAGAGAACAGGAAGTAGCAATACAAGGGTTTGAGAGGAAAAAAGAACAACACAACAAGAGGCTGAAAAGAATGGGAGTTAAAAAAAGAAAATGCAAAGGTCAACTAGAGAGGTTCCCACATTAAATGGGGATGCTTGTTTTGTAAAATGAAGGGGAGGGCAGGATTTGATAAAGGGAGAGGTGGGCAACAATGAGAGAGGGTCAAGCAACCCGGGGTAAAAAGCGATCCAAAGTAAAGTGATCCAGGATAAAGGAACAAGAACAAGAGGCTGAAAAGAATGGAGTCAAAATAGAGAAAAAACAAACAAAGGGCAACTAGAAAGGGCCTCACATTAGATGGGGAGCACTGTTTTTTGTAAATCGAAGGGGAAGAGCAGAACTTGGGCACCAATGAGAGGGTAAAGTGAACCAGGGTAAAAAGTGATCTTGGGTAAAGTGATTCAAGGTGAAAAATGATTGAGGGTAAAGTAATCAGGGGTATAAAGCGATCTAGGGTAAAAAGAAGTGACTGAGGGTAAAGTGATCAAAGGTAAAGAGTAAACGGGTAAAAATAAGTGATTGAGGGTAAAGTGATCTGGGTAAAAAGTGATCTGAGGCAAAAAGTGATCCTGGGCAAAATGATTC
Source organism: Phrynosoma blainvillii (assembly GCA_026167975.1). Classification (NCBI taxonomy): domain Eukaryota; kingdom Metazoa; phylum Chordata; class Lepidosauria; order Squamata; family Phrynosomatidae; genus Phrynosoma; species Phrynosoma blainvillii. The sequence goes on from JANUYF010000001.1 coordinate 424,551,772, forward strand.
AAGGTAAAAAGTGATTGAGGGTAATGTAACTGGGGGTATAAAGTAATCGGGGTAAAAAGAAAAGATTGAGGGTAAAGTGATTTGGGGGTAAAAAGTGACCCAGGGTAAAATGACCTGGGGTAAAAAGGGATTCAGGGTAAACAGTGACCCGGGATGAAACTTAATTCAGGGTAAAAGAGATCCAAGGTAACGTGATTTGGGGTAAAAAAAAGTGGCCCAGGGTAAACAGTGACCCGGGGTCAAGATAAAAAGAAAACGGGAAAGCTAGAAGGGGTAAAAAGCGAAGTAGGGTAAAGTAATCCGGGGTAAAGTGACCAGTAGTAGAGGATAATGGGGGGGGGGGAAAGCAGTGGGTCAGAGCCAGGGAAGGAGCAGCCCAAAGTGTCAGCAATAAAGCCCAAAGAGGGAGCCCAATTGCCGGCGAAGAGGGAGGGAAATATGGGGGGCTGGTGAGGGGGTCGTAATGGGGGCGGAAAAACTGGGGAGCAGAGAAGAGGGGCCTCAGTCAGTCCTATTGTGCGGGAGCCTCCAGGCCCCAGGCCTCTTCTTCCTTCTCCTTCTCCTTCTCCTCCTCCTCCTCCTCCTTCTCTCAGACCCCTTCTGGGCAGGGAAGGCCGCGGCCTACACTGGCGCGGCTGCGGCTGCGGTCTCCTCAGCTGCCCCTCACAAGCGCTCCCAGCCCGGCTTCTTCGCTGCTGCCTCCTTCTCCTTCTCCGCCGCCATGTTCTCCCTCTTCTTCCTCCTCCTCCTTCTCTGCGGCTCAGTCGGGTCTCCCTCGCCGGCTCCGCGTCTCCTCCTCGGGGCCCAGAGCCCCACCAGCCGGACAAGGCCTCTCCTGGGCCCGGCGGAAGGAGCGTCCGTGGCGCTGGCCCTCGTCCGCGTCCTTCTCTTTCAGGCTCAGTCACGGCGGCGCCGGCGCCATTTTGGTTTCGCCTCTCAGCCGAGGCGCGGGGTCTCCCAGCCAAGGCGGCAGGGGCCGGGCGCCGGGATTTAAAGGGACAGAGGCCTCTGAGGCGGTGGAATGGAGGCCCCTGTCTCCTTGTGGAAACGGAATAAAAGCGAAAAACTAATAACATAAACATAAATTCACGTTCCTTTTTCTTCTTGTTGTTGTTTCCCTTCAAGTCGTCTCCGACTTATAATAACCCTAAGGCCAACCTATCATGGGTTTTTTTTTGGGGGGGTGTCAAGTTTTCTTCAGAGAGGGGTTTGTCATTGCCTTTTCCCCCTGAGCCTGAGAGAGTGTGACTTGCCCAAGGTCACACGGGGGGTGCACTAAAGTAGTTTCTGCCTTATGGTGACCCTATAATAGGGTTTTCTTGGCCAGATTTATTCAAGGGAAGTTTGTCAATGCCTTTTCCCCTGAGGCTGAGAGAGTGTGACTTGCCCAAGGTCACCGGGGTGGTTGCTATGTGCCCTAAAGTCGTTTCTGCCTTATGGTGACCCTATCATAGGGTTTTCTTGGACAGATTTGTTCAAGGGAGGTTTGTCAATGCCTTCTTCCTCTTGAGGCTGAGAGAGTGTGACTTGCCCAAGGTCACCTGGGGGTTGTTGTTGTTGATGTTGTGTGCCTTCAAGTAATTTCTGGCTCATGTGGCGAACCTAAGGCCAACCTGTCATGGGGTTTTCTTCAGAGGGTTTTTTGCCATGACTATCCTCTGAGGCTGAGAGTGTGTGACTTGGACAAGGTCACTCAGTGGGTTTGCATGGCTGATCCAAGATTTGAACCCTGGTCTCCAGAGTCGTAGTCCAGCACTCAAACCACTGAGCTGCAATGCCTCTCCACTTTTAAATATCCAAACGTTTAAAAACATAAATAGAGCACATACCCCGTATAAAAGCCTTCCTCATTATATAAAAATAATTTATATATATATATATATATATATATATATAGTATTACAGAGCAAGCAAGAGAGAGAGATAAATAACTCTCTCTCGATCTCTAATTATTTATACATAATTTATTTGTTGTTCTGTGCCTTCAAGTTGTTTCCGACTTATGGCAACCCTAAGGCAACCCTACCATGGGGTTTTCTTGGCAAGATTTGTTTAGATAGAGGAGGTTTGCCATTGCCATCCTCTGAGGTTGAGAGAGTGTGACTTGCCCAAGGTTACCCAGTAGGTTTTCATGGCCAAGCTGGGATTCGAACCCTGTTCTCCAGTAACCTAGTCCAATGCTCAAACCATGGCATCACACTGGCTCTCTTGTGAACTTATCATGGGGTTTTCTTGGCAAGTTTCTTCAGAGGGGGTTTGCCATTGCCATCCTCTGAGGCTGAGAGAGTGTAAGGTGGCCAAGCACGTCCTCCTTTTCCAGGACACATCCTCCATTTCAGCCTTCTGTCCAGGAGGAATTCCCAAAACATCCTCCCATTTGAGCATGGCTAGGAAGCATGAGAGAGCCAGTGTAGTTTCTCATGTAACTATACATATAAATAGAGTAAAAATCCTCATATAACTATACATGTAATTTGGAGAGTCAGTATGGAGTAGTGGTTTGAGGGTTGAACTAGGACCCTGGAGACCAGGGTTCGAATCCTGGGTCAGCTGTGTAAACCCATTGGGTGACCTTGGGCAAGTCACTCTCAGAGTGACCAGAGGTCCTAACCACCAAGGAGGACCTTCAAGAAAAATGTAGGGCATGACCAAACAAAAGTTAAAAACTCTATGCATACAATTACATATATACAATTACAGATGCATGGGGTCTGAGGAAGTCGATTGAAGTTTACAAAAGCTCATTCTACCAGCTTCTTTCTTTCTGGCACTGCCGAAATAATCCATTTTGACGCCACTTTAACTGCCCTGGCTCAAGGTTAGGGAATTCTAGGAACGGTAGTTTTGGGAGACATTTAGCCTTCTCTGTCAGAGAACACTGGTGCCACAACTAACTACAGTTCCCAAAATCCCATAGCATTGAGCCAGGGCAGTTAAATCGGTGTCAAAATGAATTATTTCGACAGTGCCAGGTGCAGCCTAAGTTGCAAAGGTGCTACAAGATCCCTTTGCATATTGAATTATGGGGGCACTAGAATCCCAGCATGGCCATGAGAATCCACTGGGTCACCTTGGGCAAGTCACACTCTCTCAACCTCAGAGGATGGCAATGGCAAACCCCCTCTGATGAAACACGCCAAGAAATACCCCAGAATGTCATAGGATGGAGCTACAGCACTCAAGGTGGTGTCAAACTGCCTTATTTCTGTGTGAAGTCGAAGGCTTTCATGGCTGGCATCCATAGGTTTTTGTAGGTTTTTTGGGCTGTGAGGTCGTGTTCTAGATGAATTCCTTCCTGACGTTTCCCCTGCATCTGTGGCTGGCATCTTCAGAGAATGCTGGCATGGAGGTGTGTGGAGTATATATACTACGTGACCCTTGGTTGAGAGGATTATCATGTAAATCTGTGTATTGTTCTGTTGAGGCAAGGTCTCAGGGTGGGAGGATATGTGAGGAGGATTAGTGTCTGTTTAATTAATGGTCCATTGTCTACTGGGAATTAGCATGTAAATCAGCATGTAAATCTGTGTATTGTTCTGTTGACGCAAGGCCTCAGGGTGGGAGGGCACCTGGACAATTTCAACAGGAAAGAAGAAACCTTGAAAGTAAACAAAGTTTGGCTACCAGTCCTCAAAAACACCAAAATCAGGACTCAGCAAATGCAAATGAACTGCATCCAGGGTCAGGGGTTTTCCCAGCAGACAATGGACCATTAATTAAATAGACACTAATCCTCCTTGCATATCCTCCCAGCCTGAGGCCTCGCCTCTACAGAACAATACACAGATTTACATGCTAATCCTCTCAATCAAGGGTAACACAGTATATATATACCCCACACACCACCGTGCCACCATTCTCTGAAGATGCCAGCCACAGATGCAGGCGAAACGTCAGGAAGAAATTCTTCTGGAACACAGCCTCACAGCCCAAAAAACTGCACAAAACCCTATGCCTTATTTCTGCCACGTGGCAGAAATAAGGCATAGGGTTTTGTGCAATTTTTCGGGCTGTGAGGCTGTGTTCTAGAATAATTTCTTCCTGATGTTTCGCCTGCATCTTCTCTCCACCCATCACTGCCTTTCTTGTCCATCCATCCATCCTTTGTTCCACTCAGGTTTTCAGGGCCATGTTCAGATTCCATAGGACAGACCCATGGCAGTTAAAGTGGAATGTTGTTGTTGTGTGACTTCAAGTCATTTCCAACTTATGGCCACCCTAAGGCGAACCAATCTTGGGCTTTTCTAGACAGGTTTCATCAGAGGGGGGTTTGCCATCCTCTGAGGCTGAGAGAATGTGACTTGCCCAAGGTCACCCAGTGGGTTTGTGTTCCAACTTCTTTTTAGAACAATGTAAAGAGTACATACAGTTATAAGAAATTCCTCCAAGAAGAGTTAGGCAAAGGGTTATTTCAGTATTCAGGAGTAAACACTTTGCATTGCATATTGTTTATTATGTAAACTCCCCTCCGCTTTGCTTTATTTCTCTATTCAAACTGTTTTGTTTTTTTTAATATTTGAGAAATGGTTAAGATGCTGTTGATCACTCGACTTGCCAGGGGAACTCGCCAGAAGTTTAATAGCGACTTAAAGGAAATATTTCTAACACGTCATTGCGCAGTGGCAACTTTTGCCATGGAATATTTCTTGAAATTTTTTTTTGACAGTATTATAAATGGCAAGGATTGTGGCTGTTCACTAAGATATGTACCAGGATGCTAATAAATAATAATAATAAATAACCTGTGTACTGAAGATACACTGGACCAGGGGTAGGCAACCTTTTTGAGCCGGGGGCCAGGTTGCTGTCCCTCAGACAATTGTGGGGCCGAAGCACCAAAAATAAATAAATAAATAAATAATTTTTTTAAAAAAAATAAAAAAATGCATGCACACTCTCTCAGCCCCAGAAAGGCCATGGCAAAACCCGTGGAGATTTTGCCAAGAAAACCCCAAGAACAAGTAATAACAACAATAATCAATATCATCATGGTGGGCGGGTGGCGGCAGCAGCAGGACCGGCCTGGGGCCGGATGCGCCCCCCCAAGGCCTTAGGTTGCCTACCCCTGCACTGGACGTTGTAAGCTTCAGGAACAGATAATAATTTTAAAATTGAAGAATCATAGAATCGTAGTCACAAAGTCCATCTTGTCCAACCCCCTGCCATGCAGGAACTCACAATCAAAGTATCTTCAACAGATGGCCATCCAGCTTCTGTTTAAAACCCTCCAAAGAAGGCGATTCCACCATTCTCCAAGGGACCATGTTCCACTGCCAAACATTTCACTATTATTGATGAAGACATATCTAAATGACTTCAAAAACTCTGGAGGTAGTCTTCTGTACTACCTTTCAACTACCAACAATTTCCACTGTTACTTTGCTTCATGACTATCTTTTATCAATCTGCCATCAAGTGGAACAGAGATTGTGAAGAATTCTTTGTGTTACTAGACGGAGCACCATGGCCTTATTTGTTGCAGGATTTTGATCTCAGTATACAGTCTACTACAGCAGTGATTCCCAAATTTTGGTTCTCCTGGTGTTTTGGACTTCAACTCCCAGAAGCTCCAGCCAGCTTGGCCAACAGTCAGGGATTCTGGGAGCTGAAGTCCCAAACATCTGGAGGACCAAAGTTTGGGAACTATCGTACTACAGAGAAATTTGCTCATCTCCAGGATAGTTCACAGTAGTGATTAGGTCTTGCTGGGTTTTCAGAGTTGCTGACCTACATTGTATGTCTCTAGTTTGCTTTACTTCATCATCCACTTAAATGTTTGGAATATACAGGGAGGTACATAGCTCCATATGTGGTGGCGATGCCCAAAACTAAAGATCTTTTGGGAAAAGATTCACATAATGATTAAAAAGTTATTCAAAATAAACTATGAATTGAGATTGGAAATTTATTTACTCAATATGTTAAATAAGATCCCATCTCATGTAGAAAGGAAACACTGGAGAATTTTACTCTATATGATAACGGCAGCAAGACTTTTGGTTGCACAATAATGGAAAAATAATGAACTTCCTGCATTAGATGATTGGCTGCTGAAATTATCAGAAATGATGGAAATTGATATTTTGACAGCTCATCTGAATCAGAAGGATATGAACATAATCGAGAAAGAATGGCTTCCAGTAAACAAATTTTGTAAGAACAGATGGAATTAAACTGTAGGTAGAGTAATAGGATGACAGGGAAATAAGATGAACTGTGCATCACATGAATATAAAACATTGTGACGATTGTAGATATATGGATGTATATCATAAAGAACAAAAGAACAATAAATTCAAATAGATATGGTTGGGAAGAAAGGATGACCCCGCAAGAGACATTGAGGAAGTAAAGTTTTAGGGGTAGTGTTTTATGTTGTTAAGCAAATTCTAATGTACATTACTGGAAAGATATGTATATGTTTGAAGGTAAAAAAAAATAAAGTATAGGAATATACAGTTGTCCATAGCATTTTGCATTATGTATTTATGTGTTTCCTAGTATCGCTATAATGTGGTTATTTAACATATGGTTAATTTTGTTTATTACAGATTACTTGATGGCTAGTCTTGCCAATCAGTTTTGGTCGGCAGTTCTTCAGACAGCAAGGGCAAAGATGCTTTCGGCCATCGTAAAACTAGTTTTGCTGACATGATGAAGCACCTTAGAGCATGGGACAAAGAAAGGGAGTCCCAACCAGTTATTGTACGAATTATGTAATTATTAGCTTTGAGGTAAGCGCAGCAAAGGCTTTTTGTAGTGCCCTTGAATTTAGAACTCAGTGGCTGAATCTTCTAATCTGGTGATACACAGGCTTCAGACATGCATCATTTGTCCCCCCCACATCCCTTAAAACCCTGAGATTGACTATCTAGGATATGGCGCAAAAAATTACATGTAGAATTAAGGGATTGTCACCCCAGGAATTTGTTCTCAGTACCAGAGCTGAACAGAGTTCATAGTCATTCCCTGCAAAAATCTACTTTGGATTTGCTAAAATTTCTTTCCTTTGGCAGTGTAATAGAAGTGGTGCTCCATCTTAATTAAATAATATGTGCCTTCGGTTTACAGATCTAATGATACTCTTAGAATGAGTTCTCTGCTCAAAGCCGCCTTTAGTGCACAGCAGCCACTCACTCATAAACCCCAAGGTTGCGAGTTCAATACTAGCCAGGGCTCAGGCTAGACTCAGGCCTGCATCCTTCTGAGGTCGCTAAAATGAGTACCCAACTGTTGGGGAGCAATGAGCTTACAGTTGCAAACCGCTTAGACATCCCATAGCACGATATGAAGTGGTATATAAATGAAGCTGCTTTGCTTTGCTTTGCTTTAATTCCTCTTTGTTTCTTAGTGAATTTCTACTTTTTGCCAAAAGTATTGGAACCACCTTGTTGAATTCAATACTCAAGCAGATTGATATTAGGGGGGTTGCAGACTGCCAGAAATAGTGTGAATTCAGTCCACTTTTAGGGTTAGGGTTAGTGCTAGGGAATCATGGGAACTGTTATTTTTCTGAGACATTGAGCCTTCTCTGTCAGACAACTCTGATGCCACAATAAAATACAGTTCCCATGGTTCCCTAACTCTAACCCTAACCCTAAAAGTGGACTGAATTCACACTATTTCTGGCAGTCTGCAACCCCCCTGAGTCTACCTTTTCCACTATCTGAATGCAAAGCAGGTCCATGCAACTTCCTTCCAAAAAAGTATTTCTTTAAAAGTGCATGTTTAAAAGTGCATTGATCTACACAATAATGTAAACGGACTTATTTAACAAAATCCACAGTTATGCTTAATTCAATGCATCAGCCTCTAGTGCACAAAAGCACATTTAAGCAGGGGGGACGGACCACTAGTAAATGTTTTTAATTGTTGAATTGTTGAATGGTTTTTTAAACTTTGCATTTTTAATGTTTTCTACTGTTTTAACTTGGATTGTTTTAGAGTTGTTAGCCACCTTGAGTCCCTGTGTTGGGAGGAAGGTGGGATATAAATAAACATAATAATAATAATAATAATAATAATAATAATAGGTATTGCAAATGGGGAACATGTAGCTGTTCAGATATTGTTGGATTGTAATTCTTTCACCTTTAATTGTGCTAGCTAAGGCTGGATGGGCTTGCAGTCCAATATCTGGAGGGCCACATGGTCTCCCCCAAGATGTACTATACATCTATCTCTTTAAGGGTCCCACCCTAGAAATGTCTAGAGATTTTGAATACCTTGTCTAGTTTATTTATTTATTTCATTTCATTTCTATGCTGCCTTTCTTCCAGACGGCTTACAAATAAAATCATTCAAAAATTCTACAATAAAAATAAACACACCCCCTGCGTAAAAGCCTCCCTGACTTGATTATACATTAAAAGCTTGCTTGAATAAAAACGTCTTTGTCTGCCGGCGAAAGGAAAGCAGGGAGGCAGCAACCCCAGCCGCCCGTGGAAGGGAATTTGAAAGGTTGGGAGCAGCCACCAAGGCTCTCTCTTGTTTCCCCTCCAAGCAAGCCTGCCATGGTGGTGGGACTGAAAGAAAAATTCCCCCTGATGATCTTACAGCTCTGGCAGGTTCGTATGGGAAGATATGGTCTCTCAAATTGTCTGGACCTAAGCTGTATTGGGCTTTATAGGTCATGACTAGCACTTTAAATTGTGCCTGGAAGCCAACTGGTAGCCAGTGGCGCTATTTCAACAAGGTAGTTATATGCTCTCTACAACTGGCCCTGGACAGCATTCTAACTGGAGCATTTTGAACCCTCTGGAGTTACCAAACAGTTTCCAAGGACAGTCCCACTTAGGAGTTTATCACACGGGGGAAATCCCATGCAGAAACGGGATTTAAAAGGTGGGGGAAACCTGCAAAAGTGGGTAGATTTTCACACACGTTGCTGTTAAAATGGGGTTAACCCAAACGGAAAGTAGTTAAAAACTGCTTCTTTTTACTTTCGGGATTTTCCGAAAGTAAAAAGAAGCAGTTTCTGGGCCTAAGCAGACTGCCAGAAATAGTGCACATTAAATTGAGGCACTGCCCTGGCTCAGTGCTGGGGAATCATGGGAACTGTAATTTACTGTGGCACCAGAGCTCTCTGACAGAGAAGGCTCAATGTCCCAGAAAAAAAATACAATTCCCATGACTCCCTAGCACTGAGCCAGGGCAGTGCCTCAATTTAATGTGCACTATTTCTGGCAGTCTGCTTAGGCCTTCTGACTACTTTCCGTTCGGGTTAACCCCATTTTAACAGCAACATCATCTGAAAATCTGCCTGCTTTTGCAGGTTTTTTTCAATTTAAAACCCCGTTTCTGCACGGGATTTCCGCCATGTGATAAACTCCATAGAGAGCATCACAGTAGTCCAAATGGTATGTACTGTATATACTCGACTATAAGTATATACTGTATATACTCGACTATAAGTCGATTTCATGTACAAGTGGAGGGCAGGTTTGGGGGCCAAACTTATGGATTTTGATATGACCTGTGGATAAGTCAAGGGTAAAATCTAGGGGCATGTAACAAAGGAGCTAAAGGATGAAGCAAAGGAAAACAATGCCAAAGAACTTACAAAATTCTAGCAACTTACAAAATTCTGTGCTCACCCTAAAAATGGATGGTGTGTGTGTGTCAGTGCTTCCAGGATAGATTAAACTCTTGCCTTTCTCCAGGGGATGGTTCCTTTATTTAAGTAAGAGTTAAAGTACAGTGCTTACATTGACTGGTGGATAAGTCAACTCAGGTTTTTGGGGTCAATTTTTTGATTAAAATTCTAGACTTTATACATGTATGAGTATACAGTAATGAAGGCATGTGTCACCATAGCTGGATCTGATGTCCCAAGGAATGGATGCAGCTTTCAACAGTGGGATAAGCTTAAAACTAAAACTAGTTTTAGCTGTGCAAATGCACTCCTGGCCACTGTTGAAATCTGGGCATCCAGGCTCAGAGTGGAGTCCAGGAGAGCACCCAAGTTGTGAGCCTGAGATTTCAGGGGGAGTGTAAACTCTATCGAGAAGATTGTAACAGCCCAACTCTTGATAAATGAGGAACACTGGAAATAAATAAATAAATAAATGTTTCAGTATTTGCATTTGCTTCTCGTCAGGTTAATTCCAGGTGCTGTTTTTCACCTTTAACCTTTGTTAAGGACATTTTAGTATCCCAAAGTCACATTTTGTTGCAGAGTTCACAAACAACTAAACTCACAAAACAATTATTCTTGGGGTTCAAGCAGACAAGTGGCTTGGAGTGGCCTCTGGCAGCTCCAGCCACAAGCAAACACCAATAAGCGCATGACTGTGGCAACTGGATGCCACAGTCCCAAGGCTGGCCGCTGCTGTGGTCCGGAATGGACCATCAGCAAAGTGCATTTTTTCCTGCTCTTTTGAGACCTTTAAGCTTATCGCACAGCACTTAAGGAATGGGAATGGAAAGGAACGGAACGGGGCAAAAATGCATGTTACTGGACAGAAGAATGCCACAGATGCCGCCTGGAATCCCCAAGCTGTCCCCCAGCCATTCCTGGCAGCCGATTTTTGAAGGATGATTTTGAACCGTCCTTCAAAAATCGGCTGCCAGGAACGGCTGGGGGACAGCTTGGGGATTCCAGGCGGCATCTGTGGCATTCTCCTGTCCAGTAACATGCATTTTTGCCCCGTTCCGTCCCATTCCTTTTCGTTCCCGTTCTTGTAAGTGCTGTGCGATAAGCTTACAGGTTTGGACCTCCTTAGGCAGCCTTGGTGCAGTTTCTGCCTGATTTGGGGGAATGTGTCAGCTGCACACCTGCCCCTGAAGCAGCCAGAAGCCACTCTTTTTTGCCCGTCAGTTTCAGGCCTATGACATTTCAACTTAAGAGGTGTAAACAATGTTCTGCTTTGTGCAATGTACTTTGCAGTATTTTGCAGACAAAGAACAGCTAGCAGAAAAATTGTCCCAACAAATCTATTGCACTTTTCCAAAGGTAATTTTTGTCTCATACCATGTAATCTATTGTGACAAATAGATTTTGTGGTTGAAACAATGCAGAGAAGGTGGTATAGAATCATAGAATCCTAGAGTTGGAAGAGGCCTCATGGGCTATTGTGTCTAAACCACTCCTCAATGCAGGATATCCAGCTAAAGCATCCACTACGTAGCTGTCCAGCCTCTTTTTGAAGCTGTCCAGAGAAGGAGACCCCACCACTCGTCTAGGTAATTGATTCCATTGCCAAACCACTCTACTGTCAAGAAGTTCCCTCCAATGTTCAATTGAAATCTATTCTCCTGCAACCACTAGACCTAGTTCTACCCTCTGTGGCAGCAGAAAACAGACCTGCTGCCTGTCACCCGTAAGTCTTCTCTTCATCAAGCTGAGCATGCCCAGCTTCTTCAATCTTTCCTCATGCTTTGTTCTCCTTACCTCTTACCATCCTTGTTGTCTTTCTCTGAACCCACTCGAATTTGTCTATATTCTTCTTAAAATGAGGTGCCCAGAGTTGAGCATAGTACTCTAGATGTGGCCTGACCAAGGCAGAATAGAATGGGATTATTACTTCCCTCGACTATTACTTCCCTTAACTAGTGGGTTTTGTCCTGGGGCCAGTGCAATTCAACATCTTTATCAATGACTTAGATCATGGAATAGAGGGCACGCTTATAAAATTTGCAGATGCACCAAATTAAATAGCTTTTCACCATCGTAGAACTAGTAGAAGATCTCTTAACTAAAGACTTAATGTATTCGAACCATGCAATTGAATAAACGTTGTTGTTGTTGTTGTGTGCTTCCAAGTCGTTTCCAACTTAGGGTGATCCTAAGGTAAATCTATCATGGGGTTTTCTTGGCAAGATTTGTTGGGGGGGGGGTGGCCATTGCCTCCTGCTGATGCTGAGAGAGTGCGGCTTGCCTAAGGTCACTCAGTGGGTTTCCAGGCTTGAGCAGGGATTCGAAACCTGGTCTCCAGAGTCATCATCCAGTGCTCAAACCACTACACCACACTGGCTCTCTGAATAACCATTTCTCTCATTTTTATTTATTTATTTATTTATTTATTTATTATTTTGATAGAATTGCAGTTAGAAGAACCAGCAGATAGTGCACCGGACCACTGAAGCATCCCAGGGAAATGTTCCACTTGTCAATAGAGTAGCTGGTACAAAGAATGGCCTTTCAGTGGGAGACATTTGTCTCAGCAGAGACGACAATGTTGCTTGTGTAGGAAATGATCCTGTAATACCATTAATGCAATGTCTTCCTGCAAATAAAGCAAAACAGATGTTTACCATCAATGTTTGTTAGTTTCATGATTTGGGGGGAAACAGCAGGGCTTATTTTTTCCCAGTTAGAAACAAAAGTTTATTTCTATTCTACTCAACGCTATAAGATCTCTGGACATCTTACAGTACCTAATGTGTGCATGTGTTTTCTATTCCTAGGGTTTTGGATATTGTGGAATACCCTTCATTTTACATCAAGGTTGTACAGTCAGCCCACCTTATCCACAGATTCCTTATCCATGGATTCAAGCATCCACTGCTTGAAAATATTTTTAAAATATATACATTTCAAAAAGCAAACCTTAATATTGTCATTTTATATAAGTGACACCACTTTACTATGCCATTGTGTTTAATGGAACTTGAGCATCCACAGATTTTGGTATTCATGGGGAGCTCCCAGAACCAAACTGCAGCAGATACAAAGGGCCTACTGTACAACGATCCACAGCATTGTTGTGGTGTCAGTGGGAGAAGTTCAGAAACATGTACATTTGTATGCATGGGGGAAGAGGGGAAAACCTAGAGTGGCATGGCCATGTGGCCGCACATACTGCGATTTATTGGACCAGGGCAATTTCAAAAAGGTGAACTGTGTGGACAGTTCTCCCAGACTCAGTGTGTGTGACGAATATGTAGACAAGCCCATAGTTGGGAACGAGTTTTAAAGGAGACGTCAAGAAGGCCCTCTCCCTTGTTCCGACTAAGCCAGCCTGAGGAGATGGTGGGACAGAGAGAAGGTCCTCTCCAGAAGATCCTAGAGCTCTAATGGTTTGATAAAGGGAGATACAATCCTTCAAATAGACCCAAGCTTTATAGGGCTTTATAGGTCATCACCAGCACTTTGAATATTGCCAGGAAAGGTGTGAGCTCCTTGTTGCTAGCCCCAGTTAAAAATCTAGCTGCATCTCTTTGGACCAGCTGAACCTTCTGAGGACTTTCCAAAGGAAGCTCCATGTAGAGCACATTGCAGTAATACAAATGGGATGTAATCAAGAGATCTGTTACTATGGCCAGACTTCTCCAGGAACAAGTGCAGCAAATACCCTTTAGTAATCTCTAGGTCCTCCAGCGCAACTCTATGGTCAACTTCTGGCAAAGTCATGCTGGAAGACCTAGAGATTCCTAGAGAGAACATATTAATCAAATCCACCAATAATCAAATAGATCCACTGGTCCTAGCCTGAACAAGAAGAAGGCCCTCCCTCCATCCACCATCATCAAGAGGGGGAGAAGGCAGGCCAGCTCCATTGGACCTAGCCACAGTAAGAAGAAGGGCCCTCCCTCCAGTCCATCGGCCTTGGTCCACGGTTTAGAGCAGGGACAGGCAACCTTTTTGAGACCTGGGCCAGTCTCCTGTCGCCCAGGTCTCGGCTGGGCCAAGGGGGGGGGAATGGCGGCGCGCGCGGCCGTAGCTGCCACGACACATGTCGCGGCCGCCATTTTGGAAGTCCAAATCGCAGCTGCAACGCGTTCGCGCATGCGCAAGAGTACTGCTCATGCGCAAATGCGGCGCAACCACCATTTTGACTTCCAAAATGGTGGCCGCAGCAAGCACGGCCGAAAACGCGGCCCGACGGCAGCGCGCGGCGGTGGCGGCAACCTATGGCCTGGGCTGGTAAGTCTGGGGCCCAGGGCCTTAACCGGCCCCCGGGCCGTAGGTTGCCGGTCCCTGGTTTAGAGGGAGAGAAGATCTGCTGGACTTATTCCCCTTCCCCACCACCATTCCCTTTTCCTTTTGTGTCTTGTCTTTTTAGATTGTAAGCCTGAGGGCATGGAAATGTCTAATTAGCCATTTGTAAGCCACTCTGATAGCCTTTTGGAGAGCAGGGTATAAATACTTCACAAATATGCAAAAGTCAAAGCTGCAAATGTGGAGGGATGACTGTAATCTGTCCATGACAACAGAAATATAGATCAGTGACATCCCTACCCCTGGTGCCACCTGGTGCAGGTGTGGGCTTCGGGGGGTGGCAGTGAGAGCAGTGATGGCCGAAAGGGGTGTTCTTGGGCTTTGCTGCTGTGGCGGAGGCCTCCTTATGAAGCTGGGAGGTATGCACTTGGTCCTTCTCACCCCGCAGCAGAAGGAGGGCCCAACCAGGTGTCATCCCTCTTCTGGAGTGTCATCTGGTGCGGGCTGCACCCCCTGCACCTCCTAGTGATGCAAATACTAGTGATAGTTCCTCTACTCAGGCAGTCTTATTCATGAATTTTAAACATGAATTTTATATTTAATCATTGTTTTATGTATTTTAATGTAAATATTGTGTCGAGTTGCATTTTTAATATGTTTATTTTATGTCATGATTGTGTTTTTTAACTATGTTGTAACCCGCCTTGAGCCGTGAGGAGAGGCAGGTAAGAAATAATAATAATAATAATAATAATAATAATAACAACAACTCCCAGATCACCATCACCGCACCTACCAGAAAAAAGAAGGTCCAAAGAGTGTGCATGAGTATGAGTAAAGGCATATACCACTTATGACAGATCCACCATTGTCATGGAAGACATGAAATCCTGAGCAACTCCCAGTGAAACAGCATGGATGTTGAAGTTGTCTGGCACAAGCCAAGGGGACTCCAACATAAACCCCAAGACCACCCTGGCTAGCTTAGAAAAAGAGCTTGTTGTGCAACACAAGGGGTGGGGGTGGGTTACACCAACTGAATCCCTTATCTATCCTGCCACACAGCTTTAGATCCACACACATCCAACCCAGAAGACTTGTGGGAGAGGTACCTAGTCAGGGGGATCTATCCCCTGATCATTCACTCACTCATTGAGATATCTTATGCACTCCCACCCCCTGATCTGCCCCATACATATATTGCAGAGTGAGTGGACCAGGAGGGGGAGAGAGCACATGAGATCTCCTGACTTCTCACAATGACAGGTATTTCTTTGCTTCAACAGTAATATACAGCACCTATGGATTTTATTTATGACTGTTTGCAGGCTTCTAATCAAAAGCAGGGATAGAAAAGCATGTTGTGTATCAGTTTCCATCAGGTCTAGCTAGCATACCCAACAAAGAAGGATGATAGAAGTTGTTATCCAACTATATCTGGAGAGCCACAGTTTCCCCATTCCTTGTCTAAAGTGAACCATTTATATGGGCTGCAGTTCTGATAACTACCACTAGATGGTATTGTCTGTCTCTGTTTCTGTTAAGTTTCAACTCATGAAGGTAGGTCTCATATCAAGTAATCACTGTATGAATAGGCAGCTAGGCATTTGAATAGTCTCCAAAAACATTCAAAATAATCATAATTGCAAATAATAATAATAATAATAAAAATCAAACAAAAAAGTTAAACATGAAGTAAGAAATCAAGTATACAATACAAACTAAATACTACAAAATAATTATTTAGGGGGGTTGCAGACTGCCAGAAATAGTGCAAATTGAGTCCACTTTTAGGGTTAGGGTTAGTGCTAGGGAATCATGGGAATTGTTTTTTTCTGGAGACATTGAGCCTTCTCTGTCAGAGAGCTCTGGTGCCACAATAAAATACAGTTCCCATGATTCCCTCACCCTAACCCTAACCCTAAAAGTGGACTCAATTTGCACTATTTCTGGCCGTCTGCAATTAGTTAAGAAATTATGAATTAAAATGGTTCTAAGAACATACACTATTGCCAGGAGAAATAAGAGCTTTTCTCTTTTCATGTTTTACAGCGTAGAATTTAGAGACAGAGCCATGTTAGTCTGGCATATCAGTATGCAAAGGGATCGTGCAGCACCTTTGTGACAAACGATGCAAAATAAGTTGTAGCATTAGCTTTCATAGACTTGGGTCCAAAACACTCTGCAGAAATAATCCCATTTGAGGCTGCTTTAACTGCCCCGGCTCAGTGCTCGGGAATCCTGGGAAGTGTAGTTTACTGTGGCACCAGAGCTCTCTGACAGAGAAGGCTAAATATTTCACAATACTACAATTCCCAGAATTCCATAGCATTGAACCAGGGCCATTAACGTGGTCTCAAACTGGATTATTTCTGCAGTGTGTTTTGGACCTTGGTCTACTTCCCCAGATGTATGGAGTAAAGTGCCCATAAAGATTGCAGGAAGGACCTTTATAATCAGTCTGTATGAATAGCCATAGAAATACAAAACTAGTGGTTATGATTTAACTATGGTTGTTGAGAGACAAAGGCAGGTGGAAAGATGTTGTTTAAGGCCAGGGTGGGTGGGTGGCCATATGAATGGTGGAGGGAATTTTGTCTGGGAACCAGAAAGGAGATACGACAAATTGGCTAAGAGGGGTTTTGTGAGACTGGGGTATTAACCAATGTTATAATATTCAAAGATATAGCCATGTTAGTCTGTAGAATCAGTATGTAGAGAGATCTCATAGCACCTTTGATACTAATTGAAATAAAGAAGTTGTCAGCATTTGCTTTCATAGACTTCAGTCTACTTCCACAGATGCATATAGTGCATATATGCATCTGAGGAAGTAGACTAAAGTCTAGGAAAGCTCATACTGCCAATCTATTTTAGTTAGTGCCAAAGGTGCTACAAGATCTCTCTACAATGTTATGTGTAGTGTGCCAGGAAGCCATTGCCACTGTTCAACCCACTGTTGAGAGATTGGAATTTGCGGATATATTCTAATTGATTTCTTTCTCTTTCCAATCTTCCTTTGTAGTTTTTTTGTTCAAGGCCCAATGTCCTGAAGTCAGAAAGGGAATGTGCAGGAAGATTAAAGTGTTCTGCAACAGTTTTTGGTGTGAAGCTGTATGCTTTCATGGCCGGCATCCATAGTTTTTTGTGGGTTTTTCGGGCTGTGAGGCCATGTTCTAGAAGAGTTTCTTTCTGACGTTTCGCCAGCATCTGTGGCTGGCATCTTCAGAGAAAACTGGAATGGAAGAGAATGGGTCTATATATACTGTGAGACCCTGGGTAGGGAGGAGTGGTTCCCAGGTGAACTGTGTGTTGTTCTGTGTTGAATAGGTATTGTTCTGTTGTTAATGGCATGACTCCAGGGTGGGAGGGAATGCACTCAAGGTTATTGTCTGCTAATCACATGTAAACTATGTATTGTTCTGTGTTGAATAGGTATTGTTCTATTGTTAATGGCATGGCTTCCAGGTGAGGATATGCAATCAAGGAGATTGTCTGCTATTGTCTGCTGGGAAAGCCCCTGACCCTGGTTGGTTTCCCATTTGCATTTGCTGAGTGCTGATTTTCTTATTTTGTAGGACTGGTAGCCATATCTTGTTTACTTTAAGAGTTTCTTCTTTCCTGTTGAAGTTATCCAAGTGTTTGTGGATTTCGATGGCTTCCCTGTGCATTCTGACCTGATAGTTGTTGGCATGGTCCAGAATTTCAGTGTTTTCAAACAGCATTTTATGCCCAGGATGGTTTATAATGTGTTCTGCTACTGCTGATTTTTCTGGCTGGCCCAGTCTGCAGTGTCTCTCATGTTCCTTGACTCATGTTTGTACACTGCGTTTGGTGGTCCCTATGTAGACTTGTCCGCAGCTGCATGGTATGCGGTAAACTCCTGCAGCTGTGAGAGGGTCTCTCCTGTCCTTCGCTGAGCGCAGCATTTGTTGGATTTTCTTGGTTGGTTTGTAAACCATTTGGAGGTTGTGTTTCCTCACTACTTTCCCTATTCTGTCTGTGACTCCTTTGATATATGGCAAAAATACCTTCCCTTTGGGTGGCTGCTTATCTTCAGTCCTCTGGGTTTTTCTGGGTCTGGCAGCCCTTCTGATGTCTCAGCTGGAGTAACTATTTGCCTGTAGAGCCCAGTCTAGGTGCTTCAATTCCTCTTCCAAGAAGTGGGGTTCACAGATGCGTTTTGCCCGGTCTACCAGTGTTTTTATTGTGCTTCTTTTTTGTCCTGGGTGATGGTTAGAGTTCTTGTGCAGGTATCTGTCTGTATGTGTGGGTTTTCTGTATACTGTGTGTCCCAGACATTGGTTTGGTTTGTGGATGACTAGGACATCTAGGAATGGCAGTGTTCCTTCCTTTTCTTTTTCCATAGTGAATTGGATGTTAGGGTGGATGTTGTTCAGGTGATTCAGGAACCCAGCCAGATCTTCTTCTGCATGGCTCCAAATGGTGAAAGTGTCATCCACGTATCGGAACCAAGCTGTGGGCTGTTTCCAGGGCTTGTTTTTCAAAGTGTTCCATGTAGAAGTTTGCGATCACTGGGCTTAGAGGGCTTCCCATTGCTACCCCATCTCTCTGTTCATAGAATCCATTGTCCCACTGGAAATAGCTTGTGGTGAGGCAGTGTTCAAACAAGGCTGTGATGTCCTCTGGAAAAATTTGTCGGATGAGTGTCATGGTGTCCATTATGGGGACTTTGGTGAACAGTGAGACCACATCAAAGCTGACTAGTATGTCTCCGGGTTGAAGTTCAAGGTTATTGATTTTTCTTATGAATTGAGTTGAGTCCTTGATGTAATGGGGGGTTTGCCCTATATGGGTTTGTAATTGTGTGGCCAGAAACTTGGCCAAATCATATGTGGGAGATCCAGTGGCACTCACTATGGATTGGAGTTGAATGGAATCCTTGTTCATCTTGGGAAGTCCATATAGTCTTGGCGGGAGAGCCTCAGATTTGCACAAACTTTGTCTTGTGGTTGGCTGAATTGAGGAGTTTTTGATCAGGGTGTTGGTTTTCCTGGTGATTTTGTTGGTTGGGTCTTGTTTCAGTTTTTTGTATATTGTAGGATCCAGGAGTTCCCTGATTTTTAGTTTATATTGTTCTGTTTCCATGATTACTGTGGCATTGCCTTTGTCTGCTGGGAGAATGATTATTTCTGGGTCTGAATTGAGGTCCTTGATGGCTTTTCTTTCTTTTCTGTTTATGTTGCTGGGAGGTGGGTTTGCCTTGCGCAGAATCCTTGCTGTTTCTCCTCTTATCTCTTCCACCTCCTCCTCACGGAGATGGTGGAGTGCAGATTCTACCTGGGCAATGATGCCTTCAACAGGGATTCTGGTGGTGGTTACTGCAAAATTGCCTCCTTTGGCCAGGATGGATGTCTCCTCTTCTGAAAGTTGTCGCTGTGTGAGATTGATAATCGCCCGTGATTTATCTAATGAGGGTTTCAGCTGGTGCTTTTGGCATTTGTTGAATTTCTGTTTTTGTCTTTCTGTGTGGTCTGCCATCCCTTTTTCCATTTTCCTGTAGGTGTGTTTTTGGTGTGTACAAAATGGACATAAACCGAAAGGAATCAGATATTAAAAATGGGTATACGTGTGCACATACAGATACTCATGCACATGGGTGCACATGCAGATATGCTTGCACGTTTGGTTGCACATTTAGTATCTCAATGTCACAATTCACTGCCAAGATGGCATTGCACAACTGGAGTGTAACTCAATGATTGTACAATTAAACACGTCATTGTAGGCTCTTGAACTGAGCCTTTAAGCTCACAGTGTTTGTACCTTCTTCTGTTATTCCCACAAGGATTCTCTTTTTTTTACATGTGTATTCATTCTGTGAATCTTTTACTTCATTTGCTGTAAAACTTTTAATCATGAAATAACTCTTATGTGTATATTTAGTAATACCTAAATACTACAATACTTCAGTATTTTAAATTGCACTCATCTTGTATCACTTATTTAGAATCATGTAATTTATTTAAAATAAATATATATACACATAAGCCCTATCTTAATTAAAATTCAAGAAAAGTCACAATCATCAGTGACTCCAAGTATCTCGTCCTAAGAAACAGAGAAATAAAATTATTTATGTCTTCTAAAAACAATCCCAACAAAAAACTGGATAAAGCCAATAAAAATGGTAGAAAGCCTTTGACTTCACAAAAATGGAAGAATTGCCCATATACTGATATATAACATGACTGATATCTACAGTAGTAACATGGTTATTGATGTTGTCAGTCAATTGCCACTTTCAGTAGAACTTGCTGAAACTGTGATGAATGAGGATTTTGATGCCACTTTGTTTCTTTTTAGTCTCTGCATAATAGTTCCTATCTGAATTTCATACACATGCAGGATAAATGCCATAAAGACAATGCCTCCTATTAATACAGCGGTAATTGTACTGATAAGATATTGTCCAGGAAAAGCCAGTGGCGCATCATCAACGTAAATCTGCAACAGAAAATACAATGATCATTGCAAAAGCCAGTTTCATTCAAAACATAGTTATTTGGTTATGCACATGCATGAATAGCAGAAAACTGGAGTCAGTGAGAGTGTAAGCTGGGACAGGCAGTATGAATTGTGGGGAAGAGGACTAGCATACCCTCGAAGAGCCAATATACTGTGGACTCTCTGGTTACTACACTCATTTACCATGCTTTCTTAAGAGTAAGTCCCATTGAACCTTACTTGCTTCTGCATAAATAGGGACAGTACCAAGAGGCATGACATTTTTGGTAGGATATTGCATTTTTTAAAAAATTATTGTTGTGTTCTATGTTGTTTTAACTTGGATTGATTTAATAATGTTTTAAGGGGGGAGGGAATCTGACTTATTTTGTAATATTTTATTGTAGTTAGCCACCCCAATTGACCTCAAAGGGACGGGATATAAATAAATTTTATTTATTTATTTATTTATTTAGCACTTCATAAAACATAACATTTTCTCCCGACAAGAATGCCCACTGTTATCGTGTTTTTAAAAGTATGGCTCTGAGAAAGGCTGTGTTTCCTTCCCTAGTTGCTTAAAGTCTGTATCAAGTCTGAGAAAGAGATGTACTGAAATTTTAGATAGCTGCTGCCACTCAGACAATTATGCTGGAATACTTTGTCCAAGTGACTATTAATTTCCTTTAAAACAATTGATTTATTTCAAACCAATATTAGTTAAAACAAAATTCTGACACGCCTTCTATAGTTGTTTGGCTGGGGCTGGCAAATGGGAGGGATATGTACATTAAAATCCCCCCCCTCAATGTATGTAAGAGTGAAATAGGCTATCATCCAATAAAGATAAGTACAAATTTGGAACCAGATGGGGAGGAGAAGAGAGACGGTTTTGGGAAAGGAGCTGGTGGACACATTAGTTGTTGTTGTGTGACTTCAGGTCTTTTCCTACTTATGGCTACCTATCATGGGGTTTTCTTGGCAATATTTGTTCAGAGGAGACTTGCCATTGCCTTCCCTTGAGGCTGAGAACATGTGACTTGCCCAAGGTCACCCAGTGGGTTTCATGGCTGAGTGGGGAATCAAACCCAGGTCTCCAGAGTGGTAGTCCAACACTCAAACCACTACACCATGATGGCTCCAATTCCCATGTACTACCTATGAAACAATTGCAGACCTTTTTGTTGTTCTTGTGTCTTCAAGTCCTTTCCAACTTATGGCGACCCTAAGGGTTAGGGTCCAGAGTTGCAGTCCAACACTCAAACCACTACACCACACTGCCTCTTGGTGGACACATACATTAATGCATAACATGCAGTCAAGTTATCTGGCAGCCCTGCATTGTTAGGCTGAGAGATGGTGATCTGCCCAAGGCCACTCCTAAAATGAATGGCTGTTGAATTGGTACAATGGGGTGCAGCCTTTTCAAAGTCCTCTCCCAAGAAAAATGACAAGGATGTGTTGCATACCTGTAACTGTTTCTTTGTGTGGTCATCTGTGCGCTCACACAAATGCCTTATCCTACTTATAGTGCTTTGCACAGGAGTAGGATAACTCATTTGTGGGAGTACACAGAGACTGCGAAGAAGAACAGGAATGACCCTTAATGGACGTTATCACACGGGGAGTCGTGGGGAGAAAATGGAAATAAACGGGACGAGCGGAAGACTTTAATTTATGGGATTTGTCCCGTTCCGCCTCGTCTGATAACTAAATTCGAATTTAAAAGGGGGTTAATTCGAACGAAAACCTGATCTTTTCATTTTCGGGATTTTTGAGGATTTGAAAAGATCAGGTTTTCGTTCGAATTAACCCCCTTTTAAATTCGAATTTAGTTATCAGACGAGGGGGAACGGGACAAATCCCGTAAATTAAAGTCTTCCGCTCGTCCCGTTTATTTCCACTTTCTCCCCACGTGATAACGTCCTTAATGGCTGATTATCACAATCTGCAACAAAGAACTCAATTCCCTCTCCCCTCCTGCTCTTTTGAGATGAATATAGCTGTGGTTCCTCATCTGGACTGGTAATTGTGCATGCTCAGAACCCTTCCTGGGTGTAGTTGCTACTAGGACAGCTTCAGAAGCTGCAATGTCAGCACAAGCTCAGATTGGATCGCAGCTAGCTATGGCAGTTTGACAGTGCTCTGGGACAGTAGAATGGAGCATGGTTACACATGTACATACACAAAATGGTCTGGAAATAATCCAAGGCCAATGGGATTCTTCATTTTGTTTCAGTGTCACCACTTTGTACTTGCCCAGACCAACCGAATGGTAATCTTTGCTCAGTAAATATTCTGCTGAGCTTTCGTCTGGACTCTGGACTTTCCAAAACACGGAACAACAGTAGCAGCCATTTTATTACGTGATTGAATCCTTCTAGCTACCTGACCTGATCCTGATCAAGAATGAGAGAGAGGCAGGGGCATCACTAGGGTTTGTGGGACTACACCAGGTGACATCCTAAAGGGGGGTGGTGACACCACTGCTTTTGGTAGATATGGGTCATGGTGCTTGCTTGCTTCTCTTTCAAATGCTGAAGAGATGATGTGATTGGGGTGAGATTCAGTGGGAAGAGAAAGGAGAGGCCCTTGATTTATTATGTTTTTAATTTCAAAAATTATTTTTAAAAAAATTCAAAAATTTAATTTTTAAATTAAAAAATATTTTTTAAAAAATCACATCTTACTAATCTTTCACTTTAACCACATGAAACCATATCTTGTTGGTGACACTGAATAGAATTGAATTTCTTACCAAAAGAGTCTGTCTCCAATTCATTCTCAGCAAATCTTTGGTTCTGCACCAGTCCCACCAGGGCAGTGTCCTGCCTTATCTGCATTAGTGCTGCATGAGACTGATGAATTTCCTTGCAAACTTTGCTTTGTGTGTGATTTACCTATAGCCAAATTGCCCATCTATCTAATTTATTTTGATAGCCAGATGTTTGCTTTTGCAGGCTATTGTTGACAAACATAGTAGTATCATGCCTTGCTGGTGATGCTGCGTAAACTTAAATTTTCTTGCATGCTTTAGCTTTGTGTAAATTTAGTTTTAATCAGCCCGCACTTTGCAGAATGGATATTTGGTTCTGCAGATACTTTGTGTGGCAGCATTCTGCCTTAGTACTATTACTGCAAGGGATTGGATTGCCTTGCCATCTCCAAGTCAGTTTTGTTGATTCGATTTTTATTTTTGCAGATTGGATATTAATTTGCAGACCACTACTCATGCACATGAAATGTGCTGGAGAAGAGTTCTACAGATACCATGGACTGCTAAAAAGACAAAGAAATGGGTCCCAGAGCAAATCAAGCCTGAATTTTTCCTAGAAGTCAAAATGACAAAACTGAGACTATTGTCCTTTGAACATATCATGAGAAGATAGGACTCAATAGAAAATACAATAATGCTTGGTAAGGTGGAAGGTAGTAGGAAAAGAGGAAGACCACATTACAGGTGGATAGACTCAATTAAGGTAACCACATCTCTGACCTTGCAGGATCTGAGTGGGGTTGTTGATAACAGGGAAACTTGGAGGTCTGTTCTGTATAAAGTTGACAAAAGGATTTTTTAAAATTTTATTTCCATGTCAAACACTTGCAATTGATTGCTTAAATGCCTTAGGCTGCATCCACACTGCAGAAATAATCCAGTTTGACACCACTTTTACTGTTGTGACTCAATGCTGTGGAATTCTGGGAACTGTAGTTTTGTGACACATTTAGCCTTCTCTGTTAGAGAGCTCTAGTGCTACAACAAACTACAATTCCCAGAATCCCTTAGCATTGAGCCATGGCAGTTAAACTGGTGTCAAACAGGATTACCGTATTTCTGCAGTGCAGCTGCAGCCATAGCTTCACTAATGCAGCAGGACAAGGTTTACTAATTCAGGGCTGGGCACACATAGGGGGCTGCATGGCCATTTTGAGTCCTCGCAACACAGTGTGGGCCACAGCACTACCCCAAAATGGAAGTATTATCTGTACAGTCATCATTTTTCTTTGACTTTTTTCTGTGAAGGGGATGCTATTTTGAAGTTTAGTTCCTTGTTTGGCTGAAAGTGGCATTTTCCAGACAACTTTTAAAAATTCTCTATAGGGGATAAGCAGGCCGTAGGTTGCCGACCCCTGCCATACAGAGTCCTTAGTAATGATTTTTTGCACTAATGTTTCTTGTTAATCGTAATTCCCATATACCACTGAATGTCATGTTAATAGTTGTGACATAAACAACTAGAAAAATTAAAATTATACCTTCAAATTATAATATCATACACACAACCTAAATGTATTTACATATACATAGTGATGATGTGGTTAAAAGGTGATGTTTTTTAAAATTATATATATTTCAATTTTTTAAAAAAATTGAAATTTGAAATTTTAATTTTAAAAAAATTCTGGGACCTCTCCTTTCCCTTACCACTGAGCCCCGCCCCACTCACACCATCTCTTCAGCATTTTAAAGAGATACAGGTGAATGCCACAGTCCATTTTTGCCAAAATGCAGATGTCTGAGGAGCAGTGGTGTCACCCCTCTTAAGGTATCACCCGGTGTGGTCCGCACCCCCCGCACCCCCTAGTGACGCCACAGTTCTGAACCAAGGTGATTTCTTTGGTCTATTTCCATGCAAGATAATTGTAATTAATTACTTGTGAGAGGAGCTAGCAGAAAATGTTGGATTTCCTGCCGTACCAGGCCAACTAGTTAGCAGTTGTCACTGCACCCATAGGACTTTATAACAAATTGCAATGTCAGGCATTCACAAATATGGACACCACTGTGTAGAGAGGAGAACAACCTTGTATTCCGTTTTACAGTAGTTACATGGTACTACATTTTTGTATTACTATATTAAAAAGTAGCCAGGACTATACCTGAAATTCATCAAATAAATTACAAAATGAGACTCCAGGAATGGTGGACACCCTGAAATGGAAAAGCTCAGATCCCTGTTAAAAAGAGGGAGGAAAAGTATATAATAAACGGTACTGTAGAATAATCTATAACTTGTGTATAATAAAATATATCTGGACAATTACAAGTGCTTGAAAAATGCATTTATGTGAATTACTTAGATCTGGTTGGTGACAAAGGAAAAAAGCTGAATTAAAACTTATAAATATCTTATAAATAACACCGAGCTGTTCTAGATTGCTCTAAAGAAGTGTGTACTCTCATGATATAACTCCTTGGGGTTTGTTGGTTGTTGCCACCTTTGCATCCAATTGCTCCATTCTTTTCAGAGCTGTTTGTAGCAATTTCTTGGATTTGCACTAGGGTTTTTCTAAAAGTTTTTTTAGAACAGATTTACTGAGGTGGTCCTATGATATCTTGGGTAAATTTTCTCTCTCCGAACTTTTTTTAAAAAAAGAGTTGTACTTCAAAAGCCTCATTTTACCAATGCACTATAGCATCATAACTATAAAAAAGAATTAAAATTAAGAAAAGAGAAGAAAAGAAGAGAACATTTTACTCCACTGTGTCTCTGAATTATAAACCATCTTGAGGGTGGGAATAACATGTTGCCACTGGTGCTGAGAATTGCCAGAAAACAGATCAGGATAAAAGAAATGTTAGGATATTTTAAAAAACACCCTAAGAAACAGAGCAACAAATATTGCAGTATCCTGATATATCTCCCCTATTGGGAAGAGCCTTTAAACTTCTTGTGCAATAGGAATGCCACCATAATACTGTACCAGGTAAGGAAAGTTGTGTGTTAAAAAAATAAAGAAAGAAAATCTACACAAGGGCTGTAAGACAAGCAACACAGAAAATTAGGGCCCATATAGAACTGACATTTAAGGTACTATTGCATTTAACATGCATGTTTTAAAATGTAGATAAATGCTGGACCCCAATGCCAGGACTAGTATGGCTGGGGGAAAAGGAGTTTAATTCTTCTCTTGCTGTAATCCGAGCAATAGCTGCCTCACTCCCAGCATGCTATCTGCACTGGGACATCCTGCATCCAATTCTGGATACACTTCCTACAGAATGACAGCAATATTGTAAGGGTCTAATCAGAATTAAATGAATTAAATGCTAGGCAGAGAGTGGGGAGACTGTGAGCAGCGAACAAGTATACAAAGAAAAATGTGAGCTTTCATCCATTTGGCTGTGTTACTATCTCATTTTTAAAAATCTCCACCTGCCACAGTAATTAACATTCGTACAAAACTTCCCATTGGTGCCAATCAGAGATCTCTCCCCCCCCCCCCCGCCCAATACTAACTGCTGCATGACATGGTTGTGACACTTTTCTGAGAATGAGGTTGGGGGAGAAATTTTAAATCTCACCACCTCAATTGTCTAGTGTTATCCAAATTGCTGGGGTCCTGAGAGAGCACTCACAAAATAATATGTTTATGGGGAAATTTTAATAATAGCTCAAATGAAAGTTGTAATATGGCTGGGATTGAAGTAGCCAATTGTTTGGAAATTGTATTTTAAAATGACTGTCCATGATTGCCTATGATTCGGGGTCAGACTAGATAATCAACCGGGACTCTAGATGAGGCTTTGGAAATGTTTCTGTATGTCTATTTGTTTCTCTAGCTCCGTGCTCTGTACTGCATCAAGGTTGCATTGATAAGCCTGCAGACTTCATGTACTATAAACATTTTCTTTATCCTACATATGTTCTGAAAACAATGTCTGCTTAGCAAAAAGTGCTGAATATTGTGAAACTAACTGAACTAGAGAGGGAGAAGGGAGTGGTTTTCCTATATGCTGGACATATTTGTAAGATCACTATAAAAGGATGTACAGTTGCTTAGTTCTGGGTTCAGCATCTTTGGAAAGTTATTTCCTGTTGAGCCCGAAAACGTAATTTTGTGTCTGTGTGGGGGTTCAGAATAAAATTCATTTTCCTTCAGTCCATAGAGTCTCTCTGTCCCATTTTTCTGCTACATTTCAACATGCAGCCCAGGATAGCAACTCAAATGTATACCAGGTCCAAGTTACACAGAACTTCAGAGGGCAAATTAGTTGTAGAACGTTATCACACGGGGTCTAAAGCAGACAGAACCCCGTCGCATCCCCGTCCCATTGCAGTTCCTTTGCCCCTGTGTTCACATGACGTTGCACAGAACCACACCCATCCCCGTCGCATTCCCGTCCCATTGCGGATCCTTTGCCCCTGTGATCACACGACGTCACAGAGAACCCCCTCCCATCCCCCTCCCATCCCCGTCACATTGCGGCATCATCCCCATTCTTTTGCATACTGGTTTCATTGGGAATTACATTTGCGCGACCAGAAGCATACCGGAATTATGCTGCTTTCGTTCATTCCGGAATGATGCTAGTTGCTAGAGACCCGCGTGTGAAAACGTCCGTAGTTTATTAAGGGAATGAACAACATACGCACATGCACTCTCTCTCTCTCTTACACACACAAGGACTAATAAATTAAAGGTGTGAGGGGTGAATAGAGTTTGAGGCTTTGCTAATGGCAATACTCACCAACGACAATTCTTGCTTCCACTTGTAGGAACAGAAATTGGAGATTATCACATTACTTTTTGCTCCTGGCATAGATGCGGGAGGTCTCTATAAGAACACGAATCTTATCACATTCACCCATCACCAGGCAGCAGACAGCCATATGCAACCTAGGCTTCTCACACAGCTTTTTATGAATGGGATTTTCCCATTCTTGAAAAGATGTGAGAGAAGCCCAGAGAAGCCTGGGTTGCATACAGGCTGCTGGCTGCCTGGCAATGGGTGAATGTGATAAGATCCATCTTCTTAAAGCGTCATCCCGCGTTTATGCTGGGAGCAAAGGTAATGCAATAATCTCAACTGACTCAATTGTCACACTGGAAAGTGGGGTGCTGCTGACTATTGAAGGGATCTAGATACAAACCGACAGCATGAGTTCACAACTAAACTCAAAAAGCAGGAGGCTGGTGCCCAATATTTATATGGTGAAATGTGCCTTGAAGGCAGACATGAAGGACTTGAAAAGATTCACTATATGCCAGATTGTTTTCCAGAAAGGAACATTAGATGGGAATTGCAGTAGATGTGGCCATGATTGTTTAGATAAAAGACTGATGGCTACAGAAAATGTTATCAGACCAAAAGCTAGGAGCTGTAAATTTTTGGAGATGGGAGTTACTTCCTGAAACAAAGGGCAAACTCACACCTTGGCAAGAGAGATCTTTGTTTTTACAAGTACCACCATCTTCCTCTGCCAGACTCCCATCAACTCCTCTATTGATCAAAGGTACTATGCTGATGTCTTTGGGCGATCTATTATCATGTGTGTCCAGATCAGGCCCTGGCTGGCTCTAACTGGTCTGGGGGCCAGCTGCCTGCTCTGGAGCAACCCTAGGTTATTTAGAGGTCACCCTTCATTAGAGTCCCCTTTTAATATGAAGTTGATATTAAATATAGAGGGTTTATTTTGGGGAATCCAAATGTGGCCCAACACTAGTATTTAATTTTTTAAAATATAGTGCAGTTGCTACTTTGGAAGGTACCTGAAGGACAAACCATGTTTAAAAAAAGAAGAAAGAGTAATGCCACTGTGGTGCTGGCTTTCAGGACAGCAACACCTTTGTTCCTTTTCACAATGGATGTCTTAGCAAATTGAAACCATCTTTAATAGAAAGGGCAAATATGCATAATGGAATCTTGCCTCACATAAAATCTCTGCACAGAGAAAACTAAATATCGAACAGACTGATTCTATTCAATATGGGTACCTTAGATTTCTAAATTCAAAGGCATAGCTGTGTTAGTCTGGAAAATCAATATGCAAAGGGATCTTGTAGCACCTTTGAGACTAAGGGGGGAAGCAGACCAGGGTGTCGGGGATGCCCTGGGACGGTGTGCCACGGGACTGCAGCAGCCGCACCGCAGCGCACCGTCGGTGCCTCTGAAAGGAGCGCAAAATCAGCGATCCTTTCTGAAGACAGGGAAAGTGCGCCCTAAACGCGTCGGGCGCACTTTCCCTGGCTTTTCCGCCGCAGCGTGTGAGGACGCTGCGGCGGGAGGTTGCCCTCGGTGCGCCGGCCGTGCGGAGGGCCAGCAGCTCTGAGGGCAACCTTGGGAGGAGGAAGGGGAACCTCGTGCGGCTGCCCCTCCTCTTCCTTGCCTCGGAGACGACCCTATTGAAATGAGCTTTTGTGGAATTAAGCCTACATGCTACCAACTTCTTTCTTTCAGTTAGTCTCAAAAGTGCTACAAGATCCCTTTCCATATTATATTTCTAAAGTGTAGGATTCTTTTTTCATCTTCAATAGGGGAATAAATTAAATGATAGAGTCATTTAACAAGTATGAGAAATACTACTATTCCTAGTAACTGAGAAAATGACTGGAATATTAAAAGCAATTTTACTGGCAAAAGCAATTTTACTGGTCACATTTTATGTTTTGAATTCATATGAATATTCTTCGATGACAAATGCAGACAGAGTTTTGGATCAAAAGGGCTTCAGGGTATGGGTACTCAAGTGTTGACATTTCTATTAAAAATATTTATTTTATGAGAAACTTACAGTTATGCTTATAGTGAGGCCCTCTGGATTATGCAGCTCAGTAGTAAGGGTATTCTCCAAAAGCTTTTTCATTTTTTTGGTACTTGATGTTACATTTGGACCTGGAACATATTTAAACAAGCATTTCTCCAAATTCTGTTTTTCTTTGGAAACTGTATCCTAAAGAATAGGCTAGAGCAGTGATGGCGAACCTTTCAGGGGCTGAGTACCCAAACTAAAAGGTCTTCTGGCACCAGGTGTTACTCAGTGCTGGGGTGGGACTTCTGTCCCCAGGGGGCAGGACTTCTAGAGCGGGATGTCTTCCCCCTACCCTTCAGAGACAGCTGAATGCCAGGGGGGTGAGGGGAGAAGAGGCAGCTGAAGGCCTGGGACAGCTAGGAAGGAGGAACAGGTGCACACCTCTTCCTCCTCCTCCCCACCCTCCATGTGCTGGTAAAAATGGCTTGGTGTGCCATCTCTCGCATGCGTGCCATAGGTTCGCCATCATGGGACTAGTGAAATGTGTGTATTGCAAAACATTATACTTTAAATGATACTGATTTCTGCAGAATCTCAACAAGACGTCATGAGCTACATTTCTACAGGGAAATATTCTTCCATGAAAGCTTTTTAGATCACAGTGATAAATTGTTATGAAAAGGTGAAAAGGGAGGTATGTAGCAAACTTTAAGGTGAAATTCTAATTTATCTTAACTGTGCTTAGTGATGGCCAATGTGCCATCACAACTGTTGTTAAGGTTGTCTTCTGGGAAACCCCCTGACCCTGGGTGATGTTCATTTGCATGTGCTGAGTCTTCACTGAAATCCATAAACACCTGGACAACTTCAATAGGAAAGAAGAAACCCTGAAAGTAAACAAAGTTTGGCTACCAGTCGTGAAAAACACCAAAATTAAGACTCAGCTCATGCAAATGATCATAATCAGGGGCAGGGAGTTTTCCAGCAGAGAATGGATCACTAATTAAATAGACACAAATCCTCCTTGCATATCCTCCCACCCTGAGGCCTTGCCATTCACCAACAGACTAACACATGGATTAACATGTAAATCACTTCCTCTCAACCAAGGGTCTCACAATATATATGCTCCACTCACTTTCATGCCACCATTCTCTGAAGATGCCAGCCACAGATGCAGGCACAACGTCAGGAATAAATTCTTCCAGAACATGGCCTCATAGCCCGAAATATCCACAAAAAACTATGGATGCTGGCTGTGAAAGCCTTTGACTTCACATTGTTTTTAATAACTTTTCAATCTTTTTAATTGCATTTTATTCTTTTAATAAAGTTGATTGGTATTAATACTGCAAATAGTTTAATTCTATTTTAATGTTATCTTTTTGTATGTTTTTATTTGTATTGTTCTTTTAAATTGTGAGCTGCTTTGAGTCCCAGTTTTAGAAAAAAAATTGGGATATAAATATAATCAGAGCTGTCTGACAGTGGAATACACCAGTGGCATCACTACGGGGTGTGTGGTGGTGCGGACCACACCGGGTGACATCTCAGAGGGGAGTGTCAGCTGGTGTGGTAGTAAACCCCTGGGAGAGTGGGTGACTGTCTTATGAGTCTTGCACAGCCATGGCCACACAAGACTCAGAAGGCCAGGGGAGCTACTGAGAAGGCCAAGCATGGCCCCCACCTCACTGCCACAGTGCCATCCTATGTGTTGTGGCAGCGAGGTGGGTGGGGGAGTGCTGTTTTGGCACTGCCTGCAGAATCCCTGCCCCCAGGAAGCCTTGCTCCCCACGCTGGGTGAAAACCCACATGGGGACACCACTGGAACACACTCCCTCACAGTGTGGTGGGATCTCCTTCTTTGGAAGTTTTTAAAAAGAGACTGGATGGCCATCTGTCAGGGGTGCTTTGATTGTGTATTCCTGTGTGGCAGGGGATTGGACTGGATGGCCCTTGGGATCTCTTCCAAATGTATGATCCAATCCTCCTCCTCCTCCTCCATTTCCCCAGCCCATGTCACTTAGATAATTGTGTGCACTGGGGAAAGGTATACAGCTGGCCCTTCGTATCCGTGGGGGTACTGTTCTGCCATTGAGGAGAACGGGGTGGGGCCACCCGCAAGCCTTTAAATAGGAATGGCTGATTGTACAAAGAATATACCAAGGGAGTCTAACCAAACTTTATCTCAATTGAGTGAGAAATCTTTGGCAGACAATTGCTAAATGGCTATTTCTTGCTCTTATATCTTGGGAACTTTCCTCAGTTGGGTCATGTGGGCTGCCCACTGAAAATATCTGCACAATTTCTTCTGATGTCCAAGGAAAAATATATAACATTTCAAGAGCATATTTGGATGAACAAGTTCTTAGTACTAATGCAAGCTGGCATGAAATGCAATAGATGATTTCATTTCTGCTCTAGAGATTGTCACTTTTCTTTTAAAATGAATTTATTATATAGCCCCCCCCCAACCCTGCATCATCATCATCATCATAATCTTCTTATTCTTATTCTTATTCTTATTATTCTGAAGGCAGAATAATCTGTAACAGCATTTCTCAAGCAGGAAGGGAATACTTCTCAATCGTTTGTGTTCTTTACCTGAAACTTTCCAGTTTGTTCTGTTGTTGACTTCTATTATTGTGATAAAATAAGGAGATGTCATGTTCTGAGAATGACCCTCATCCTCAACAGTGAAATAGATAGGAAATTTTGTTACTGGAAATTTCATTCGCAGAGCCTGAAATTTAAAGTTATATAGAAATGATTGGTATTATGTTAGTAAAACAGTAATCATCTTTACAAGCCTTGTTTCTATCCTGCATGGGTTTCAGTGCGATGACATGAACATAACTCCTTATATTATTTGGATTAGTTTTGCTAAGCAGT
Source organism: Phrynosoma blainvillii (assembly GCA_026167975.1). Taxonomy (NCBI): domain Eukaryota; kingdom Metazoa; phylum Chordata; class Lepidosauria; order Squamata; family Phrynosomatidae; genus Phrynosoma; species Phrynosoma blainvillii. The sequence goes on from JANUYF010000001.1 coordinate 424,584,490, forward strand.
AGGAGGATGCTTTTTTTTTTTTGGCAACATGGTGCAACTGTCCCAGGGCTGTCTTTCCACTGGACAAAAGAGAAATGTGAAGTAGTATCATCCTGCAGGAGGCAATAGCTCCTACATTCCAAAAGAATGAGGATTTCTGAGGACAGGCCTAAGAGTTTAGTTTCCTACCAAGGCAATGATGAGAAATGAAAGGAGAGAGTATTTGAAATGTGGTATCTAAAAGTGTTCCTTCAGCAAGCAACAGGTCCCAAGACTGTCATAGTCAAGACCAAAAGTCTATGGAAACCAAAGTATCTATTTTCTGGTGTATAAGACGACTGGCTGTATAAGACGACCCCCAACTTTTCCAGTTAAAATATAGAGTTTGGGATATACTCGTCCTCTTCCAATGCACACCAAATAAAAAAACAAAAAACAAAACAGATTTCAATATGGTAATTTTAATTCAAATGCTTATGACTTAGCAGGAAAACTGTCACTTATAAACACAACAAACTACAGCTCCCGTGTTCCCTAGCATTTATTTCTGCAGTGTGTTTTGGACCTTACTTTTTTAAAAAATAGTCCAGATGTAAATGCTGCTTTAAAAATTATTTCCATCTCCCAGCTATGAGATGGTTGGGGGGAAATGAAAAAGTGTTGGGGGGAAGGACTGCCAATATACTAGGTGATGCTTTCTGGGGTATGTACAGTTTGCAGCCAGGTAAGTGACCCTGGGCATGTTACACACTCTCACCCTCAGAGGATGGTAATGGCAACCCCCATTTGAAGAAACATGCCAAGAAAACCCCATGATAAGGTTGCCTTAGGGTCACCATAAGTTGGAAAAGACTTGAAGACACAAGAACAACAAAAAGGTCTGCAGTTGTTTCATAGGTAGTACATGGGAATAGGAGCCAGCATGGTGTAGTGGTTTGAGTGTTGGACTACCACTCTGGAGACCTGGGTTTGATTCCCCACTCTGCCATGAAACCCACTGGGTGAACTTGGACAAGTCACACACTCTCAGCCCCAGGGGAAGGCAATGGCAAACCTCCTCTGAGCGAATCTTGCCAAGAAAACCCCATGATCACCATAAGTCAGGAACAATTTGAAGGCACGCAAAATACAGATATAACCTCCAAGTTAAGGAACTTGGTTCTCCTTTAGATAAATCTTCAAGGGTACACACACACTCTCTTTCTCTCTCACTGTGCAGAATTATTTCTTAAAGAAGCCATGCCCAAGCAACACATCAACTTTGGCTGCATCTGCATTGTAGAAATTTATTAAAGCAGTTTGACACTGCTTTAACTGCCCTGGCTCAAGGCTATGGAATTCTGGGATTTGCAGTTTTGTGAGATATTTAGCCTTTTCTGTCAGAGAGCTCTGGTACCACAAAGCAAACTGCAGATCCCAGAGTTCATAGGATGGAGCCATGGCAGTTAAAGTGGTGTCAAACTGCATTATTTCTGCAGTGCAGATTCAGGCTGCATCCATACTATACAACTGGCTTCCTTCTCCTTCTCCCCTCATCCTCATAGTCCTCCTCCTCTCTCCTGGTTTCCTCCTCTTTCTCCCTTCATTCTCCTCCTCCTCCTCCTCCTCCTCCTTTTCTCTCCTGGCTCTCTTCTCCTCCTCCTCCTCTTCTCTCCTGGCTTCCTCCTCTTTCTCCCCTCATCCTCAGAATGGACCTCAGACTTCTGTGTGTCCAATGAGATCCCAAGGAGCAACTATTAAACTGCTCCTCCCTTCTTCCTCCCTGCTACAACATCAACCACTGATTAATGAAAAATACAATTGTGCCTGTAATAGCTCGGAGCTTATCGCATTGATTTTAAAACTGGCTTACCTGATCTGGATTAAATTTTAAATTGGGTGGCATCCTGATATTATCATAAGGATTAGGCATTAAATCCACCACCTGGGTCCATACTGGGTTCATCCCTGCTCCGGGGGCGCTCCAGTGGCCATTTTCTTAAGCCAGAAAACTCCCGGCTTTGAAAAGAGGAACGCTGAGCACCCCAATGAGTGGGGGTGGACCTGGGATGGACTCAGGCAGTGACTTCAGTGGCTAAATCCTTCTGATAATATCAGGATACCACCTGATTTAAAATTTAATCTGGATCAGGTAAGCCGGTTTTAAAATGAATATGATAAACTTCCTAGATTTACTTTTCAAAAGATGTTGCTTACTAAGACTCTCCTGCATCTTTCCATAGATTTGTATATGGATTTTCATCCCAAAATGGGAGTCTAGTACTTAGCCATAACATTAAACAAAACAAATACAATAAGAACATAAAAAGTACAAATAGAAAGATTTAAAACTGAATTTTAAAGAAAACACAGCACCCACCTAATCTCTTTTTCAGCAACCATAGAATCACAGAATCATAGAGTTGGAAGAGACCACAAGGGCCATCCAGTCCAACCCCCTGCCATGCAGGAATAACCAATCAAAGCAATCTCTGACAGATGGCCACCCAGCCTCTGTTTAAAGACCTCCAAAGAAGGAGACTCTCCCACTCTCCGAGGAAGCGTGTTCCACTGTCAAACAACTCTTATTGTCAGGAAGTTCCTCCTAAGGTTCTTCTTAGCCATCTGATAGAGAGGGAAAGAAGCTCGATGCTGTGGCCAAAAAGATTTATGCTGCTGCCATTCTTGACCTTAAGGTGGATAATTATGTGACTTGCATGAGCGCCTACGTCCAGCATATTATGGAGCGTATGGAACCGTTACTTCAGTCAGCACCTGAGAAGAATAAGGCCTTGCTCCTAGCCCTACAAGCAGAGGCACATGCTTTAGGAGGGCAACAGATTTTGTCAGCCAGACACTCTACTGATAGTGCTGCAAAAATTTTGTCTGGTGCGGTCGCTCTTCATTGCCATGGCTGGCTTAGATCGTGAGATCTTACTTTCCAAGCCAAGACTACCATTGAGGACATGCCCTTCGATGACTCCAGCCTCTTTAACAAAGAGACAGATGAGAAGCTGAACTTTAGATGCCACATGAAAGCTGCAGCCAGAAATCATGGCATGTTTTCGATGCCATTCCAGCCTCAGAAGCGCCGGTATGGAGGCCACAGACCGTGGTTCCAACCTTACCACCATCGAGTCTATCAGCAACAGGACCTACCTCAACCTGAAGGTCAGTCCCATCAGAGGCGTCCTTCCCAGTCTGCCTCTTCCTCCTCAGGCCGACGTCAACACCTGTCCTGGTACCAACAGGATTTTGGTAGGAAGCCCTCTGACTCAAATAAAAGAAGACCATGAGATGAGGTGGCGCACTTCGATCTTCCTCCCTTTGGGGACAGATTAGAGGCCTTTTATGACACCTGGGCCGCAATCACCTCTGACTCCTGGGTGCTTGACATTGTTTGCTACGCCCTTGAGTTTGAGGTACTCCCGACCACTGGAGTCTTTCTGTCCACCAGCCCCTCAAACACCTTACCCGACGAAGTGCGCGCCTTGGTGGATAAGGGTGCCATCGAGCCCGTAGACTTCTCTCGGGCCCGGCACTGTTTTTTCTCCTGTTACTTTACTGTTCCCAAGAAGGACTCTGGCATTAGGCCCATTTTAGACTTAAGAGCTATTAATTCACACATTTGGTACCGATGGTTTCGAATGGTAACGCTTCTATTTTACTGCTTCTCCAGAGAGGACACTGGTATGCGACCATTGATCTCAAGGACGCTTACTCTCATATTAGCATACGACGAGATCACAGAAGGTTCCTCGCCTTCGCTGTTGGGTTCCGAGGGTCTTCACGAAGTGCATGGCCCCGGTCGAAGCATACCTCTATCAGAAGGGTTTCACAGTCTTCCCCTACCTGAACGATTGGCTCTTCACAGCTCCATCCAGTCAACAATTACGTCTGGACATAGACTTTGCTCTCTCTCTTCTGGATTCCCTCGGTCTAGTGGTCAACAAGGAAAAGTCTGCCTTGATCCCATCCAGACAAGTGAAATTTATTGGAGCAATCCTCGATTCCGTCAAGTTCAAAGCATTCCTTCCAAGAGACAGGTTTCAAGCGCTGTCTGCCGCCGTCATGCACTGTCTCTGCCACAAGTGTATAAGAGCCCACACCATCCAGGTAGCATTGGGGCACATGGCGTTGACCACGTTTGTAACCTGGTGGACGCATCTTCGCCTCCATCCCATACAGTCTTGGTTCCTGTCTGTGTTCGACTCACCTTCCAAATGGTTAACGGTACTGAGGCCCATAGCTGAATTGTTGCACTGGTGGCTAGAACCAACCAATGTCTGCACCGGGATGCCCTTTTTAGTTCCTCAGCCAGAGGCCAATCTGACAACGGATGCTTCCCTAGAGGGGTAGGGAGCTCACACACAGGACTTGACAGTCAAGGGCCAATGGTCACCAGAGGAAAGGTCTCTCCACATCAATGCCTTAGAGATGCTGGCTGTGGAGAAAGCACTACGTGCCAGAGAAATGCTTGATGGGACATGCAGTCAGACTGGAAATGTAAAAGATGTATGGGGCAGAAATTTCCTGTGGGAAGAGTTCAGAAAACATGGGTCAGGCAGACAAACAACAGGTGCCAGACAATGACAAAGGAGCCAGCACTAGTGTGTTTTGGGAACAAGACACAATGTAACCAAAACACACTATGTAAACATGTTAGGTCACATGGACAAGGACGTCAGCAACTTGGGTTGGGCTGGAGGACTGGGAAAGTGGGACTCAACCAATCATCGTGGATGTACACACCCCAGTGGGTGGTAGCTTCAAATAACAATAATGGTTTGTCCATGTGTGTGTGTGTGAGAGAGAGAGGGAGGCTTGGAAGGTTCAAAACGTGTTCCACAGGGTTAATATGTTGCAAGATCTGTTTCTGTAAATAATCAACTGATTTAAATATTCCTAGTTGTAGAATAAAGATAGTGTTATTAGACTACAACTGGTGTGTTTCCTGACTGCTGGTAAGGCTGGAGAGCTGAGGCAGTATCATCTGGATCCAGAGGAAGAAGTCTGGGATCATGCAGGAAAAGATTGTCAGCTTTTCCTAACAACTCTGCTGTTTGGTACTGCAACACACATCATCCACCATTCACTGACACTTCGAGCTTTCCAAACCATTCTATCTGGCAGAACTGTGCTGCTTCTTATGGACAACACTACTGTGATGTTCTACCTGAACAAACAAGGAGGCACCCGGTCCCAAACACTTTTGCAGATTACTATTCGAATCTGCAACTGGTGCATTGAGAACATACTTCTACAGTTAGTTCACCTTCCTGGGGAGGACAATGATCTAGCGGATGAGTTGAGCAGATCGTCCGATCCATGCCACGAGTGGCGACTCCATCCGGAAGCAGTTTTGGATCTCTTTTCCACTTGGGGTCAGCCACAGGTCGATCTCTTCGCGACCAGAGAAAATACTCATTGTACAGAGTTCTGCTCTCGGATTCGAGCTCCAGGGTCACAAGGAAATGCCTTCCAATTCAGGTGGTCTGGTAGGATGTTCTACGCCTTCCCTCCATTTCCACTCATCACCAAGGTGATTGCCAAAATGAGGACAGACAGTTCAGATGCTATCCTCATCACCCCTTGGTGACCGAGACAACCATGGTTTGCTCCTCTGCTTCATCTGGCCCGGGGATGGTACAGGGGCCTCGAGTTCCATCCCGACCTGCTCTCGATGCATGAGGGTCGGGTTCAACACCCGGACTTGGATTCACTGCCACTGGTAGCCTGGAGAATCCATCCCTGACATCGCTATCTGCCTCGGTACAGACTGTGATTCGAGCTGCACAGAAGCCCTCTACTAGAAAATCCTATGCACTCAAGTGGAATAAATTTTTGGAATTTTTGTCTTCTAAGGATCTACCTCCATCCCAGGTCTCGGTACCGATAGTCCTGGAATTCTTAATGTCCTTGCCCAATTCCAGTCTATGTCTTAGCTCTGTGAAGTGCTACCTTTCTGCCATCTGTTCTCACTACCAGCTGCAAGGCAGAACAAGGCAGAAAGGGATCTTTGTGGATCCCTTGGTGAAGAGATTTCTCAAGGGACTGAACAACCTACACCCTCCATCCTCAGTACCGACCTCAGCTTGGACTTGGTGCTTTCTTATCTCTCTACCAAGCCTTTTGAACCTTTGGCCACCACAGACTTAAGATTGCTGACCTGGAAGACAGCATTCTTAGTGGCCGTCACCTCTGCCCAATGAGCGGGCAAACTCTGTGCCTTGCGGATGGACCAACCATATCTCCGCTTTCATAAGGACAAAGTGATCCTCCATACCAACCTCACCTTTCTGCCCAAGGTGGTGTCGGGCTTTCACATCAACCGGGACATTGTGTTGCCTACCCTGGCCCCCAACCCAACTACCGATACCAACTGTAGACTACATTCTTTGGATGTTCTGAGAGCCTTAGCTTTTATTTGGATAGGACCTCGGGTTTGAGGCACTCTGATAGACTATTTGTATGTTATTCAGAGGCCAAAAAGGGACTGCCTGTCACACCCCAAAGACTATCTAAATAGGTGTCTTCCACCATTCATTTGTGTTATGAACTTGCAGGCAAAGGTCCACCAGGCCAGGTGCGAGCTCACTTGACAAGGGCAGTAGCTGCATCCTCTGCTTTTTTATCTGGGGTGCCCCTGGAGGATGTCTGCAAGGCTGCTGTCTGGTCTCAGCCAATGACTTTTGTCAAACATTATAGGTTGGACACAAGGGCCAGACAGGAGGCCGATTTTGGGAGGGCAGTATTGTTATCAGGTTTAAACTGATTACTTGCACTGCATATCATATACTTGAATTTAACTATGATAGTACTTGAATACTATGCAATTGATAATGATGAAATGGCTCTTGAATGCACTGGCAAATAACAGTTTATTGTTGTAATAAAGTTTTTATGTTTTGAAACTTACAATATTGGTGTCAGGACACTCCTTCCTCCACTGACCTAAGCTTGCCAGTCTAAATAACCCATTTGTATGATTTGCAGAGACCACGAAGAAAGAGGACAGGTTGCTTACCTGTAACAGTATTTTTTCGAGTGATCATCTGCGAATTCACACAAATCCCGCCCATCCTCCCTTCAGTCGTGTCCTGCTCAATTTTAATTTTTGATGTCGCTGTTGCGCGGCGTACGTTTTGGAACTGAGGAAAGAGCGGGAATGCCAGGGGTCTTATAAAGGTGGGCAGAGCTACTGCCAAAAAGTTGCAATTGGAGTTTTACCCAGTGATACTAGAATGTTCCGAGCTAGATGCGCAGGCCAGGTATTCGCAGGGACCATGAAGAAGAAATAAAAGAGATGGAAAAAAATGACACAACATTTGTCAGAACCACACAAAGATGAACTCCAAAATTCTAAAAGGTGAGGTGGAAGCTGCAATAAAAGAGACTGGTAAAAATAAATCACCAGGAACAGATGATATTCCAATTGAACTGTTAGAAGCCACACAAACAGAATCAGCTCTAATATTAACTAAGGGCCTTTACAGACTGCCAGAAATAATGCAGCTTGAGACCACTTTAACTGTCCTGGCTCAGTGCTAGGGAATCATGGGAACTGTAGTTTTTTCTGAGACATTGAGCCTTCTCTCTCAGAGAGTTCTGGGGCCACAATAAACTACAGTTCCCATGATTCCCTAGCACTGAGCCAGGGCAGTTAAAGTGGTCTCAAGCTGCATTACTTCTGGCAGTCCCTTAATATGTCAACAAATATGGAAAACAAAATGGTGGACAACAGCCTGGAAAAGATCAATATATATTCCCATCTACAAAAAGGAGACACAAAAGATTGCAGAAACTATAGGACCATAACATTAATTTCCCACAAAAGCAAAATTATGATCAAGATTCTGCAACGTAGACTCCATCCATACATGGAAAGAGAAACCACAGAGATACAAATTGCTTTCAGGAAAGAAAGAGGCACTAGAGACCACATTACAAACAAAAGATGGCTAAGAAACAAAGGAATTCCAGAAAAGAATCAGCATGTGCTTTACAGACTATAGCAAAGTGTTTGATTGCATAGATCACAAAACCTCATGGAATGCTCTTAAGGACATGGGAGTGCCTTCCCATCTGATAGTCCTGATGAGAAATCTGTACTTAGGACAAAAGGGTTCTGCTAGAAACAGATCAGTTCCCAATTGGCAAAGCAGTCAGGAAAAGCTGCCTCCTATTTGTTCAATTTGTACAATATCATACAAAGAGTGAAGGAGGAGTGAAACATCAACAATCTAAGATATACAGATCACACCATATTACTAGAATTAAAAAAATACCTACAGAGGATCTACACAAGTTCAACTTAGACAATGAGAAAATCAAAATACTTAAAGTGTTCCTGTACCTTGGATCAAACATTGTTCAGAATGGGGACTGGAGTCAAGAAATCAGAAGACTAACAATGGGAAGGCAGCTACGAAAAAAACAGACAAGATCATAAAGTGTAAAGATATACAACTGAGCACTGAAGTCAGAATCGTCCAATCCATTGTATTCCCCATCACCATGTATGAATGTGAGAGTTGAACAGTGAAGAAAGCCAACAAGAAGAAAATCAATTGATTTGAGATGTGGCACTGAGAAGTGTGCTGAGATTACTGTGGATAGCCAAAAGATAAACAAATGGGTCCTTGAACAGATCAGGCCTGAAGACTCCCTGGAAGCCAAGATGATCAAATTGAGGCTGTTATACTTTGGCCACATCATGAGAAGGCACAGCTCATTAGAAAATATATTAATGACAGGAAAGGTAGAAGGTAGTAGAAAGAGAGGAAGACTGCATGCTAGATGGCTAGACCCAATCTGGGAAGTCATGGGCCTGAGTCAACAGGCTCTAAGCAGGACGACAGGAGGTCTTGGAGATGTCTTGGGGTCAACTCAAGGGCAGTTAAGAAGAACAAAGGTTATAAGCAGCACTTTCCATTGAGTCTGAAAACAGATCAGTAGCTAATAAAGTCACATGCTCCTTGTAACACACCACACACACACACACACACACACACACACACACACCATTAACCTGGCTGCAGCATCCTAGACCAGCTGGAATTTCCATACAATTTTGAGAGGGAGCCTTGTGCAGTGCACAGTAATCCATACAAGATATATCCCCATCATTTGCTCCAGGAGTATGTTGGGGTAACATTTGGGTGCTCTAGCTGTAGGATTGCTCTCCATGGTCCTGAATCACAGACCCTGGCTGCTGCTTGCAATACTAGATGTAGTTGAAACTCCTGTCTTGGGCTTCTCTCACTGGTAGCCTCATGTTGTGCCCTTTACCCTGAGCCATTAGAGCAGATGATGGGATCCCTGTTTCAAAGGACAGGCAGCAATTGTGCACCTCCACTCAGAAATGGCTCCCTATTTTCAGCTACTCCCTGAAACAAATTCTGTTCCAAAAGCATTGTTTCGGTGTTCTTCTCTCAGAATAGAGCACTTGATAAATTTAGAAAATGAAGCAGTTGGTGCACCAGCTGTAGTCTACCTTTGTCAGAAAGGATATAGCTGCAATTACGTATTATCCATACTCTGGTAACATCTAGGATTGATTACCTAATGTGCTGGATGTGGAATCTTTCTTTTGAAGACTTTTTGAAAAATGTATTTGCTTCAAAATACAGATACCAGGATATTAAGTGCAAGTAGTCATTTTGAACATATTATATTGAACATATTTACTACCAGTCCATTTCTGAGTTCAAGTCAAAATCTGGTGCTTACCTTTAAAGCCCTATATAGCTTAAGACCCAGGTGCCTTGAAGAAAATACATTTCTTTATTAGTCTGCCCATGTATTGAGATCATATTTGCTGGCTCTTCTCTAAGTGTCCTTACCATAAGCAGCATTCCAATTTTTGATGGCAGCATTCCATTTAGGAAATTCTCCGTTCAGATAAGTTCTCCTAGAACGGTGATGGCGAACCTTTTAGGGGCCGAGTGCCCAAACTAAAAGGCTTCTGGCACCAGGTAGTACTTGATGCTGGGGGCAGGACTTCCACCACCTGGGGGTGGGACTTCTGCCCTCTGGGAGTGGGACTTCTGGGGCACAATTTCTTCTCCCTCAGGGGAGAGGAGAGTCCACCTCTTCCTCCTCCTCTCCCTGCACCATTTCCGCCCTTCAGCTGCCTCTAGAGAGGCAGTTGAAGGCTGGGTCAGGAAGGAGGAGGAACAGGCGCACGCCTCTTCCTTCTCCTCCCAGCCCTCCGTGTGCCAAGAAAAATGGCTTCATGTGCCATCTCTGTCACGCATGCCATAGGTTCGCCATCTCAGTCCTAGAACCAACCTTTCTGTCTCTTTGACACCAGGGAAACCTCATTTTTATTTACTCATCTGTTGCTCATTATATTTAGATCTAACTGGTGATTTTTTAAAAAAAAAAAACACTATCCTGGAAGCTTTGCTTCTACTATAGAAATAATTTTATTCATAATATTTATGCTACATTTATTCAAATTTTATAGCATGTAGTGCTTACCTTCTCCTTACAATCTGAAAAGGCAACAGAAAATGACACTTTCATATTTGAGGTACATTTACATTGAGCTCGAGTTGTCTTGTTAGCACATTGCTTGTACTTTCCAGTAGTCTAAGGGAAAAATACACAAATTAAATATATCTCAGTTTCTGTCATGATTTTGAGATTCTGAGAGCAAAGAATAAATCCACAAGGCAATTTTCTGTTTTGTTTACACAATGGAAAGAACAGTAAAAACAATAAATATAATTCATATAAAGTAAATAATTTATACATTATTGAAGAACCATATGGAAAAAGGAAAATGCAAAATGTTTGGCATAGCTTATTGCTATACTGTTGGGGCCTACATAATTAGAGATTACAAGAACATGGAAAATGTTTGCACATCTTTCATTTTGATTCTGGTGGGACCATGTGTACTGAGGTGGTTTTGTAGAAAAAAAATTACTTGTAGAATCCAAATGGCTAGAGGAAACTCCAAAAAGTGTCAAAAAAGACACTTTTATTACAGTTCAATCTTTTTATTTAATCAATAACTGATTTATAAAAAAAATGAGCAATCATATCGTCCACCATCACATCAACCATTATCTAGGATTTCAACTTTTTGATACCAATTTATGTTTGATTCAGCTGAAAGAGATGGGAGGCTTAAGAAAGTCCCAAAAAATGAACAAAAATGCATAGCTGTCTGTCCCCACTCAGAGGACCTGGTACATTACTTAATCTATTGTCTGTTACATAAAGATCCTAGGGAACGTTTTATTTTACCTTTAATTGGAAATAGAGTGTTTTTGAATTCCCAAGAAAAGATACTTTATCTCCTAATGGACATAGATAAATAAGTGACCTGGCATGTAGCCCTATTTGCCCTTGCTGCCAAAAAGACCAGGAAGAAATATATAGCAGAGATAGCTGTTCCTTGTAATGGGGATAACTTTAGTTAAAAGTGTTTAGCCGTTAATCTCAATGTATTTATGTTACATATTTCATATGCAATTGTTTAAATTTATTGTATATTGGTTTTATGGAAATTTTATGTGTATTGTTTTATCATTTTGGTCTTTGCAATGGCCATTGGTCAAAAGCAATAAAGATTGATTGATTGATACCGATAAAAATACTGATAAAAACCTAATTTTGGGATAGAGCTAAATTCAAAACAATGCTTATGTTGAAGTCATAGGCTTTCATGGCCGGCATCCATAGTTTTTTGTGGGTTTTTAGGGTTGTGTGGCCATGTTCTAGAAGAGTTTCTTTCTGACGTTTCACCAGCATCTGTGGCCAGCAACTCTGAAGATGCCAGCCACAGATGCTGGCGAAACATCAGAAAGAAACTCTTCTAGAACATGGCCAGACAGCCCGAAAAATCCACAAAAAACAATGCTTATGTTGCTTGGTCCACGATGCTGCTATTTTTGTTTTGTTGTAATTTGAGTTCCTCCTCCTATTTCTCTTTCCCCCCCTTCTTTTCTGGTTGCACTGATTTGTTACGATTGCTTATTGTCATAATTTTTTTTTTAAAGGAAAACACTGATTATATGGTGAAGTAATTGTACAATTGTTTCAAAATATGTCCTCAAATGTTTGGGTTCTAATTGCTATCTTTATGAGATGTCTTTTTCAATTACATAGATCTGTTTGTGCGTGAGTATGAAAATGTGTAAAAAGCAGGTTTATAAGCAGCAATCTTTTTTTTTAAATGCATGCAGTCAAAGGTTCTACAGGAGCAGTCTGACTTACCTTTGATCCTGAAAAATAATCTCTCATTTTGGGTTTGCTGGGGTCAACATTATAGAAGTTTTCTGTGAGTGGAACAGCTATTCCCTTGATAGATGGTGGCCTGTAGTTTACCTGAATGAAAGAGAATACTGATTGAAATAACTATGAGAAACAAACCGAACTAAAGGATCTGGTGTTGCTGTTGTCTGCCTTCACGTCCTTTCCGATTTATGGTGACCTTAAGGTAAACTGATCATGGGGCGTTCTTGGAAAGATTTGTTCACAGAGTTTGCCTTTTCCTTCCTCTACAGATGAGAAAGTATGACTTGCTCAAGGTCACCCAATGGCTTTCTATGGCTGAGTGGGGATTCAGCTCAGGGGTAGACAACCTTTCCCCTTTAAGGGCCGAGAGACTTCAGCTCAGAAGCCTCAGCCATGTTGGTCAATAGTCCCATGTTGGCCAATAGCTCCTGGGATTCTGGGAGCTGAAGTCCCTCGGCTCTTAAAGGGGAAAGGTTGCCTACCCCGATTCAGCTCCTGGTCTCCAGAGTTGTAGGGCCTTTGCAGACTGCTAGAAATAGTGCAAATTGAGTCCACTTTTAGGGTTAGGGTTAGTGCTAGGGAATCATGGGAACTGTATTTTATTGTGGCACCAGAGCTCTCTGACAGAGAAGGCTCAATGTCTCAGAAAAAAAAACACAATTCCCATGACTCCCTAGCACTAACCCGAACCCTTAAAATGGACTCAATTTGCTCTATTTCTGGCAGTCTGCAAAGGCCCGTAGTCCAGCATGCAAACCACTACACTACAATGGCTTTTTATTAAAGGATCGAGTGAGCCAACCAAACCAAAAAAACAAAAACAAACAAACAAACAAAAAACAACACCCATGCAAAAAGAAGTCAGGAGACACAAGTAGATCAATGACTCATCCAGAATCCCAAGCAATGAGTTCTTTTAAAGGTGGATAATCTTTATTCTTTCACACATTTTAGCAGTATAGGTGAAAATGCAAGGGGGGAAAAGAAGTGTGCTTCTATAACTTGTAGTCTGGGAAATGCTATAATTGATTATTTGATATCACGGACTTTATAATAGAAAAATATAGATTCTTGAAGCTCCTACTTGAGAGGTTTAATTGCAATGATAAATAAATCTGTCACTGTCATCTTTTCTGAGTGTTGTCAAAATTAATAAATATATTAAAACTACTGGAGAAACTAAAGATATACTGATGCATACACTGCCACTCTGTCCAACAAGTCACACTTAAGTGACTACTGTTTCTTTTGTAGACTTGGCCTTGACATTATGCATTCTGTCACCACGTATCACATTGGTCCATATTTGCCCTTTGCCTGCCCAGAGCTTTTAGAAAAGAGCAGAAATGAAATGCAAATGAACAATATGACATATAAAGTTCAAGATCCTTACCGGCAGATTCACTAAATGTTTGGAACCAACTGAAGCATTGTACTTAGGAGTAACCACATCAGACAGCCAATCGTCTTCAGTGATTTCAACAGGCAAAACGTAGTGCATTGTTTTAAGATAGGAGCAGGAATTCTTCATGGTTAAGACAACAGTTGTGACATCGCAAAGAAGGGATGCATACCTAATCACCACAGCTATGGAGGTTTTACCCTAGGGATGTTTATTAAAAGCATAACATTAATTTATCTCCAATATGAATATCTTCTCACCACACAACATTCTCCATGGAACCATGAACCATTAAAGTCATGCCTTAACACTTGTTTTGTCTGCATTGTATATATGCAAAATATATAATGAGGAAAGTTCCAGAAACAGCTTGCGTTTGGAATCATTCAAAACTATTTCACAAATTCCTCATGCATACAATCCATCTTAATACCATTTGCCCACTACACTAAAACTTATCTATGCCAAGACAACAGTCCCAGTCCAATTAAAGTTAGCTATGACAAGGTCTGACTGGTATCAGATGATTAAGAGAGCCTTCTGTATTTGTAAGTGTGGTTCTTTCCATGGTTAGCCACGCAGTAGCGCAAATGCACATGAACATTTGTGCATGGACATTCTTCTAGAGCTCTTTTTCTATTTTTAACAGGTGCTCCACCCACCATCAACTATGCATGCTCAAAGGGCATGGCTTCTCCTGTTTCCATGCAATTACCAGACCACCAAGATGCAAGAAAACTAACAGCATCTAGCACAGGAGTAGGCAACCTTTTTGAGCTGGGGGCCGGGTTGCTGTCCCTCAGACAATTGGGGAGCTGAAGCACCAAAAATAAATAAATAAATAAATAAACATTTAAAAAATAAATAATTTTTTTTTAAAAATATGCATGCACACTCTCTCAGCCCCAGAAAAGCCATGGCAAAATCCCTGTGGAGATTTTGTCAAGAAAACCCCAAGAACAAGTAATAACAACAATAATCAATATCATCATGGCGGGTGACAGCGGCAGTGGCAGGACCGGCCTGGGGCCGGTCCAAAGGCCTTGGGGGGCCACATCCGGCCCCTGGGCCTTAGGTTGCCTACCCCTGATCTAGCACATCCTGTAACAAAAGTGATGAAGAAACTGGGTTGTGTACATATTACCACTTGACAAAACAATGAGCCTTTTTTTCATTGTAGCTTGTGCATAACTCATAGGGTGAGTGACAAACTTACCTTTAGAGCTGGACATCATGCTAATATGGAGAAGAGGATTGCTCTGCAAGGGATCTATCCGTCTAAGCAGAAATGTGGAAGATTCTGAATCTCTACTGCACAGGGAATGAAGGACCCATTTGTGTGAGTCTCAGAGATCAATGCTTTGCTGATTTGGAATGAGAATTTACACCTTAGCCATGAAAAAGGATGGTTTAGTTGTTTGATAGTTGACTGGATAAGAATGAGATCATTTATAAACAGCCTTATTGAACATACTCTATCAGAAAAGCTAAGATCGCAGTCTTCAAGGAGGTGGCACTAAAGAGATTCTTTGGTTTCAGAAGACACAAGAAGGATGTATTTTTATTTTTATTTATCTGGGTCCTGCTTTAGGACCTCTGAATCATTAGAATCATCTGCTCTTTACTGTTTTATTTGTGGTGAGGAACTGTTGGGAGAAATTGTAACAGTCAGTTGAGATGTGTCCGAAAAGCATTCCCAAGCATCTCTAACTAACCAACCTAAAACTGATGAGTTTTTAGACCTCATTAGATGACAGTAGATTAACAATTCCTACCTTCAATAGGTATAATTTCCTAGAAACTGAAGATTCAGAGCTTCAGCAACCACATGTGAAAAGCGAAATTACAATTAACCATATCAGAGGGACCAGACAGGAATAATGATGAGCCTACTACTGCTACTCTTCCTGGTGAGAAGACAATTCGAGCTGAGCAATGTAATTTGGTGGCTTGAACATATATAATGAGCTTTTAAAATTTCCAACAATATAGATAATTTTTTATCTGTTATAAAAACAGAAAAGTTTCATCCCTCCCCCTGAGACCACTACTAAGAAAAGTGGGGGATATTAGAGCACCAAACTAGTTGAATATAGAAATTGCTATATTTCTTCAACCCACCCCAGCAAAAAAGAGGTCTTTTATGGGTTCAAGCATACTCCTCTAGTTTAATCAGTAGCTCCAACTATCTACTCCTATAGAGAATGTTCTTTATAGTGAAACATGAAGGATTATGTCTTGAACCATCTAAATGTTTTGTTATATTATCAGTGAAATGCATGGATCTTCTCTCTCATTTTACATATCTCCTCAAATGCTAAAAAACATTTTCAAATTTAGATCAGACAAGTTTCTTGAACTGTGGTGCCTAGAACTGAGTGGGATCACTCTAACTTTAGACTACAACTAACTTTAGCTGGATTGGGTCTGTTATATTTACATTCCTTTGAACTTGCACAGAATCAGTGAGATGCTTCCAAATGAGAGAGCATATGTGTGTCTGTACACATACAGAATCACACTGTCTCCTTTGTAGAAGTGTCCAAACACTGACTTCAATTTGTAACCTCCCATGTTTCCCCACCACTTCTTCCACCTTTCTTCTCCTTAAAATCTATTAAGAAGGAAAAGATAGCATGGTGCAAAGTGCTTTTTGGTTGGTAGCACTAAGAGCCTTCTGTACGGAAGTACTCTGTTTCAAGGTCATCACGCAGTAATGACAATACAAAATTTAAGAGTTTTCTGAAGCCTGAAACATAAAATAGGCAATATCATTTCACATTTTATTTGTTCTCTTCTAGTCAGCTTTTTTTTTTTACTATTGACTATTTATACTGTGTTGTTTTTTTACTATTGACTATTTTTTACTATTTTACTTTTTCTTTCTTTACTATTATTAAGGGATGCTATAATGTAGTGGCTTTCACTTCTACAGGAATCATGCCAGCATCATGAAAGGTAGCCCTCATTACTGGACAAAGAGGAGCCAAAGTTACATCCATTGGATCTGTATAAATTAAAGTATCCAAGAGAGAAGATCCAAGCAATTTTATTTACAAAGTTTTGAGCAAGTTGTTCACAGTAGGCAGTTGAGTGGTTTGGATTCTTTTCTTGTGGGCCAATGAATAAAACCCCAGATGACTGAAAACAGTTGCACTGTTCAGCTCCTTGCAGATGCAACAGGATACAAAAATACATGAGGAAAGGTTGAGGAGGTTTGACATGTTCAGCTTGGTAAAGAGAAGATTGAAAAATGACATGATTGCATTTTTAAATAATTCAAGGGTTCTCATAGAGAAGAGTACAGTTTGTTCGCTGCTGTTGCAGAGGGTAGGACCAGATCCAATGGTTTTAGGTCACAGGAGAGCACATTTCAGTAGAATATTAGAAGGAACCTTTTGATGGTATGAGCAGTTTGACAATGAAACCAATTGCTTAAAGAGACTGTGAGGTCTTTTTCTCTGGACATCTTCAGAAAGAGGCTGGACAGCTACCTGCTACAGATGGTTCAGTAGGAGTTCCTGCATTGAATAGGGAGTTGGATTCAATGGCCCATGAGGCCCACTCCAACTCTATGATTCCACTGTGCAGGAAGATTTTCTCAAGTACTCATCCAGAAAAGTCTGGAATCACAAATAGGAAGAAGAAGAAGAAGAAGAAGAAGAAGAAGAAGAAGAAGAAGCAGCGTCAGCATGCCATTCTCACCAAGAGATGGAAGAAAATTGGTGAGATTATTCATTCCTATTCGCAATAACAAAATAAGTAAACATTTACATCTCTAAAGCCTGTTTTTCATTTCAGCTCTTTTACACATCACTGATGCACTGTGCAGGTCAAGAGTGGAAATTTTGTGGCCCTTCAGAACTGCAGCTCCCAGTATTTTTCACCACTGGCTAGGCTGGCTAGGGCTGGTGGAAGCTGCATTCAACATCTAGAGGGCTATATGATTGCCACCCTTGATATAGAGAGTGGAGTAGCTACTAGGATTATGCTGTACTGTTTACTTGAAGTGGAAGTTTAGGTACAAGAAGAATCCAGCAGTGTGCCCATGCTTTGTGTTCATATGAGACATATCCCCTCCCCTCTTTAAACTAAAGGTTTTTTTCTATTTGGACAATAAGAATTGTATTGATGTAATTTAGTAAATATAAGTCTCCCAACTGCAATCTATTCCATTATAACTAGAAAATAGCCTTGTATATTCCTATAATCATATTGTATTAATTCACAGGAGTCCTATCAACCCTATACACTTAAATTCGAGTTAAAGACCACCCTGTTCAGGGAGGCATTCCCAGGCACTGTCTAATATACATTTACTCTTTCTGTTACTTGGGCAGACAGTGGATGTTGTTGTTTAATTGTTGTAATTGTTCCTTGTTTTTAATTAACTTTTATTATTTTACCTATTGTTTTGTATTTTTAGATTGTACGCCTTTGGCAGGTTTTTATTTCTATTTTATGCTTTGATTGTCTCTTTGTACAGCACTGTGTACATTGACAGCACTTTAGAAATAAACTTTAATAATAATTTAATAATAATAAAACTGGTTGATTGTACGCCTTTGGCAGGTTTTTATTTCTATTTTATGTTTTGATTGTCTCTTTGTACAGCACTGTGTACATTGACAGCACTTTAGAAATAAACTTTAATAATAATTTAATAATAATAAAACTGGTTGATTGTACGCCTTTGGCAGGTTTTTATTTCTATTTTATGCTTTGATTGTCTCTTTGTACAGCACTGTGTACATTGACAGCGCTTTAGAAATAAACTTTAATAATAATTTAATAATAATAAAACTGGTTGATTGTACGCCTTTGGCAGGTTTTTATTTCTATTTTATGTTTTGATTGTCTCTTTGTACAGCACTGTGTACATTGACAGCACTTTAGAAATAAACTTTAATAATAATTTAATAATAATAAAACTGGTTGATTGTACGCCTTTGGCAGGTTTTTATTTCTATTTTATGTTTTGATTGTCTCTTTGTACAGCACTGTGTACATTGACAGCGCTTTAGAAATAAACTTTAATAATAATTTAATAATAATAAAACTGGTTGATTGTACGCCTTTGGCAGGTTTTTATTTCTATTTTATGTTTTGATTGTCTCTTTGTACAGCACTGTGTACATTGACAGCACTTTAGAAATAAACTTTAATAATAATTTAATAATAATAAAACTGGTTGATTGTACGCCTTTGGCAGGTTTTTATTTCTATTTTATGCTTTGATTGTCTCTTTGTACAGCACTGTGTACATTGACAGCGCTTTAGAAATAAACTTTAATAATAATTTAATAATAATAAAACTGGTTGAATACTAATTTCCTGTTCTCAGGCTGCACCAGAAATGGAGATGACTATAGATCATTAACTTAACTCACCAACCTACAATTCTTGGAATTTTGTGAGAGAAAACAGTGGAAACTAGTTCAGGTCGCTGGGTCAATGTGCTTAGTATAAACTAATTTGGGTTGCTGGGTCAATGTTCATAGGTAGATGTTACATTTCTTTATATTTTAACAAAACATTTTGAAAAAGCTGGATATATACTACCTGTTCAAAAAATTTACTATGAACATTGATACGAATTATATAACTGTCACTATCATCCCAGTAGTCTTCTGCATCCACATCCAGGAGAGTCGGCTTTCCAATCAGTACTCTCATAAGTTGCATATGGAATATCTGATAGGCTGCAGAATGAGATAATGAATATAATGCTTATTTCCTCTCTTTCCTTTATCTTGGACAACATTGCACAAGAAAAGCATGCTCTGAGAATACAATTAGGACAAAATAACTGAGCATTTTGATTGATTCCAATGTAATTTCTTTCATATATACTTGTACAAATCCCAAAATACTATATGAATGAAAAATCTATGTTTATGCGGTAGAAAATAATTGTGACCAGAATGTTTTGTCCATATCAAATAGGGTAGTTCTCCTGGTGGTACTGCTTTTATCGGTAGAACTAAGAGGGAGAGGTTATCCCCAGTCTACCCTGCAGCCTACCCTGTACATCCCAAAAACTGCTCTAATGTACTGGGAAACCATTGCTGAGTCAGCAGAAAAAGACAATGGAAGGCTCAAATGTGTTCTTGTGCAAGCCAGAAGAATCAAAGCACTAGAATTTTCTCTCTCTGTGTGTTTCTGAAGTGAAGTTAAAACAAATTTTGAATAGGGATCTGCTAATAATTTATCTGAAGAAAAAGTGGGAAGAAAAACAAAGTAACAGTATAACATAACCTGTTAAGAAAATAGGCTTAGGATAGGGTTAATTATTTACTGATTTGTGTTTTAACTGTGTTTGGATGAAATACATTTTGTTGGATTTCTTTTTAGTTAAATAGCCCACAGTGAACATTTTCATTGAAGGTACAGGAAGTGCATAGTATAGACCCTTACATCTGCTTCATAAAGAGCACTGATGGTAGAAAGATAGGTAGAAATTCACGCAAGATTTTGAAGACCTTACCTACATTAACTGGAGTTACTCGGAATGAGAAATTTAGATGTGACCCAATATCCAAGTATTTAATTGCATGGAGAGGTAAGTCATCGAACTGTTGTATTGTATATCTACATATATCAACAGAAATTTTCCATTTTCTTCCATTTCTAGTGCCAAAGTCATACAAAAACCACTGCCCAGTTGGAATGGATTGGTTTAAAAGCACTTGATTAGGCATAATGGCATTTCCTAAAGCATTGATGTCATCCAAAACTGAAATAATTAAGAAACTGCTTGAACCTGGAATTACCACGGTTTTCTCAACATCCGTTGCTTTAAATATATTAACACCTGGGGAAGAAACATTAAAAAGTATCAAAACATTATTGATTGTACAAAAAAATGAGAAGTTGTACTTACTGAGAGGGTTCATTCTTGGATGGCAGGAGAAGTAATCCACCACGACTGGGTTTATTCTCCATGTCCCAACTAGATTAGGCAGGAGTTTATGTTCTTTTTCCATTTGGTCCATTAGACCCCTTCCCTTCTCAGCCAGTTTAATTATCTAGACCTGTCCCAACCTTCCCACAACTAACTAACCTTGAAACACCATCTTACTATTGCCTATTTAAACACACACGCGTGTGTGCGTGCACACACACACACACACACTTATTATTCCTCCAAGGGTGGATGTGGATTACTCCTCCTGCCATCCCAGAATGAACGTTCTCAGTGTGTATAACTTCTTATTCTTGGCATGGCATGGAGGAGAAATCCAACATAACTGGGATTTGCCCAAGCCCACAAATTTGATGGGAATTCTATGGTACATAACCACCACTTGAAGCACTGTTCTGCCAAAAGCAGCCCATGCTTATACCTATCCAATTTGTAATGTTTAATAAAGATAGTTGGTTCTTTTCATCCTGCTACATCACATATATTTTGCAAAGATGCCGACACTGTATAAGCTGTATTTGCAGTCATCAATCTTGTGGAATGTGGCCACACATTATCCATCATGTTATTACCATTTTTGATGCTCTCTGACTTAAAATCCTCAGACTGAATAAGACAAATAATGCCTCAGCATGCCTAAAGTGAGAAATTCTCTTTAAATACACTTCAATTGCCCTTCTTACATCTACCATCTCCTCCCAGTTGGATGGCTTGGTCTAGGGCAGAAATTTGGTTAATGAATTGCCTCAAGTCATTCCTTTTTTAGGAAAACATTTCAGCAAGAAGGTAGGATCTATTATTATGTTAAACTTTTGCTCTAATTTACATAAATTTGGATTTATGACAAGGCTGCCACTTCAGATACTCACCTCGCTGACATGATAGCCACCAGAAAAACCACTGTAAATGAAAGCATTTGCAAGGTGGCCTCCTTGAGAGGTTCAAATGGAACATTGGTAAACTTATTTAATACCAAATTTAAGTCCCACATAGGAAAACTGTGCACTGTGGGAAAACTAGTAATTGTTGCACCTTCAAAGTCATTTTTTCATGAAGATGTGCAGAAAGCGGCATCCCTTCAAATTTCAAAATGACTGACAATGCTGACACTTGACACTTTAAAGCAGGGGTAGGCAACCTTTCCCCTTTAAGGGCCGAGGGACTTCAGCTCCCAGAATCCCAGGAGCTATTGGCCAACATGGGACTATTGGCCAACATGGCTGAGGCTTCTGAGAGCTGAAGTCCCTTGGCCCTTAAAGGAGAAAGGTTGCCTACCCCTGCTTTAAAGTATTCAGCCTTAATCCTTTGTGTAACCCATTCTGCAAAAATTGCAGTCCATGTTTAATTTCTATCTTTTCAACTGTTACCCATTTTATGGAGTTATTGAACCATACAGTTGGAAGGGCCCCTGTGAGCCATCATGTCCAATCCCCTGCCTAGTGTATCATCTCCAGCTAAAGTATTGCCAGCAGGTAGCTGTCCAGCTTCTTTTTGAAGACGTCCAGAGAAGGAGACCCCACCACCTCTAGCCAATTGGTTTCACTGCTGAACTGATCTTACTGTCAAGAGATTCCTTCTAATGTTCATTCAAAATCTATTCTCCTGTAACTTTATAGAATCCTAGAATTGGAAGACACTTCAAGGGCCATCCAGTCCAACCCCCTGCCATGCAGGAATATACAATCAAAGCAACCCCAATAGATTATCATCCTGTCTCAAACCACTAGACCTGGTCCTATAGACTGGGGCAGCAGATAACAGGCCTGCAGTCTCCTCTCTGTAACAGCCCTTTAGGTATTTAAAGAATGCAGTGATGTCACCAATCTGAACATGCCAATCTCCTTAAACTTTCCCTCATAGATTTTGTTCTCCATACCTCTAATCATACCTGTTGCCTTTCTGCAAACCTGCTCTAACTTGCCTATATCTTTCCCACCATCTACTAAATTAGTGTTGTTGTTAATGCCCTCGAGTTGACCTCGAACCATGTTTGTCTTTTTGGCTGCCCATGGGATCCTCACCACAATTCTCCAGCACCATATCTTGAATGAATTGAATTTCTTCCTGTCTTGTTTCTTAACAGTCCAGCTCTCACATCATCATCATCATCATCATCTTTATTTATACCCTGCCCCTCTGAGATAAATCGGCGCGGCTAACAAGTTAAAAATACAATACATCCCAACCCTATCCCTACCCCCCTTAAAAGAATATTAAATCGAATAGAAGTTAAAACCAAACAGAATAGAACTGCAGCAATTAGCTGCAACAATAGTAATAACAATAAAAAAAAAAAGAAAAAGAAAACAGCAATGTTATACCACGTTAGGAGAGACCCTGGGAGAACTCTCCGAAAAGAGTTCCTGAGGCCGGGATAATCTATCCTGGAAAGGCCTACTGGAAGAGATCCGTCTTGACAGCTTTTTAAAAGCTGTCTAAAGATGTCAATTGGCAGATCTCGTCCAGCAGGCCATTCCAGGAAATGGTAACAGGAAATACAATGGCTTATATGATTCCAACTTTTGTGCTGAGTTGTATATCTTTGCATTTTAGGATCTTTTCTAGTTCTTTCATAGCTGCTCTCCCCTTTCTTAATCTTCTTCCAGTTTCCTAGTGACCTGATTGAAAAAAGATGTAAGATTAGTTTGGCAGGATTTGTTTCTGACAAACCCATGCTGGGTCTTACTGATCGCTGCATTGTAATCAAGGTACTTGCAAACAGATTCCCGTATATTCCATTCTAATATTTTTCCTGATATTAGGCTGACTGGTTTATAGTTTTCTGGATATTATTTTGTAACTTTTTAAAAGAGAGGGATACAGTTTGCCCTTCTCAATTCCTTGGGCACTCCATCTTTCCTCCAAGATTTCTCAAAAATTATAGCAAGGGGTTCAGAGAGAGCATAAGCAAGTTCCTTCAGTAGTTTGGGATTCACTTCTTCTGACCCTACAAATTTGAACTCATTTAGATTAGTTAAGTGATTCCTGACTAACTTCCTATCCATCTTGATTTGCAATCCAGATCTCTTGCCAAGTTTTTGTTGCTCCATGGAAGCACAGCATTCTCTCTCTTTCTCTCTCTCTCTCTTTTGGAGGGAGACAAGGACTGCAGCAAAACAGATATTGAGTAGTTATGCCTTTTCATTGTGATCTGTTAGCATTTTGTCATCCTTATTAAACAGTGGCCCCACTGTCTCCTTAGTCATTCTCTTGCGTCAAATGAAAAATCTGTTGGTGCATGTGGGAACTGAAGTTCATGCATACAGAAGACTGGCTGCCAGGAACCAAATGCCACAGGAACCTCTGGAAGTGGTGCAGAGTGAAAAAATCTTCCTTCTCCCACAGAGTTTCATTCGTGACAGTTGAGTTCTCTTGAAGAGGCATTAATCTTGGTTGCAATATTTACAAGTACTTTACAGCAATAGATTACACCAACTGACATAATGCTCTGCCACCATTCAATATTCACCAAGTTTTTGTACAGTGGCAGATTCTCCCTTATATACACACACTCTGCCTGTGATTTTAGTCCAACCCCCAACCAACAGGTTACACAGTTTCCTGTCACATGTGTGCCATGACTTTGCAGTATCGAAGCTTCATGACACTGCTTCCTGCTGAAGTGTCATCATCTTCCTGTGACTCAGCACCTATCAATTTTGTACACTCATCATGACATACTTTGAACTCAAGTTACCTTTCACCTTTGTTCTTCATTGCAGCATCTGTGACATTTTCTGCTCTGGGTGCAAATTCACCCTGACATTCCCTTCCAAAATGTCTTAGATGCCCTGCAATGTACATACAACATTTCTATATTCACAGTGTAGAGGTTTCATTGTGTGTTATCATTTGTTCTAATACCCAGCCTGCTTGTCAGTCTCTCGTGCCTTTTCACACGTAGTGCTTTTGTGAGTATGTCTGCACTGTTATCTTCCGAAGTAAAGTATTGCCGTGTCAGGATCCCATCTTGTATCAACTCATGCACATTTTGATATTTTGCCCCAATGTATTTTGTTCTGCTTTTCATGTTTTCAGCTTCCCCCATTGCAATGCAGGCCTGTGAGTCTTCATGGATTACAATTGGTATGTGACATGTCTCACCTAGATCTTCCAATAACTGTCTGACCCACTGAACATTGCTAGCCATCTTTGAAAGTGCAGCAAATTCAGCTTCTGTGGTACTTAAAGCAACACAATTCTGCTTCCTTGACTTCCACACAACAGGACTATCAGCAAAACTGATGATTAAACCAGAAACTGACTTCTTGTCTGCTGCTTCTGATACAAAGGAGCTGTCTGCATAACAGTCTAGCTGAGACACGCTTCTAGTCATCACCAGACATCTGTTTTGTTCCTTTGAGATACTGTGCCACATACATCAAAGACTTGTAAAGCTAGCATGTCCCATCAACCTGTGTAAATAGTGGGCACAATCTGAATGCAGTGGGACACTGGATACATTTGCACATTCTGCTTTTGCTATCATGTGGTAGAGCTTATTATTTTTTACTCCTTTGCACAGAGACCGATTTGATGAAATTGTGCAACCATACCCTTGGAATGACACTTGATACCCATCAGATGTTAGGGATGACACACTTAGTAAACAATTCTCTAAATTTGTTGCACAAAGTACATTATTAAATGGGCTAGCAAAGCTGGGAATGTAAGCAGTTCCCATCTTCTGAACTCTGTTGGGAGCCCCGTCAACAAGACATACAGATTTCACTGGAGCTGGTTTCAAGTCCTTCCAAAACTTCAGGCTATTGACTATGTGATGCGTGGCCCTACTTTCAAGTAGCCAATCATCCCCTGGAATGCTTGCCTGTTGTGCAAAAGCAACACTCCCTTCAGCCTGGGAAGCAAACCCCCTCTGTCCTTGAGTTTTCTTCTTCCAGTTGGCAGACATTCCCTTATGTGCGGCTGAAGACATCTGTCACTCTCTCTAGAAATGCCTGCAACCTGGATTCGTGTTCACATCTCTGGAGTTTCTCCAAGATCCTTGCTGACACAAGGTCCAGTTTCAGGTCTTTCTCTGCAATGCTCTGCAAGCTATACATCAAAAAGTCCCTTTCTCTTGTCAGACTTCCTATCAGTATGTATGCTTTTTGGCATTTGTCAATTGCCACACCTCTGACCTCAACTTGTGTAAATTAGTCCTGCATTCTACTGAGGTGTTCAGTTACAGACTCACCCTCTTGTAGTTTGCAACCGTACAGACATTTCAGCCATATCTTTCAGACTAGTGCACCTCTCTCAATGCATTCCACATCCCCTTTTGTTGCTCCTTGCAAGCCTAGTTTGGACTACACATCTGTATTCTTCCTTAGTGGTTTGTCCTTCCTTCCATTCCATATACGTAACTCCTTTTTCTTTTCACTTCCTCCTTGAGTTTGCTTTGCAGTTACATTGGCTTTCTTCAGATGTTTCCTATTTTTATTTTTCCATGGTATTGTTTGTGATTGTAATTTTTACAACTCCTTCTTCAAGAGCTTCTACCCTTGCTGGGTGTCTTTTTCCTTTAGTCATGGGAATCCACCCAGTAATTCTATTTACCAACTGCCTTCCAAGTCATTTTGGCAGACTCAAACAAGCCTATCTGAAACAGCCCTAACAACGTATTCAAATACTGGAACACTTCTGAATACAGCATCCATTCTCTGAGGTGAGTTTTGTTTCAGCTTAAGTAGTCTGCCTGAATGTTCAATCTTCCTTTTAAGTAAACTGCAGAAATCAAACTGAGGTTCTGTTCTGCCTGCTGGAATAATGTATTTGATTCCAAAATTAATGAGATTGAGTGAAGACCGCACCCCCCATTCATAAAGTATGCTCTGACTCTCGTGTTGTTCATTCAAAGCCAAATGCGATGTCCCTTCATCAGTGACAAAACTGAGTATAGCACAGTTTTCAGTTCCAAAAAGTTTATGTTGCATCTTCTGTCCAATGCATTCCAAAATCTTTGAGCTGTCAATTTGCTGCAGTGAGCCCCCCAACCAATTAAGCTCACATCTGTTGTAAGTTGCACTTGGTTCTGAATCAGAAAAAGCACTCCTTTCTTGCCTACTAATCACCATGCCAACTTTTCTGCAAAGCTTAAGGTATTCACTAAATAATGGATCCTATTCACAAATACTGCCTGGTGGGGAGCTAGGAGTTTTTGTAGATCTCTCAAATGATATCTTCTCCAGGGAACCAATTACATTGTTGGGATAACAGACTCATTATCCTGGCCAGTACCATTACATCTAGTGTACCTGCAGATATCATCTGTACTATCACTTGCTTCAGTTTGACTTTCTTGTTCTTTGATATCATCAGACAATACAATTTGATATCTATTTATGCAAAGTTGTTGATGTTAAATTATTTTTTTTCATAATTTACTTTTTTCCTAATGTCTGCCGTATTAACTCTAAATCTCTGAATTCTTTGTTTGGAATTTGCTTCATCAGAATGTCATCAAGGTATGGATCAAGTTGTATCCTTTTTTGTCTTAGAAACACCACCAGGGGAATAAGAACCTTTGCAATAATAACCATTGGTGCTGATGCCAGGCTGAATGGTAGTTCCCTGAATTGTTAATGTTTTCCCTGATATTGGAATCTTAAGTGCTTCTTATTGGCCATAGCCATGGTATAGATAGAGGTACACACCTTTCAAATCCACAGAGACCATCAGAAACCCCACTCTCAAATTTGCTTTTATTGTTTGCAATGTCTCTCTTTTGAATCTCATGTATCCCACAAAAACATTCAGATATCAGAGACTGAAAACAGGATGATAAGTTCCATTTTTTTTTTTTTTTGGTACAGTGAAGAGAAGAGAGTAAACCCCAGTGTATCATTGGTGCACTGAGACTTGATAGACACCCCTATTCCCAACTGATTTTGTATCTCAGTCATTACTATCTCTCATTTGATTACATCCTTTGCCACTGGTCAAGGAAAAAAAATATATGTTTTTCAGTTTTCTGTTAAATAAGATCTTATATCATGTCACCATTTGATTTACCCACTGATCCATTGTTATTCCTGACCACAGATCTCTGAAAACCAACAATTTTCCTCCAACAGGTACCTTTAAAAAAATCAATATTGTGCTCTACCCTTTTTAGGAACTACATCGCCACCTATGCTTGGCACTGTCTAAGATATGATCCTGATCTCCCAAACTGTGACCATGGTTTAAACTATTGCTGCCTTTGTAATCTATAATCTGTCTGCATTTCCTTTTTCTCCAAACAAGGAAGAGAAACCTCCTTGAAACAATCTTCGATCAAAGAATTTTGAGCATCACTTTGCTTGC
This sequence comes from Phrynosoma blainvillii, assembly GCA_026167975.1. Classification (NCBI taxonomy): domain Eukaryota; kingdom Metazoa; phylum Chordata; class Lepidosauria; order Squamata; family Phrynosomatidae; genus Phrynosoma; species Phrynosoma blainvillii. Next base: position 424,612,335 of record JANUYF010000001.1, read on the forward strand.
ATGGGAAAATCTTTGATTCTTGCTTTTGCATTCCTACCACCTATGATTAACAAGAAGTCCTGTTTTGGTGTGTGGTCAGTTTCCTCCTAACAGAATCTTCTACTTCTGCCTCTGGAGCATAAATGTGGATGATGGTTATATTGATGGGCTTTCCATGAAGTCTTAGTGATATGATTTAATTAGACTTTGTATGATATCTTTTGACTGCTTTTGCTACACATCTCCTCACCATGCCACCTCATTTATTCCTGAGTAAAACACTATGTAATTATTTGACTCAAGATGCCTCATTCCTGTCCCCTTTTGTTCATTCACCCCATGTATTGCAATCTCTATACATATCATTTCTTCTTTTACTGTGTCTAGCTTCTTGTTTCATATTTCTCACATTCCATGTTCTTATAATGTATTGTGCAGCTTTGGACTTTCCTTCCACTTATGAGCATGTCAATACTGAGTGTCTTTTTGGCTTCAGTTGCGTTATTAGCCATTAGTCCTCTGCTCTATCCCATGTTGAGTGCCTTTTGACCTTGGAGGCTCATCTTCTGGCATGATCTTTTATTTCATTTTGGATTGTCTCATCATAGGATTTTCATGGTAAAAGACATTCAAAAAGGGTTCACCACACCTTCTTCTGCACAGCACTAATGAGTGTTAGATATGGTGCCACTGTTGTTGCCTCTTAGAGATCCTCTGCCAGGATCAACCCCCACCCCCCACCCCCAATTGCTATTGCCCAGTAGTTGTTGGGCATTTTTAGTCTAGTTCCTCAGCAAAAAGCCTTACTGACTTGGGAGATCCTACTAATATCACATCTACCAGCAATATAACACCTTCCCTCACAGAAGCACACCATCTCACAACCAGTTAACCACTAATTTTTGTCTGTTGTTTCACATTCTCCTACATTAAAGTTTTCAATTTTATTGTTTCCATTGAATTTATGAAGAAATTTTCAAATTTGATAAGTTCTTATAAAAACCAAACCAAATAAAATTTTAAGCAGCTGGACCAGGCACATTCAGTAAGTACAGCAATTAATGATATGGAAAGTAATATTGTGCCTACATGTCACATGGCTGTTAAAAATTAGGAGCTTGTTAGAAGAAAAGAGAAGGCATCCTAATTTAGCACCAAATATGAGTTCAATACATAGAGATTCAAAGCCAAGGTTTCAATAGCTCATTATCCTCAAAGTCTTCTGCCTGGTCATCTTCTGTTTCTCTCACAATCACTTTATTAAAATCTCATTTTCCTCCCACCAACCTATGAAGAAATTTATGATTTTTTTTCAGTCCTAATCAGAAAAACAAACAAATAGAATTCTCACTCATCCCATATCATGTGGGCTACACACCTGAAGCAACAAGCTGAAGGCGATATGCGTCACTGCCTGGGGAAGGAGCCAAAACAGTTAAAGTATTTGATGTAGCAGGGCTATCAATTTTAAATTCAACAGGAAAGCGATCCAGTACATCTATAAGGACGCATGATAAAAAGTGTTGAGTAATCATCTTCCTGAATAATTTACTGATTACACCTGATCCTCCTGGCCTAGATTTAAAAACATAAGAATATTTTACTATCTTAATAATGATGTCAAACTACATTTTAAATGCATATAGATAGCATGTAGTCTCATGTTTCTCTTGACACTTACTAGGTTGATATAGCCCACACATCTTAAAGAACCAGCTCATTGTTTTTGCTCCTTGCTCTTCCTGGCTTATTGCACCAAGAAGGGAAAGTATATTAAATTTAATCCAGAGGATGTCAAGCAACTCCATGTGAGAAGAGGCAATATGGCTGTCTTAAAGAAATGTTTTACTACTAATTGTTTCTTTTAAAATTTGGCACTGAGACTGCAGTTGCCATGTGAATCTGTTATTCTGAACCTCTCTTGCATTGACAATATTCTAAACACTATTCAGTAGCATGCAAAGACCTTTTTATTGACTTAACCCTCTTCTGAAGACAGAGTGGGGCCACAGAGAACACATGCTGTGGCCCCAATCCACCTTGAAACTGGCAAAATAAAAAAAAGAGCGGAAAAGATCGGCTCCTTTTTTCGGATGGGGAAAGGGTGGCTTTTCCCACCCCACTGTAGCGAAAGCCAGCTTCAAGACGCTGTGGCGGTGTCTGGTGTGTAAATGCTGTGCTGCTGCAGTGTCTTGAAGCCACCCACATCTGGGTGGCCCCCAACTTCCGGATGGCTTCAGGACAGTGTGGGAGTGTGCAGTGTATAAATGCCACGTTCCCAAGCTGCTCAGATGGCAGCTTTAAAGGCCTGTCCATTCCAGCCCTTTGTTGTTGTTAATTGCCTTTGAGTCAATCCCAGCTGAAGGCAATCCTGTGGAGGACACATCTCCAAGACTGCCTGTCCTCCACTGCTTTGAGTTCAATACATAGTACCTGTAAATTCAGGCCCATGACCTACCTGTTTGAGTCTACCCATCTGGTGTGAGGTCTTCCTCTCTTTCTACTGCCCTCCATGTTTGCTGGCATTCTTGTCTTTTCTAGTGAGTTGTGTCTTCTCATGATGTGGCCCAAGTATGACAATCCCATGGTTTTTGGGGCATTATGGCCATTGTTCTAGAAGATTTATTCCTGATGTTTTGCCAGCATCTATGGCTGGCATATATATATATATATATATATATATATATATACTGTGTGACCTTTGGTTGAGAAAAAGTGATTTACATGGTTAATCTCTGTGTTGTTCTGTTGTTGAATGGAAAGGCCTCAGGGTGGGAAGATATGCAAGGAGGCATTGTGTCTATTTAATTAGTGATCCATTGTCTGCTGGGAAAACCACAATGCCTCCTTGCATATCCTCCCACCCTGAGGCCTTTCCATTCAACATAAGACGCAGAGTGTCAAATTCTGGATGTTGAACCTGACCCTCGTGAAGAGTGAGGGGATCTGGTCGGAGTGGTAGGAAATGATACTCCTTGCATGCTAGGTGGAGAAGAGGAGCAAACCATGGCTGCCTGGGCCACCATGGAGTAATCAGAATGGCATCTGTCTGATTGATCCTCATCTTTGTCATGATCTTGGTGATGAGGGGAAATGGTGGAAAAGCATATACAAACTTTTTTGTCCTCTCAAAGAGGAAGGCATCACCTCAGAAGCCCTGAATTTGACACCTGGAACAGAACTGCAGACACTGGCAGTTTACGTGGCTCACAAAGAGATCAATCTGTGGAGAGCCCCAATCTGTGGAGAGACCATTGAAACATCTGGATCACGCCAAGATGGAGCATTCATTCATGACATAAATCTGATGTCCAATTGAGCTTGTCCGCAAGGTAATTCTTGTCTCCTAGCAGATGGACCACATGCAAGACAATGCTTCTGGGAATACACCATTCTCATAGTATTAAATCGATAAGAGTCTTAGACCTCATCCCTCCTTGTTTGCTCAGATAGTACATGACAGTTGTGTTGTCTGTGACCTCACTGGAGAACACAACTGTTGAACTTGTGTCATCGGTACCAACTGCAGGATGACCGATTGGGAGGACGAAACCACCACACCACGTGGGAGATCATAGAAATAAAGCACCTCAAACCCATGCATGGCAGGGATCAAATACTGTCCAGTCTCTCTGTCAGACACTAGTTCCACAGGTTCTTGAACCTGAACTGAGGAGTATCTTGACATATATCAAGAGTGTGAGTCCAGCCTGTGACATCTGGAAGCCCATCAATACTGAGACTGCAAATCATGATCAGAGTGCTGAGGAGACCTGTCATGGTATCAAGGGGAAGGAGATTGGGAGGAGGATGAACCTAAGAACTGATCAACACTCTATGAGGAGGTGATGGAATCCTCTGAGGAGTCCAAGGCAAAGCTACCACCTTGGACACCACCAGTGGAGGAGGCTGTAAACCCAGAGGTGGAGAAGCCATACGAACTGGAGAATCTATAATCTCATCCCCAGAAGCAGAGCTGACCTGCACCTCAACCACCTGAAGGGTGATAGCAGGGGAGCACAGTTTTGAAACCAAGACAGCCTCATGGCACTCAGGATCTCAAGGCGCCAAAGATGTAGAGGCCTTACAAGCCTCAGGCCAAGAACACTAGAAGAACACTTAAAATGCTTCTTCTTCTTCTTTTTGGACTCCCAAGAAGGATGGCTAGAGGTAGCATCAGGCAGAAGGAATCACCCCAAAGTCAACGGGACTTCACCCCTAGCTCCAAAGGGCACTGGCACAGTCCTTTCCCAGTAGCACCTTGACATCGAGACTCAGTACTGAGCCCTTTTTCCTCTTTGGTGTTGAGTGCCCTTTGCTAGGCTCAGGTATTTTGGAGCCGAATTGATATTAACAAGGCATTGAGAAGATTTCTTGGACTCAGTATAATTGCTGGCCTCATGATGTTATTCCCCCAGTGAATGAAAAGATTTACCCACAGAGGTAGAACTTGGAGGGGCTGACAGAGTGGGAGACTGACGGACGCAGAGGGTTTCAAGGTACATTCTTACAGAAATGCCCTCAATCAAAACTCCCAATTTTTCCTTGCTTGAGGAGTAAAGGCTTTGCAATGGATACAGGTGCTAACAATGTGCTCTTTGCCCAGACAATGAAGACAATGGGAATGGCCATCCTAGCCCGGGTGTTTAGGCCCACATTCATCACACCTCTTAAAAGAAGTCAAAAGGGTCAACATCACATTAATTGTAATCAAACAGTCTGAGTCAAAGCTGTGAAAACACCATTAGACCAGTAGGAAAAAACAGAAGAATTGTCAAAAATTGTCTGAAATCCAAAACCTAATCCTGAAGTAAAACTGAAAACGATTCCGAGAGCAATGTTCCTTTGATGTCACTGGTGCAGTGGATGAAAAGGAACTGAGATAAATGAACCAGAATGCTAGGGGTGAAACAAAAGATGGATGGAGCTACCACCAAAAATCTGCCTAGTGATTCCAGAACGTTTCGAGTGGCGCTGCACAGGTGCAGGAAGACCTATTTGTGTGATTCACAGAGACTACAAAGAAGAGCACAACTTGTGAGTTGCATGAGACTATTGCAACCCTTTTTGCATCCAGGGCCTCTTAATGTCACCCCAAAATTGTGACAGCATCCATCATTCCCTTCCCATTACTTCTGGGGGGCGGGGGGAAGATATGGCCTTGTGGTAAGGTGGAGAGATGTAGAGAGGAAGATGTTGGGGTATGCAGAAAGGTAGGATCTAGCATACACACATGCAGAGTTGTTGCACGTAGGCAGAAATGCCCAGAAGATGGTCTTTGTGAAGAGTCTTGCTCCATAGGGCACGGGAGAAATCCTTCCACTCACAGCTGCTGCTTTCAGCTTAGAGAAATGAATAGCTGGACAGCAAGACTTCTCTCAGTGAGGGCTTTAATCTTTGTTGCAAATATTTACGAAGATACACAGAGTATTAGAGTCTGTCCTGAATACTCACAACTATACAGACTAACAAAGTGCTTCGCCAACCACCAACCACAACTAACCAACAACGGAGATTCTGACCTTCTCCCTTATATAAGTAGTCTTTTTGGGAACATGTGACAGCCATGCACTAATGAAACCTGGTTGGTTTCATCCCATTGCCTGTTGCATCAGGACTGTTGCATCAGACCTCCCATGATGCATACCTGGCTTGTCCCATCCACGGTGCATGTTACATCTGGCTTCCCATGATGCACAGCTTTCCAAATGCTGACTCATGCACCTGCCACTTGAACTATTGCTCCAGTTCCCCTCAGTGGCCACATCCATGTCATTTTCCAGACCAAGGTGCCACATGGTCTTGACAGAAGAATACATGCTAGATGGATAGTCTCTATTAAGGAGGTCATGGGTATGAATTTACAGGAACTAAGCAGAGCAATGGAGGATAGGGAATCTTGGAAAGGTCTCATCAATGGGGTCGCCACAACAACATATGGAATAAGGGAATGTCTGGCACCCTCTTGCATCAGAGAAGCACTGCAGGTGCTGTCAGATTTTAGTGGCTACTGCAATAGTGGCAAATGTAGTGGCCAATGCATTTAAAATTTGTTCAATTTTTAAAAGTGTATAAAATTAACTCAAAATAGATTTTTGCTTGCTTGTTTCTGTTTGCTGGTTTTATGGTTTTTATGCCACACTCTAATTATAGTGGCACTATAGTAATTTTTAAAAATAACATTTATGTACTTTCTTATAGGACTTCCTATAAGAAAGTATCTTTTGTTGTTGTCAAAATAAATAATACCCACATACTACCGTATTTTTCGGCATATAAGACGCTCCGGCATATAAGACGCACCCAATTTTAAAGGAGGAAAATCTAGAAAAAAAAGATTCTTAACCAAATACTGTAGTAAAATATTTTATATCAACTGTATAAAGTTAACAGCAGTTTAAGAACAATTTTAAGTTGTAAATGTAAATTTAAGCCAGCAGCAGGGCCAGGTATTGCACAAATTCCCTGCCCAACTTTCTTGCAAGTCTCCTGTCGCCTTATGGTGACTCCATGAATTTCTTAGGGATTTCTTAGGCAAGAAAGACTCGAGAAGTGGTTTTGCCAGTTCCTTCCTCTGAAATACAGCCTGCAGCACCTGGGATTCTTTGGCGGTCTCTCATCCAAGGACTATCCAGGGCTGACCCTGCTTAGATTCCAAGATCAGATGGACTGGTACCTTTGGAGTTTTTAGGCCATTGTCTTATGGAGTAATTTATGGCTTATTTTGACCCTACCATGAGGGTTTTCTTGTAAGATTTCTTCAAGGTTTTTTTTTTTTTGCCATTTCCATCCTCTGCACCCTCTGAGGCTGAGACAGTGTAACTTGGCCAGGGTACTAATCCAGTGCCTTGGAGTAATTTCTGGATCATTTGGATCCTACCATGAGCGTTTTCCTGGCAGATTTCTTCAGAGGAGGGAGTTTGCCATTTCCACCCTCTGAGGCTGAGACAGTGTAACTTGGCCAGGGTAATAATCCAGTGCCTTGGAGTAATTTCTGGCTCATTTTGATCCTACCATGAGCGTTTTCCTGGCAGATTTCCTCAGAGGAGGGAGTTTGCAATTTGCACCCTCTGAGGCTGAGACAGTGTAACTTGGCCAGGGTACTAATCCAGTGCCTTGGAGTAATTTCTGGATCATTTTGATCCTACCATGAGCGTTTTCCTGGCAGATTTCTTCAGAGGAGGGAGTTTGCCATTTCCACCCTCTGAGGCTGAGACAGTGTAACTTGGCCAGGGTACTAATCCAGTGCCTTGGAGTAATTTCTGGATCATTTGGATCCTACCATGAGCGTTTTCCTGGCAGATTTCCTCAGAGGAGGGAGTTTGCCATTTGCACCCTCTGAGGCTGAGACAGTGTAACTTGGCCAGGGTACTAATCCAGTGCCTTGGAGTAATTTCTGGATCATTTGGATCCTACCATGAGCGTTTTCCTGGCAGATTTCCTCAGAGGAGGGAGTTTGCCATTTGCACCCTCTGAGGCTGAGACAGTGTAACTTGGCCAGGGTACTAATCCAGTGCCTTGGAGTAATTTCTGGATCATTTGGATCCTACCATGAGCGTTTTCCTGGCAGATTTCCTCAGAGGAGGGAGTTTGCAATTTGCACCCTCTGAGGCTGAGACAGTGTAACTTGGCCAGGGTACTAATCCAGTGCCTTGGAGTAATTTCTCGATCATTTGGATCCTACCATGAGCGTTTTCCTGGCAGATTTCCTCAGAGGAGGGAGTTTGCCATTTCCACCCTCTGAGGCTGAGACAGTGTAACTTGGCCAGGGTACTAATCCAGTGCCTTGGAGTAATTTCTGGCTCATTTTGATCCTACCATGAGCGTTTTCCTGGCAGATTTCCTCAGAGGAGGGAGTTTGCCATTTGCACCCTCTGAGGCTGAGACAGTGTAACTTGGCCAGGGTACTAATCCAGTGCCTTGGAGTAATTTCTGGATCATTTGGATCCTACCATGAGCGTTTTCCTGGCAGATTTCCTCAGAGGAGGGAGTTTGCCATTTCCACCCTCTGAGGCTGAGACAGTGTAACTTGGCCAGGGTAATAATCCAGTGCCTTGGAGTAATTTCTGGATCATTTGGATCCTACCATGAGCGTTTTCCTGGCAGATTTCCTCAGAGGAGGGAGTTTGCAATTTGCACCCTCTGAGGCTGAGACAGTGTAACTTGGCCAGGGTACTAATCCAGTGCCTTGGAGTAATTTCTCGATCATTTGGATCCTACCATGAGCGTTTTCCTGGCAGATTTCTTCAGAGGAGGGAGTTTGCCATTTGCACCCTCTGAGGCTGAGACAGTGTAACTTGGCCAGGGTACTAATCCAGTGCCTTGGAGTAATTTCTGGATCATTTGGATCCTACCATGAGCGTTTTCCTGGCAGATTTCTTCAGAGGAGGGAGTTTGCAATTTGCACCCTCAGAGGCTGAGACAGTGTAACTTGGCCAGGGTACTAATCCAGTGCCTTGGAGTAATTTCTGGATCATTTGGATCCTACCATGAGCGTTTTCCTGGCAGATTTCCTCAGAGGAGGGAGTTTGCCATTTGCACCCTCTGAGGCTGAGACAGTGTAACTTGGCCAGGGTACTAATCCAGTGCCTTGGAGTAATTTCTGGATTATTTGGATCCTACCATGAGCGTTTTCCTGGCAGATTTCCTCAGAGGAGGGAGTTTGCCATTTGCACCCTCTGAGGCTGAGACAGTGTAACTTGGCCAGGGTACTAATCCAGTGCCTTGGAGTAATTTCTGGATTATTTGGATCCTACCATGAGCGTTTTCCTGGCAGATTTCCTCAGAGGAGGGAGTTTGCAATTTGCACCCTCTGAGGCTGAGACAGTGTAACTTGGCCAGGGTACTAATCCAGTGCCTTGGAGTAATTTCTTTCCACCCCCGTCCTGGGTGCTCCAATGGACTCTTCCTGGGATGGGAGGATGTCCTCTGACCCCAGGAAGAGTCAATTGAAGCACCCAGGATGGGGGTGGAAAGAGGAGGAGCACATTCAACTAGCCAGGAAAAGAGGACTCTTTCCACCCCCCTCCTGGCTGCTCCAATGGGCTCTTCCTGGGATGGGAGGAGCCCACTGGAGCACCGAGGCTCAGGCTTCAATGAGGCCTACTTTTAGCCTAGGCCTCGGCAGTTTGCCCTCAGCTTTTATATTCACTTCATTAGGCGCAGCAACTTCCCCACCCTCGTTTTGGGGAAGAAAAAGTGCGTCTTATATGCCGAAAAATACGGTACTTGGCCCATGCTATTCATATTCTGGGATGCTTTCCTGGGTACAGCCCTTTCAATTAAGTGTCAGCTAGATACACATGAAGGGCATGTAGCAATCTGGATTCTACTTTCTGAAGATTCAAAATGCAGATTCTACTTTTAGTTAAGCCTGGACAAATAGTTTGTAGTCTGTGACCCTTAAAATTGTAATGTTAAAAGTTAGCACTACTCATTTTTGTCTCTGAAATAGATGTTCTTTCTAAATTGGAGAATCCCTGGAACAACTGGTTATTGTTTGACAGATAACTCATTCAATACTTGCTGTTATTGGTATTTACCCATATATGAACACTTTGCCTATATGCAGACGACTGAATGCTACGCTGGGTACTCCTGGAATCAATGACTTATGGTTACAGAAGATCATCTGCTCTTCAGTGATATACTGTGTCGACAAAGCAGCATTAAAACCTAAATCGTCCTCCTAGAAGGAAGTGAGAAAATAAATTATTCAATTTCATCATGTGTAGATATAGATTTCTCTAAACTAGCTTGCCAGCATGGTGTAGCATTTTGAGCATTGGTCTATGACTCTGAAGACAATGGTTTGAATCCCAGCTTGGCCAAGTAAACCCACTGGGTAACCTTGAACAAGTTACATACTTTCAGCTTCAGAGGGTGGCAATGGCAAAGCCCCTCTGAAGAAACTTGCCAAGACAACCCCATGACAGATTCTCCTTAACCAACTTAAATGTACGCAGCAATAACAAACTGTGTGTGTGGGGGGGGGGATGAAGCCATCAAATCATCAATATTTTAAAAATGAGTTATTTTAGTTTATTATTAGTACTGTAACCATTTTAATAGGAATTAAATATATTAATTTTAATTATTAGTTCAGGCATTTTTATTTCTATCCATAGTGCTTTGGTCAATAGGGATTCCATCTGTCTGGTCCAACAGCTTTTAATGACATATCACAAACATAATTGTAAACATATAAATCATACAATAGCAGCACAAGACACTACACACCACAAACCATAATAAAATTCCCCTATATCATATATCCCCCTGTAAAAAAAAGCCCACAAAAATAAATAAGTAAAAAAGATAACAACTGTTGACTTTCCAAGACAAACACTGTATCCCTTAATACTTTTCCCCATTCTTTTCATATATAAACTTCCTGTATTCACTTCACTCTTAATTTTAACTCCTTATAACTAAAACAGGAAGAAAACAACACCCTTTCCTTATAATGTCATCTCTTTGATGAGAAACAGATGGACCCAAAGGAGTGGTGCAAGGCTGTGCTCACAACATTTGCCTAAATCTTCATAACCAACCAAAAATGAAGAGCTTTAGATTTGGCTTCTTCTGAAGTTGTGGAAAACTTCATTATGGGAAAGTAAACTAATCTGAATATAGGGGTTTGACTGGCATTAGATGGGATTGCCAGCCTCACGAAGGATGGAATTTATAGTTTGGGGATCTTCCTAGGTTATTGATAACTGTAAAAATATAGTTGGCACCAGTAGTATTGCTGAGGGGTTGCGGACTGCACCAGGTGACACCCCAGAAGCAGGGGGATGACACCCAGTTGGCCCCCTGCCCCCTGCAGGTACTACTTTGGCCCACACAGGTGCCCCTTGAGGCTGTGCAGGCACTGCTCCAGCCCGTGTGGGTGCTCCTCTGGCCTGTGCAGGCACTGCTGTACTGCTCTGGCCTTTGTGGGTGCTGGCACTCCCCCATCCTGGAAGCCTGAAGTGCAGGCACTGGAAGTTCCAGTGCCAAAAGTCCCACCCCAGGAAGTCCCACCCCTGCACCAGGTGTCACCCAGTGTGGGGACACTACTGGTTGGCACTAGCTGTCATCAACTTCAGTTGGCATACCAACTGGTATATCTATATAGCTTCATCTGTGCATGCCCTACTTACATTGACTATTGGGAATTACTTCATATCTTTGAAGTGCATTACATTAAATGTGCTCCTCAGAACATCTGAAAATTATCTACTAGGCATGAAACCTATCTGACCTAACATTATTTAATTCGGAATAAAAATATTTCATAAGCTTGCTAATACTGCCAACAGGATCTTTACATCTACACTAAGTAAAGCAAAATAGGGGTATGAGGTTACTTGTGAACTCTCTCCTTCTGGTTTCAAATGCTTTGATGTATTGACTGTACAGGAAGCACTAGCTGTGTAGATGCCTCTATAAGTTGAGTGGTTTGGTTTTGAGATGTGGTCAGTACTGGACACTAGGCACTATCTTCTACAAGAGATCCGTCACAGGGAAAAGAGCCTGAAGCTTAGAGGTGTGCCAGAATCAATAAATTAAACAGATTGAGGAAGAATTAATAGAAGACCCAACTAATGACAGGAAAGATAAACAATTGAAATATTTAAGGAATCAACTGGATAAGAGATTATCAGAAGAAATTGCCAAGAAGATGAAATTTATACGACAAAACTATTTTGAGTCGGCAAATAAATTCGGCAAATGGCTAGCTTACAGATTAAAAAAAGAAAAGGAAAAGAGATTAATTACAAAAATACAGGATGGTGACAAGGTTGTAAACACCCAGCAAGAAATTCAAGATATTTTTTATAATTACTTCACAAAGTTATATGGGAAAGATGACATAGACCCTCTTGAAATCCAAAATTACATAAATAAACAAGAAATATCAGAAATACCAGATGAACAAAGGGAAAGATTGAATAAGGACTTTACAGAGGAAGAGGTGGAGCAAGCAATAAAAAAATAGAAAATGGACAAGGCCCCAGGACCAGATGGATATACAGCGGCCTATTATAAAACATTTATAGAGGAATTGAAAAAACCATTGTGTGGGACATTTAATTGGATAATAAAAGAAGGAATCCCTGACACCTGGAAAAATGCGAACATAATTTTAATTCATAAAGAAGGAAGAGATGAAATGCAAACTAAGAATTATAGACCAATATCCCCCCTAAAACAGATGATAAAATATTCGCATTAATAATGGCAGAACGTTTAAAACAAATACTTTCACAAATAATAAAAAAAGAACAATCGGGATTTTGTCATGGACAGCCATGAGGAAGACTCGGAGGAGGAGGATGAGGATGGGTCTCCTCCAGAGAAGGAAGAGATACAGGCTCCACCTGGCTCTCATTCTGCTCTGCCTGAGCCAAGCCCGGTTCTCCCAGCCCCAGAGCAGCCAGGTCCTAGTGCTCCTTCCTTGGAGGCTCAGCTGCCTAGTGGGGAGTGTCAGGAAGATACAGCAGAGCCAGTACCTTCCTTTAGGCAGAGGAGAGCTGAGAGTGCTGGCAGTCGCAGGTCCAGGAGACTGGCTGAAAAGCAGCTGCTTAACAAGCCTCAGCTGGCACTGAGGTAGGATTTGACTATTTAAGGAGTTGCAAGATTATGAAAAAATAATGATAAAAAACTGGGAGTTATTTTTCTCGATGCAGAGAAAGCATTTGACAATGTGAATTGGACTTTTATGATAAAAATATGTGAAAAAATGAAGATGGGAATAAAATTTTGTAATTGGATTAAAAAAATATATAGTGAGCAAAGTGCAAGTTTAGTGATAAATGGAAATAAATCACAGAAAATTAATATTTGCAAAGGCACACATCAGGGATGTCCGCTATCACCTCTTCTTTTCATAATGGTACTAGAGATACTACTAAATCAGATAAGACAAAACTCAAATATCAGAGGAACGAAGATCAAAGGAAAAGAATACAAATTACGCGCCTTTGCTGATGACGTTGTATTGATATCTGAGGATCCAATAGAAAATGTAAAGGAAATGTTTAGAATTATAGAAGATTTTGGGAATAAGGCCGGATTTAAAATCAATTATGATAAAACAGTAATAATTACTAAAAACAGGACAAAAAAAGAAGAAATGGAATTAGGTGAAAAAACGCATTGTAAGGTCGAAAATAAAGTTAAATATTTGGGAATATGGATATCCAAAAGGAATGTAGACTTATTTGAAAACAATTATAAACCAAAATGGAGGGAAATTAAAAAAGACTTGACAAATTGGAGTAAAATCCAATTATCATTAACTGGAAGAATTGAAACGATAAAAATGATGATCTTACCTAAGTTCAATTTTTTATTTCAGAACATCCCGGTAATACACAATAAACAAATATTTCAAGAGTGGCAAAGGGATCTAAAAGATTTTATTTGGAAAAATAAAAAAGCGAGAGTTAATTGGATAACAATGACGAGGCAAAGCAAAGACGGAGGGAGGAATGTGCCAGATTTAGAACTCTATCATAAAGCTAATGCTTTAGATTGGCTGTCCGAATGGGTAACATTAGAAGAACCGGACATACTAAACTTGGAAGGATTCAACAATAGATTCAGATGGCATGGGTATCTGTGTTACGAAAAAGATAAAGTTCATAAAGAGTTTCAGCATCACGTAATTAGAAGAAGCTTACTTAAAACCTGGAAAGAAGTTAAAAAAATGATATATACAAAAATTCCTTTATGGACTTCACCACACGAAGCTTTTTTTGGGAGATGGACAGCCCTCAGAAATTGGTTAAAATACAGAGAGATATTGGAGAAGACCGGGAACCAATTGGAATTGAAAGCTATGCCAGAGATTCAACAATTAGATGAAAAAATGCATTGGTTATTATATACCCAAATTAAAGAAAGATTCAAAATAAACTACAATAAACTACAAGGAGTGGAAGAAGAATTGAAAGAAATAGAATATGGACAGGGACAAGGGAAAAAAGAATAAGCAAGTTATATAAAATGTTAATGCAACAAAAGCAAGAAAAAGAAACAATATCAGACAACATGATAAAATGGGCATCAGACATTGGTAGGGTAATTATGGTAGAACATTGGGAGAAAGTGAGGAAGATGACAAGAAAATTTACCCGCTCACAAGATCTCAGAGAGAATCAATGGAAAATGGAGCAAAGATGGTATCTTACTCCAGCTAGAATGACAAAAATATATAAATTACAAACAAACGAATGTTGGAAATGTAAACGAAATGTAGAATCTTGGTACCATGTTTGGTGGAGATGTCCCAAAATGAAAATATATTGGGGGAAAAATACATATTGCTATTGAAGATATATTTAAAAGCAGATTTGAATTGTATCCAGAACTATATTTATTAAACATGACGCATAAACTAGAATTGAACATAACAAGAAAATATTGGAGAATACTACTTTATATGACCTCGGCAGCAAGAATATTAATAGCCTCCAAATGGAGAAATGAGATAATTCCATCTCTGGATGAATGGCTTTTGAAACTGTCAGAAATGAAGGAAATGGACAAATTGACAAGAATACTGAATAATGAGAATGTGGAATTAATTGAGGAAGAGTGGGCTCCAGTGACAGAATACTTAAACAGAAAATGGGAATAAAGCAGCAAAGTAATTTTAGAGCTTGTTTAAAAAAATGGTTTAGAGATGTATAAACAATTAAATTAAGAGATACAGAAATAATGAATGCTAATTGTGTAAAAAATACACTTACTTTCAAAGAACTAAAGAGAAGTTTGATTTATGTTTAAGCGTATTGTAAAAATGACAAAAGAATATACTTTAATTATATTTTTTATTTTTAAAAATTTGAATAAAAATTTAAAAAAAGAAAAAAGAAAATGAAGCTGCCTTTAGAATTTGCAACCTAAATGGGGGTAGAGACTGAATACAAAGGATAATTCAGGGCAATGATCGGTGATCTAGAAACAATTCTCCCAAGAAGTAGATTGTGGCACACTTGCTTGCTGACCCCTTGACAAATAGAGCAACTTCCACTTGTATGTCCTTCTGCTAGAAATCTGAGGTACTCAATGTCCATTCATCAGAGCACTCTTACCCTCAGGATATTAAATAATATGCTTTACTATCATGGAGACACATCCATAATGGTTGGGCCCAAATGGTCAGATATTGTGGGAAGGGTAGAGTCCAAGAGTTCTAAGAATGAAGTAAAAAAGACAAGTGAAATTCAACAAGGAAGTGCAGAATTGAAGAGGAAGGAATAGAAAAATATTACTCAGTATAAAACAGAAATATCCCAGAACCAGTAGAATATTAACCATGCTGCTGCTCCCATGGCAGGAAAAATGGAATTGATGGAGAGAGTGTGAAGCCAACTAAAGCATGCACACTGAGTATGTATGGGTGGATGGGGGCATTCCACACAAAATTATTCAATTCTGGAATGTTCTGATTACAGCTCAGCGGAGGCAGAAGAACTATTTTTGAGATTGATAGAAACCACAGAGATTAATCCAGTTGTGATCTTAACACTAGTTTCCTGCTTTGTTGCATTGAAAGATTGAAGGATCATCCCCATATAGCAGCAATTACAATGTATAATAAATACTATCATTAGCACATTTATACAAAATGTATCCATATTAACTTTAGCTCCATTCGCACATCAAAAGCATACTGTACCTTCAATAAAGTGTTCACATCCAGCACAGATACTACTAAATCATCAACAGATGTACCATTCAGACTAATATGATTTAAAGTTCCCAAGTGGTCAAAGTACATGCTGAAGAAAGCTGTTCGTGCAATTCTAAGCCTGGCATATCTTTGCATGCCTAGGAAAAGATGAAAAGATAATATAAACAGAGGAGTGCACCAAATCCTACTAATATAAATACCATGAATCCATTTTAGAAGAGGGATTTTTAGTAGCTCTGTAAGAGGATCAGTATCTGCCCTGGTCAGAGCCAGTGTGGTGTAAAGTCCTGATCTGTGATTTGTGAAGTTCAGGTTCAAGTCCCTCCTGACTTTGGGTCAGTATTTCTTAGCATAACCTGTCTCAAAGCTGTCATGAGGTGTAAGTGGAGAGAAGGAGGAATATATGTCACTTTGAGCTCATGGGAGGGAAGGCAGGATAAAAATGTAATAGAGAAATTATTCAGCCAATACTCTGTGTAATAAGGAAATAAACTGTTTGGATTAGGAGGAAATAGATCTAAACTATTGAGACACTTGAAAGATAAGGCAACAAAAATAATATGCTGTTAAGTTGTGTAATGTCTTACATGTAATGTAAAGATAAACTGTTTGCCTGGATAATGAAAATATAATGTTCCTCTTTAAGGGGAGTGTATCTCTGTACATTTACTACTTTGTCTATTGTTTTACTTTGTCCATTTTAATAAAATAGCCAAAAAGATCTTTATGTAACCTGCTCATTCTCCCATGTAAAAATGCTGAAATTACAATGCCTAAGAATACTTAGTTCGGATGTTGATGCTAATTCTGCCTGTTTAGGAGCCTAGGCAACCAGAAGGTGACCTCCAAATTGATACAGATCAGATGATAAACAGCAAAGAACCCTCAGACCCTCTGTCTAAAGATATAAAGTGGGGAACCACACCTGTGGACAGACAGAAAAAATTAGTGGGTTATGGCACATTAAATGTGTCATAAATAATTATTTGGGTTTTGAAATTTATTTAATAACAGGTGCAAGGATCTTGGTGAAATGTGGGTGACTGATCCTAAATAATTTTTATTGAATTTCAACATTAAAATAAAGCATTAAAAAAGAACCATCCATTTTTACATACATACCTTATCTATATATAATACCTACCTACCTACATGACCATAGACACTGCACCTATTCCTATACATACATATCACATCCTAACTTCCATTACTAGCAGAACTCCATGTTATATCTACATTTTCCTTTTTGTTCTTCCAAACTATTCTTATTTTCTTACATATACTAATGCATCAAATTCTACATAGTAACAAGGATTAACATTTATTATCTTAATATCCATATATATCCATGTATCTAACTATCTTGGTAATCCCACATATCCATTTTTTTTCAAGATACCCCATTGATCACTTATATATTTCATTATCTGTTCCCAGTCCTTTATGCATTTTCCCAAGCTATCATTCCCCATGAGGCACGTTAATTTATCTAATTCTGCCATATCTAATAACTTAATTAGCCAATAATCTAATGTTGGTATTTCACATTCTTTCCATTTTTGAGCCAGCAATAACCTAGCTGCTGCTGACATATAACAGATCATTCTTGTATCCCCCCATTGCTCTTCAATCATTCCCAAAAGATATACCTCTGGTTTCATTTGGGATTTTATGTTTAGAATTTTCTCAATTTGTTGATGTGTATGGATCCAATTTTTTTAAATTTTGCCACATGTCTGCCATTGGTGGTAAAATGTTCTTATTCCCTTTTTAAACCTCCAACACTTATTATCAACTTGTTTGTGCATCTTAGATAGTCTTTGTGGGGCTATGATGCATTTTATAGAAGTTTTCTTTAATGTTTTGTGATAATGAGATTTTCATTGTTTTTCTCCATACTTTTTTCCATTTGTCTACTTCAATTGAGTATCCCAAATTTGTGCCCATTTTACCATAGATACTTTAACTACCTCTTCTTCTGTTTCCCACGTCAACAATATTTTGTAAATTTTAGATAGTATTTTCCTATTTTCACCTAATAATACTTCTTCCAATTTTGTCTTTTTCTCTTCAATCCCACAATTCTTTATTTCTATCCTATTTCCCCCCTCTCAATTGTTTATAAAACAGCCAATGGCATGGAATACCATTATTGTTCAATTCCTCTTGTGTTTTTATTTTATATTCATGAATTCTCCATCTGTCCCTCATTATATTTTCTCTTTTATTTTTTATTAAATCTTATTAAATTATAAAATACAAAACCAGTTGCAACAAAGCATTTCCTTTTCTTTACAATCTTTGAGAATATAAATTGTTATTATTATTGAACTTCTTATGTTAATACATGGCTTTTAGGTCCAAAAAAGTAGATAATTTAGATCCAACGTACTTTTAATCAATATTTAGTAACTTTAGTCTTACATTCTTATGATAAATCAAAAGAAATGATATTAACTTGGAGTTATCTATTCCATCGATTATCACAGTAATTCTTCAATTTCACCCAGTCCATATTTGTTACCTCAATGTGTTTTCCTTCTATCATGTTTGTAAGTTTATCTAATTTTATATTGTCTAAAGATTTTAGGAGCCAATCTTCTATTGTTGGAACCTCTTTTTCCCCCCAGTTCTGAGCAAGAAGCGTTCTGGCAGATGTTATTAAGTATAATAGAATTTTCCAATTTTTTTTTTTTTTTTTTTTTTTGCGTCTGTTCTTGATACCTTAGTGGTCATATTTAGGAGATAGATTTCTGGCATGATTAAGAATTTTATACCGTATTTAAGATTTTTTAAATTTCTTTGTGCACATTTTCCCAGTACTTTTTAACTACTGGACATTGCCACCACATGTGGAACCAGTTACTTATCATTTTTTTGCATTTCCAGTGTTTATTTTCTTTGTTTCTGTAGATTTTAGCTAATCTGGCTGGAGTGAGGTGCCACCTATATGCCATTTTGAGATAGTTCTCTCTAACACTTTGGCTTTTAGTAAATTGAAATGTCCTTTTTTCTGGAGATCTGCCAGCTTTCCAGGTCTATTGGTCTGCCAATATCTTTAGCCCATTGGATCATAGTTCCTTTGATAATTTCTTGTTCTTGGTTTCTATTCAAGAGTACCTTATAAATTTTAGCCATTTGTTTTGTAGCCTTATCTTCCAGAATTACATCCAATTCATTCTTTTGTAGTTTAAAACCAAATTCTTTTTTATCCTTTTTGTATCTCTCCGACAGTTGATAGTAAATTAGCCAATAATTCTTGGACTTAAATTCTGGTATTTCATCTGCTTTCTTCAGAACATATTATTGTTGGTAATCTCTTTTTAATATATCTCTGTATCTCAACCATCTTCCACTCAGTTTAGTTCTTTCCATTAAGGCTTCCTGAGGGGATAGTCAACCTGGGATCTTACTGAAGAAGGCTGGTTTAATTTTCTTCCAAGTTCTAAAGATGGATTTTCGGATGAAATGGTACTCGAAATTTTTATGTATTTGATCTTTGCCATACCAAAGGTAGGCGTGCCATCCAAAGCACAGATTAAATCCTTCAAGATTTAGTAATTTTTGATTGCTTAGTTTGATCCAATCTGATAAGTATACTAACATGCTTGCTTGATAGTACAGAAATAAGTCTGGCATGTTACAACTTCCATTAAGATTTGTATCCATTAATGTCTTCCATCTCACTCTGGGTTTCTTCCCTCCCCAGAGGAATTTTTTGAGCTCCTTGTTCCAAGTATCAAAAGGTTTGTTATTTATTATTATTGGAAGGGTTGAGAAGAGAAAATTGAATTTTGAAAGTATGGACATTTTAATTGTGGCTATTTTTCCCAAAAAGGAAAGTTTTAACTTTGCCCATTTTTTCAGGTCTTTTTGGATATTTTTCCACATGTTGTTATAGTTATTATCATACAAATCAGTCTTTTTGTTAATGATCCAAATGCCGAGGTATTTAGCTTTCTTAACTATTTTACAGTTCGATTTTTCTTGCAGCAGGTGTTTTTCCATGTTGTTCATGTTTCTTGTTATGAATACTGATTTATTTTTGTTGATTTTAAAGCCAGCTACTATTCCGAAGTTAGTAAGCATATTCATTAATTTTTCTATACATAGTAGGGGATCTTCTAGAATTATTGCAAGGTCGTCGGCATAAGCTCTGAGGAAGTATTCTTTTTCCTTTAATTTTCGTTCCTGTTATCTCTGGGTCAGATCTTATTTTGTTGGTTTTGTCGGGTGATAGTTGTCCATTTTGGTTTTGTCTTTTCCTTCTTTGTATATCAGAACGATGTTGGTGTATTTCCATGATTCAGGAACTCCTTCTTTTATTATCGAGTTTAACACTTCTTTTAATGGTCTTTTGATGACATCTTCAACTTTTCTGTAAAAGAGAGAGGTGAAACTGTCTGGTCCTGGCGCTTTGTCAGGTTTTAAACTTCAGATTGTTTTAACTATCTCCTCTTCTGTAATCTCCTTATTCAGTGTTTCATAGCAGTTGTCTGGGATCTTAAAACTAATTTCTTTTTGAAGAAAGT
This sequence comes from Phrynosoma blainvillii, assembly GCA_026167975.1. NCBI lineage: Eukaryota > Metazoa > Chordata > Lepidosauria > Squamata > Phrynosomatidae > Phrynosoma > Phrynosoma blainvillii. The sequence goes on from JANUYF010000001.1 coordinate 424,632,534, forward strand.
CTTGTAATAGAATTTCTTCATTTTCTGATCTTGAGGATTGTTTATACAGTTAAGAATTCTGTAAAATTTCATTTTATTTCTTTTTGTGATGTTATTTGTTCATTGTTTTCTTGAATTTTATCTATTATTTTAAATTCTCTGCTTTTTCTTAATCAGTTTGCTAACCACTTTCTGCATTTATTTGACATTTCGAAGTGTTTTTGTCGTGCCTCCTGTAATTTTTTATTTACTCGAATTCTTAATTGTTCTTGTAGGGTTTTTTGTAGCAATCTTAGATGTATTTTAATTTCCTTTGCTGTTGGGTTAGTTTCTAGCTCTTTTTCTTTGGTTCTTATTTCACGTTCTATCTTTTGTATTTTTTCCTGATTTTTTTCTTTAATTCTGCTCCTCTTTGTATAAGTAATCCCCTTATCACTGCCTTACTAGCATCCCAGTCAATCTGCATTTTAGTATCTTTAGTTGTGTTTTCTTTAAAGTAGAATTCTATTTTTTATTTTTTTAGCTGTTGGAGGTTTGTCTCTTCAGATAATAGTGAATCATTTAATCTCCAGTGATATTGCTTTTTCAGTATATCCAATTCCAGCCAAATTGGATTATGATCTGATTCAATTCTTGGAATAATTTCCATTTTTTAAAATTCTTGTTTTTATTTTACTTGAAGCCAGAAACATATCTATACGTGATGCGGAGTTGAACTGCATAGAGAAAAAAGTAAATTCTGGTGTTTTATCATAGATAGATAGATAGATATTATCAAAGATAGACCATATATCTTTTAGTTTCAACTGTTCTTTTAATTGAAAAAAGGCCATCGGCAATTTCCCTTGATTATTATTTATTTTTTTATAAGAGGTTCTGTCTTGTGCTGGATTTATTACCGCGTTCCAGTCCCCCGTTATTATTATCTCTTCAGCTTATTGTTCTTCTATTTCTCTAAGTAATTTTTTAAAGAAATTGTTTTTGCTTTCTAGTGGGGTATAAATTCCGACAATTAGCATTCTTTGCTCTTGTATTTTGACCTGTATACCTATATAATGGCCTGCAGTATCTTTAAAGCATTCTTCTGCGGTGTACTTGTCCTGAATATAGAATACCACAACTCCTTTTTTCCTGTCGTTATTTGAAGAAAACATCTGCCCTAGTTTAGGATTTTGTAGATATTTTTGGTATCCTTTTTTTATTTTGATTTCCTGTAAACATATAATGTCTAAATTTTTTTGTAGATAGTAAAATATTCTTTTCCTTTTTGAGACAGCATTAATTCCTTTGACATTCCAAGAGCAATATATTTTCTCTTTTATAGAAAGCCTCATGTGACAATATCCAGAGTGGTGTATATGGGGGACATCTTTCCTTGTATATTTTCCATACCTTCAGAAATGCCCTTCTTACATAATGACTATTAAATCCTTATTTGCTTTATCTTTGTTAAACCAAAGATAGGCATGCCACCCAAACTTCAACTCTTCCCCTTCTAAATTTAATAAACTGGTGTTCTCTAGTGCTACCCATTCCTTAATCCACACCAAACAGGCTGCCCAATAATACAATTTAAAATTTGAGACTCCTAAGCCTCTCCCCTTTTTGGCATCCTGAACAATTTTCTCCTTTATCCTGGGTTTTCTTCCTGCCCATATATACTTAGAAATTTCTCTGTGCCACTCCTTAAATACTGAGTCTTTATGTATTATCAGGATTGATTGATATAGAAATAGAAATTTCAGCAACACATTCATTTTTATAGAGGCTATCATTCCTAATAAGGACAAATTCAGATCCTTCAGTTTCATTAAATCTTTTAAAATTTTTATCCAAATTTCCCCATAATTATTTTTAAATAAGTCCAAATTATTTTTTGTTAATACAATACCCAAATATTTTACTTTTTTCCTAATTTCAAAACATGATTTTTCACTGAGCTCTTTTTTCCTCTCCTTTTGTTATATTTTTTGCTATCGTTGTTGTTTTATTTTTATTTATTTCCAATCCTGATATTTTATCAAATTCTTGTAATATTCTATTTAATTTTTCTATACTTTCTAATGGTTCTTCCAATGTCAAAGCAATGTCATCAGCGACTGTTCTAATTTTATGTTCATCTTTCTGAATTTTTAATCCTTTAATTTCCACATCTTTTTTTTTTTTACCAAATCAATAAAAACCTCAATGACATACAAACATAGTAAAAGTGATAGAGGACACCCTTGCCTTGTGCCTCTTTGTATCTTTATTGATTTTATTTTCCCCCCATTAAATATAATTTTGGATTGTTGTTCTTTGTTTATTGCTTTAACCCAAGACAGAAATCTGTTTCCTACTCCCATTCTTTCTAAAGTTCTGAACATGAAGTTCCAATTCACACAGTCGAATGCCTTCTTAATGTCTAAAAACAACAAATCCACTTTTTAATCTGGATGTCTTTCTGTGTACTCTATTGCATTTAACATTATTCTTAAATTATCTTTCAGGTATTTCTTTGGTAAAAAGCCACATTGTTCCTTCTCAATCCAATTTTGCAATGTAGTTTTCAATCTGATTGCCAAAATTGCAGGGATCATGGGCTGCGGTTCCATGAGGGTGGACTCCTGGCAAGGGATGGGCTGCATCTCACACCAGTTGGAAGAAACGTTTTTGCCAACAGTCTCAAGAATTTGATCAGGAGGGCTTTAAACTGAGTTATGTGGGGAAGGGAGACAGCACCCTGGAAGACAAAAGGACTGGAAAAAATAGTCAAACTGTCATAGAGGAAACAAAGCAAACAGTAGAGGGACCCAACAGTGGGAGGCAAAAAAACGTGCTAAGGCAGCAAGTAAAGGAGACATATGGTCTTAGATGTCTCTACACTAATGCACAGAGCATGGGAAATAAGCAAGATGAACTTGAACTCCTAGCGCAACAAAGCAAATATGATATAATAGGCATCACTGAAACCTGGTGGGATGAGTCTCATGATTGGAATGTAAAAATACAGGGGTATAACCTCTTCAAGAGAAACAGGCCAAACAGGAGAGGAGGAGGAATAGCATTATATGTCAGGGATATTTACACCAGTGAAGAAATCCAGGACAACAATCCTGGAAGCCAGGTGGAGAGCATTTGGATAAAAATTAAAGGGGAAAGAAAGAACAGGGATGTTATTGTGGGAGTCTACTACAGACCCCCGACTCAGGCAGAAGAACTGGATGATGCCTTTCTAGAACAGATGACCACACACTCAGAAAGGAGAAATATAGTAGTGATGGGTGACTTCAACTATCCGGATATTTGCTGGAAGTCAAACTCGGCAAAATCCTCAAGGTCTAGCAAATTCCTCACTTGCCTCGAAGACAATTTCATTGTTCAAAAGGTGGAAGAGGCAACGAGGGAGTCAGCTATTTTGGATCTGATCCTAACTAACAGGGAAGACCTAGTTAATGGGGTGCAAGTGGTTGGATCCTTAGGCGGGAGTGATCATGTCCTCCTGGAGTTTATTATACAGTGGAAAGGAGAAGCCAGGCATAGTCAGACATGCATTCTAGACTTTAGGAAAGCTGATTTTACTAAACTTAGAGAAATACTGAGGGTGATCCCATGGACAGGAATACTAAAAGAGAAGGGAGTTCAAGACGGATGGGAGTTTCTCAAAAGGGAGATACTGAAGGCACAATTTCAAACCATGCCAATGAGGAGGAAGAATGGGAGGTGTCTCAAGAAACCAGGATGGATGACTAAGGAACTTGCAACTGAACTATGTTTTAAACGGAACATGTATAAGAAATGGAAAAATGGGGAAATCACCAAAGAGGAATTCAAACAAATAGCTAGCACGTGTAGGGTTAAAGTCAGAAAAGCTAAAGCGCAGAATGAAATCAGGCTTGCTGGAGCGGTTAAGAACAATAAAAAGGGCTTTTGGGGGTATGTCAGTAGCAAAAGGAAAAAGAAGGAAATGGTAGGGCCACTGTGTGGAGAAGATGGCAAAAAGTTAACAGGGGACAGAGAAAAGGCAGAATTACTCAACACCTTCTTTGCTTCAGTCTTCTCAGAAAAGGCAAAGGGTGCTCAACTTGAGGATAATGGAGCAGAGGACAGAATAGGAGAATTTCATCACAGAATAAGTAAAGAGATAGTACAGAAACATCTGGTTAATCTAGATGAATATAAGTCTCCAGGACCAGATGAATTACATCCAAGGGTATTAAAAGAACTGGCAAATGTAATATCAGAACCATTGGCAATAATCTTTGAGAATTCCTGGAAAACAGGAGAGGTCCCAGCGGACTGGAGGAGGGCAAATGTTGTCCCCATCTTCAAAAAGGGGAAAAAAGAGGATCCCAACAATTATCGTCCAGTTAGTCTGACATCAATACCCGGAAAGATTCTGGAGCAGATCATTAAACAGAGAGTCTGTGAACATCTGGAAGATAATTTCATAATCACAAAAAGTCAACATGGGTTTCAGAGAAACAGGTCATGCCAGACAAATCTGATCTCTTTTTTTGATAAAATTACCAGCTTGGTAGATGAAGGGAATGCTGTGGATATAGTATATCTTGATTTCAGTAAGGCCTTTGACAAGGTTCCCCATGACATTCTTGCAAGCAAGTTGGTAAAATGTGGGCTAGACAAAGTAACTGTTACATGGATTTGTAATTGGTTATCTGGTCGAACACAAAGGGTGCTCAACAATGGCTCCTTTTCAACCTGGAAAGAAGTGACCAGTGGGGTGCCACAGGGCTCTGTCCTGGGCCCAGTGCTATTCAATATCTTTATTAATGACTTGGATGACGGTATTGGGGGCATAGTTATCAAATTTGCAGATGACACCAAATTAGGAGGAGTAGCTAATACCCCAGAGGACAGGATCAAAATTCAAAATGACTTGAGCAGACTAGAAAGTTGGGCCAAAGCTAACAAAATGAAATTCAACACAGAGAAATGTAAGGTACTGCACTTAGGGCGGAAAACGAAAAGTACAGATATACGATGGGGGACACTTGGCTGAATGAGACTACGTGTGAAAGGGATCTAGGAATCCAGGTGGACCACAAGTTGAACATGAGTCAACAGTGCGATGCAGCAGCTAAAAAGGCCAATGCAATTTTAGGCTGCATCAGTAGAAGTATAGTGTCTAGATCAAGAGAAGTAATAGTGCCACTATATTCTGCTTTGGTCCGGCCTCACCTGGAATACTGTGTCCAGTTCTGGGCACCACAATTCAAAAAGGATGTGGAGAAATTGGAGCGTGTCCAAAGGAGGGCAACTAAAATGGTGAAGGGTCTGGAAACCAAGCCCTATGAGGAACGACTTAGGGAGCTGGGGATGTTTAGCCTGGAGAAGAGAAGGCTGAGAGGTGATATGATAGCCGTGTTTAAATATTTGAAGGGATGTCATATCGAGGAGGGAACAAGCTTGTTTTCTGCTGCTCCAGAGACTAGGACCCGAAACAATGGATGCAAGCTGCAAGAAAAGAGATTCCACCTCAACATTAGGAGGAACTTCCTGACAGTAAGGGCGGTTCGAGAGTGGAACACACTCCCTCGGAGAGTAGTGGAGTCTCCTTCCTTGGAGGTCTTTAAGCAGAGGCTGGATGGCCATCTGTCGGGGATGCTTTGATTGGGAGTTCCTGCATGGCAGGGGGTTGGACTGGATGGCCCTTGTGGTCTCTTCCAACTCTATGATTCTATGAAATTTTATAGTCAACATTTAAGAGGGAAACTGGTCTTAAATTCTGTGGTTCTAGTTCTTCTTTGTCTTTTTTTGGTATTAAACAGATATTTGTTTCTCCCCAGGTATGTGGGAGGCCCATTTCCAACATTGAATTCATTGTTTTTTAAAATGGTACCATAGTTGTTTCATGAAAATTGTATAATAAAGTGCTGAAAAGCCATCTGGTCCAGCCTCTATAAAAATGAATGTTCAATTTAATTGTCTCTTCAATTTCCATTCTTGCAATCGGCCTATCTAACTCTGCTTTTTGTTCTTTCCTAATCTATTTGATATCTTGTTTATTTAAGAACTCATTGATTTTTTTTCTTTACAAGCTTTTTCTCTCAATAGATCATAGAATAATGCCTCTGAAAAATATTTTTAATTTCTTTTTATTTTGTAATAGTATCTCCCCCTTTCTTTATTTTACTAATTATCCTTTTTCAGTTTTCTTTCCCAATTTATATGCCAATATAAATATGGCAAGTTTTTTGAAAGATATTATAATAAAGATGTTTGCATTTCTTTAAAGCCACCTTGGATCCCTTTTTGGGAGAAAAGCAGCATAGAAATAAAATAAATAAATTTCTATGTTTGATATTCTATAAAGTTCTGCATTCTAATGATGATGTGGGTTGGCATGATATTCTGTTTCACTGCTTATTGCAGAGATTTCTCCAAATTTACAGATGACTACATTGAAAAAACAACTTACCTGCCTTAGTGTAATAAATGGTGCCTTTGTCAGTGACAAATACAATTGCTTGGGTGTAAACACATGTGTCTGTTTCCACAATAGTCTCATTCGTCAGTCTCATTATTGGCACAAAAAGATTGCCTCCATCATAAGAAATCCATACCTAAGCAGGATATGGGAACTAAATTTTATAATAATTCACTATTTGAATAGTTTAATTGACTATCCCCCTCTGCAGACCAGGGCGTCAGGGAGAGCTCAGCCTCCACACCGCGGCGCTCCTCCGGCGACTCTAAAAGGAGCACCAAATTGGTGCTCCTTTTAGATGTCAGGGAAAGTGCGCCCTAAAAGCGGCAGGCGCACTTTCCCTGACTCAAACGGCGCGGCGTGAGGTCATCCCCAGAGCCCCGGCCGTGCGGACGGACGGCGACTCCGAGGGCGACCTCAGGAAGAGGAAGGGGCGCCGCTCGTGCGGCTGCCCCTCCTCTTCTGGGCCCGGAAGACGGCTCAATTAGCCGTCTGCCGAGGCCCAAAGATTGATAATGGTAATTTAATTACTATTAGCATAATGATAATAATGATAATTTAAAATACATGAAACAACATAGCATATTGACCAAGATGGCCAATATTTACAAAGGGCCACTCAAATACAGGATTCACAGCACATTAATAAGATTTCTCTGTAAATGTGGCAATTCAGAAAATAGTTAAGAATTAACAGTTCCACAAATATCAGTTCAGCAAATGCAAATGTATTCTTAATTAGAGTTGAGAGACTATGAATGTGTAGAAGTGTTTCAACTTATCACTGCACAAGTTCTGTGGAATATTTTCCACTCCCATCAATAGTATTATTTGCTGCTAAAGCTAGGTGCACTTGCTGTTTCACCCATGGAGATTTTATTTTGGTACAAAATATGGCAGCCAGAGTGGTCTCGGGATCATCCAAGAGAGACCACATAACTCCAGTATTAAAATCTCTCCACTGGCTGCCTCTTAGTTTCCGGGCCCAGTATAAGGTGTTGGTTATTACCTTTAAAGCTCTAAATGGCTTGGGTTCAACCTACCTTCGGGACCGCCTCCTCACATACAAACCTCCCCACGCACTCCGGTCCTCTGGGAGGAATTTGCTCCAGCCAGTAAAAGCAAGGCTGTCTGCAACCTCCCAGAGGGCATTTTCGGTAATCGCCCCTAGGTTATGGAACGGCCTGCCGGACAAGATTCATCAGATTATGAGCTTATGCAGCTTTAAAAAGGCTATGAAGACGGATCTCTTTCGGCAAGCCTTTCCTGTGCTGTGCATCTCCATCTCTTGGCTTATGGCTCGCCACTTCCTTTGTTTGCTTATAGTCCCTTCAATTATTTCATTTTATCTTGTTTTTAAGTGGTGATGTCTAGTTTAATACTGTTTTAATGGGGGAGGGTGGGGTCTTGGTAATGGGTGGTTGTTGGGTTTTTCTTTTGTTTTGTTTTGGTTTTTTTTTTGCTTCTTCAGCCTTCCTAGAATCTACCATATATACTCAACTATAAGTCGAGAAATTTTGATCCTTCTTAGCTTCCAAGATCAGACAGGATCTGGTGCCTTTAAGAATTTTAGGCTACTTTGTGGTATTTCAAGTCTTCTTCCATCAAAGATATGTGTTTCTTTTCCAAAAGAAACCAAAAGAATGTATGAACTTAGTAATTATAATCATGATACACATGAAATTATTTATCCATTTCAATAGGTTTCCCATTCTTACACACCTGATTTCCATAAGCGTATAAAAAATGACTGTCTGGATGGAAAAACATTCCGAATGGGATAAAGCTTGGATCTGGAAACCAGAAAGCTGGAAATTTGCGCTCTTTATTTAGTTCATTGCCTTTTAAACTGTGTACTGACACCAATGCCCTGTTCTAGGAAGGAAAGGAGAAAATAAAAACAAAAATTGTACACAGTCACAGATAAAGAAAGATCTAGCAGGAAAACGAGTCAGACTGGACAAACTAATTTTCCCGAGGATAAGACATTTCTAGCTAGTGAAATACTTGTTGGTTACTATGTTGGATAACCTAAACCAGAAACCTCACAGGGAGAATATGCCACTGTTAATTCATCTGGCCTTTACTGTGGTTTTCAGTTCCATCGTCAAAGGTATCAGCGATATCATTGTGGATCACCAGGCTGTAATTTGACTAGGGGCCATAGTTTTGGACTGATTCCAGTGCTGTTTGTAGGACAGGGCCCAAACTGCAGTACCGAGGGACTATTTTTTTAATACCATTGCAAATGTGGCCGCCAGGGCTGTTTCTGTTGCCCTCCAGGCCTTCCCTCTTGTAAAAAATAAAATTGTTCAAAATGCCCCAAGATGATTTCTGGGTTGTATTAAGAGCATTGTCACCATGTTTTGGGGGGGGTTTATGGGGTCCAGTTTATTTGTATTTTCTCCACATTTTGGGGAGCTGGGTCAATTTATGTCCAGAAGAGGCTATTTTTTTGTCAAGAAACAGAAAGCGAACAAGAAGTAAATTCTGTTTCCTATTAAAAGGTGATCTCTCCTGGGCCTAAAATACCCCCCAAACAGGATGAGAAGATGCCCATCTCCCTTAGAGGGTGTATGGGCAATTGTTTTGTAGAAGCAGGTGCAGGGGAGCTGTGGACCTTCAAGGACTACTGGGGTGCTAATGCTCCCAAAGTTACCCACTGTTGCCTTAAAGGAATACACTTGCAATCTGGAGACACTCTTGAACCTCACTTGGCTACTTAATGGCTACTTGGTTTTGTTCTGGAAATCAGGTGTGTACTCCTGCGCATGCGCAAACGCGTCGGGGCCTTCATTTTGGAAATCAAAATGGCGGCCGTGACATGCGCGGAGGTGGCTGCGGCCGCACATGCCGCAGTGGCGGCAGCGCGTGAGGGGGGTCGCACGTGGTGGTGGGGGATGCGCACGCGCGCATGAGCACACACGCCACCATTTCCCCCCCTGGCCTGACGGAGAGGACGACTTCAGGGGACTGGCCCACGGCTGAAAAAGGTTGCCTACCCCTGCCTTAGGCAGTTGTTTTAGGCTGTTTGACACTGCTTTAACTGCCATGGCTGAGTCCTATGGGTCTCTGGGGTTTGTCATTTTGTGAGATAGACTTCTCTGTCAGAGAGCTCTGATGCCACAACAAACTATAAACCCCAGAATTCCATAGCATTGAGCCCTTGCAGTCAAAGCAATGTCAAACTGCATTATTTCTACAATGCAGATGCAGCCTCACTTGGCTGGGATACATGAGATGGACTCCTTGGTGTGAACTAGTTCTCCAGGGAAGCCAATTTGCCTCCTTGTCTCCTGCCCTTCAGGCCAACAGTAAAGACATTCCTATTTCACTAGTATTTTTCTGCATTTGTGGAAGGTAGTATGTTGCTCCTCTTATTAATTGCATTTTACTGCTGCCATTTTACACTATATCATGTTAGAAGTCCCCTTTGAGTGCAGAGGAGAGGAATCTGATGTATTTACAGAAAACAATGTTGACAGTGGTAGAATAGCCAAAGAACTGGAGGGCATCAAATTCCATATTATTTCAAACCTTGTCCCATCTATTATTTAATTCCCATTGTCCATCCATCTTTTAATTGTACACACTTCAACAATTAAAATAGCTTTGCCAAATACTTTTGCATGAGAATTTACAAGAATTTGACAGAAGAGAAACACTACAAACAACTAGAAAATTCTATATAGACAGCATTAATAAATAGTTTCCTTTTACCTGCTGAGATAAAATTGCTATGCCTGTATTCTGTTCATAATCAACAATGAAAGAAACTACACGTCTAGAAATTGATTTTTCAGCTTTTGTTCTGTGAGGCAAGCAATTATGCCATTTCGTAAATGAATCATTACTATAGAAACAGGTGGATTCCTGTTAAAAAAGATAACCGGATTAGTAGAGGAAACCAATATATTGATAATTGGTTTAAGAATCAAACATGCTCTGGTTCCAAATCTTTGTCAAATAAACTTTTGCGCACTACAGAAATAAAGAAGAAACCAATCAGTAATAAGTTAAAGACTCAAGAGCAAACTGCATATGCCACTAATCTCACTCCGCCCTACTTAAAAAAAAAAAAGTACAGTATATTTAAACTGACTACTTTTATTTTGAAGAAAAATAAGAGGAATGCTGCAATTTGGAATCCATCCCAGATCTATAATGGGATTTTAAAAGGAATTTTGAGATCAAGAAAAAGAAACTATGGAAGCCACAAAAGCCCAGGCATCTTACTATTGGCTTAGACATTTGATATTCTAAGCATAATAATGATAACCTTTTGTACTTTTGAGTTTTCCCCATTCATGCTGCTGCAGTGCTCACTTCCATATGATTAAGGTCTTTACTGCATGAGAAAAGAAAGGCGAAATGGATTGGGAGAGTAGTGGCTTTCTCCATGCCTCTCTGTATGCCATTGTAGCACTTCCATTCTCTTCCCAAGTGGAGACAGCCATTAAAGCATGCATTTAGCTGAACAGGAAAAATCCTTTCAGCAGAAGGCATGCTTTGACGACCATCTCTCCCCGCCCCCGGAGGAGAATGGAAGTGCTACAATAGCATGGAGAAAGCTGCTACTCTTCCAATCCATATCACCTTTCTTTTCTCATGCGGTAAAGTCCTTAGTCACAGATTGATAGTATCTTTTTCACAGTCTAAATTAGGTACAATTAGGTACCTCCTCAGCCCAATCCTTTGAACCCTTCATGCCTAATGTAGTATAATATTTTCACTGGAATCTTTTAATCATTGTGTCAGGCATGCTGTGCCAATGTTCTTCTTTCATACAAAAAACAGATCTGGAACTCAAAGTCAACGGAAAGTTTTATTGAAAGCAAAGAAAAACCTAGCAGACAGGTCCCGCACTTTGTGTCAGATCTAAAGATACATTGTAAAAAAGTTGAAGGTATTCCCTGTTGACAAAGTTGTCAAGTTGTGTCTGACCGTAGGGCAGCGGTTCTCAAATAGTGGGGCGGGCCCCCCAGGGGGGGCGCGAGGCTCCATAAAGGGGGCCCCGTTACGGCTGGAGAGAGGGAGATTGTCCCAGCACAGCCCCAGTAGCTCTATCCTGATTGGCCAAACCCACCCATGTGATCGTGCGGGGGGGGGGGGGCGCGAAATGTTTTCTTCTTTCCTGGGGGGGCGTGACAGAAAATAATGGAGAAACACTGCCGTAGGGGATGGTGCTCATCTCCGTTACTAAGTTGAAGAGCCAGCATTCTCAGAGACTACTCTGTGATCATGTGGCCAGCATGATTGCACAGAACGCTGTTTACATTGTATTCATGATCTTTTTATAGTGCGTTATTAGAATCCCTCTCCTCTATATCATTGGTGGATTTAGCCCCAAACTTCCCACGCCTAGCCCATTCTCATGACGTAGTGCATAAATGTCTGTGGGCCTTGCACCTGGTGATATTTATGAAAGAGTGTAGCATTTCTACAACCACCAGACACAACATTCTTGAATTATTTATACACATTTCTATTCGTGCCCCTTTTTAGTTTAACAAGCCACATTAACATTGTAAGGCCTAGCACTCTCATCCTTAACAAATAAACATATCATTATTTTAAATTTAAACACGTTATCAATATCAAGATCTATCACCAACATATGTATATACATTTATATGTTTATACCGCCATCTCTCTCCTGCATAAAACCTCTCTTAGTCTCTCTAACTCAAGCAATACAATCCCCCCTACGCATTCCAAAGCCTTATTTGCAAGGCTTCTCTACCACAGTTCCATTCCAAAGGCTTCCTAGCACAATTATAGCACATTAACCCTTGATGGACAGACACTTATTTATCAACCATCAATTTGTAACAAACCAACCCATCATCCCTGGTGTATCTGAACAGGTCTGGCAAAACCACTATCCCAATGTTATCTTGAGTCCACCATGTTTATCCCCCATGGTTTATACAGTACAATCCAAATGTAAATTACAAGGAGGTATTGTAAAGTAATGATTATCACCCAGAAGCTATTAAGGTATATCGATGAAATTTTGTCAGTGTCATCACTGATCCCTAAGTGCATGATGCTGAGAAAACCAGCTCATTGTATTCTTTATTTTTGTTACAGGTTGTGCCAGAAATGACTAATATGTAAGATGGAGAAGTATGAGGGGGTATAGTAAAGTAATAATTATCACCCAGAAGTTATTATGGTATATTGATGAAATTTTTTCAGTGTCAACATCACCAAGTGACTTTTTCTTTTCCCAAAAATGAAAAATCTGTTGCAGGGCTGTCGATTTGACAACATAGATGACATCATTACGAAGTGGAAGAGTGGTTTAAGGTGCAATCTGCAGACTTCTAGAATAACAGTATTTGGAGGGTCAAGAAATGCTGTGAAAAATGTGTAAAACAAACTTTCAATTTTTTTTAACAGGGATATATAAAGGAGAGGCAGAAAATATAAATAAAAATTATTTGTTGTTATCATTATTATTATTATTTTATTTTTATCCCATCTTTCACCCAAAGTGGGACCCAAGGCAGCTAACAACATATATAAAACACATTAAAACAACAATTAAAAACATAAAAAATATAAAAATTACAAATATAAAATTTAAAACAGAGTTAATAATAATAATAATAATAATAATAATAATCTAAAACTAACCCTCCAGCACCCAATGAAACTAAGCCTGCAGAATTTTAAAAGGTTTGCTTAAATAAAAATGTCTTCTCCTACTGGCGAAAGGACAGCAATGAAGGGGCCAGCCTAGCCTCCCATGGAAGGGAGTTCCACAGGGTGGGAGCAGCCACTGAGAAGGCTCTCTATGGTGTCCTCTCCAAACGAGCCTGGGATGGTGGTGGGACCAAGAGAAAGCCTTCTCCTGAGGATCTTAGGGCTCTAGGTGGTTCATATGGGGAGATACGGTCTCTCAAATACCCCCTCGTTTAAATCCCATCCTATACATCTCCCTCTCATATCAAATTTGTGACGCGAATCTGACACATTGATTGGTCATTCTCTACCTTACCTCCCTTTAGCTTAATGTCTTCCAAATAGCAGCATATTAGCCAAACACATATTGGAAGGAGAAATTGCAACATACAGTGTTATGTTAGAAGACATTCTACAAAATATATGTATGGACACTTTCACTCTGTATGGACACATTCTGCTATGATTGGATTTGACAGCTTTTCAAGCTTCTGTGTAATTTCTGAACATTTATTACCATAATTGTCAGGAAGTCAAATCTATAATGAACAAGATTTTAATCAATAAAACATCAGGTTTTACTATCTTTTGTCTTACCTGACTTAAGGTCTTTTCTTTGTTAAATGACAGACCAACATAGTCCACTGAAAGGGTAAATGCATTAAACACAAATCATTGCTTGCATTTCTACAATACAGTTTACAAAATACATACATCTTGGTTGAACATCCTCAAAGAGTTCAAGGTCAAATTTTAAAACTAAATTTTTTCTAGAATTCAAAATGCACAGGAAATCCAGTGGGATTTCCAAGGGCACGGCTTCTGGAGATGTGTGCAATCCCTCTCCCCATGCTAGCCCATCCTTTTTCTGATGAGGGAAAGGACGGGACAGTGCATGGGGGACGGAGCACGCATGGGGGAGGCACGTGGGGGTGAAGTGTGAGGGAAGAACATGGGGAATGGATGGCACATGTGCAGGGTGGCATGGGGGGCTGACTGAGTGTCACCTTCCTTCTGTGGTGTCACCCGGTGTGAGACATACCACCGCACTCCTCTAAGCAAAAGGTGAGGTATAAGGATGAAGAAGATGAAGAAGAAGAAGAAGAAGAAGAAGAAGAAGAAGAAGAAGAAGAAGAAGAAGAAGAAGTTGTTATGCCACTGCAATTTTGCCTTAACACCATGCTTGCAAACATCATCAATGTACCTGGCTGGTCATGCTGAAAAGACAATAATGAACTAGATGTCCCTTTGGGCTGGTCCAGGAGGGCTGTTCTTATCTCTGATGTATTAACCCCACCCCACCCCACCCCCCCAAAAAAGCAATATTGTGGCAAAGTTATACTTGTAACTTCTGCAGCAAGCCTGCAAGTAGGCTGGGAATTCTAAAACTAAAGCTGGTCACTACATATGTAATGCCATCTATTGCACAAATTACCCCCTTCATCATGCCTAGGTATTGCATGCATATTGATATTAACCACAATGAAAACTACCCAGGATTTTAAACTTTATCACATCTTGGTTAAGAAGAAATTGATTTGTCTGTTCACAGAGAATGTCGGCATTGATTTAGCAGTAAATCATGGTTAAGGTTCTGGTTGGCAGAAAGTCCTTGTTTCACACCTTGCCTCTACCACAGATTTACGATATGGCCTTTGACCCTCAGCCCTCCCTCCATCAGCAACATAGGAGAGAATGATGATGATGATAAATATCTTACTTCACAATGGTATAAATTATAAGTAGATAATGTAAGTAAAATAAGCAAATGTAGTATAGCTGTTTGAGCAGAGTTAGAATCCTTGATCAGTCATGGAGATGCACTCAGTGACCTTTGCTAAGTCACACTCTGTCAGCCTCAGAAAAAAGGCAATGGCAATCCCCCTCTGAGCAAATCTTTCCAAGAAAACTCCCATGATAAGTTTGCTTTAGGGTCATCGTAAGGCAAAAATGACTTGAAAGTGCACAACAAACAAATATTAAGTATTATTAATAATATTTGCTTGCAAAAGATGGTGAACAATATATGAATTCTTACTGCTTCATTTACCAAAAATCATTGGTTTGTCTCAACGTAGCATAAATATCTGCCAGTCGAATTATGCTACAGTAGTATTATGGAATCCTTATACTGCATGCCACTACAGCACAACATATGAGAAATGGTAAATGCATACAGCTACCACCTCATTGCACAATTCACACTGGACAGAGGCAGTGTGCAGTGCACAAGATACATTGATAAACTATTCTAGGTGCATTATTCCATGCCTGTAACAGTTTCACTTGCAGGTCTCCATTCTTGCCATCCTCATCTGATATGTCTGTTCTGTATTGTTTAAAAAAGTCATTCCACATGGGTAGCACAACTTATACCTGTGTATGTCACTAACAGAGTTTTGGCCAAAAAGTTCTTGCCTTCAGATCTAATAAATATGTTTCTGAACATTTCAGCCATAATTTGGGAAATAATGTACTGAAATACTTAAACAGAAACATCTAGATTCTAAACAGATAATGCTCTGTTGGTTGGGGAACAGTTTGGTACCATCAGCTTAGATTACATATGAATGAAAGCTTGAGTCTCTACATAATATATGGAAGGAAAGTAGTATTGCTATAGGCTACTATAAGAGTCATTTTGTCTCTGTGACACAAAATCTCTTAGGTGCTTGCAAACCAGGCCTCTTTTGCAATGCAAAGCCTTTTTTTTTTTAATAAATAAATAAATAAATCAGTAAACCAGAGTTCTTACTACAGCAAATGGAATTCTTCTACTTGCAGGCTTTCTGCAGAAAACCTTCCAGGGCTGGAATCCAGACCTCATTTCAATGCAAAATCTTTCACAGTTTTAAGTAGCATTGATCTTTGATTGAACTTTCATTACAGATAAGACAGAAAAAGCTTTGCAGGCAAGAGGAAACCTACAAAGACTGACCTAAATCTATAATCTGGAGGTTCCTTGTCCTGTGCCCTGAACATTGAGCCCAAATGTTCTGATCCTCCATCTATCATTCTCCTTCCCACTGTCAATGCCAAAGGATTCAAATCTGGAACTTTTACACAGATATTTATATTTGTTGATAAATATCATATATTTTTGCAGGTGGTTCAGTCAACATATCCTTTTCTTGGCTACAAACTTTATAATGCAGTCATAGGGTATCTGAATATATAACAAAAATAAATATGAGGGTTCTGACTCTACTATAATATTTCAGTTACACTCTTTCTTTCTTCTTATATTTATACTGCTTGCAACTCTGGTTTCCTTACCTTCATAGTCTTCTCTGTTAGCCAGACATTGGCGGCTATACCATATTCTTGCTCTCAAATAATCATCCTGCAAGGAAAAACATGAAATAAGCGTATGCCAGTTGCTAATTTGGAATTGTGCATGGCTGGCAAAGTTCGGAAGAGATCCAAAAAATCACAGCTCAGAGTAGTGTGGCTTCCACACACTGGCCCAGCACTTCTTCATATGACTGTCACATGCCAGAAAAAAATGGAGAAGAGCATCAGTTCTTTCTAGTTTCTTCTGGATGTGCCAGAAATACTAGTCATGGCTGCTTAAAACAGGAAGCAAAATTTACCCATTGCTTGAGTTCAATAACAGAAGATAAAAAGGAACAATAATGAACATCAGGATGGAATTTGCAGGGCATACTGGATAGGCAAGTAGCAGCCTGAAGTATTTTTTTTAATGATTCAAAGACAAACTTTTTAAACATAGGCCCTTGCCACTGATTAAAAGAAGAAAGGTTAGCTCATTAATATTAATAATCAATGGCATTTATTGCTAACATTTTATGTATTACAAATTAAGTAAAGTAACATTAAGGACAGGTTGCATACTCGTAACTGTAGTTTGAGTGAACCTGAAGATATGTGAACTCTGTGAACACACATAATTGAGCTATTTGTGAACTCACACAACTGTATTATCCTGTGCCTGCACAGTGATTGTTCTGGAGCACTCTATAGTGTTCTAAAGAGTGTTGATGGTAGCCCCATGCATCTCTGTCAGCCCTATATAAGGGGCTCTCACCACAACCTACCAGTTCCATAGGATGCCAATACAGCCATCCTTGTGAACCAGCAAGACACGATGAGGGGAGGAAGGGTGGAGTGGGGTTATAGATATGTAAACAGTCCTTCTTCTTTGTGGTCTCTATAACTCCCACAACTGGGAGACTAGCAAGCTACTAGAAGTAGGAGGTGAGAGTGTCAGTGCAAACCGTCAAGCTTATACTTGTGACTGCATATGAAAAGGACAGGTTGCTTACCTGTAACAGTATTTCTTCAAGTGGTCATCTGCAAATTCACACAAATGGTTTTCCAAATGCATGCGCAGCAACTTTGGAAACTTCTGGAATCACTAGGCAGAACTTTGGTTGCAATTTTTTGGTGGTAGCTCCTCCCATCCCTATAAAGTCCCCTAGCGGTCCCACTCTTTCTCAGTTCCAATACATTTGCCGCAAGCTGCGAAAGCATGAATTAATAGTGAGCAGGACATGACTGTGGGGAGGATGGGCAGGATTTGTGTGAATTTGCAGATGACCACTCGAAGAAATACTGTTACAGGTAAGCAACCTGTCCTTCTTCTTCGTGGTCTCTGTGCATCACACAAATGGGTTAGACTGACAAGCTTGGGTCAGTGGAGGAGAGAACCAATTGGAATTTAACAATGGGGTTTTTTAAGAACAATAAACATAAACATTAAACATTAATCAATGTTTGACTCTGGTCAGAAGAGATTTAGCTGCACTATTTCTGGCAGTCTGTAAAGGCCCTAATTTGAAATTAGGAACAGCAAAAGCAATATTTAACAATTTCTCACCATTTCAAAGCCACATAAGGTTGGTTTGCTGAACTAGAAGAAAATAAGATAATAAATGAAATACAATAATGTGAACAAAAATTTCTTCTCACATTTCTCACAAAGTAATTTTAGAAATATATTACTTCACACAACCACTTACTACATCCTCTTGATCTTGAGATGCTCCACTGTACATTATGCCCAATCATTGTGATTAGTAAAATAATAGTATTTTAAATCATGCATATGCCTCATTGCTGTGGCAATCTCCATCCATGGAACACAGTATATGTAAGGAATTCAGCTGCTTGAATTGATTGCAACGCAGAAGCAGTCACATTCTTTCACAACCAATTTTTCTGTCCTACTAGCCATGTCTGAGTTTGAACTAGACTTCAGAACTCTCTCTGTAGTCTTTCTTCCTACTTAATGATGAAAGCTTATAAAGATGGGGAACCTTTGTCCTCCAAATATTTTGGATTTCAATTCCCATATTGAGGGATTATGAGCTAGACCAAAATAACCAAAGGTTCCCCATTCCTGGATTAGACAATGGGTGGCTAATCTGCAGTTTGAATGTCACAAATGACACTCACAGATAGGTGGAGGACCTAGGGATCTAGCTGTAGTACAGAGCTGGGTCTGCATTTCTGTCTGCCTTTAGTTCTGTAATGCTGCTGACTTCCCAGCTCTGTACAATGAACCAAAAATAAATACTATGGCATGAAGGCCTGCATGTGTACTCTACTGTATAACAGAATTGTTGGAATCTTAAAGGGGTCATGCAGATTGGCGGCTTGGAGGAGTCTCTGGCTGGTGCCAGTCGTCCCCTGATTGGCACAGGGCCACAGCGACAGCACAGGCCTGGTCCTGATTTGGTCTACTACTGCAGTCTCCAACCCAGCCACCATCAGGAGCAGCTTTTTGCTGCTCCTTTTTATGCCAACTTCTCTGGGTTTGAGAGCTTTTGGCGCACTCCCCATGCAGCTTCCAACCACTTTCGGAGCATGTGTTATGTGCATATCCCACCCCTAAAGTGGTTGGAAGCCACTTTTTCCTGCCCATTTGTTTCAGGCCAATCTTTGTATGCCTATACTCACTGGTAGATAGATTGTTAATTGTTGTGGTTTAGAGTTCTACTACTATCCTATTTGTTAAATGAAGTAGGAGGGTATCAAGATTGGGGTGAGGGCAGGTGAGATCCCAGAGAACAAGGGAAGACTACATGATGCAGGAAGAGAGTGGGCATGGACAAATGTACAAAACATGTAGTCTTCCCTTGTTCTCTGGGATCTCACCTGCCCTCACTCCCAATCTTGATACTGTTGATATTTGTAGTCAAAGTGGAAATGTACAGATGTGGGAAAGTTGTAACTGTGAAAGTTTTAGCCTGCAGGTGGATTACACGAAAACAAGTAGCCAAGGTCAGTGTGTGTCTGAAAACACAAGATACTGGAGAAAAACAAATTAGGTCATCAAATTGTGAGAGAACCACTGGTCATATGACACAAGACACAGGAAGAAGGCTGAGTTTAGAAGCTGTTTAACAAATGTCTATAAAGGTATCAGCCTGGGGGTGGAGTTACTCTGAACTGAAACTGAACTGTGAGAGAGGCTTTGTCTTGAGTGGATTGCTGGGCTTAGCCATGGAGTTTTCCTTTGTCTTCTGCCTGTATGATGAATGTTCTACAATAGTTATCATGTTAATTCTGCAACTGAAGAATAAAAAACCTTCTTTTGAAGAGATCTCTGGCCTGGTTTAATAATAATAATAATAATAATAATAATAATAATAATAAAATTTATTTATATACCGTCCTTTGGTAATCCAATCAGGGCTGTTAACAACATTAAAAATAATACAAAGACAATATACTCTCCCCCCTTAAAAAGCCATTAAATCAATTACATATTAAAACAACAGATTAAAATTACAACAATAATTAAAATACAGCGACAATGTCACAACAGCAGTTAGAGACTCCAGCAACAATTCAAGGGGGAACTGGAGGCCTTCAAAGGAGAGGGTTTCCTGAGGCCAGATTTTGCTATCCCGGAAAGGCCTGCCAGAAGAGATCCGTCTTGACAGACTTTTTAAAGCTGTCTAGAGATGTCAATTGACGGATCTCATCCGGCAGGCCGTTCCACAGTCTAGAATGATGGAATGCTGCAAGCTGCAGGGATCTACAGAATCCAGAGATTTATGGAGCTGATGAATGGCAGTCCTGCACACACTCTGCACACTTTAACTACTTCATGAATGACATGTGAGAAGAGCTCTCTTTCCATGCCATGATCTAACTTCCCTGATCCTTTTTGTTTTCACTTTTTCTTCATGATGGGGCTGTGTTGATTATGCACAAATATTTGTGAGTAAAACTATTTTATATACCTTATGAAGAAGACTAAATTTAATTGCTTTATCTGCTGGACTTTTCTGGAGTGGAGTGGATTTGACTGGTGAACTGTTCAGCATAGTGCATTAATTGTTGTGGTTTAGAGTTCCACGACTATCTCTCACATTTCCCAACAATAGCAATTAGAAAAGCTGAATACGATTTATGACACATTAGCCAAATGTGTAGTGGTCTGAGTTCTGGACTAGGACTCTGGGAGACTAAGGTTTGAATCCCTGCCTTGGAAAACCACTTTGGCCAAAAAGTCAATTTTAGGATAAAGATAAATGTAAGCCAAGAGCTGATAAGAGCTTCATTGAATTATTTGGCCAGTGGAAATTCACTGTTTGGTTTTTGTTGTTGTATGTCATTTCTAATTTATGGTGACCTTATCATGGGATTTTCTCGACAAGAGATATTCAGAGAGGATTTGTCATTGCCTTCCTCTGAGACTGCAAGAGTGTGAGACGGGTTAAAATCTAGTTTGGCCAACAAAATTTGCACACCTCCCACCCACCAGGATCAAGTTATGAACAATCAGGAATCAAGCCATTTCCCCCACCAGAAGGACCCTCTAGCACTCCCAACAACGCTTCAGCCATTCATAAACAGTGTGATTTTCTATGTTCCTACACAGACGTAAGTCCAACTGAGTTCAGTGGGAGTTACTCACAGGTAAGAGGACAAAGGATTACACCTTATCAAAGAAGAAATTCCTTTGGACCCAACAGAAAATAGATTCAAAGATACATGGGAGGATCAGGTTGTAATTATTACTGGACTGAAGGCAATAGGTTTACAATTTAGCTGTTCCATTCTGTAGTTTTTTAAAAAAAGAGTCCTGTTGCTCTTGAGTAGAGGTCACATGGGTAACTTTAAATGTCAAGGACTAAATTGAATGAGGAGGCATTTATTTCTTCTGGAGTGAGGGAACCACCCAATATGAGTGCAGGTGGGCAATAAGACTAACAGGAAGATAAGAAGAATTATTGGCTGATATGGATATGTGAGTGTATGTATATATGCATACATACCAGGAAGATTAAAAAAGCACAGCCGGTGCAGTCATGTGACCTAAAATAATCAATTTAACACATGAACATGGTAGAAATACCTCTTTTTACTCAATATGACTTTGGGTGGGGGAAATGTGTGGTTTTCAAGTCCAATTTCAGTTTGGATTAAAACTGGTGAGTGTCGCATTAATGGAATCAAACCAAGGCACGATACTATGCACTGGAGCTGAATTATTTTGCAGGAGTGAATTCAGCCATGGACAAAGATTTTAAACCCTCCCTTCCTACTGCCCCTTCTCAACTAGGGGAAAAAAAGATAATTGGAGCATCACTTACTATATTACATGAAAGTGCAGTGTAACTTCAGAACCATTATGGTTCTTTATAGTGGAATTTATGATATAAATGTGCATCTATGTTGTATCTTTTTATTTAGGGCGTAAGATTTAATCCAAATGTTGCAATGCTACTGAGCAACACCAGCAGAAAAATCCTGCAATCAAGTCCAGCACAGGCAACTCATTGAGCACACTGAACATTTGACACAGTACATATGTATTAAATTTAATATTTTTAATGAACCCTCTGTATCAGCAGGGGTTCAGTTCTGGTGCCCCCATAGATGTGAAAAAAACACAGATGATCGCATCCTATAGTTTTCTATGGTAGTGACATGAACATGCATGATTCACATCACTGCTATTGAATAATGGGTATGGTGATATGCAGGTGGTCAAAACATGGATTAAAATCCTGTCAAGATGATGGGCCCACTGTAATTTGATATAATGTTGATAAACATATGTTGTTGTGTGCCTTCAAGTAATTTCTGACTAATGGCAACCATAAATTAAATCTATCATGAGGTTTTCTTGCAAGATTTGTTCAGAGAGAGTTTGCCATTGCAAGGACAGGCTAAGAGAATGTCACTTTCCCAGCATCACCCATGGCATGGGTTTCCATGGCTGAATGGGGATTGGAATCCTGGTTTCCACCGTCCTAGTCTAGCCATAACTATAACCATAACCATAACCATAATAATAATAATAATAATAATAATAATAATAATAATAATAATTTGTATCCCACCTCTCCCTGTTGAGGATCGAGGCGGGTAACAGCAAAGATTAAAACAATTACAGAAATAATAACAAGAAAATAATCCCCTTTGACTCAACCTCCCTTCGATATAAAATTACAACAATAAAATCCCTATAACTAAACAACAATTAAAAACAGTTAATAACAGTGGCAATGTCTGGGGGAGCTAGATCAGATGGGCAGTTAGTTCAGATCAGGACAGAAGGAAGAGAATCATTTTTATCTTTTTTTTAAAAAGCATCAAGGTATGTAATCTGGCGAGTCTCTTCTTGCAGGTCATTCCAAATTTTAGGAGCGGCATCTGAAAAGGTCCTCTGGGAAGTCACCACCAGTCTAGTTTTCACTGACTGTAGTAAGTTCTTCCCAGATGACCTGAGTGTGTAGGGAGGATTATATGGGAGGAGGTGTTCCTTCAAGTAAGCTGGACCCAATACCAAACTGGCTCTTTGCTAAAATTTAATGGGACTTAAGTTGTGATTGTGTTTGCAATATTCAAATATAGATGGTCCCACAGAATCCAGAAAGAGATATGCCAACACCCTCATTTTTCTTTTCTTTTGTATGTGTGTGTGTGAAAAAAATCACAAGAAAAAGAAGAAAAGAAAGAGCAAAACCTGCAGTCTCTCTCAATACCAGGAAAAGTTACCCCAAGTTTTGTGTTGGTGACTGCCTTCAAATTGTTTCCAACCTATGGAGAATCTATCATAAGATTTTTTAGGGCTGAGAATGTGTGATTTGCTCAAGGTCACGCAGTGGGGAATTGAACCCTGATTGCCAGAGTTGTAGTCCAACGCTCAAACCACAACACCATGCTGATCCTTTTATCCCAAGTTTACTGTATGCTTAATAATTTCAACATTTCCTTTTACAGTTTATCTATTAATAATTTCTGTAACACCAGGGGAGATGTTGGTATATTCAGAGACATTTACATACTTTCAGGATCTGTCCTGTTGTATAACGCAGATCTGCACTAATAAATAATCCCAAAGTAGTAAGTATTATCAGACGAGTATTTATTAAAATTAGATCCACAAGTGCAAGTCCAGCGCAATCTATGAGAAAAAAAAGCACAATGAAAAATCTTTGCATAGAATTTTCTTGGCCAACAATGAGGGAAAGCTCTTTAGAGCCCAAGGTTTGGAACTATAACATCACCCACACCTCACTCTGTGAACTACCCAAGATAGGACAGGCTATGATTTTTTTTAAAAGAGTAGGAATAGTGTAATTGAAGTATTGAAAAGAAGAAGTAATTACCGTCATCTAGGACAGCACAAATGGTGTTTGTCATATTATACCACAATGTACCTCGAGTCATAAATCCAGTGTCAGTGATTCCTATAATTATTCCTATAAAAAAAAGTAGATATTTATGAGGGCACCAGGGGGGCTGTGGTCCCCCACATAGGGGGTAATGCAACATCCCAACCACTGATTCTATGATTCTATGACATTTAATGATGTACAGTAATGTACTGTACTTACCTGATACTCCAGGGGCATAAATTGCACCTAGTATTCCTGCATCACTGGCACAGGGACTCTTTGTTAATGTGGTATTTATTATCTGACTCAATGAAGTAGTAATATCCACTTGAGTACCAAGTTTCCAAACCCACTGAAGAATAGGCTCTGTAAAATAGAAAACATCAATAAATCAGGAATCTTATTGGTTTATCATTATGTACAAATAAGGCAACTATTACTCAATTATGTTACTTTATTTTTTTAGCAACAATATGAGGTTCATGAGGTTCCCTAAGTATATGTTTCTGAAATGTATGTAGCAGGAGAAAATGCATACCACCTTATCTCCAATTAGTATAAATCAGCTGTTTATGAGGGTACTCAGAGAAGACTTGTCACAATGCCTCCTTGGAGGGGGTCTCCTTTGCACCAGGCCTCCATGGGGACAGGCACTAGGATTCTTCAGCATAGTCTGGTGGTTTCAGCCATCATGAAACTTGGGACAAAATCTGATGAGATCTCACCCAATCTTGGCCAGATCTCGTGAGACCATGAGAATCTAGTCTCCTTATAATATTACTTTGAGCATCTCTGACACACCTGAACCCTGCCCTACTTCATTAAGAAGGCAAGCATCTGACAGAAAGTATCATGATTTGTTTTTATATACTAAAACTGAAAATAAATTTACAGTGCTAATCTTGTGTGACACAATATGACAATGACACAATCTTAGACACTCTCTAGGACAGAGTTCAAAGAGCATCTTGGACAGTTGCTAAATCTACTTCGGGCTTGATCTTGCTTCATTTTCTAGTCTGTCAACCTAAAAATATGTCTCTGTCTTTAGCACATTATTTTGTGTACATACTTCCATCTTTCACTATGGGCCTCGGCAGACAACTAATAGAGTCGTCTTGGAGGCTTGGAAGAGGAGGGGCAGCCGCACGAGCGGCGCCCCTTCCTCTCCCTGAGGTCGCCCTCGGAGTCGCCGGCCCTCCGCACGGCTGGCGCTCCAGGGATGACCTCATGCCGCGGCGACCGGACGCGCCGCGGCGGAAAAGACAGCGAAAGTGCACCCGCCGCTTTTAGGGCGCACTTTCGCTGTCTTGAGGAAGGAGCACTGATTTAGCGCTCCTTCCAGAGACGCCGCCGGTGCGCCGAGGTGCAGAGGCTGCGGTCCCGCGGCGCGCCGGCCCAGGGCGCCCTGGACGCCCTCGTCTGCTTCCCCCCACATTAGGCTCATTAGGATTAGTGTCCTAAATGGCCTCCAGGTATAGACCCCAAACTCAACATATGATTATATTCAGAAGGTACTGAACTAAATATGTAAACTGAGATTAATTCTACAGAGATATAATCACAGGTAAAAATCCAAGAGTTTACATAAAGTATGGCTTACCTCTCATAATATCTAGTAAAGTTCCTTCACTAGTGAACATATTTAATCCATGATGCATATTAAATTTTACAAACC
Source organism: Phrynosoma blainvillii (assembly GCA_026167975.1). NCBI lineage: Eukaryota > Metazoa > Chordata > Lepidosauria > Squamata > Phrynosomatidae > Phrynosoma > Phrynosoma blainvillii. The sequence goes on from JANUYF010000001.1 coordinate 424,657,915, forward strand.
ACTGTTCTATTGGAGCAATATCTATTTCAACAGGACATACAAAAGAAACAGTGATTATTACTATGAACATATATGGGTGAGATTATCTATCAGCAGACATAGTTATGACAATAGAGATTGGGAAGCTGGAGAATAATGACTATCATGCTTTTTATGTTACTGGGTTCATTGAGAAAGGGAGGTCAAGTCTTGAGGTCCTACCACAACTGCTTTTCTCAATGCACCCTGCACCTGAAAGAGTACAGCAGTTGTCATTTCCTAGTGTACCAATCTGCAGAGGCTTGGAAACCTTTCATTTGTGGCACTGCCTGGCCTAAGAGGTAGGTTTTGAAATTCACTATTTTAATATGTATTACAGAGCTTGAAAGCTGCTAGTTACAAAGGTTACTTGTAAATAATTCATTTTTCCATATATTGAAGGCATAAATTTATCATATCATGGTTGCAGCATAATGAGGGATAGCTTTACGTCTATGGTGAAATTATTTATTTGTTTATTCTGCATAGCAAATAGTTATCAAGTGCATGCTCAAATTAAAAAAAGGATTTACCTGCCAGTAGAAGAGAAGCATAGAGGATCAACCTAGTCTCCTGTAAAACTACTACTTTTAATTTCATAGCTGGTTTCACTAAATCATAGTGTAGGAATATAACATGGCTCAAGATCTGGTTCATAATATGCTTTATGCTGCTATCTCACTGAATTTGGATTTTTTTTTTTTAAAAAAAAGACTGATTCATTCCACTACTTCTTATAGTGTGACGAGTGATATGTTGCCAAAACTTATTACACTGTTAAAGAAACTTATTACAACAGTGTAATACATTTTCCTAACCTTTTATTTTTATAGAAAACTCTGGGACTGAATGGTATACAACCTGAAAAATTCTTGTCAAATTGGCTCTAACAATTTCCCTTAAAGTAACTTTAAAACTAATGAGAAACTCTTACTTGTTATACCAGTGAAGTAATACCATTCCTGTGCAGTGCATTACTTTTGAAATGTAAATTCTTTACACTTCCATTATGAAGAAAAGTAATTTGTTACAGGTAACTATTTATTTATTTATTTAAATATTTCTAGCCTGGCTTTTATCTAGAGATCTCAGGGTGGCATACAATAAAACCAACCTGAAACAGAATGTTTAAATAATTAAAATGATTTTAAAAAGCTATAAAACATATGATTATTTTTTTTAAAAAAATTAAACGAATTAAAATATTTTAAAACTAATAAAAACCATGTACATTAAGGGCCTAAATATCCTAAAGGCACCAGATCCTGACTGATCTTGGCAGCTATGCAGCGTCAGACATGGTTAGCACTTGGATGGGAAGCCAGCAACGAATACCAGATATTGTAGGCTTTATTTCAGAGGAAGGAACTGGCAAAACCACCTCTGAGTATTCCTTGCCCAAGAAAACACTACACAATTCATGGAGTCATCATAAGTCTACAGGTGAATTTGAAAGCACGTGCACACACATACACACATGAGCCACTACAGTGCGTTAAAGGAATGTGTGGGCTTTCCTAAATGATTGTATTTGTAATTATATTTGGAGAAATAGGCTACTTAGAGCTAGCAATTGTCTTCTTTCAGCAATGACCATAATGAATCTGCTTTCCTTCTTTCACAGCTTCTGTGTCCACAGTCTTTTTACTCCTTTTTACTTTACATTGCAATTTATACAACCATAACTATGCTTATGTGTCCAACAAGATCTTGGGCAAAGAATTATTACATTCAGTATCTTTTTTTTAAAAAAAAAAATCAGTAACATCTACTTTTAAGTTAGGTATGCATAGGATAGATTCAAGCATGAAATTTGTTGGTATGGGTTTCCCCACAGACAATAGAATACTAAATAAATAGACACAAATCCCCCTCGCATATTTCCACAACACACCTCCAGGCTTTGCCATTCAACACAGTACAACAAACAGACTAACTCCACCATCAACATGTAAACCACTTCCTCTCAACTAAGGGTCCAACAACTATATATGCTTCACACACTTCCATGTCACCACCCTCTGAGGATACCCGCCACAGATGCAGGCAAAATTTCAGGAATAAATTCTTCCAGAACCCAGCCACATAGCCCGAAAAACCCACAGAAAATCCTCTGAATCAATTGATTCACTATTTAACAATTAATTCAGTGGGTCTATTCTATTCTATGGGAGGGTGGGATTATGGGATGAGGGAATGGTTTTTAACTCTGTTCTGTTTTTAAACTTGTTGTACCCCGCTCCGATTGCCACGCAGAGGGGCGGGTTATAAATCAAAATTTATTATTATTATTATTATTATTTGGCACTGTCAACAGAATTCAGACCTTAGTGTGAAAGAACACTTAGTCTGTGCTCATGATATCTAGAAATGCAAAAGATGGGGCTATAACACCTTCTCACCTGTATTATATGTAATCTCTTCTCGGGGAATGCTAATTGCCCATGAATCCACATCTTCTCCCTTTTATTTAAGAAATTATGAGGGGAAAAGGTTTTCAGTTTGAGAAACACACATATATTAGGTGAACTACTATGCAATCTCATAGAATCAATCTCATTTTTTTTCCATAACCAGTATTGTGGTATATTTGAAAAGAGATTTTGGTAAAGAAGATTTGATCCAAATCTCTCATTAACTATGAAACTTATGGAGTCCTAATTAGTCATTTTTTTTAAGTCTAACTGGCCACACACTGCTAAAATATGGTGCTTTCCATAGTGATAGAATTGAAAGATATAGCCATGTTAGTCTGTAGAATCAGAATATAGAGAAATCTTGTAGCACCTTTGGGACTAACTGAAATAAAGAAGTTGGCAGCATGAGCTTTCGTAGACTTCTGTCTCAAAGGTGCTACAAGATCTCTCTACATACTGCTAAAATATCTTCGCATGTACCATTCCCCTGTTTCTTGGAAGAGGACTACAATAAATTCTGAGAAACAGTTATTTGCTTCTTATTTATAGTGGGGGGAGGGGAGGCAGCAATATCCACTCTCTTGAAATCTCCTAGACAAAACAATAATAATCAGTGTCCAATATTTAAATGCCCCAAACTGATGATTATTTGGTTTATTGTTTTATTTTTACCATCATAAATGGGCATAGTTTAGATCTTATGCCACAAACACCCAAATGTCATGGGTCTGGTAATAATGCAGGAAAGAATGGTTTCCACTTTAAAATTCTTACTTTTGAAAGCTGTCATGATTTCCCCAAAGAATAGGTTTTCTTACCTTGTTCACTTGCAAATTTCACATAAATACAGTTGTCATGGCTGATTTTAATACCAGAGCAAGAAGTAATGAGTCACTGGAAACCAGATAGGTTTGCTGAATGTGAGTTTATGTCTCAGAAATACCAATATCATTAATTAATTAAGTATTAGTTTGTTATTATTTATAAGCTGACTTGAGGCATAACAAGAACAAATTACTTTTAAAAAGCTCATCTTCCATCATGGTTATGGGGTGGGTGATCTCAAGACCAATTTATTTTTCTTCTAGCAGAGGCGGAAGTGTAATCAATTATATCTCATCAATTGGGATTTCTTTGGGATTTCTCCATTTTAAGAATGGTGGGAAGAGAAGGGACCAGAAAGTAACCATCAACTTTTGTTCATAGACTGGGATGTATTTAAAAACATTTATTGTTCTAGGACAAAGATGAAGAAATTGCAGTCTGTGGGCTGTCTGTGGTTCTCAATCCCATTTTATAGCTCCAAACACAGTTTATTCTAAGCTTCCCCCCCTCCTTCTGCACAAAAAGCCAAAAAGCAAATGCCAAGGAGATGACTCTCCAGTGCACTCAGGATCACATGTTGTTTACATGGTGATCCATGCTGCTGTTCTCCCTATAAGCAATTAAGATTTTCTGCTGATAGTGCATGTGAGAATTTCACTGGAATAACTGGTATTACTAATGTCTATAAAGAGTGAATCTAGTAGCTATCCCTGCATGTGCCAGCACATTCCAAGGTGTGAGGCTATAGTATGACTGTGTCATGTGTGGCTTACATACATTAGTACATGGTGCTGGACCAGGGGTATGGAATATCTTTCAATAAATTCTACCACTAGCACTAGATCCACAATTTTGTGAGCACCTCCTACATTTTTTCTAAAAGACAAAATGAGTGAGAGGGAGAGACAATTGAGAAAGGATAATGAATGAATGAAGAAACTAAGAGAGTGACAGGAAGGATAAGAAAATGAGTCTGCAAGATCAGGACTGTTGAAAATAGGGTAACTTGGATGTATCTCATTCATAGCATCTCCATAAGTAGATGTTGACTTGACAGCAGTTAACAGCAAAAAGAATAAAACCTACTCTTGTACATGTGATACCTCATTAGCAAATTTTAGAATAGAAATTGGTGATAAGAATTTTTTAAAAAACGAAAAATCTGAAGTTTTCTCTACCTAATTTAATGACTTTTATTAGAGCTAATATCCTTTGTGGGGAGGGAAAACCACACAAAAGGAGGGGAATAATATGTTGACCAAAATAAACAGACCCACAGGATGCCAAGGATTGAACCCAGAATCATCTGCAGACAAAACATGCATTCTTCAACTAGGCTGTCCCTAAATGTTTTACCAGACTCATTTTGAAGTAGAAGACTTTTGAGTACGTAGTGTTGAAGATTTGTATGCTTGGAGCAAGACCTGCTGCAGTATAAAGAAGTAGATTCTTCCTTCTGTTCTCCTTGGTGTCCGCCATGTGGTTGTCATACAAATGACAAATGACTTTCTTTGAAAACATGAAAAAAAACCTTATAAGTTTAACATACGAATCACAGATCCATAACATCCAAAACAATCAAAACTATAAATGACAAACAGAAGATGAGGAATTGTTTTACAGATTTCAAAATGAGTTAACAACAGCAACCATAATCACAGCCCATGAGTATGCAAAGGGATCTTGTAGCAGTTTTGAGACTAACTGAAAGAAAGAAGCTGGTAGCATGAACTTTCATAGACTTAAGTCTACTTCCTCAGATGTACACACAACACATACTCCTCCTATGGCCTGGTGGTGTTCCTCCTGGAGATGTCATGTCCTCGTTGGAGGAATCCTATTCAGAAGGAAGACCCAGAGCCTTAGACCACCTCCTAAAGATGATCCTGAGAGGTGGGAAGTCAAGGAAGGGCTACAGTTGCCAGAACAGTTTCCATGGGTTATCTCCAGGTTGGTGGCAAGGTTGCAAATTCTCCAGTTTTGTTGATCTCAACCTCAAACAAGAAGAAATGGCTGTGTGGAAATCTCAAACTACTGGAGCAACAGCTTGCAACAATTTGCAAAGCTTGATTTGCTGATGCAACTTGCAAAGACTCTCCTGCTGGTCTAACTCAGTTAGCTTTATCTGCTGTAGTGCCAGGACTCACCATCTATTCTCCTCTGCATGCCCCCTCTGGCTAGAAACCATTAAATGTTCCTTGTCTCATCTCCATAAATAGATGAGAGGAAATAATCCCCATAGTCTGGGTATAGCCCTTATAGCTGTCTGTCTTATTAGTTTCCAAATAGGAAAACATACTCTTCATGTGTGTCTGTGTTTGAATACTCACAAGCAGTAGTTGTACTGGGCACTTAATACATAATACTCAGTTTTTGGTTCAGAAACTTCAGGGCCTGGGACAATCATGAACTGGCAAACCTAGCCATTACCCAGCCCTTGAAAGTTCCTATGGTTGAAAACACAAGCAAGGCAAATGGAAGCTTGACAGATTGCACACCTACAAATAATGACTTGTAGGTGAAGTGAATAATGGCTTCCTCATAAACAAAGCCTTCCTTATAAGAGGCATTTATGGAAAAGGAACAGGATGGGATTTGGAGGGCTCAAATTTATAAAATTCAGTTCCAGGTAAGAAACAGGGTCTGCTATTGGGTCATCATTCCCCTCCTTGATACCTGCTTTGACTGACTGATTTCAGGGTTGAACTCAAAGACTGTCTTTATCTGTCATTGAATTGCTCTTGCCTGCCTGCCTGTCCTTTTATATTACACAATTACAGTATTATGATTCTAATTTTAACTGCTAAGATTCCATCCCATAAAATGATGCGATTTTTATTTTAGGCAGGGAAATTTAGAATTCTTAGCCAGAGAGCTCTAACGCCTCACCGAACTACAAACCCCAGGATTGCACAGAATGCTGCCAAAGATATTAAAATGGAATCAGAATGCTATAATTGTCAAGTCTGAAAGGGCTTTTAGACTCTGGAGAGTTGGTCCTTTTCCCTGGAGCAGCTTGCCGCAAAACTCCAGTAACTCATGTATGAAGATTACTGCCAACCTGCAATCTGAGAATTTTTATCACAGCTATAGCAGACCTAAACAAAACGTAGTAATAAAGACTACATCCCCATTTTTAGCATTCAATGTGAACCAGCAAGTTTCTGCTCCCAGTATTGAATTTCTTGCCTTGATTGTTCATTCAGGAAGCTTGTTTCAGGTGCTTCCCATGCCATTTTGTTTTGCTTAAATTCTAATTTACAGGCTTTTAACTCAGTCTACATGAGAATGTCCGACCAAGTAGAAACCATCTTCTATTTTAGGATGACCCTTTTTTCTTTATTAACATATTTCACAGGTCCATATATGTGTGAATCAAGAACATAAAACTGGAAACTTACCAAATTACCCTTTGGAAGGAACAATTTAATTACTTTTGTTTTTTTAGTATCATTCCTGAAGATTTCTGTGTAGCAAGAGAAACTTGAATTGGCCTCCACTGAAGGGGAAAAAAATATGATTAATTTAGTTATAAACTTTTAAAAGAATAGTGGATTTTTTCTTCTTCTCATGGACCAGTACAGTTATCTTTGCTTTCAAAAAAATTTCTGCTTACTTTTTGCCAGCTTGTATTCAGTGTGAAACATTAAAACAAATCACTAGGGTTGGTATTGTCTGGTGTGGTAACTCATGGTATCACCACCCCCGTTGACTGCCCCAGTACCATACCATTTGGGATCCTTAGTCATGTTTTTTGTATTAATGCTACTCATAAATCATAATTCCCATATATCAGTAAATGTAAGGGCAAAAATAGTTGTGACATAACTAGAAAAATTAAAATTATTCCTTTAAATTACAATATCATAGACCCAGCCTAAATGTATTTACGTGTACATAGTTTCATGGGATAAAAGTGAAAGTTTGCTATGATGTGATCTTTTTAGAGAAAATTTTAAAAGAATAAAATTTTATTTTTTAAATTAAATTTAAGAAATAAAATTTAAAATTTAATTAAAAAAAGAAAAACACTGGGGCCTCTCCTTTCTCCTCCCACTTGCCCTACTCACACCATCTCTTCAGTATTTTAAAGGGATGCAGGTGAACACCACAGCATGTTTCTGTCAAAAGACAGATATTTGGGGAGCAGTAGTGTCACCCTCCCTTAGGATGTCACCTGCTGTGATCTGAACCCTCCGCAACCTCCTAGTGATGCCCACACACTGCCATTGCAATCACAGTACAAATGCAGTTAAGTGTTCTCATACAGCACATTAGAAAGGGCTGTAGCTGATGGCAATCCTACCTTACTTTCTTTATCTATTTATTTAAATTATACCCCACCTCTCTCCTAGTGCTGGACCCAAGATGTTTTACAACAAAAGATTAAAGCAGAATATAGCTAAAACCAATTGCAATAAAAACAAAACAAAACAGATTAAATCAGCATGTGAATTGAAATGTTTAGGATCATTTAAAGCAGGGGTAGGCAACCTTTTTGAGCTGGGGGTCGGGTTGCTGTCCCTCAGACAATTGGGGGGCGAAGCACCATAAATAAATAAATAAATAAATAAATAAATAAAATAATTGTTTTTTAAAAAATAACAAATTAAAAAAATATGCATGCACACTCTCTCAGCACGAGAAAAGCCATGGCAAAACCCCTGTTGAGACTTTGCCAAGAAAACCCCAAGAACAAGGAATAACAACAATAATCAATATCATCATGGTGGGCGGCGGTGGGCGGTGGCGGCAGGACCGGCCTGGGGCTGGTCCAAAGGCCTCGGGGGGGCTGCATCTGGCCCCCGGGCCTTCGGTTGCCTACCCCTGATTTAAAGCATACCAGGTGAAAGCATACCAGAAAAAAATCCTTGTGAAACAAAAAGTTAAAGGCTAAAATCCTATCCGAAGAAAGAAGTTTGCCATCTGGAGGAAGGAGAGCAGAGAGCTTAACCTCCTGTGAGTTGGAGCTCCACATCCTTGGAGCAGGGCAATTTCTGAATGGTTTAGAACAGAGAGTACTGTCCAGGGCTAAATTTAAATATTAATCAGAAACAGTAATTCCTGTAGAAAAGAGGTGGGGATCACATGGCCCTCTGCATTCCTTACTACTGGCTATGCTGATTAGTGCTTTGAGGAGCTACAGTTCAATATCTGAGGGCTGCACAAGTCTCTTCTCTTATAGAATATTCCAGATTCCAAAATGATTTAAAGAGGAAGACAGCACGGACCCCCCCCTCTCCAAAATTAGGTCTATGCATTTCAGTTTTGTCCCCTATATTATTTAACATATACATGTCCCCTATATTATTGAACATATACATGTAACAGATTTTTGGAGTCAGGCACACTAGTATGCAGAGGATACACACCTTTATTATTCCTTTCCACCTAATGCCAGAGAAATTATTTTGGTGCTAAAGTACCAAAAAAAAAAAAAAAAAAAGTAAAGTTTTTGTATAGTTTTTATTCTGGAATGGTTTTAATAATTTGTAAGCTGCTTTGAATCACATTATTCAGAAAAATATAAGACATGCTTTTATAATCTTACAATATTTAAGTATGTTTAAAACTGTTGCAATTTAATATTTTTAATATAAATTAATGGTTTTAAAACTTTTATATTGCTTTTAGCTGTACTCTGTTTTATGTGACCCACTTTAGATACATAATTAATAAATCAGATCTACTCATTTCCCCCTTTAAATTAATGACTATGGAGTTTATCACGCCACACTCTTAAAATGGGGCCAGGTCTCTTTTAACTGGTCTGACTGCCTCCTGTTGCATTTTGGGGTTTGTAGTTCAGGAAAGCTTAAGAGCTCTAAGCCTCAGAGCAAACCTCTCCTGAACATACTTTGCGTATTCTAAATGCCCCTTCCTAAACTACAAGTTCCAGAGCAGGAGGCAGCCAGAGCAGTTAAAGCAACCTAGCCCTGTTTTAAGAATGTAGAGCAGGCACCGGCAACCTACGGGCTGGGGGCTGGTTAAGGCCCCAGGCCCCGGACTTACCAGCCCAGGCCGAAGGTTGCCGCCGTCAGAGCGCGTTTTCGGCCGTGCTCGTGGCGGCCGCCATTTTGGAAGTCAAAATGGCAGTCGCGACGCGTTTGCGCATGCACAGTACTCTTGCGCATGCGCAAACGTGTCGCGACTGCCATTTTGACTTCCAAAATGGCGCTGCGACATGCACCGTAGCAGCTACAGCCGCACGCGCTACAGCGGCAGCTGCAGTAGCAGTAGCAGCCGCGCCGGCAGCGTGCGCGGGGGGGTCACGCATGGTGGAGGAGGGTGAGCGTGCGCGCCGCCATTCCCCCCCCCCTCGGCCCAGCCGAGACCTGAGCGACGGCAGACCACCCCAGGTCTGAAAAAGGTTGCCTGTTCCTGATATAGAGCGATAGTTTCCTATGAAATCTTACTTGGACCAACTGAAAGATATTTTCCTCATGAAAAATAAAAGTAAGTGCAAATTGTATAATTAGCTAACTAACATGGATCCAGAATCTAATAAGCACAATCTGGGCAATAAATTAGGAAGATAATAGTAATAAGGAGTTTTCAACTTACCTTTTATATTGTAGGCAATTCCTGATGAAAGTTTTAAAATGGCTGCGAGTACAATACATATCTGGAACAACTCCATCTGTGTAATAAAACAAGCATTAAAAAGATTTTAAAAGTTATCCCTCCCAACATTAAGCCAATCTTACAGTGACCAAGAAGTAGAACATGAGATGATGATGATTTTATTTCTTACCTGCCTCTCCTGAAGGCTCGAGGCGGAATACAACATAGATTTAGGCACTTAAACAATTTAAACACATTACGTTAAAACACATAAACACAGGATATATTAAAATCATCCAGCATAAAATTAAAATATCACAATTTAAAATTCATAGTTTAAAATCAACTGGGTAGGCCTGACAGAAGACACAAGTCTTTAATGTATGTGTGGTGCATGCCTTCAAGTCATTTCCAATGTATGGCAACCCTAAGGCTAACCTATCACAGGGTTTTCTTTGCAAAGTTTGTTCAGAGGAGGTTTGCTCTGAGGCTGAGAGAGTGTGACTTGCCCAAAGTCACCCAGTGAATTTTCATAGCCGAGCAGGGAATTAAACCTTATTCTCTAGTCATAGGGGCTGTACAGACCAGCACTTTGAGCTGGCGTCCGGCCAGAGTGGAAGCATGGCAATGGCACAGCGCATGACCAAACGGCGCCCCAACACTGGCATCATACTGTTCACCCGACCAGACGGAGGGCGGTGGTACACCACATCTTTGGTGCAGCGTTTAGACATGCTGCGCCAAAGAATAGGCAGAAAGCCGCCCCCACGGTGCCAAAGATGCCCTTTTGCTGCTCTAAAAAGGAGCGGCATTTTGCTGGTTCTTTTTAGAGCCGCAAACTGCTGGATCGGGGTCATGCCATGTGGTTGCTGCGGCCCTGATCTGGCGAGGAAAGGGGTGGCCAGAGGTCACTCTATTGGGGCTGTCTGTCGAGCCCCATAGCAACCTATCGCACTGCTAAAAGAAAACGTCTTACCTCTCCCAAATTCAGTTTTAATTTCGGCAGCATCAGGATACTATCACAGGGATTTTACCACTGAATCTGCTGCCCGGGTACAGCCTGGGTCCCAGGGGTGCTCAGTGTGCCCCTTTTTTAAACCGGGAGTTTTCCGACAAAAAAAAAATGGCCACCAGACTGCGGCTGGGACCAGGGCTGGATGTGGGTGGTGGATTCAGCAGCAAAATCCCTGTGATAGTATCTGGATGCCGCCCAAGTTAAAATTGAATTCGGGAGAGGTAAGACATTTTATTCAGTGGTGCGATAAGCTTCATAGTCCAACACCCATACTGTTTTAAATACAGACAACATGTTTAGCTGTTGAATCTCTCCCAGCAAGTCATTCCACAATCCAAGGGCTGCTGCTGAATGTCCTCTGGGAGAAGATGACAAGACAGGTGAAATTGGGAATCCTGTTCTCTTACACCTCCCCAGTAGTTTTATGGAGGCTGCAGCTGGCAAAGCCTACTTCCCACCTGGAACACACACACGGCAGGAGGCAAATTTAGCCCCATTTCTAATGTGTTCTGCTTTGAATGAGTTTAGTTACAAAGGAATGGTTGAAATTCACAGCAACAGGGGAAAGTAAAACTCTGGATTTAGGAATAAAGTTGTGGAGAGAACAAACCCTTGCTCATCCCCTTTGACTCTGATGGCACCTGGAGATTTATCCACTTCAGAGTTCAATTTGGGTTGTTTTTGTTAGAATATAGATGGGTTATACAGTCAAAGGTGAAATGCAGAGATGTGTGTGTCTGTAATTTTTTTCATGGGAACAACATCTGGGCAAACAAAAACAGCCCAGTCCAGATGGCCAGAGAGTCATAACAATAGAAGGTTCTAGCTGGGAAAACAGCCATGTTTAGATAAAAAGAACAATAATAAAAGTTAGGATGGGAAAACAGACCACGTGGTGGATGATGGACAGCAAGGGGCTGGGTTAGTAAACATCATATACAGAACAACCAATCAGCTTGGAGGTTAACACCCAGAGGGTGGAGAGGGGGCAGGACTGAGAAAGCCTTTGTCTGGGATTGTTATTTTTACATGTTCCCTTCTCTTCACTTCTCGCAATGGATCTCGTTTACATGTCTCTTCTCGTTTACATGTCTCTTCTTCTCTTCACTTCTCGCAATGGATCTATAATATGTTTATATTGCTTTACAATGTAACCTTAGGATCTGGAAACATGGATCTATAATTTTTTTGTCAGCCACATCAGCAAGATGTGATTCTATAGTGGACTGTATTTTTACTTTGCTTAGTTTTATTTTTCTGCAACAATAAAGCTCAACTTTTAGAAGCTTGGATTTTTGTTCCCTAGCTCTGCTGGTTCTACAAACATGCTACACTACTAAAATCCAACAGTTTTTTGCCATTCACGGTGGCCCCTTGTGGCTCTCTGAGTATGAGGACATTTATTATTTATTAGTTTTAGTTATATCTGACTGGATCATTGCTAATTTATGCAGCTTTAATAGCTTACTTATGAAGTTGATAGCTGTCATGTAGGTTCCAGAGGGATGAATAGGAAGGATGAAAAATAAAATTAAGTGGAAGAAAGGCAAGAAATAGTGCAAATTGAGTCCACTTTAAGGGTTAGGATTAGGGTTAGGGAATCATGGGAACTGTATTTTATTGTGGCACCAGAGCTCTCTGACGGAGAAGGCTCAATGTCTCAGAAAAAAAAATCCCATGATTCCCTAGCACTAACCCTAACCCTTAAAGTGGACTCAATTTGCATTATTTCTGGCAGTCTGCAAAGGCCCAAAGGGCCTTTGCAGACTGCTAGAAATAGTGCAAATTGAGTCCACTTTAACTGCCCTGGCTCAGTGCTAGGGAAACATGGGAATTGTATTTTTTTTCTGAGACACAATTGAGCCTTCTCTGTCAGAGAACTCTGGTGCCACAATAAACCACAGTTCCTATGATTCCCTAGCACTGAGGGGGGAAACAGACGGGCGGCCCGGGGCTGCCCTGGGAAGCTGCGGATCGGGGCCGAGGCATCCACATTCCTCGGCCCCACGGCGCAGCGTCCCTTCCGCAAGACGCCGAAGATGCGCCGCAAAAGGCATCCAGCGCACCTTCAGCGCCTGTTCTGCTGCAGCATGTGCGGACGCTGCAGCGGAAGTGCGTCGTTGGAGCCCCGGCCGTGCGGAGGGCTGGCTGGTCCGACGACGTTTTGGGGAAGGGGTTGGGGCGCCCAGCGTGAGGCTGCCCCTCCCCTTCCTGGCCTCGAAGATGGCGCTTTGCGCCATCTGCTTAGGCACTGAGACAGGGCAGTTAAAGTGGACTCAATTTGCACTATTTCTGGCAGTCTGCAAAGGCCCAAAATGGGGAAGCAGATGGCGCAAAGCGCCGTTTTGCGGGCAAGGAAGGGGAGGGGCAGCCGCACGGTGGGCGCCCCAACCTCTTCCCCAAAACGTCCTCGGAGTAGTCGGCCCTCCGCATGGCCGGCGCTCCGAGGATGACCTCCCACTGCAGCGTCTGTACACGCTGCAGCGGAAGAGTCACCGAAGGTGCGCTGGCAGCCTTTTGTGGCGCACCTTTGGCGATTTGTGGAAGGAGCGCTATTTTAGCACTCCTTCCAGAGGCAGCGAAGCTGTGTTGCGGGGCTGAGGTGTGCAGATACCTCGGCCCCGCGGCGCGGCTTCCTGGGCCGTCCCCGTGCCACCCGTCTGCTTCCCCCCAAAGTCTCCCTTCTTTCCCTGAAGAGGGAAGATCCGATCTGGTGAAGGGGAGATTACTTCTGCTTTAACAACATAATCCTAGGTATACCTACTTGGGCCCAATTCCCTGGGACTCAACTGAGCAGGACTTCTCAATAGATAAGCAAATGACTGTACTATTAATTTCCAATCCCCCCTGTCCATGATGAGTGGTTGTTGTTGATGTGTGACTTCAAGTCGTTTCCAATTTATGATGACCCTACGACAAACCCTATCACAGGGTTTTCTTGCCAAGATTTATTCTGAGGTGGTTTGCCTTTGCCTTCTGAAGTTGAGAGAGTGTGACTTGCCCAAGTTCACCTAGTAGATTTCAATGGCTGGACAAGCTTCTGATCCCTGGTGCCCAGGATCCTAGTCCAACATCCAAACCAATACACCACACTGGGGGTTATGTTTAAGATTGCTGGAGTAAAAACTGGAAGTGGCTCCCTTACATTTAATGGTTGTGTAGAAGAGGGAATTCCATCAGGTGTTGGTTGTTACCCAAGCAACGGGAGCCATTTTGTCTTTTACTCTGGCCACCTTATTTGGGAGATGCAGTCCCCAAAATTAATATCCCCCCCCCCTGCCCCGATAAGATGGGGTTGTCTTTTAAACCTGATTTTGAATGAAGTTGCTAGCAGGGATTGCAAAAGCTTTTTATATAAAAAACGAAAATTATTAAAAATCTTTTTTCAAGAAATAGCACACTGTGGCTTTAAATTAATATGCCTGCTTTGAATCACTGTCCTTCCTCTGTGGAGATATTTAATGTTGTACTTTGAAATCAAAATGGCCTACTGGTGAATGATCTATCCTGCTTGGTAGAAATTCATATTTTCTACTGCTTTGCATCATTTTGTGGAGGCAGGCATTTTGAATTTTCCAATATTCAAATTGCTTCTCATAAGAAGACTTCTTCGGGAAATAAAATGCTGTCTGGTTCCCTCCCTGAAAAATTTCAATTCCCCAAATAAAGTTGAAATGAATTCATTTCCATTTCAAAATGAATGAAATGGCTCTTGTCAATTCAATACAGCCCTACCTACAATTGGTGGGAGATTAAAGATACTGTGCTTAAACATGGGTAGAACTCAGTTAGATTGAGTATCTTGGGCTGCATCCATACTGTAGAAATAATCCAGTTTGACACCACTTAACTGCCCTTACTCAAAGCTGGGGAATTCTGGGAACTGCAATTTTGTGAGACATTTCACCTTCTCTGTCCGTGAGCTCTGGTGTCACAACAAACTACAGTTCCCAGAATTCCATAGCATTGTTAGCATGGTGTCAAACTGGATTATTTCTGCAGTGTGGATACAGGCTTGGTTAGTTTTTCCCTGACGTGTGACCATTATATTTTTCCTCAGAAGTAGGCAGACCATATTTCCTTGAGACAAAAACAGGACATTAGGATGACAAAAATGGGACAAAGTTATGCAATATTCCATATTAATGGGAAAAGTAAGATGAGAACAAAAGTTTTATCCCATGAACTTATTGAGCTAAGAATTATTCTTTAGTGACAGAACTCATACAAAAGAACTAGGTAGACCTAGAGGTGGATTGTATTTCACCATGATCCGTACCATATTTCTCTTATGAAGTAATCTTACGCAGCAAATTTTGGTCTTTCAGCACCTTACCACATAACGTCTCATACTCCATGACACAATTTTGTTTTCTCTCTCTCCCTCTCTCTCTCTTTTTGGTACTTTTTGACCACAATTTCAAACAGGGATCTTCAAACCTTTTTCGCAATGTAGCCTACATTTTCGCAAGCCTTTGTGGCTGAAGAGTGGAGTATAAATACAATAAATAAATAAATAAGGGCATTTTTCTTGAAAACGGCACAAAATTGAGATTTTTATTAAAATGATAGGGCAGTCTGGAAATATGGGGGGAGGATGGTACTGTCTCATTTAAAACGGTATGCATGGTCAACCTACTTGGAAGTAGTATCTCACATTTTAATACAGAATGAAGAATTATACCACTTATGAGGTATTGTGGGCATTTATTCCCTCAGATCTTAGAAAGAGCAAAACAGAAAATACTGTAAATGCATCTGAGGAAGTATACTGCAGTTTATGAATGCTCATGCTGCCAAGTTTTTTCTTTCAGTTAGGGCCTGAACAGACTGTCAGAAATATTCCAGTTTGAGATCACTTTAACTGTCCTGGCTCAAAGCTAGGGAATTGTATTTTTTTTTCTGAGACATTGAGCCTTCTCTGTCAGAGAGCTCTGGTGCCACAATAAACTACAGTTCCCATTATTCCCTTGCACTGAGCCAGGGCAGTTAAAGTGGTCTCAAAATGGATTATTTCTGGCAGTCTGTTCAGGCCCTTAGGACCTTTACAGACTGCCAGAAATAATCCAGTTTGAGGCCACTTTAACTGCCCTGGCTCAGTGCAAGGGAATTAACTGTCCTGGCTCAGTGCTAAGGAATCATGGGAACCGTAATATATTGTGGCACCAGACCTCTTTGACAGAGAAGGCTCAATTTCCCAGAAAAAAATACATTTCCCATAATTCCCTAGCACTGTGCCAGGACAGTTAAAGTGGCCTCAATCTGCATTATATCTGGCAGTCTGTTCAGGCCCTTGGTCTCAAAGGTGCTAAAAGATTTCTCTACATACTGATTCTACAGACTAACATCTTTGAATTCTAGAAAGTACTGCCTTTACAGACTGCCAGAAATAATCCATTTTGAGACCACTTTAACTGCCCTGGCTCAGTGCAAGGGAATCATGGGAACTGTAGTTTATTGTGGCACCAGAGCTCTCTGACAGAGAAGGCTCAATGTCTCAGGAAAAAAACTACAATTCCCATCTACCCTAGCATTGAGCCAGGGCAGTTAAAGTGGCCTCAAAATGGATTATTTCTGGCAGTCTGTTCAGGCCCTCATTTTCAATCCCATTATTCTCAGATTTCTTCTAGCTCCCACCCCCTTGCCTTGTGTACTTCTCCTTTTGTGGCTTTTGTGGTAAAAAGGAGAAATATTCACCTGTCCAAGAGCAATTCTTGCCTAGCTTCAGCACAACTCCTGCTGAGCCATCTTGTCTGCATCTAAAAGATGGCAGTTAACAGTTTATGACTCTGGATTCCAACAGTTAACAATTGGAAGATTTCACCTCCCTTCACAGGTAGCACCATGTCTCCTAAAGGATCAAGCTGCAACAATGCTTATTAACCGCTATTATTACAATTATTAAAACCACTGTGGATCAGGGGCTCAGTTTGACCTATGTATCAGAAGGAGAACAAATGTCTGGTTAAAACAAAATAAAATCTAACCCGAGAACATTTGTATTTTATGTTTAACCAAAAACACACTTCAATAGACAGTTACAATTTTAGTAATCGCCACGTACATGAGCTGTATGCTGAAATACATGAAACCGATGAAGTATCTCACTTTAATAATTTTTATAAAGACTTCCTCCTTTATAGCCTAGTTGCATTGATAGATAGGTTTTTGAAAGCTTTCCACTTCCTCCTTATTATTATTATTTGCTAACACCAAAAAAAAAAAAAAAAAAAAACCCAAAAAAACTTTGAGCCTAGTATGTATGAGATAGTATTAGATTATCATCTTTAGAGATTTCTGCAATCAGATTTTAAATTGCTATACACAGGAGCATACAAAAATTACTGAATCACAATTACAGGTATTTTGCGTAAATAAAAATGACCTAATTCAACTGTGTATAGTCATTTATAGGCACATGTAACAGAAAAACTTACACAACACCACTCAGTTCAATATACATGAAATTGTTACCACAGACTGGGGAGGGGGGGGGGACAACTTTGTAATAGACAGTAACTAATGACAAAACTAATGTCCAAACATGAAGTTACAGCCAATTTAATTGTTGTGGTCACAACATATTAGCAAAGGAATTATTCATAATGATCAAAATTAAAATAGGAGCCAACAGCAGGGTTTTGTAAAATAATTTTTCTTATACCATGTAGGTTTTATCATATATGTTGTCCTTTTACATTTTTATTTATGTTTTTATGTAGCCCTTAAGAAAGCCTATACCAGAGGTCCCCACACTTTTTGATCCGGGGGCTGGTTCCCTGGCCCCCAGATCTTCGGGGGGCCGGAGGTGTGCATGCACACTACTCAGGCGCCATTTTGGAAAACAAAATGATGCCCGAGTAGTGCGCATGTGCACGTGATGCCGGGCGCATGCGCACGACTCCAGGCGCCATTTTGGAACACAAAATGTGTCCCAAAATGGCGCCCGAAGTTGTGTGCATGCGCGCACGATGCCAGGCGCAATTTTGGAACACAAAATGGTGCCCCGCGTCGCGCATGCGTGGTGGCAGCGGCGGGACTGGCCGCAGGACAGTTCAAAGGCCTCAACGGGCCGGGTTTGGCCCGTGGGCCGTAGTTTGGGGACCGCTGGTCTATACACACACACACGGCTTTCTCTACAATAAAGAAGCCATTTATCAAGCACTTTGAGACATGTCTCCATTTTCCTCCATGGCTCCCTTAATTGAGTCAATTTGTCTATAATAAGGTTTTCTAAAACCAATTGGGTCATGTAAGCTTAGTTGACTCTTTATCACTGTGGTTCATTTAATTCTTAATTTGATTCTGGAGATAATATTCCAGTTAATCACTTTTGTTAAAAACCCAAATGTCATTGAACTGCTCCATTCTGTTGGCAGATTTCCAGCCTAATTCCTAATGAAATTGATTTCACGAATTCATTCCTAGGGATGGGGGCAACAACAGCATCAAGGGTCCCCCTTTCTTCTTCCTTGTTTTCTGAAAATGCCAGCATCCTTCCAAAAGGAGAAACTGATTTATGCTAGTCCAGTTTGTTTCATGTAAATGCTTCTTGAAACGTTCCCTTAAAAAGTATAATGTAATACATATAGACAATGATGCACCCAAACTGAATATTGCTGTGGATTAGACAAACAGAAGTATCTTCTTTAAATGACGAAAGAGTTTATCACATGGGGGAAATTGAGACTTTAAACAGTGATTAACCCAAGAAAATTGTGCAATTGACATTAAAACATGATTGAAATGAGATTAACACAAGAGCCATTATCCTGTGAATAACCAGGGAATAACCAAGGAATAAACAGCAAAAAGTCATTCACGGAAAAATCCTGTGAATTATTTGCTGCTGTTTCTTGCCTGGTTATTCACAGGTTAATGGCACTTTAATCACGTTTCACCTTGACATGTGAAAACCATTAGCACAATTGCGTGATAATAAAAGGTTATTCACAAGATAATATCACTTTGAACACAATGTTGTGTGAAAACCATTAGCGCAATTGCGGGATTATCACAGGTTAATCACCGTTTATACTTCCAATTCTCTCGTGTGATAAACTCCCAAGGCAAAAGAAATTGGCAGAGGGTGAAGGTGAAATTGCAGTGCAGTGATGATTCCTAGCTATGTGTTTCCTCAATATTGCTGTTCTGTACTATAAACACTTTGTGGCAGCAATGCACATCTTTTTTTTCCTGAAGGGTTTTCTGCACTTAAAAAGAAAGTTCTACCTATTGCCACCACAGCTGAATACCAGAAGTATTTGTTCCTGTATTACTATTACATGCTGTCACCCCAGAACATTAGAAATAGATTTTATAATGCAAATATTTTGTTCTAGGCTTATATTTTTTTATCAGACAAAAAGCCATGCCTCCTTTCTTCCATGAAAATGTTGAATAAATTCCACAGCTTCACAACATGCTACCAAAGAAAGAAAGAAAGAAAGCTGCCACCTGGCAAATAGTACATCTGTTTAATTGGTTTCTTCATTGTCTGCTTATGTTCAGGCTAGTTAAGGATCTGTATATGGAGTATTTTTGCTATTGGTATATCAGTGGTGGAGCCTGTGTAACATAGTGTTTTGAGCATTGGACTGTGACTCTGGAGTCCAGGGTTCGAATCTCAGCTCGGCCATGAAACCCACTGGGTGACCCCAGGCAAGTCACACTCTTTCAGCCTCAGAGAAAGGTAATGGCATACCCCCTCTGAAGATATTTGCCAAGAAAAGCCCATTACAGGTTCACCGTAGGGTCGCCATAAGTCATAAATGACTTAAAGGCACACATCAACAACAATATCAATGGTAAGAAGTAGACCCATTGATATGTTTTTCTTCTTATTTTAATTGGATTAGTCATTGATCCTTGCTGAGATTAGAAGAGCAGAGTAGTGCTACAGATTGGGTATCCCTTATCCAGAATTCCGAAATACTCCAAAATCCAAAATGGCTGGGTGAGACAGTGACATCTTTCAGTGTACACAAACTTTGTTTCATACACAAAATTACCTTCTGGCTATTTTTATAAGATATATTTGAAACATAAATGAACTTCATGTTTAGATTTGGGTCCCATCTGCAAGATATCTCATTTATGTATATTGCAAATATTCCAAAAAATAAAAAAAATTAAAAAAAATTCCCAAACACTTCTGGTCCCAAGCATTTTGGATAAGGGAAATTCAACTTGTAGTTAATTTGAAATTTAATTATGAGAGCATCCTCTAGTCTATTAGTAGTATTATCAGCTTGCAGTAGGTAGGTGTTATTTCTCTCTGTATGGATAACTGTATTCTTGTTCAAGATTTCCTTTCCAGCATGGAAAGAAATAAAAGTTCTTAAAGAAAAGACCTAGGTGTGGTGAACTGTACAGAATCAAATTTTGTATCTTAATCTGCAAATGAAAAAAAAAAAAAAAAAGTAAAAGCAGAATGATATGGCAATGTCATCCTTTTATTGTAGAATGAAAGTTTTGCCATCTTTCCAAAACTGACCTTGGTACAGGTTTCTGGTTGAGTTTATTGTACCAACTCAAGCTTCTCTGCTAGAGCAAAACAAAGAATTGTAGGTTTCTGTCTGATTCTAGAATGTAGTTGCTAATAATGCATTGCCCTTGGTTGTGACATTGTTTTAGTTTATCGTATATATTCAACTATAAGTCTACTTCATGTATAATTGAAGAACAGGTTTGGAGGCCAAAATTACGGATTCTGATATAACCGATGTGTAAGTTGAGGGTAAAACATAGGAGCATGTAACAAAGGATGTAAAGGATGAAGGAAAGGGAAATTATGCCAAAGCACACTGCTTTTTCCCCATCCAGACATTTAAAAAGGCCAGAAGCAACACTGCAGTGAAGAGTAGAAGGGATCAATGCTTTTTTTAGGTTCTCCCAGGATAGACTAAACTCTCGCCTTTTGTCACTCTATTCAGAGTGTAGGGCGGATAGTTTCCTTTTGGATAAGAGTTAAAGTACAGTACTTACATTGACCAATGGATAAGTCAACCCAGAATTTTGGGCCAATATTTTTGACTAAAATTTCTATACTTATATATGAGGATATACAGTAATTAATAAATATAATAAATAGGGTAGGGTGGTGGTAGTATTAGTACAGATTGAGTGTCCGTTATCCAACATCCTTGGGACCAAAATGTTTTGGATTTTTATTTATTTATTTATTTATTTATTTATTTATTTATTTATCTGGAGTTTGGAATAACATATATTCCAACTGCCTGGAGCAGTTGCCTTCCAGCTCCAGGCCAATTTTGGATGAAGCCGATTATCTGGACCCATTTCAAACCGGCTTCAGGGCGGGATACGGAGTTGAGACTGCCATGGTCGCCTTAGTTGATGACCTCCGTCTGGGCATAGACAGGGGAAGTGTGACCCTGTTGGTGCTCTTGGACATCTCAGCGGCGTTCGATACCATAGACCATGGTATCCTTCTGAGACGCCTGAGGGAGTTAGGTATTGGGGGCACTGTGCTCCAGTGGCTCCGGTCCTACCTCTCAGGCAGATCCCAGATGGTGAGGCTGGGGGACAGTTGCTCCTCTGAAAGGGAGCTGACATCTGGCGTCCCGCAGTGCGCCATACTGTCTCCCATGCTGTTTAACATTTACACGAAGCCGCTGGGAGAGATCATCCGGAGATATGGGGCATGGGTTTATTAATATGCTGATGATACCCAACTCTATTTCTCTATGTCTCCGACTGCTGTGGTGACTAAGGATGGCGTCGCTCCTCTGGATGCCTGCCTTGAGTCAGTAATGGGCTGGATGAGGGGAAACAAACTCAAGCTGAATCCAGAGAAAACAGAGGTACTTGCGATAGGAACTCCTGGCCCGGGAAGGGAATTGTGTCATCCAGTCCTGGATGGGGTCACACTTCCCCTAAAGGACAAAGTACGCAGTTTGGGAGTACTCCTGGATTCATCGCTACAGTTGACATCTCAAGTAGATGCGATGGCCAGGAGTGCTTGGAATCAGCTTCGGTTGATTCGCCAACTGCGCCCCTACCTGGACCGGGAAGACCTTGAAGCAGTAGTACTTGCCCTGGTAATTTCTTGTTTGGACTACTGTAACGTGCTCTACAATGGGCTACCTTTGTACCAAGTTCGGAAGCTTCAATTAGTTCAAAATGCAGCAGCCAGGCTGGTCGCTGGAACATCTAGGGCAGACCACATTACACCTGTGTTGAAAGCCCTTCATTGGCTGCCAATTAGCTTCCGGGTACAATACAAAGTGTTGGTTATTACCTATAAAGCCCTATATGGCTTGGGTCCGTGTTACTTAAAGGAACGCCTCTCCCCACACAATCCGCCCCACACTCTCAGAACTTCTGGAAAAAACCTATTGAAATATCATAATGTTAGGTTGGTTTCCACCTCCCAGAAATAATTTACGGCTGGGGTCCCTAAATTATGGAATAGCCTGCCGGAAGAGGTTCGCATTATCTCTACGTTGGAGGCCTTTGAAAAAGCACTTAAAACAGAACTCTTCTGGCGGGCTTACCCACCCGACCTAAAATAACATCAGACAATGATCCCCTGGGAAGGAAGACCTCCGTTATCGCCTGGATTTGCTTTAGTAAATGTAATTGTCAATTTTATTGTTAATGTTAATGTTATTGTCTTATTGCATTTGTAATTTTAATGTTTGTTTTAAGAATTTTTATTGTAATTTTATCATGTTTTTATTGCCATGTTTTAAACCTTGTTGTTTTATTTCTATTGCTGCCTCGATCCACTGGGAGAGGCGGGACATACAAATAATAATAATAATAATAATAATAATAATAATAATAATAATATACAGACTAGCTTGTCGCAAAGTTAAATAATACAGTTTACCTGATCCAGCTTAAAATTTAAATCAGGCAGCATCCTGATATTATCACAAGGATTTTGCCTCTGAATCTGCTGCCCAAATGCAGACCGGGTCCATCCCCACTCCCAGAACGCTTAGCGAGAGTCTTTTCGAAGCTGTGAGTTTTCCACTTGAGGGACCCTGGGAGTGGGGATGAATCATAGAATCATAGAGTTGCAAGAGGCCACAAGGGCCATCCAGACCAACCCCCCTGCCATGCAGGAACTCCCAATCAAAGCATCCCCGACAGATGGCCATCCAGCCTCTGCTTAAAGACCTCCAAGGAAGGAGACTCCACCACACTCCACAGTGTGTTCCACTGTCGAACTGCCCTTACTGTCAGGAAGTTCCTCCTAATGTTAAGGTGGAATCTCTTTTCCTGGAGCTTACATCCATTGTGCATCCAGGATGGACCTGGGTGGCAGATTCAGCGACTAAATCCTTGTGATAATATCAGGATGCCGCCCGATTTAAATTTTAAGCTGGATCAGGTAAGCCGTATTATTTAACTTTGTGATAAGCTCCACAGTGAGGTATCTTGGAGATGGGCTCCTAGTCTAAACATGAAATTATGTTTCTTATACAGTTTATGCAGGAAGCCTCTGCTTATCTGACAGATTAATAATAATAATAATAATAATAATAATAATAATAATTTATATCCCGCCCCTCTCGGGGCGGCTTACAACATTAAAATTTCCATACAGATATATTAAACAGAACATAAAATCCCGAATCCCACCCGTCCTTTAAGTAAGGATTCTTCTTATTCTAGGCCCGATTGTGCTGGGCCTAGCATCTCTCTCCCAGATTAGGTACTGGAGGACTGTCAGAAAGTAGAATTGGTTGAAACGTGGAACCCAGGTTTTTTTTTAGCTTGCAAATGCATTTTGGCAGCCAAAAAGCATAACACTATATATCACGAAAAAGCTACATAACATACTATACACACACACACACACGTGTGTGCGTAAAGCAAAATGAACAAAAGCTTACCTTTAATATCCTGCTTTGTATATTATTGTATATGGATGAACTTTATTAAAGAGACCATGAATAGGAGTTTGCAGGAACTGGGCTGAGCAGTAGAGGACAGGGGGGCCTGGAGGTCTCATCCATTGGGTCGACATGGGTCGAGACCCAAGTGAAAGCAGTTAACAACAACAAAAGGTGCCCCTTTAATGGAGTTTTCTTGGCACATTTCATCAAGGGGGGGGGGCATTGTCATCCTCTGAAGCTGAGAAGGTGTGACTTGCAAAGGTCATCCAGTGGGTTTATATGTCTGAGCTGGGATTCAAACCTTGGTCTCCAAAGTCATAGTCCAGTCATCAAACCACTATAGCCTGCTGGCTCTCTGTAAAAGCTTATTACTAATCAAAGGTTCACTGAATGAATGCTTTCCCATTTAAATTATATTTGAAAAGTTGTAAAGACTCAGGTGCTTGATTAGTCATAATAGATCCACACATAAAAAAAGCCACGATGTGTTGGTAAGAGAGAACAAGCATATATGAATTTGCCTTTAGAATTTGCTCAGATCTCCTTTGCTTTCCTAGTTGTCCTAACCATTTCTGTGAAACCACTCATGACAATCTATGATGCCCAGAAACAAAAGCAGTAATTGGAAACTGAGGACACCAGTTAAGGAAATGTACAATTGTGAAATCCTATCCCTGTTCTGCTGCCTTTCCAAGGGCAGGGAATTTATGACGAAGGGTTGAATTCAGTGATCTTAATTGTGAAGTAGTGTGTTCCTGGTGGGAATATAAAACACAGTTGTTCTGAATACATAACCTGATTCTTTGTGTAATAGCAACCTAATGTATTAGAGATGCATGCTGGTTTTATATGTGACTAAGCTTATAAAGAGATTTCAGATTTACTGGACATCTGTGTATGCATCCGGGATTATTCAAGAGGCAGGTGTGTACATGACGTCACTATTAACACCGGGCACCAATGGCTCGTCGGTCAATTCCTTTCACACCCTTCTTAAACAAAACACTGGCACTGGGCCTGGCATGCTGCATAACAAGTTCAGATTCTGGATCACTGAGAGAGCCTTGAGCCAGCAACAGGAACTCACAGGAACTAAAAAACTTTTCCTTCTCTAACTTCATTCAATAAAAGTTGAGTCAACATGCACAATTCACACAAATGCCTATCGCTAAGCCTACCGCTCTTAATTGGGGAAGCAAGACAGTTATGATTCATCGTCTTTCTTACATAATTATTGCGAACTTGGCAGTGGCAGTTGTTCGATTGCTTTACAGTGGGTCCTTGGTATCCTCTGGGGTTTGGTTCCAGGTCACCCACAAACACCCACACCCATGGATACCAAAATCTGTGGATGCTCAAGTCCCATTAAATACAGTCCCTTAGATAAAATGGCCAAATCAAGGATTGCTTTTAGGAATTTATATATTTTTTAAATATATATATTTTCAAGCCATGGATGGTTGAATTCTTGGATAAAGAATCAGTGGATATGCAGGTCTGACATTAATTTCCTTTAAGAATTGTTGTAACAACTGGTGGTTATTTATCTTGTATTATTAACATATAAAACATTCAGATTCTTCTCGTATGATTTAATCATGCTGAAATTTAGATTATCAACTGTACCCATAATTGAAAGCTGGATTTATTCCATGACACCAACTAAAGACTGATGATGGAATAAAAAGATATAGCTGTTTTAGTCTGTAGAATATTATATAGAGATCTTGTAGCACCTTTGAGACTAACTAAAGAAAGAAGTTGCCAGCATGAGCTTTCGTAGACTTGTCTACTTCTTCTGAATGACCGAATACGAAAGCCCATGCTGCAAACTTCTTTCTTTAGTTAGTCTCAAAGGTGCTACAAGATATTTCTACATAAAGATTGATGGGCTAGGCTCAGCCAAGTTGCAAAGAAAAGCTTCAAAAGTGGCAGAGTGGGGGGGGACACACAAGGAGAAAACAAAGGAAAAAGAAACCCATACAGTGAGCTGATTTGTCAAGCCACTCATACGGTTCAAGAATACTGATTGTGATAAAAATAATAAAGCCCTCACTCTTTTAGGTTTATAAATTCCATATTCTCAAACTGGATTCGTGACCCGTGAATCTCCATTATTTGGAAGGGAGAGAATCATTAAGCTATAGATGACCTTGCACCCTTGCCTCCATCCTGTGTATTTTAATATATAGAGGAGAAAGGGAGATTCCTCTCTGGTTTATAAATAATTAAAAGTTCCTTACTTAAAGTGCCATATCCTGATGTAAACAACCCAAAAAGGATCCTGCTAATTTAAATTCTTACTTTTTGAGCATGCTATCAGCTGTTATAAATCTACAGAAACAAGTCTCACAGGGTATATAACAGGGCTCTAAAAACTGTTCCTTTGTCTCACTTTGGACTTCAAAACTGTGTATCTTAATTCTGTTGCAGTAATAATTTTTTCCTGATTCCTCCCTCAAGTTACTTGGCTAATTTGGACAGTCTTCTAGGCAACAAACCTCACTTTTGTGACATCCTGATATATTTCTCCCTGAAAAGGAAGATGGGCAGTTATAGTTTAGTAATGATTAGGTAATGATGGTGATTCTATCTAAATGCAAAGACTTTTAGCAATTTAGCTGTTGGCTCACATTTATCAGAGCCTAGAAATATTAAAAAATTATATAGTTGGCCCTCCGTTTTCGTGGGGGATCCATTCCAGATCCCACTGCGAAAATAAGATTTGTGAATATTCAAGCCCTATAGGCTTGGATGGGGCACACCCCTGCGGGTGCATGCAGGTGCGTGCCCTCAGGAGCACGCCCCATTGTTTTAAATCAAGGTAGTCCCTCCGTGAATATATAAAACCGCGGACATGAATTCCGTGAGAATGGAGGGGTGAATGTATTGGGTAAAGAGGTGGGGGGAGGAAGATTTCAGTTTCAGGAATGGAGTGCTCTTGGCAGGGGAACCCAAAATGGAAGAGCTCTTTAGGGAGCTGGAAGGTGGTGCTAATTTGGGAGAGACTGACACACAACCTTTTCCTTACGATGAAGTATTATTTCTTAAGAAATTAAAATTAAGTAACTAATGAATACAACTGTAAATGTTAGATAATTGAAACAATCTCTTTCAATTTTAAGTTTGGAATTTACAGCCAAACTATATAGCTAAACTTTAGCTAAGCTATATTTAAACAATTTATAAAATGGGTGCTGATGTTTTATTACAGGAAACACATAAGCATAAAAATGAGGAAAGGGGAGGAGGGGAAAAAGAAGGAATATAGCAGCACCTTTAAGACTAACTGGTGGTGTTTTTTTTTAATTTTTTAGCATCTTTCATGATTATTAATCCACTTCTTCAAGTTCTTCTGTGATATCTAGGTCTTAGGATTTAAAGCATATTTTCATAGTTGTGGGAGTGGGATAGGATGCAATAGAATTTTTAAAAATGCAAATAATGAGCTTTATCCTAAATTTTCAAAGGGCTGGGTAAGGTGATACAGGTCTTTCAGATCTTTACACTGGCCATTTGGTATTTATGTGTGAAAGCAATAAATCTGTTTACCAAGTCAGTTTCTTAGTTCAGTTTCAAAACCTTCTCTGAGAAGATTCCTTTTGTTACATGTACATGCAGGAATTCTTGTATTAATATATGTAGTGTGCCATGAAGCCATTGTTCATACCTCTGCCAATGGATTGGAATTTGTGAATATAATTCAATGCAGACTTTTCTCTTTCTAGTCCTTTGCAATTTCCTTGTTCAAGGACTGTGACCTTTAAATTCTGTACTGTATGTCCAAGGGGGTTGAAATGTCCTGCAACTGGTTTTTTTTTGTTTTTGTTTTTGGATATTGTCATGTCTAATTTCCAATTTGTATCAATTTATCCCCTTGTGTAGGGACTGTCCTGTTTGTTCAATGTAGTGTAGAGGGGAATTGCTGGCACAGGATGGCACATATCACACTGGTCAAAAGAGCTGTGGCCAGACTACTGATCAAGGCTAGTTTCAAGGAAAGCTCTGTTTAGCTGAAGGACTATATTCTCCAGTATTTTGAGATCTTCAGATTTTCTCACCATCCTCATAGTTACAACCTGTGGGGATACAAAAGAGGCCTTCCTGATGGCTGCTTGCAGGCTCTGGAATGCCCTTCCTAGAGAGGCTAGACTTCCACAGTGTCCTTCTAGTGGCAGGGTACGACTTCTTTCATCAGGCATTTGTGAATTGACTGGTCATGTGGAAAGGGCTCACAACAGTGTCTTGAGCTCTAGACCCAAAAATATCAGTAAGAATGATGACTTTACATTTCAGCCTCGAAAAAGTGCTGCTGCTGGTGGTAAATTACCTCAACATGGCAAGAGTTGCCACTCCCAGTCTTCCCCTCTTCCTTTAAATGCCAACATCAATCATGATAAGCATACTTTCTTCAAGTTTATTTCAAGATTTTAAAAAATAAAACACTACTTCCCTCCTGTCTGCCTTACCTCTGCTGCTCACCATGAAGGTAGCACTACCAAGGCCACAATGGAAAATCTACAGAAATAAAATGGTAGTTAAGGCACTGTTTTCAAATGATAAAGGGGAAAAGTCTCCTGGAGAAATGTCCATCCAAATGTTAAATCTCTGAGAATACTAACTTCCTTTTAAAATGAACATAAATATACAATTGTCCCAGGTCCCCCCCTCCCCAGAAGATGAGCATAAATATATTTTTTAAAAGTCCATATGTAATCTTCATAGGCAACAAAAGCCAGATGATTAATCAGGCCACTAACAAAAGTGGCTTCTGAATCCCATGAACATTTCTTTGTCAATTTTCCTGACACAACATTTTGCTTTCCAGAAGTGGAACTGCGCAGAGTCCATGTGTACATTTGTTTTCTTTTTCTTTTAACTAATGGCTCTTTGTTTTAAATATGTGTAAAAGTCTTTTGTTTAAAGCCCAGGTCACAATCAACAGAACTGCCCACAGGATCAGCATGCTGAACTGACGTTATGCCATTTGACAACAACCTTTTCTGGATTGGCAATTGTGTCTTGCCACTGATCAGCAGCTTCAACACTGTTGCTGTTACTGCTTAGCCAGACCTGCATAGGGAAAAAAGATGAGGCAACTGTTATAAGAAATGTATCACAAACCATATTTAACAGTTATTTATTTATTTATTCATTCATTCATTCAACAAAATAAGTACATCAGTTCAAACTCTGAACACAGAACAGAAAGGATATTAAAAAGATTAAAAAATGTCATTTCAATGATGGCCTAGGACTCGAGAGACCAAGATTCAAATCCCCACTCAGCCATGGAAACCCACACAGTGATTTTGGACAATTCACCCTCTCTCAGCCTCAGAGAAAGTCAATGGCAAATCTCTTCTGAATAAATCTTGTAAAAAATAATAATAATCCTATGAGAGGGTTGCCATAAATGGGAATTGCCTTGAATACAATAAAAATAAAAAACAAACAAACCTGAATCTTGACATTTGCACTAATATTCAGTCACATTTAGTGGGCATGTTGCCTAAGTTCATATTTTTATTGTATTTTGTTGAGTGGTTTCATGAAGAATTTTAAAATTCCGATAGAGTAAATGTGATAAGGAGAGTACTGTTATCTACTCTGGCACTTCCAGGTTTTTTTAAATTAAATATTCCCACTACAGAAACATCATCCTATCTATCAGGCACAATATTACAGAATCAATCAGGTACTGTGGATTAATATAACATTATAGAAGTTTACATCAGATAAAAACAACTACTGTTGCCTTCTGAAGCATGTCCAGCGAAAGGCTGAGTCATTATTTGTAACGAGTTCAAAGATTGCATGTGTGATCTGAATAATCAGGCTTTTCGTTTATACAGTGTCAAAGATACCTTCAGTGTAACCAAGTGCAAAATGGTGCTTTACAAATATTTATATATTCATTTACAGTTTTGCTTGCTCATTGCTCTGCAGTTTGTTCTAAGATTTATGACTGTACCATTGCTAATAAGCAAACTTACAACTGTGTTTTTACAAGTTTTACCATTTACTTCTTGCATGTTGCTGTGTCTAAATTTGGCAGCTTTGTGTTTGTGCAAAACACTGACAATGGAAGTGACATAATACCCAGCACTAAGAGGAATGTTTTGCAGCATTGAACAGCTTGTTTGTCACTAAGGGCTACATCTGAAAAGTCTGACGATAGGATGGCATTTTTCTCTGTTTCACATTCTCAACCACTGCTTAGTCACAATGTTGATGTTATTGGAATGATTATAACTTGCCCTCCAACCTATTTCACCAGGCATCAGCTGCACTGTGGCAAAGGAGGTCCATTGTGCTGATGATCAGAGCACTTTTGAATGCTGTTTCCATCAGGTTTGAAGGGGTCAGGTCAGGGTGATATAGGGTTTGAGCCTTAAGTCCTTGTTAAGTACCAGTGATCTTTACAGGAGTGAGCTAAGCATGTTGAACTCTTCAAATACAATGGGAGACTTTAATGCATGCCTACTACTCTAACACAGCCCTGTGAGACCTGCAATCTTTTATTAAATGAACTGGAAGAAGGCACTCCTGTTCTCTCATGGGCTCTTACATGGGAGTCCTAACCTACTATAGGAAGTAATACTTCAAAATACAGTTTTGCCCTACTTACCTGAAATAGCACTATAAGTGCTTCTTCCTACACAGTTGCAATGACAGCATGTAAACAGATACAGGTGTTAAAAATCAAAACTAGATGCACAGAAATTGTTTCACTTTAGGAATCTTAAGAAGTCTTCTAACAGTCTATCCTGTTTGACACAGTAACTAACACATGGCCAGGGCAGGTAGCTTTAAGGTTAACAAAGCCACTAGCTTAATAGAGGAGAGCTGAATCCCAGTGGTGCTACTACATGCCACAATACCTGTCATCTCTTCTCTTTCCTCAGGAACAGCACAAATTTCCAACAATGCAGTAATATAAGTGAGAACACGAGGGGCCAGACAACTAGAAAATATAGATTACAATTTGCAAGCATTTGCAATCAGGTGAAGATGGGGCATATGATACAGAAAACTCATGTGAAAATGGACTGGTATAAGGAGGAATGTTTGGCCTAGTGGAATTAGGAACTAGGGGAAGACATTTTCCCCCCAAATACATTGTTATTTGTTTTGTCTATACAGAGAATTTAAATGTTAAGAGTACCAAAAATGTCTACTGTACTGTATAAACATACACATAAGTTATAATGTATTGTTCCATAACACACCATAAAAAGTTGTATGCAAATTCATAATTAGGGCCTTCTTCCCTGATCAGAACCATTACTGGTGGTTATATTTGATTAGTAACTGAAGACATTGGTGCTTTCTTTCCTAGGCTTACTCCTCCTCCTCAAGGCAAAGAAGGAACAGAAGCAAACCCACCTGTTAGTCAGCTTTTACAAACACTGACAATACTTTGTCTCCCTCTTACACACCCAGGAAAAGAGCAATCCAGATCCCTAGCCAAAGCACTGGATGGAAAAGGTCCACTAGGTACTTTGGTCAGAACCCAGTGTCTAGGAGCATGTCTACAATACAACATCATTTGTCTCACAAAGGACTGCAGCTGAGAGAATCGGAACCTACCTCAATAGTACTTCCCCACCCCTGCTCCAGTATCAGCTTTTTGGGTAGGTAGGGGAAATAAACTAA
Organism: Phrynosoma blainvillii; assembly: GCA_026167975.1. Classification (NCBI taxonomy): domain Eukaryota; kingdom Metazoa; phylum Chordata; class Lepidosauria; order Squamata; family Phrynosomatidae; genus Phrynosoma; species Phrynosoma blainvillii. Next base: position 424,689,285 of record JANUYF010000001.1, read on the forward strand.
CCTGTCCAATGAAGTGTTTTCTTCTCACTGAGCTCCTGCTGTAGAGTTTGATAAGAAAATTTATCCCATGTTCATTCTGGCTCACTGGAAAAATCATAGTTTCTCCCCATTTCACTTGACCATTTGTAGATTTCAGTAGTCGAGTCTTTTTTTTATCAACAAGTCCTTCAGCACTAAGCATGGAAACCTTTACAAAAAAATCTAGCATGGAAAAAATTAGACAAGAAATTATTTTAAAAACATTTCCCTCATGTTCAGCTTAAAAATCAGCAAGAACGAAAGTGCATATTTGTTAAAATTAACCACTGTAAACAGAAATTATTTTACATTTTATTGTTATTATTTTTATTAATAGATTTAACAGATTCAAATATGTCTATTCTTGTAGTAAACTGACTTGACATTTTTAAGATTAAAATGATATAAAATGTTCTTAAATAAATAATGTTTTTCACTCTGACAGGCAGAGTTGGAAAGAAGGATGAGAAATTGCAGGAAAGCATCTTATCTCTCTCTGGGAATTAGATTTAATGACCACTATCAAGAGGTAGGAAGAGTTGATCTGAGTACTACCATAATACCACATACATTTCTGAACACACTCAAGTCTTGACTGATTTCAAAAGCTAAGCAAGGTCAGCCCTAGTTAGTACTTGATGTAGACAGGAGACCAGCAGAGAACACTGCAGTTCTCAAAGGTGGACTTGGAAAGAATCCTTATTGAAACACTGGAGATGTGCTGCAAGCCAGACTAGACAATACTAGATTAGAAGTACCAGGAGTCTGATCCAGTGTAAAGTACAGTGGACGCTTCATATACATAGGGGAGCCATTCTGGACTCCCCTCCCCTCGCGTATAGCAAAAAATGTGGTACCTCAGATCCCATGGTTTTCTGTGGGCACGCACCATTTTGGACCCCCAGGCTTGCCATCTGCAAGGCCGGGGATGGTGCAGACGTGCTGTAGTTTCCTGTGCTTTCACTGTTTTACCTAAGCAGACACTAACAAACACACCACACTGATATAAATCAAGGATGAGAAATATGTGTTGGACTAGAGCCTCCATCAGTCCTAGTCAGTTTTACCTGTGGTGAGGAAATCAATGGACTTGCAATCCACTAGCATCTGGAGGGCAACATTTCCCTTCCCCCCATGTAAATGATAGCCACTCACAGATATCACTCACAAACAGCAACAACAAAGAGGTAAACCTTTCTCCACAGCCAGTTTGCTAGAGGAAGGCAGTTTTTTTCTACTTCTCACAAATCCTTCCCTTGCTTACTCTGCCCCAGAGAACTAAGTAATTTGCATACTGACATTTCTCTCTCTCTCTCTCTGGGCCTCTCAGACTGGCCCAAAGGGCTGGCCTGAAGGCAGAGATGGGGCAGGGCAGCCGCACACTGGCCGCCCCAACCCCATGCCAATGGCATCCTGATGCCACGTGCTGTTATGCACGGCGCACGCCGTCAGGACGTCCTCCCGGCACAGCGTCCTGATGCACTGTGCCGGAAGGGGTGAGGAAGAGCTGTGCACTGGCTCTTAGGGTGCTCTTTTGTCACCCCTGAAAGGAGTGGCATTTTGCTGCTCTTTTCGGGGCGGCAAAAGGGAGAATTGGGGCCACGGTGTGCGGTAGCCACGGCCCCAATCCGCCACTTCCGGGCGGCCCAAAGCCGCCCATTTGCACCCCCCCCCCTTTGTTATTATAGTTAACTGCCCTTGAATCGATCTTGACACAATTTATATATATGGAGAGAGAGAAAGAGAAAGATTTGGTCATTTCAGTGTGTATCAGAAAGTAACAGAATATTCTGTCCTCAGTATTTGGTCATTTCAGTGTGTATCGGAAAGTAATAGAATATAGATGCTGGAATGAGCATGGGAGGCACCACAAGAAGTGTACAACCAGTTCCTTAGCAGTAATATGTTCATATGTTTCAGAAGTACATATGGAACACAGTATACAGATATTTGAGCCAGCGTAGTGTAGTAGTTTGAACACTGGACTACAACTCTGGAGACCAGAGTTCAAATCCCTGCTTGGCTTCACAAACCCACTTGATGACCATGGACAAGTCACACTCTCAGCTTCAGAGGAAGGAAAAGACAACCCCTGCTCTGAACAATTTTTTGCCAAGAATTGTTGTCTTAAGGGTTGCCATAAGTTGGAAACAACTTACAGATATTCTTACACAATATTGTTAATAATTCTGCAGCTGATTTGAAAAAGAGCAACAATAAACATGATTTCACAGTAAACAAAACATAATACAGCAAGATAACCACTGGAATTAAAACTAGCATCAGAACTAAAATTTTAAACCAGCACTCTATAGTGCAGATGTTAGACACTGATATCGACTGAACTACTGAGGATCTACTCTACCTTGCTCCAAAATATTTAGAAAAGAACAAACAAGCATAATGCTTACTTGATGACAGTGGTGTGGATGAGTTTGGAAGGTTCTGGGCTTCAAGAATTTGCAACTGGATCCGGCTGTTTACTGCTTGAAAACAGGTGCCTATTTTCAATTCTGCAGGGCACACCTATATAGATGAGGGAGCAAAGATATGTTCTATTTGTATCTGAGCCAGTTTTCACAAATCAGAAATAAAAAGTTTTATTATACAGGTGTTAGGTGACACTTGACATACAAAGAATAAGAGTGTAGTCATAGAATACACCTCCCTGTTTTTTAGTCTGATTGCTGAGTTGGCAGACTATTTTGCATGTTCTGGGTATAAAAGCTCCAAATCTACCCAAATATGTAGCAATGAAGACTAGGATCCACCTAAGTTCATGCAAAGGGTCAGGCGTCCCTCACTTTAGACAGTAAGGCTTCATTATGCCACATCACAAGCTGTTTTGAAAGCTCCCATTTGTTTTAAAAGCAGCTTGCCATGCAGAATAGTTCACTGCTGTTAGCAGGGAAATGAACAGCCTTGGATTCATGGAATTAATTTCATTATTCTTTCACTTATTTTGCATTGGAGCTTAGAAAATGAAGAAGCAGCATGACTTCCGCATGCAAAATCCTAAAATGGCAAGGCACCATAATTAAAATCTACCCACTGTCAATTAGAGTGTATATACCTGTAAACCAATACCATAGGAATGCTTACATATACTCATCACTACTGCATGCCTGCCTGTTTTTTTAGATGCTGAGAAAGGGATTTTCTTCTGAATCATAAACATAGCCAAGCACAGGTTACAAAAGTGTTTATTGCCTCTGTCAATTGCAGCTGTACCAGTTTCAGATTTCATACAGGCTATAAATTAGTCACAGCTTCACAGTGGGCTTTTGCAGACTGCCAGAAATAATGCAGCTTGAGTCCACTTTAACTGCCCTGGCTCAGTGCTAGGGGTTCATGGGAACTGTAGTTTATTGTGGCACCAGAGTTCTGTGACAGATAAGGCTCAATGTCTCAGAAAAAACTACAGTTCCCATGATTCCCTAGCACTGAGCCAGGGCAATTAAAGTGGACTCAAGCTGCATTATTTCTGGCAGTCTGTAAAGGCCCAGTGTCTTCCTAGAACTCTTAGCAGCCAGCTGTTGACTACAATGTGCAGAACTTTTACTTTCCAAATTTAACAAATATTAGAAGAGCGAAAATTACAATACAGGAAATACTATTCCATATAAAATCATTTCTGTATGATTATTATATGTAGAACTAAAGTATCTCAGGACAACAGTTATATTTTTAGCATCGTGCTATTCTGTGGGGTTTACAAATGTTTAAAAAAATAGAAAAGTAAGTTCAAGGTGTGTTACTTGAAAGCATATCCAAATGGGAGGAATGCTGGGAGATACAGTTCAGCAACATTTGTAGGAGCATATTATTCCCACCCTGTACTAAAGGGATGGTTCCATGGGGAGAAAGAGGAGGAAATTTTCTCTGTGTCTGTCTGCTCCTACACCTTTTGAAACCTGTTCAGCATGAGAGAGACAGTGCTAGAGGCTGGCCAAAGAAAAGGAGAATTGTCAAAGACTGCCTCATCCTCTTCCTCTGGCAAGAATGTCATGTATATTAGTCTTTCTTCCTCTCTCAGAAGGACATAAGATGGATTTTTGAGACTGAAAGTTGCTTATGCATTGAAAGAGACATACCTCACAAGATATCAAATCCAGACAACTTCTAAAACTACCTCAAACACATTAACTTACTGAAGTTTTGGAAGGCGGTGTGATCATCAACCAGTAATCGGTTTCTTGTGAACTGAGCTCTCGCAGTGGCAAAGTGCATTCTCCTATGGTTTTCTTCCTGGGAATCTGAGCTTGTACTTTGAGCACTAATTTTACAGTCTGTAGGAGTTGCAATTTAATCGCAAACACAAAGGTTTCCATAAATTCTATGTCCTAGAAGGAAATAATACTCCATTACAAAAACGAACTAACATTAAATTCTAATTCTCACAGGGGAGGGAAAGAAGAAGAGCAACCAGGGACCCAAGCTGCTGCTGAAAACCTCTTCTTCTCAGGGAAGAGGAGAAGATAGATGCACCGTTATCATGCTTGGATTCAAAGCTCTTTCTTCCAGTTTGCCAAAAGCCACTTGCCTAGTCACTAAGGAAGAAAAAGACCAGCTGAGCAGACCTCCATTGTCTCAGGGAATAGTTGCTACTGAGCTTAATTCCCCCCCCCCCTCCAACTTCTGTCTCCCCATCCTTTTTCCCTTGGATGTTGTTTCCTAGGCCATTATCATACTATAGGTTTGTTGCATGGTTGTACTGGCTTAGTTCTGTGTTTGAGCTTTCCTCATCACATGGCAGCTTGAAATGCACTGCATTTCCATTGTTACTGGATCACATCTTTTAATTGACAGAAAAATCCATCAATGGCCCCAATGTTACTGCTGTTCGGCTACTACTTCTGGTGCAATTGTTTCATTCTGCAGCAGTTCCAATATTCCAGCAGTCCTGTGGTGTGCATAGACATGGTTCTCTTCTTCTCCCCCTCCCTTTCCCCAGACAGTGTGAAGTCACTGTACTTCTGGTGTCTGGATAAAGAGCACAACATGATGCACAGGAACAGCTTTGCTTTTACTCTGCTCCCTGGTATTTTTTAAAAATTGTTCTACCATAATACTACAAGGCTTACGATAATATGCATATGGACTAACTTTGATATTTTAAAATGTGTCATTTTTTTAAAAAATGTTCAATATGTAAGGATAAACATACACTGGAAGCTTCTTTTGCCAAACACCTGAAATGAACTGGCTTGGGCAGCGTAAGGACTCCCTTGATGGAAATGTGAGGTTTTTCGCCACAGCTAGAGGACCAGCTCAGATCTTTGCACTGTAATGTTAAAAATTGAAATTCAGTTTATTCTACTAGTAACCAAACTGCTTGCCTTATTTTTGTTTTTCTTACAAAAATTAGGAACCAGCCTAAGACTAACAATCAAAACACATTTATGCAGAAGGAAACAAAGGCGTGAAGAAGTGAAAGGAAAGACAGGAAGGTTTCAAATGAAAGGTAAAGCCCTCTAGATTCTCCATAAAATTCAATGAATGAGGCATTGTAAAGGCATTCTGGTATTATCTGCTCTCTTGTTGTAATATGCAGTTCTCTGACCTAATAAAATCTGAAGAAACATGAAAAATACTTCTTGAGCTGAATCTGCACTGCAGAAATAATACAGTTTGACACTGCTTTAATTGCCATAGCTCAATGCTATGGAATTCTGGGGTTTGCAGTTTTGTGCTTTTTCTGTCGGAGAGCTCTGGTGCCACAAGCTGCACATCCCAGGATACCACAGCACGGAGTTATGGCAGTTAAAGAGGTGTCAACTGCATTAATTCTGCAGTGCAGATTCTGTCTTGATAATTCAGATTATTACCAGAACAAACAATATGGTTGCCAAACACACCATTTCCAACAGGTTATCTCTAAGATGCTGATAACACACAGGACTGTTTTATACACTGCTGCTGCAAAACACAGATTCCTGCTAGTCAGCATTAAATCAATGGATTGCAATATAAAACATGTCGTTTTTTAAATCATAAACTGGTACAAAAATACTGAACATATTACAAATTATGCTTACAGAGAGTCTGTGGCTCAGTGGTAAAATAGATGCATTGCACACATAAGATCCCAGGTTCAGTTCCTGTTATTTCTATTTAAAGGAATCTCAATTATCAGGGCTATCATTGAGGCAGCACTAGTTAGATCGAGAAGTGCTTTCACTTGGATGAATTTCTTTTAATCTGTTATATTTTCCACTATGACTAAAGCACAGATAGAACACATACATTCCTATGTCTGCTCAGAAGTAAATCCTGTTAAATCTAATGGTTCTAAATCCCAGACAAATCATGTAGAGTATTAACCCTTACAGAACAATTTTGCAGTGAGGGGGATTTTGTGGGTACATGTGCAGATGATAAATGTACATATAACAGTAAATTAAAACAAAAAAAATCATGAAAATGCTACAGAATATGATATTGACACAAGTACTTATAAAATGCAATAAAAACTATGAATACATTTTCACTCTTTTATTTCACCAAATTTAATTATCTATTTTTGTATGCTTTATCAGTCTTAACAGTAAGGTTTATTTCTCCCCATCTGCAAACTTTGCAGACTTTACTGGAATGTTTGCAGACTTTATTTGAATGAGATGTAGCACTGCAATCAATCTTAACTGTTCTGCAGTTAAAAGTAGGTGAAAGTGAAACCAGGGGCCTTTACAGAATGCCAGAAATAAAGCAACTTGAGGCCACTTTAACTGTCCTGGTTCATTGTTAAGGAATCCATGGGAACTGTAGTTTATTGTGGCACCAGAGCTCTCTGGCAGAGAAGGCTCAATGTCCCAGAAAAAATACAATTCCCATGATTCCCTAGTAGTGAGCCAGGACAGTTAAAGTGGCCTCAAGTTGCACTATTTCTGGCAGTCTGTAAAAGCCCTAGGGGAAGCAAAATTGATGTGGTCTCACTCTGTTTATCAGGAAACTGCTGAGCATTGGCTTTTGCAGGGAGTCATCCTTGCTGGTCTCACAGTAGTTCTTGTCTTTTGAAAAAGTAGCGTTTGGTGCATGAGTTAAATCTCTGCCTGATATCTCTAACATCACCAAAGAGAATCATGGTAGGATCAGTCCTTGAAATCTTGCTAGACATACTCACTCGCAAGATTGTGATCCAGATTTGTTCCACAGGAAGAAGATAACACACCTTCACATTAAGTCTGCCAAATTCTTTTTCATCACTTGACAATGTAATGGTATCTGGGGACAAGTCCAACAACTCTTTTAGACTTTGTTTTCAAAGACTGCAAAAATATTATTTAATTCAGTGAACTTTTTTTAAAAAAATGGGAACGGTCTCATTACTTCAGTGTTTCCACTTACAATTTATCACACACCTACCTTGTATTACTGCCAGGAATCATGTAATTTTATCTAAAAGGAAATACATGTTTTTGTACCCAGAAATGTTTTTGTCAACATTTCAACTATTTGTGATTCAAACCATGGAAAGTTTCTTAAAATTATATTAACAACATAATGGGTTGCTAACTGTTTTTCCTGTCAGAACTCTCTAACATTCTCCATGTGTCGTTGAGAGACCTGGAGAAAAGGATGGCATGAACAAAGGAGAAGGATCAGTATGTAGAGAGATCTTGTACTACCTTTGAGACTAAAGAAAGAAGTTGGCAGCATGAACTTTCGTAGACTTCAGTCTACTTCCTCAGAGAGGGATGGGTTGTGTGAGTTCATAGATGACCACTAAAACAACAACAATTGCAGGTAGGCAACTTTTCTTCTTCTTTGTGACTCACACATATGGGGGAATAGCAAGCTAAATTCAGTAAGGATGCTGGGCCATGCCAGGACTGACTACAGCACAACTCTACCAAATATGGCATCAGCTCAGGACTGAGCATCCAGTCTGTATTGAGACAGGAACGCAGATGGCTGCAGCCATATAGCTCCTCAGCAGATTTGCAGGAGATGAATCCCTCTGAGATACACCAATGAGGTGGCTGCTGTCTCTGCTGAGTGAGCTTCGAACCCTCATGGGAAAAGATTTCTCAGCAAGGGAGTGGGCAAAGTGGATGGCATTCACCATCTAGTGGGAAAGACATTGAGAGGAGATTGCCTCTAAATGTGGATACATAGGAGCATAGAGAGTGGTCTCTACCATGGTCTTCATGAGACAATTAGTAGTCATACCATGGGTCTCAATGATAATGATGTGAGTAATGATGCAAATACATGGGGTATGTGTCCCAGTAATAAAGTGGGAAATGTGAATGGTCTAAACAAATGGTCTGAATGGTCTGAACAAAAAGAACTGGGATTTGGTGGGAATGTTCATCTTATATACAATACTGCCTTGGTATCTACTGGGGTTTGGTTCCAGGATCCCCCATGGATATCAAAATCTGTGGATGCTCGTCTCATTAAGTTCAATGGTAGCGCAAAACGTTGTCCCTTATATAAAATGGCAAAATTAAGATTTGCCTTTTAGAATTTACAGTCGTCCCTCCCGATTCGTGGGGGATCCATTCCGGACCCCCCACATCAGAAAAATCACAAATATTCAAAGCTCATTGGTTAAAATGGGCGCACATGCCATTTTGTTCATCCTTGCTTGCCGTCCACAAAGGAATGAGACCGTAGACTCCAAGCCTGTGAATGGGGAGGGATGAGTGTATATATTTTTGGAATATCTTCAACCCCTGGATAGTTGAATCTGTGGATATGGAAGGATAACTGTACATGCATGGGGATGAGGTTATTGATAAACACAGCTCTAGAAACTTCCAAAGAGCTCCACACAGGCACAGAATGACCAATGTATGTGTTAGTCACAGAGACCATGAAGAAGAACCAATGCTCTTCCTAATTACAGCCTTTTCTGATCTGCTCTATCATTTGATCCAACATATTAGAGACAGTACTGTTCTTAGTACTTAATACAGACTCAGAACATTTTACTTAATTTTTTCCCCTTAATCCTGCATATTGTCAGCTACAACTCTTGGAATCACAAGAGAGTCTGAATAGACTTAGAGCAGAATAAGGCACTCAGAAAAAAAGTACATGATACATATCATTATTGTACTGATTTAAATTAGTGTCAGCAAATTTATATATCTGAATATGCTTCCATCTAAAGGACTGCTCCTACTGGCAGACTACAATGCAAGGAAAAGGGATGGACATTTTCTACTATAACATCTTCTACTATAAATATTTACTTATTAAAAGCATTTCTTTATTCCCTCTAAGTCTCCCAGGACTCCTAAGGTAATGCACAATAGATAAAAATATTCTTCAGTGCTCTCAATATCTGTGGATTTGCCATTCGCCGATTTAAACTTTTGTGGATGGCACGCTCTGTTGCTTTCAGTGGGTGCACATGCATGCGCCTGTCTCGCACCTGCCATTAAGAATGACAGGACTCGAGGTCCCACGTTTTTCCTTATTCATGAAAAGGGAGGTCCAGAACGGATCCTCCATGGATATAAAGAGGGCTGTATTGGCTTTTCATTTATTGGGAATTTTAAAGAGACACACACACAAACACACAGAGGATGATCCAACTATATAACTTTACTATGCAACTTTTCCACACATTTTATCCAGTAGTAAAATCCAGGAAGAAATTCAGCATGTGTTATTTCTGCATATTGGGACTGTGTATTTTTTTTACTTGAGGGGGAGGAAATCTACTTGGGTTTGAACCCTGACTGAACTCTAGCCTACTTTGTATCTTTCCCCACATACAACTGTTCTTTAAGGGGAATCTTGATGCTATCAGAAGACCAAGCACTTCCATTTGAAAGAAAGCTAGAAATAATAAAGGTAACAAAAACAAAAAATCTCACATTTTTGACTTGGAACTACTTGGAATTAGGGAGCCCTGGTGGCACAGTGGTTAAATGCCAATACTGCAACCACTCACTCACAGTTGCAAGGTTGTGAGTTCGCTACCAGTCAGGGGCTCCAGGGTTGACTCAGCCTGGCATCCTTCCAAGGTTGCTGAAATGAGTATCCAGCTTGATTGGGGCAATTAGCTTACACATTGTAAACCGCTTAGGGAGTGCTTAAGTGCACTGATAAGAGGTATAGAAATGTACTTGCTATTGCTAGCTACTGTCTCTGATAACAATCAAGAAAGTGCTTATGTTGATGGGACATAAACTTGAGAACTTTATAAAGAAACAGATAAACCTTAGAATCAGACTTTTCCCACTCTTGCTCTACAACATTCTTATTCCAAAGCTGATATTACAATTCATATATGCTCTAAAACATTGAACTCACAATTATGTGAAATCCTGAAAAAGCAGTAGGAATGGTCAGGCAGAACAGATCACAAGTTCCAAAAGGTGCAATCAAGGAAGCATACTAATTATCTCTGAAAAATCTCTGTAAACACAGTGTAGGGACTAAAATGGCGTCTGTCTTGGAAAGATTCAAAGGTGGCTTCTGCAGGTCTGAAGCCTCTCTTGGAAACAAATATCTATACGATTAGCTGTGACTTTGCATTGATCATATGCAGGCTCACCGTTTGTAGACTTGAGCTCACATGGACGGCAAGCCCGGGGGACAAAATGGCATGTGTGCCTTTGGAGCCACTACAGCGGCGCATGTGGGAGTGCATCACCATTGAAATCAATGGGACTTGAGGTCCTGCGGTTTTTCCTATGTGCTTGGTGGTCCAGAACGGATCCCCCGCATATACAAAGGGCCCACTGTATGTCTCTGAGAATGGCCTTGTACACACAATCTGTTTCCAGTAATGAAATGCACATATTTTCATATCATGTACAATCCAATTTACTGTCAGACTCAAAACAAAACAAGAAAATAGCATTTATTACCTAAACTCCTGTTACTACCTTGCGAGCCCTTCCTGGAGGAGGTGCTGCTTGGAACACTAGACACTGAGTCATATCTCTACAAAGAAAAACAAAAGCCTGATTAGTCAACAAGACCAAAGCATTGATTTAACATGATCTATCCAAATTCACCTGGTGTACCAATGGCAAGGAATAAGGAGTAAGAGCTATTAAGAAAGAGATTTGCTATTTCCCACCTGTAAAGCTACCAACAAGTGAGAGAAATTGCTGAACAAAGGTGTTTGACTACAATGTAGCTACAGTAAAGTTGTTTAAAACCCACTGAAGTCAGTGAGAACAAAGCAGCATTGACTACATAAAGGAGTACCATCTATACAGCAACATGAATAGCATCCAATTTCATATCATGGTACTCCCATAAATTTCCCCAACTATTTCCAAGCATCTCTAGGACAGCAAGGGCATTGAATTGGAAAGAAACCGAGGAAGTTTCATGTATGTGTGTTTATATGCCTGTATCATTAATTTCATTCATCACAAAAGTAGCTATAAATCAAAATAACCAATAGAATTTCAGGTGTATTTTGGTATCCAGGTTAAATATTGGACAGTCTGACTGAAAATCCATTTCCAGTTTTCCTCAAACACATTTAAGTATCTGCCTGATATCCAAGAAGTGGGGTGACCAATACTTATACTTTTTAAGCATTTCAGAATTTGTTGAGTCACTTAAGTTATAATCAGAAGATGTCAGTTTTATAATTAAAAACATATCCTCTCTTTTTCCAGTCCATATCATAACAATTTCTGACAAAATGTTTATTCTAGTTAAATACTGACATTAGCTGCCAAATACTTTGCATTTGGAATTTTTGCTAACACAGCCAATTATGAAATGCATTTATAACTAGCAGAGCAGAACTTTAAAAGAAGACTATAAAGTAATTCATTAGCCACACAAAATTCTTAAAATTACTTGGATTTTTAAACATTTTAGATATTACTGTATATACTCATATATAAGTCTAGAAATTTTAGGGGGGGTTGCAGACTGCCAGAAATAGTGTGAATTCAGTCCACTTTTAGGGTTAGGGTTAGAGTTAGGGAACCATGGGAACTGTATTTTATTGTGGCATCAGAGTTGTCTGACAGAGAAGGCTCAATGTCTCAGAAAAATAACAGTTCCCATGATTCCCTAGCACTAACCCTAACCCTAAAAGTGGACTGAATTCACACTATTTCTGGCAGTCTGCAACCCCCCTTAGTCAACAACTGACTCCCAAAACTTGTGTCAACTTATCCACAAGTCAATGTAACTGCTGTCCTTTAACTCTTATCAAAAAAGGAACCATGTCCTTCTCTGAGCAGAATGGCAAAAGGCAAAACCTTACTCCGTCTTCAGAGAACCTAAAAGAAGCACAAACCCCTCTATTCTCTCCTCCACAGTGCTGCTTCTGACCTTTTTGAATGCCTGGACAGGAAAATGGTGGTGATGGCAGCTCTCTGGTACTTCTCTGAGTGCTGAGAGGAATTGGGCTTTGAAGAATTTGAATAAGACATCTGTGTATGTTTGTCAGCTTTTCTGGGTTAAAACGGGGCAAAGATACCACGGTAAAGTTAAAGGCTGTAATCACTGCTAACAAGTCACTATTTTCTTTTCTTTGCTTTTTCATCATTTTGACATGTCTATCTCCACCTGTGCCTAGTTGCCTCTCCAACACATTGCACAGCCACCATTTACTGTAGTTCCCTCCTCATACATCTAGCCTTTAGGGTACCTGCTGCAATTTTGTAAGTTCTCCAGCATTGTTTTCCTTTGCTTTGTCCTTTACATCTTTTGTTACATGCCCCTAATTTTTACTCTTAATTTATCCACGAGTCATATCAAAATCCATAATTCTGGCCCCAAAACCTGCCTTCAGTCTACACACAAGGTCAATTTATCGTCAAGTATATACAGTAGATGAATGTTGCACAAGAAAACAACACATTTCTGGATAAGCATAGCCTTTCTGGCTCTTTGTGAAAAAAGTTAGGAAATGTAAGTAAATAAATGAGAAGAACTTGCCTGTATAAAGCGGTGGGGTGGACTGGTAAGATCAAACATAGAATGGCTTAGAGAGGATGAGCCTGGCAATGTGCTGCTCCGCAAGTCACAAACTAAAAAGAGGAATAGAAAGGAGATCACTTGTTCAAATTTCAGGAACAACACAGACAGCTGCACTATTTATACCAGAATGCAGCGGACTTCATAGTGTTAAGAAAGAAACAAAAGAAACATTCAGAAACAAAAGAACTGTGGGTCTAATGCAGATCAAAATTACTCAGAATTTATGGGGCACAATCAAGGTGGCAGGTCTCACTGTGCTAGCCCCATTAGAATCATAGAATCATAGAGTTGGAAGAGACCACAAGGGCCATCCAGTCCAACCCCCTGCCATGCAGGAACTCCCAATCAAAGCATCCCTGACAGATGGCCATCCAGCCTCTGCTTAAAGACCTCCAAGGAAGGAGACTCCACTACTCTCCGAGGGAGTGTGTTCCACTCTTGAACCGCCCTTACTGTCAGGAAGTTCCTCCTAATGTTGAGGTGGAATCTCTTTTCTTGCAGCTTGCATCCATTGTTTCGGGTCCTAGTCTCTGGAGCAGCAGAAAACAAGCTTGGTCCCTCCTCAATATGACATCCCTTCAAATATTTAAACATGGCTATCATATCACCTCTCAGCCTTCTCTTCTCCAGGCTAAACATCCCCAGCTCCCTAAGTCATTCCATTAAAATGAATGAAAGCCACACAAATTCATATGGTAGTTCTTTGATGCAATTCCCATTCACTTCCCACTGATACAATTATTTTAGTTCTATTGAGAGTATGCCCTTCTCAAATAGCATGTTAGTTAATTCTTCTCAAGCAAAGTGAACTAGTTGCAGAATAAAAGAATATAATGGAATCTTGTGGTATCTATGTTAAATTTCCTATGCATTGTTCATAGAGGCTTCATAATCTGCCAGAAACCCAGACTAAGTAAAAAATACAATAACAACAACATTAAACTAGTATCTGTTGACCTTTCATAACACCCCAAATCTGCTACCCAAGGCATCCACTTCACTCTGCCTAATCACGCAGATGGACCTCTTCATCACCTTTATGCTTTCTCATTTAAGTGCTGATTAATTTTACTGTAGACCCATTTTGTGTGGAAAAGGTCACAACCAATGGAAATGGTTACAATAGATGTTCAACATTTATTTCTGCTCCTATTTTATTATTCACTCATTTATCTATGAATGAGTTATTCTGTACACAGCACTCTCACTGTGATGTATATAATTATAAAACAAACCTCAGTAACTTTCAACCACTATTCTAGCTGCTTCTAGTGTAACTGTATGTTTTACAATTCTTGCTATGTCACTTCATGTACAAAATCTCCAAGCTGCATCATCACAATCACACAATTTTAATAAAGTTGAGAGAGAGAGGCTCCAAAAAGCTGCATAGGGACTTTGAAGCTAGCTCATTCACACCTAAAAACAGCACCATATTCTGGACCACATGGTCTCATGTCAATTTATTCCATCTGCAGGGAGTAAACAGAGGTTCAAAATACTGTGTAATACTGCAGCTTTATTTTTTACCTGACCCATACAGTCTCCTACTGTCCAATTTTTCTGGGCGACATCGAGCCAACTCTGGGGAAACAGGAGGTGGCTGCTGGTGCATATAGAAAGGGTTATAGACCACATCAACAAGAGGTCTCTGCTGGTATGTGCTGGAAAGTTCTGTTTTTCGGTCACCAAAAGATGTAATTACAGTACCTGCGAATAATTATTTATATTATTAGACAATTCAGCATTCACTAAAATGTTGTGTAATATGTGTGGCTGAAGGTCACCACACAGACTCAAAAAGCAAATGTTTCCTTTTCCTAGGTTGCATGTCTGTGTAAAGGTCAGCAGCTGTACTGGAAAACAATCCTGTAAAAATAAAAGAGTTTCCTGGATCTAAAAGCTTCCATTGAGTATTCATATGCAAAATATCATGCACTTTATAAGATAAAAACATAGCAATGATAAGTACATTACTCTGCATATTTATCCACCTCTGCAGAGTGTTAATGCCTTGTAACATATTGTCCTGACCAGACAAGAAGTGTGTGATGGGAGGACTGGACAAGAGTTAATGACTTGAGGCAGTAAGACTCTGTATCTCAGTATTCTTACAGAAAGGAATATAGCAATCTTCTGAATGGCTGAGCATTCTTAGAATCATAGAGTTGGAAGAGACCACAAGGGCCATCCAGTCCAACCCCCTGCCATGCAGGAACTCCAAATTAAAGCACCCCCGACAGATGACCACCCAGCCTCTGCTTAAAGACCTCCAAGGAAGGAGACTCCACCACACTCTGAGAGAGTGTGTTCCACTGTCGAACAGCCCTTACTGTCAGGAAGTTCCTCCTAATGTTGAGGTGGAATCTCTTTTCCTGGAGCTTGCACCTATTGTTCCGGGTCCTAGTCTCTGGAGCAGCAGAAAACAAGCTTGTTCCCTCTCAACATGACATCCCTTTAAATATTTAAACAAGGCTATCATATCACCTCTTAACCTTCTCTTCTCCAGGCTAAACATCCCCAGCTCCCTAAGTCGTTCCTCATAGGGCTTGGTTTCCAGACCCTTCACCATTTTAGTTGCCCTCCTTTGGACACACTCCAGTTTCTCCACATCCTTTTTGAATTGTGGTGCCCAGAACTGGACACAGTATTTCAAGTGAGGCCTGACCAAAGCAGAATAGAGTCTTGAATCTAGTACTTTTGTTCTACAGTATAATTTATTTATTTCTCATAGCAATGTCAAGAAAAGGGAAAGGAAACCACTGGCCTGCAGTTCTTCCAAATCTGGCATTTGAAGTATATGATGTATGTCTCTCTTCCAACCCCATCCCTCAAAGCCCCACCCCTGTGGATGTCCCACATCTTTCTCATCATCCCATAAGCCAAATGGGAAGCCTAGCTGTTATATTCAATTTAAATAACAGTAGGGGACCTTTAATTCTCTCCAGTGTGAGAAAGCACAGTGGACAGAACTTTCAAAAACCATAGTACCAGCTGTAGCAAGACTCCTGTAGACATTGTTTGGGTATCTTCAAAAACTGGAGCGTGTCCAGAGGAGGATGACTAAAATGGTGAAGGGTCTGGAAACCATGCCCTATGAGGAATGACTCAGGGAATTGGGTATGTTTAGCCTGGAGAAGAGATGGTTAAGAGGGGATATGATAGCCCTGTTTAAATATTTGAAAGGATGTCATATTGAGGAGGGAGCTAGCTTGTTTTCTGCTACTCTAGAGAACAGGACCTGGAACAATGGATGCAAGTAACAGAAAAATAGATTCCACAACATTAGGAGGAACTTCTTGACAGTGAGAGCTGTTCAAGAGTGAATCACACTCTCTTGGAGAGTGATGGAGTCTCCTTCTTTGGAGGTCTTTAAACAGAGGCTGGATGGCCATCTGTCGGGGATACTTTGATTTTGAGTTCCTGCATGGCAGGGGGTTGGACAGGGTGGCCCTTGTGGTCTCTTCCAACTCTATGATTCTATTATTCTATATGGGGAAGGCAAAGAGAGAGTAATGCCAAGTATATGAGTATAACACCAACACAAAGTGCCACTAAGCACTGAGGCTGGGGAGCCAGTGATCTCAAGGGCATTGCCACTACGTGACATTACCCAAGCTGAGGATGTGACCTGGGACCCACACTGACTCCCTATCCCAGCATAGATTATCACTTTCAAAATAATGTGACTTATCACCAACGGGATACAGTCGCATTTCAATTTAATAACGGGTGCTATCACACAGAGCTGAGGTTGGGTGACTGCAACTTGCATGCAGCCCAGATCCCAGCCATGCTTAGCCAGCCACTTTTCAAAAACGGCAAGCTCCCATTTTTGAAAAGCGGACAGCTAAGTGTGGCTGGGACTTGGGCTGTATGCAGATTGCAGTCGCTCCGCCTTGGCTGCGTGCAATAGCACCTGCTATTAAATCAAAATGTGACTGTATCCCATCAGGGATAAGTTGTATTATTTTGAATGTGATCATCTCCATAATTAAATATATCTTGCACTAAAAACTGAAACCAATTATATACAAGAGTACATGTACTTCTGCAAGAGCTATAGCTCAAAGATTATGAAATCAAGACATTTGAAATAAGGCATGTATACTAAGGGCATGCTAGGGCTTGGTTTTTCAAATGTATTAATTACATTATATTAATTATATTATAATTAATATTATATTAATATTATATGCAGTACCACTGGCCGGTAGGCATTCCTAACTAGGTCTGCAGCTGATACAGTTTGAAGCCAGGGTGAGCGGTTTGAAGGAGTTATAGGGCAGCCCCCTCTACAGTCGGGGACCTCCTACTCAGAAGTATGAAGTAACAACTTCACTCTCAGGAGTAATTGTTCACCATAGCACTAAGTATGCTTCATGGTTCTAATCAGATGTTGATCTAGTCATAAAGGCCAAAATCTTATTGGTGACTTATGCTTGGAGTTATACAAGCTTATGTCCTTTTTTGAATGCCTTGCAAGGAGATATTCCTCCTTTCACCCTCTCACAGAAGGCATATTCCAAATTCTGGAGTGTTATGCACAGCCATTTCATACTGAGGGGCTGGTAGTGGGTGGCACCATAGCTATTTAGTGGCTGGATGAGCAGGAGCTGCCCCAGCAGTGTTTGGCTACAATTGGAGAAGGGACTTGATATCCTTCCATATCACTGGAGATATGAGAAGGTGATACCAGTTATTTCTGCCAAGCTGCAGAACTGTAATCACATGCTGCCTGGACACCTCCTGCCCTCACCCAGCCAGTAAATGGCTACTGCAGTACATTTCAGCATCTGAAAGCTGCCTTCTAGGATTAGGGATGCAGAAGTACAAATGTGGAGCATTATGCTCCCTCTACATGTAGGATTGTTGTTGTTAACTGCCTTCGCATTAATCTTGACCCATGGCAACCCTGCTGATGAGACATCTCCAGGCCCCCATTCTCTACTGCTCTGCCCAGCTCCTGCAAACTCATATTTGTGGTCTCTTTAATAAAATCCATCCATCTAGCATGTGGCCTTTCTCTTTCTACTTCCTTCTACCTTTCCCAACATTATTGTTTTTTCCAACAATTCATGCCTTCTCATGATGTGCCCAAAGTATGACAGTCATCTTAGCCTCCAGGGATATTTTTGGCTTGATCTGTTCTAGGACCCATTTGTTTGTCTTTTTGGCTGTCCATAGAATCCTCAGCACTCTTCTCCAGCACCATCTCTCAAATGAGTTAATTTTCCTTCTATCTTCTTTCTTAACTGTCCAGCTCTCACATCCATACATGGTAATAGGGAATACAATGGCTTGTATGATTCTGACTTTTGTGCTGAGTTGTATGTCTTTGCATTTTAGGATCTTTTCTAGTTCTTTCATAGCCACCCTCCCCATTCTTAATCTTCTTCTGATTTCCTGGCTGCAGTCCCCATTCCAATAAATGTTTGATCCCAGATATGAGAGCTCTTTTACTATTTCTATTTCCTCATTGACTAGTTTGAATGTGTGTAAGTTCTCTGTAGTCATTATTTTGGTTTTCTTTATGTTCAACAGTAAGCCTGCCTTTGCATTTTCTTTTTTGAGCTTCCTTAGTAGGTGTTCCAGGTCTGTGAGGTTTTCTGCTAGTATTATGGTGTTGTCAGCATATCTCATATGATGTAGGATGCCATCCAATATATCCAGCTCTGGGAGCTCTATTAACTTTGCTTGAAGGCTTTGTTGTATCAAGCAAAAGGCCATCACAACCCTTACAACGCCAGATAATTTTGCTAGTGAGTATGCCCTTCCTGGGAATTACAATGAATGGTTTTCACGGACAAGCTAGATATACAGAAGGCAACTTTAAACCATGGCATCATAGTAAGACAAATTTGAAAGACAGTGACCATAGTTTCCCAGTTCAAACATTAACAGACAGAGGTTGGATGAGCATCTGTTGGGTGCTTTGATTGTGAGTTCCTGCATGGCAATGGGGTTGGACTGGTCTCTTCCAACTCTATGATTTTATGACTTTAGGAAGCTATGGTTAATAGTTGTTTCCCAGCTTGTTTCCCATGTGTGTGAAAAAAAGAACTTGTTGGTGCATGAAGTCTGCCCATATTCTCATCATATTAAGCAGAAATTTGATTAGTGCCACTTTTGAAGTAATATGTGATTAGTCAATGTGATTAGATATCTTCTAGCAAAATATGTGAGAAAAAGGAGCAATTAATTTTTTTAATGTTATAAACTAGTAGATGCAGTGCGTCTTTTTGATATATGAACTTAATTCTGCGGTCTACCTTTTTAATTCCAGAACTGTTACAACTTTAAAAGTTATTTTACACTACAAGGGCTAACATTTCCAGCACCACAAAATGCCAGTTTTTTTGGTTTTTTAAGACTTTAAGCATTGCTTATTAAACATCCTGGCTTGCACAACATTCCTTGATCTGAGTCCCTGAAGAGCAAACATTGCACAATAAGATACTGTTTCCTCATCCAAAGGACTCTGGTGGGGGGGGGGGGGAAGAGTCTATAGCCAGGAGCTTCAAAAGGGGGACAAAACAACACATTGTCAGGGGAACCTTATCTATCTGAAATAAGACCTCGGCTCTACTTTCCAATCCAGATCAGGCAGTGGAAATAACAGCTGGAATCTAATGATGGTCTGGATTGTCTGAATGGTTTATTTAAATGTTCCTGGAATAAACACCCTAACTTGCTTCAAGTGCTTATTGGCTTGCACTTGAAGTTAAACCAGCTTTCATTATGAGATAACAGGTTACCCAAATAGCAACACAGTGTTTGCTTTTAGTCTTGAGAAATGTATGTAGAGCAGAAATTCCTTAAAGCCACAGAGTGACATACTATCTGAAATAATAAGCAGGAGTCAATGGCTTCTAACAGGAGCAGGCAGACTTTAGGCTTGCACATGGTACTTTCATTTTCCCCATGAACCTTATGATTTTCTACCCAGAACCTGGAAGAAAATGCATACATTTAGAATTAAAGAAATCTGAGCCTACAAATTTGTTTCAGCATCAAAACTAATACAAGCTCACTACTTTCAAATGCATAATGCTGCTGGTAAATCAATTCATTTGAAATGTGGTGTTGAAGAAAAGTTCTATGGATATCATGAACTGCTAAAAAGACAACTAAATGGTTCCAAAAGCAAATCAAGCCTGAACCCTCCCTAGAAGCCAAGATGACTAAAATGAGATGGCCATATAGTACTTGGAAATATCATGAAAGGACATGACTCATTAGGAAAGGAAGTAATACATGGTAAGGTAGACAGTAGTAGGGAAAGAGGATGACAGCATTACAGTTGACAGACTCATGGCCTTGAATCTGCAGAACCTGAGCAGGGCTGTTGATGATACTGTGACTTGGAGGTCTCCGATTCACAGGGTCACCATAATTCGAAGCCAACTTAAGCAGTTAACAAACATCCCTCACTTTCTTCATATCAGCTCTGTGATTTAGGGGAGGTAGGGACATCATTTTGTTGTTGCTGTTGTAAAACAACTGGGAATCATAAACCCTTGCCACTCCACTGCAAATCACCCATCAGGAAATCTGGGTATTCCTTCTGCAAGCTTAAGTCATTTCCAGGCTGACTTAAACAAGCTAGAATTAATGATGATTAGGCAAAAACTGCTAACTTGAAATAGCAACTCTTATCATATACCTTTGAAACAATATAGGATATACAGTGGTCCCTCCACATTCACTGGGGTTAGGGGAACAGGACCCCTGTGAATGTGGAAAAACTGCAAATAACAAAACATATGTTTTTACCTGAGAGAACACCTCTCTAGGTATCTCCAATTCCTCCAGTGCAACTCTGTGGTCAACATCTGCCAGACACTGACCATAGAATTGTGCTGGAGGAATTACAAATGCCTAGTGGAGTGTTCTCTCTAGGAATCTGTAGGTCCTTCAGTGCGACTTTTTGTTAAAGTTGACCATAGAGTTTCACTGGAGGATCTAGATATTCCTAGAGAGAACATAGTAATAAAATCCGTGAATAATCAAATCCACAAAAGTCAAATCTGCAAATGTGGAGGGACAACTGTAACTCCCACTATATAAACATACTTTTATAAATGTACCAAAAGATAGTCTGCAAAAAAACTGCTTTAATTTCATACTGTTCTTTTCCATTTTTTTTTTACCTTGAATTCCTCCAAGGTGTGAATTACCAAGGTTCTTGGGTTGGACATAGGCAAGTTTGAACTGAGGAACCACAAAAGGCACTTCCCTGCCACCTGGAGGGAGCTTGGAAAGAAGATAATCTTCTGAACACCCAACTTGCCGTTTCACTGACACGGAAGACAAAGGCGGTTTCTCCACAATATTTGATCTATATTTGGCTGTGAGCTGAGACTCCTGCTCCAGAGAGGCTGTTATTTAACATAAAAGCATAACAAACACATTCATTCTTGAGTGAACAGTCTGAAATGGTCTTTTGTATTTTAACAGGATTAGAAATGAATAGGTTTTTCCATCCTGCTGATTGTATCCAGAGTAAGGGAAAAATGGATAGTAAGTATCTTGACAACAATCAAATTGGTTTAAAGTACTGTTTCCAGTTTCTTAGCACAGCTGACTCAGAATTTTTTTAGGTGACAATTAAAAGGTGATTAAAGTTTTAGAAGATGAATACTAAATATTACGTAACTCAAATAACACAAATACAAACCATCACAGAATACAGAGGATATTTAACTCAAGCATGAATAATTAAACCTAGTAACTTGGGCAAGCAAATATAGTTCTACATAAGCCACTATCTCATACACACAGAATACATTCTGCTTGTCACAGACCGACATTCTGAAATTATCACAAGGCAAGTGGACAACAAAATACACATTGCAAGTAATCACCAATTCCAATACATGGTGTAAACAATTGCTGCATTAATATTAGGGCTTACTAAATCAAAGGAGTTTTAATCAATTAACTGATTAATCAGTCAATCAAATCTGTATACAATCGCAGCAATTAAAACAAGAGCTATGACAAAGAAAACATATTCTCAATGTCTGTTCGTAGTGAATATATTATGTTGTAGTAGGTGCTCTTTCACAAGAGGCATTTCGTCTTCTGTAAGAATGAAGTAAAATTCCTTTCCTAACGAGATGCCTGCCATCTGCTATTTAAATATTTTTAAAGTAGTGGAGAAATGCCTTATTTATTAAACAAATCAATTTATCAATATAGGCTTGAAGCCCTACATTAATATTCTTTATTCCCGAGAATGATATATTGTGAGATCACAAATTGATTTTCACACATTTCATACTAATATTATTACTTTTTTTTTAAAAAAAAAGAAGAAGTTTGGACTCATGCCTGAAGTAACAGCATGAAGTATTTAACATTGACTTAACTCACCATCATGCTTTTCTTTCCCAATATACAGACAGCCTCTGCAACAGTTTTTGATGAATTCTTTTGCCATTACGGCTTCTAACACAAGGTGGAATACATAGATCCAAACTAGATATCAGCCCTGAAAATAAAACATCACATCGGATCAGATATAAGGAAATTTAGATGAAATCTTTTGCCTTCTTTTAAAAAGTATTTTCCTAGGTGATATACTGTTAGTGCAGTGCTAAGACAGAGGGAGAGAAGGGCAGGCAGCTCCATCAGGCCTAGCCCAGAGTAAGAAAAAGAGCCCTCCTTCCAGCCCATTTGCCAGAGCCCTGGCCCCAGAAGGAAAGAAGGGCCACCGAAATTGATCCCTTCCCCACTACCATTCCCTTCTCCTTTTATGTCATGTATTTTTAAATTGTATGCCTGAGGGAAGGGAACTGTCTAATTAAAAAATTGTAAGCCACTCTCTGGCTGAAGAGTGGGGTATAAATACTCCAAATAAATAAATAAAGACAACAATGTTCTGAATAATACATTAATATCATTTGGTACATTGGGAGCACTGCTGGGACCACTCTAATTATCTTAGTTAAACTGAAACATTTAAAACTAAAACATTTAATCTCATGTTCAGGTCAATTTAGAGCCATAATACACACTTCAAAAATATTAAGCATTTTCATAAATCTAAAACAGTACTGTAGACATATAAATCATCCAAAAACAGTAACTAATGAGTACTAAACTTGACCAATCTCACCTCTGACTTGCCCTTAAAAATAAGATCTTGTAGTCTTTTGCAAAAACCATTAGTAACATATTTTGTAATCAATCAATTTTATTTACGATCAATTCATCAAATAATAACAGACAAACCAACAACAATTGTCATCATAATAGACACAAATAAACACTAAAATAAACCGCCAAATTACGTAATGCATAATATTAATAAAAATTAATATTCATATTAATATTAAAATTAAATTAATATTAAAATTAAAATTCAATTCAAATTAGAAATTGTATTATAAATTATATTATTAGGAAAAAAATTACCAATATACATTCCTTGTAAAATATAAATTATATTGTGATTTTAATCTAAACATTAATAAATTTATAATAATTAGTAACATATTTTGTATATAAAAAAGACTATTTCACAGCAGTGGGATGGCCACCGGAGTGCTCTGAAACATTCATATCTTCTTCTCAGTTCATGTGCAGGATAACCAATGAAGATTTTAACTGGCAGGGGAAAGAATGGATCAGGGGACATACTCCTGTAGGCATGCAGATACATACCTCATAGCCATTCTACTTTAGTCCTCACAGTAGGTGTTCACTCCCCTATCCAACTCTAGGGAATTCCAGTCTTGAAAACCAGAATACAATATGGAGAGTAGGCAAATTATACATGGAAGAAACAGTAGCTTGAACCTCAGCAGAATCATGGAGTCATAGAGTTGGAAGAGACCACAAGGGCCATCTAGTCCAGCCCCTCCGCTATGCAGGAACTCACAATCAAAGCATCCCTGACAGATGGCTATCCAACCTCTGTTTAAAGACCTCCAAAGAAGAAGACTCCACCACTCTCTGAGTGTGTTCCACTGTCGAACAGCCCTTACGGTCAGGAAGTTCTTCCTATTGTTGAGGTGGAATCTCTTTTTCTGTAGCTTACAGGAAGCCCTGTAAGCCCTGGTGGTGCAGTGGTTAAATGCTTGTACTGCAGCTACTCACTCATAAACCACAAGGTTGTGAGTTCAATACTAGCCATGGCTCATCCTTCCGAGGTTGCAGAAATGAGTACTTAGCTGTTGGGGGGCAATGAGCTTACAGTTGTAAACTACTTAGACACTGCATAGCATGGTATGAAGCAATATATAAATGAAGCTGCTTTGCTTTACATCCATTGCTCCCGGTCCTATTCTCTGGAGCAGCAGAAAACAAGTTTGCTCCATCCTCAATATGACATCCTTTCAAATATTTAAACAAGACTATCATATCACCTCTTAACCTTCACTTCTCCAGCTTCAGCTTCTGAACATACCCAGCTCCCCAAGTTGCTCCTCATAGGGCATGTTTCTAGACCCTTTACCATTTTAGTTGCCCTCCTTTGGACATGCTCCAGAAGCTAAGGAAAGATAATTTTATATTTGAACACATGCATTTTATATAACAGAAGAATGAAGAAGGGCCTACTATTGGAGCCTTAACAGTTAACAACTTGCTTGGTCATCACAGGAGACCACTCTCTTTTTCTAGGTCCTTTCCCTTCTACCAGCGCAGAACCCAAGCAGGTTAGATGCGTGATGGATCACAACAGTATAGGGGTATAGAATAGATGAAGTATCATTCTAGCCCTCTATTACCAACTTACTCAGTAGAAAGCAAATATATTGGTTAAATGACTAAGAAAATAGAAGTATGTATTTCTGTACTAGGCATGGAGTGGCGTATTCTCTTCTGAAGCCACCATAGAAATAACGGCTAGAGTGGATTTATTTACATAACTGTGCTACTGTTTGAAAACGTGTTTTGGTATATCACAGAAGATACTATAGTACAGTCGTCCCTTTCGATTCACAGGGGATCCATTCCAGACCCCCCTGCGAATCGGGAAAATCACCAATATTGGAACCCCATTGATTACAATGGAGGTGTGCTTATGTATGTGGCGCTGCGCACGTGCCTCAGGCACATGCACCATTATGTTCTGCCCAGCTTGCCATTTGCGAAGGATCAAGACCATGGATGGCGAGACCGCAAATTGGGAGGGACGACTGTATATACACATGTGAGCTTCCTCTATATTATTAACCTACTTCCTTTATAAAATTGTGACTGAGATAATTCATTATTATTATCATTATTATTATTAGATTTGTTCATTATCTGGTGCTATCATAAGCAATATTTAACTGTGGCAGAACTGGAAGGGGCAGGCAATCCTGGAGGCTCCCTATATACCCCTCAAACCAGTCTTGTGAAATTAGGAAACTCACTAGAGACATTTTGGAGCAATGCAGAAAACTGCACTGGGGAGAAGACAAGAGGACATTTTTGAAGGGACTGTCAATGGAGTGTTGAATTTAGCTCCATATAGCCTTCTTTCAGATTTCCCATGTGTCCACTTTCCTTGTTTAATTCTTTGCATGCTACTCTTTTTATGCCCTACTCTAAGTCAGAGACCCATTTGTATATGGATCTGGGTCTTTCACAGAACTGGAAAATATTAACGGTGGCTTATGACAACTGGACACAATGAAAATGTGATATCTGGTTTTGTTTTTCTAGAGAGACTAGAACCAGTAGCGTCCCTGGTGTTGGTGTCACCTGATGTGGGGAGAGCATTGGTAGGGCCATTTGGGGTCTGGTGTGGCTGCAACCGCACCGGAGTCCAGACAGAAGGCACTGCCACCCCTGCAGGCTCTGCCTCTTGAGTTGGCAGTGCTACAGCCTCTGGAGGGCCATTTGAACTCTGGAATGGCTGCAGCCACACTGAAGCCCAAACAGAAGGCACTGTCCCCCACCCCTAGCAGCAGCCGCTGCTGAAGGGGACAGTGTTGTGACCTCCAGGGGGCCATTTGGGGTCCGGTGTGGCTGTAGCTGCACTGGAGCCCAAACATAAGGCACTACCTCCGCAGCAGCCTCCAGTGATGGAGGGGGCAATGCTATGGCCTCCAGAGTGCAGCTTGGGGTCCAACATGGCTGCTGGGCAAACAAGAAAGGGACATAACACCTTTTCCTGTTCACCCAGCAGTTATGCCAGTTCCTACTGCTCCACTGGATGTATACTCCCCTCTGGGGTGTCACTTGGTGTGGGCACTGCTCCTGCACCCCTCTAATTATGCCACAGACTAAACCAGCATCAATGCCTATCCAAAATCCTAGTAGCCAAATCATTTACACAGATCAAGCACACAGCACCATATAGAAACTCTATGGAAAGCCTTTTAATCTTCATTTCAAAATATCTGATGAAAATTGTGACACCAAAACAAACACCCAGGAACAATAAGCCGAAGTTGAAACTGATAGCTCAGTTTGAACAGAGGCTGGTAAATGGTTGGGCACCTGCTGGAGAAAAGCCTAATATATCATCAATTCTCTTCAATTATAAGGATATAGGAATTCACATTAAAAAATGCAAATGTAAGAAAACAAAAATTTCAAAAGTTTTAGATGACATACACACAACCTCCACATTGGTATTTAAAATAAAGTATTCAAAGTACATACAAAGATCCCATATAAATATAGACATTTCAGAGGCATTTTAATTCTGAAGTCTTGTTCAGTGGCTTTATTATGACTGTCACTTCAAGTCAACAGAGTATATATATTTTCAGGATATTAAATCATATAAATTAGTATTGCTCATTTGAATACTGCTAAAACCCTGTATTTCTGCATCATGTTTACTAATGCCTACTTTTTCAACCTACCTATATTCCTCTATATTTGGGGGGAGGGATTGTCTTACTAAATTTGCATTTTTTATGTCAGTTCATATGTAGCTGATGAACATCTAATGAAATTGTAGCCTAGTGGAGGGTCTACTGCTGACCAAAGATGCTAGGACATTTGTTGTTAACTGCCCTTGAGTCAATCTTGACTCATGGTGACCCTATGGATGAGACATCTCCAAGACCCCTTGCCTTCCAATGCTCTCCTTAAATCCTGCAAACCCATAATCATGACCTCCTTAATAGAGTCCATCCATCTGGCATGGGGCCTTCTTCTTTTCCTACTTCCACCTTCCCCAACATTATTGTCTTTTCCAGTGAGTCCTCCCTTCTCATGATATGTCCGAAGTACGACAGCCTTAGTTTGGTCATCTTGGCTTCCAGGGAGGTTTCTGGTTTGATCTACTCTAGGGCCCATTTGTTTGTCCTTTTGGCTGTCTATGGGATCTTCAGCACTGTTCTCCAGTACCACATCTCAAATGCATTGATTTTCTTCCTTTCATCTTTCTTAACTGTCCAGCTCTCACATCCATACATGGTAATACGGAATACGATGGCTTGTATGATTCTAACTTTTGTGCTGAGTTGTATATCTTTGCATTTTAGAATCTTTTCTAGTTCTTTCATAGCCACCCTCCCCATTCTTAGTCTTCTTCTGATTTCCTGACTGCAGTCCTCATTTCTATCAATGCTTGATCCCAGGTATAGGAATTCTTTTACTATTTGTATTTCTTCATTGTGTAGGAAGAACATGTGAAGGTCCTCGGTGGTCATTCCCCCCCCCCCCTTTATGTTCAGCATTAAGCCTGCCTTGCACTTTCTTCTTTGATCTTCCTTAGTAGGTGTTCCAGGTCTGTGAGGTTTTCTGCTAGTATTATGGTGTCATACGTTGATATTCCTTCCTCCTATTTTCACTCCTCCTTCTTCTGTGTCCAAGCCTGCTTTTCTTATACGTTCTGCATACAAGTTGAATAGATAGGGTGAAAGGATGCAGCCTTCTCTGACTCCCTTGCTATTCTGTTTCTCCATGTTCTGTTCTGACAATAGCTTCTTGTCCTGAGTACAGATTCCTCATCAGGACTATCAGTCTACATGGGGCTACTCTTGTGCTTCGTTCGGAAACTACAGTTAGTACAGAATATGGCAGCCAGATTAGTGTCTGGAACATCCAGGAGGGACCATATTACTCTTGTTTTAAGGTCCCTCCACTGGCTGCCCATAAGTTTCCGGGCCCAGTACAAGGTGTTGGTTATCACCTTTAAAGCCCTAAATGGCTTGGGTCCAAACTATCTCAGGGACCGCCTTCTCCCTTATAATCCTCCCCTCACACTCTGGTCCTCTGGGAGGAATTTGCTGCAGCCACAAAAAGCTACGCTCACGGCTACCTCCCAGAGGGCTTTTTCTGTTGTTGGCCCCAGATTGTGGAATGACCTGCCGGATGAGATCCGTCAATTGACATCTTTGGTCAGCTTTAAAAAGGCTGTCAAGACAGATCTCTTCTGGCAGGCTTTCCCAGGATAGATAGTCCCGGCCTCAGGAACCCCTCTCTTAAGATGGTTCTGGGGCTTCATCTGTTAATTAAGTACTGCCGTCGCTTGCTGAATTTTTTAAAAAAATTATTGTTATATTGTATGTTGTAGTTTTAACTTCGACTGATTTAATAATGTTTTAAGGGAGGGAGGGAATCTGACTTGTTTGTATTATGAAATATTTTATTGTTGTTAGCCGCCCCGATTGATCTCAAAGGGGCGGGATATGAATTATTATTATTATTATTATTATTATTATTATTATCAGATGTGCTGGCACTCCCATGTCTTTAAGGGCATTCCATAACTTTTCATGATCTATGCAGTCAAAGGCTTTGCTATAGTTTATAAAGTACATGCTGATTTTCTTTTGGAATTCCCTGATGCACTCCATTAGCCATCGTATATTTGCAATGTGATCTCTGGTGCCTCTTCCTTTCCTGAACCCTGCTCAGACCTCTGGGATCTCTCTTTCCATGTGTGGTTGGAGTCTATGTTGCAGAATTTTGAACATGATTTTGCTTGTGTGGGAGATCAGTGCTATGGTCCTATAGTTCCTGCACTCTCTTGTGTCTCCCTTTTTGTGGATGGGAATGTATATTGATCAATTCCAATCTGTCGTTTTGTTTTTCATATGTGTTGACATATGTTGGTTAGCACTAGAGTTGACCCTGTCAATGTGGATTACAGCAGTTCAATTGGAATATCATTTGTTCCTGGTGATTTGTTTTTTGCTATTTCTGTTACGGCAGTGAACTCTATACTGGTGGCCAAGGCTAGACCAGGCGCTGACTGTGGCACAGATCATGAATTACTCAAAACAAAAATAAGAGTAAGACTCAAGAAGAAAACAAAACCAGTGATTATACCAAAATATGATCTAAATAATATCTCAACAGAATTTACTGATAACATAAGAAATAGATTTGCACTACTAAGCATAATAGACAGAGAGAGAGAAAAAAAAACCATAGATGACAGAAAAAACACTACAAACAATAAAGAAAAGAAGAAAAACAAAAGGGAGATAGAAACAAACTAAGAATTATGAATGCAACAGTACAATGGCTTGTGAGGAAAGATAAAGAAAGTTACTACAATGACCAGTGCAGAGAAATAGAAAACAACAACAAAAAGGGAAGAGCAAGAGATCTATTTCACAAGATCCGGGAAATCTGGGACGATCTATGACAATAAAAATAACATAATTCAATGCAATACACAGAATAATTATACAAAAGAGATAACAAAATGAAGGACACATGGAATGAAGAGCCGTATGAAGATGAACCCCAAATCCTAAAAAGTGAGGTGGAAACTGCTAGGACTTTACTTAGTGTCAAGAACCGCCCACTCCCTTCAGTTCAGTAAACCAGGCTTCTGTACTTGACAGCAAAGTTTTATTTCAGTAACCAAAGAAGTTAACAGTATGACTTATGTAGACAGAACTACCATAATCCTCAGTTGCAAACACAGTGTAAGCAATACACTCACCCTTTGTGAGCTTTTCTCGCCTTTGTTCACAAGCCAAAACATTTTTGCAGCCACTGTTACAGCTCCTGCCCACACATCTCACACATCTATTTCAGGACCTACAGGACCTGCTTTAGTGATTATCAGTACCATCCTCCCCTACCCCTACATCTATTCACTATTTAACCAGGCACTTTCTTTGTGCAGACACTACAAATCCCATTGGCTTTATCACTAAGCCCCTCTTACATGTCCATAACATATTAATTTTAAGGCCACCATACAGTTCTAACAATTCTACAAAGCATAAGCAGTAAGTTTACTCAAAAGAAATAAAACAGCAAACAGCAAAACAGCAACCACTTTTATGGCAGGATCTGTCATATTCCTGACACTTAGTTGGAAAACTGTGTGGAGTAGAGATGTGCAATTTCTAGAAATTTGGAAGCCATGGGAGGGAGCTTTTTCTGTTATTTTTCCCTTGCAAAAAAGGGAAGGGGGGAATAAAAATATAATATTAGCATCCTTTACAGATTAAAAATCAATTTTAGGAGTATTAACATTTTTAACTACTGTTAATGAGACCAGGAGAATCCAGCCATCATTCAAAGGTCCAAGGTGTTCCCGTTTCGAGATTGGGAAGACTAATTTATACTTTAATATATCTAAAGTATTTTATGCAGGACATCTATAATACATCTAACTTTTCTATTCCTAACATGAAAGAGCTATTCTTGTGCAAGTCACACCAACAAATTATGACTTTGTTGTTACTATGCCTAACTTCTCTCCCACAAGGAAATACTTTAAATTAATTGTGCTGCTACAAGGAAATACACTTGATTTTTACAAAGAAGAAAAAACCCTCCAAAACAGGTGATGTTGCTATAAACACACACTAAACAATCAGGAACATTAAGAAAGAATAGGTCAGCTACAGAAATAGCTCCAGATATTCTGTTTCTTCCAAAAACATCTGATGTTGACAGGCTACTATATATTCAACCACCCTTCACAGAAAGAGGTTTCTAGCAATTCTGTTGTAGTTCTCACATGCCCCGGATACAGGGATGGATTCTTCATGAAGGAGCACCCATTGCTTCCTTCAGTTCAGTAGGCATCTTCCCCAGACATGAGGCATTTACCATCCACTGGAGCCATCCAATAAATCCACCTCTACTAGATCTTATCAACCAGAATCGGTACAAGTAATCTAAACAGGTCACACATCTCACAAAATGACCCAGTTATTCCAAATAAATAAATATCCAATATTTAGATATAGGGAGGAGCCAGTAACACAGAGAAACATGGTGTGACCTATGCTAACCAAGGGACAATTCTTACAAGAAAAGTTAGATCACTTTCTTGGAACCAAGAAAGGCACATTAATGTTACTTGTGAGATGTTCATTTTTAGCAGATGGAAAATCAGTAGATAGAAAGTTTTCACTAGGTGAAGTACTTTGTTGCTGGGCACTTACACTGGCTCCACTCCTAAGTTCCTAGATCAGTGGTAGGCAACCTAAGGCCCGGGGGCCGGATGCGTCCCCCGAGGCCTTTGGACCGGCCCCAGGCTGGTCCTGCCGCTGCCACCGCTGCCGCCGCCCCTGCCGTGATGATATTGATTATTGTTGTTATTACTTGTTCTTGGGGTTTTCTTGGCAAAATCTCCACAGGGATTTTGCCATGGCTTTTCTGGAGCTGAGAGTGTGTGCATGCATATTTTTATTTTATTTATTTATTTATTTTATTTTTGGTGCTTCGGCCCCCCAATTGTCTGAGGGACAGCAACCCGGCCCCCAGCTCAAAAAGGTTGCCTACCCCTGTCCTAGATAATAATTCAAAACCACACAAATACTATGCTTGCCCTATTCAGATTTTATCTGAACACAACAAATGTTCAGCTAAATGCATCAAGAATCTCCCGTTGGATCTTCATACCCTCACAAAGGTCAGTGGAGAGAGATTGACCAACGTACACAGGAGCACTGGAATGGGGCTAATGAAATATTCCTAAGCTCCCTATACATTTTGCATCCTTATAGATGCAAGCTCAATGTCTGAATAGTGCTTCTTTAATGGTATGGTTATATGGGTTGAACCTGAAATACAGGTAGATAGAAGACATGAAAATTCAGAAGCCATGTAATCATGGAGTCTCCTTCCTTGGAGGTCTTTAAGCAGAGGTTGGATGGCCATCTGTCGGGGATGCTTTGATTGGGAGTTCCTGCATGACAGGGGGTTGGACTGGATGGCCCTTATGGTCTCTTCCAAATCTATGATTCTATGATCTATCTCTTTCCCAGCAGGGAGAGTACTGCTCTCAGTAGTGTTTGGAATGGAATTGACCTTGGAATGGAGGAGCAATGATTACTATAATTCTCATCCCTTGGATAATGGCTGAGTTCTCAATCCAAGAAAAGACAGTGTGGACTCTCTGAAACCAAATCTGCAACAAGATGCAACCAAGTCAACAAGATGCAACCAAGTATCTCTAGTCATAGGAGTTTTTCACACGGGGGAAATCCCGTGCAAAATCGCTGCTTTAAATTAGAAAAAATTAGACCGCAAAAGCGGTCATGATTTCACACGATGTCACTGTTAAATTGTTAAAAGGAGGTTAATCCGAACGAAAACCCCTCATTTACGCTTCTTTTTACTTTTGGAAAAACCCAAAAGTAAAAATGAGGGGTTTTCGTTCGGATTAACCTCCTTGTTAACAGCGCTTTTACTTTTCACACAGGGCAGAACGGGAGAAATCCCGTTCATTAAAAGCTTCCACTTTTGCAGGTTTCTTTTACTTTAAAGAGCGATTTTGCACGGGGCTCCCTGTGTGATAAGCTCCATAGATATGGCAAGACCTGGAGTATGATTAACAAGCAGATTGATTGCAGGATTACAAATGACAATGAAAGAGATCAGGATTGGTGATGGAGCTGTGAATAAAATCAAAATCAACTCTGTGGAGGGTCATGTTGAGATTGAGATGCAACTTCATCTGAGAAGAAAGGCCTTGTCATATTGGTGGAGTGATTCAGTGAGGTCTTGAACTTAACTAAGGAAGCGGTTGTTCTTTTTGGTCTGACGAAGGGATCTCAATTCAGTTATCAAAGGCGATTTACTTATTAGCTCGCTGAATAAGAAAGAACCTCTGTATTGTGCCTCATCATGAGATTGCTATTCCAGCTTCTTTTGTACCTTCCCAAATACTGGAATAAAGAATACAGCAACAGGATAGTCAGAACCAAAAGCTGAATAATACATAACAATACCATAGTGACTTATAACAACAACACAGGATCAATTTCTACTTGAGCCTGTATCAAATGTGGTTCTTCCTGCTGAACTGAAGGTGTAGTGAAACTGGTCTCTTCAGAAGTGCCAGTGCAGTGATCAAATAGCTTTTCTGCTTTCTCTTATTCTTTTTTTGGTTTAAGGGAGGGGTCGGCAACCTACGGCCCCCGGGCCGGTTCCGGCCCGGGTCGCCGGACTTACCGGCCCAGGCGGACCCCTGCCGCCGCCGCCGCCGCCTGGTTTGGTCGCCGCACGGCCTCCAAGGTGCCTCCGCTCGATCCTGAGGCGAATTCGCCCAAGATCGGGGGGGGGTCCTTGGAGGGACCTTTCCAAGGCCTCCCCGCTCGATCCTGAGGCGAATTTGCCCAAGGATCGGGGCGGGGGGGCCTTGGAGGGACCTTTCCAAGGCCTCCCCGCTCGATCCTGAGGCGAATTTGCCCAAGGATCGGGGCGGGGGGGCCTTGGAGGGACCTTCCCAAGGCCTCCCCGCTCGATCCTGAGGCGAATTCGCCCAAGGATCAGGGCGGGGGGGAGGGCTTGGAACGGCCCCATGGCGGCTGTGAGGGGTGGGCGTGCGTGCGCACGTGCGCGCACACACCCCCAACTCCCGTACTACCGGCCCCCGCACCATTCCCCCCCACTACCCCCGGCAACAAAGGCTGCGGCAGCAGTGTGTGCCGGGGGGGTCGCGCGTGGCGACGGAGGGTGCGCGCGCACATGTGAGCGCACGCACCGCCATTCCCCCCCCTTGGCCCAGCCAAGACCTGGGCTACGGGAGACCGGCCCAGGTCTCAAAAAGGTTGCCTGTCCCTGGTTTAAGGGATTCAATATCTGTACCCTTCTGTCTGAAACATTTTTTTTCTGATGACACCTGGTGTACACAGTACTTAAAGCCAACAGACCCAGTGAGTATGAGGATAATAAAAGAACTGATCTTGGTAGACATTTTGCTGGTCAATAACTCAAGAGATAGTGGTGGACTTGAACATATGCCAACCAAGGCTATATAGAAAGCTCTGGGTTGGGCAGCAAATTAAGTCCATTAAGCATTCTTCCACTGAAGAACTTTCTGATGATAAGCTCTATTTCTATGGGCTTACAGAGTGAATGACTGGCAGTGAATATGAAAATTCATACCACTATCCACACTGAAGCAGATGAGACAGCAAGAAAGATCATCCAGGACAAGTAGCTTCTCTTTACATGAAATGTATTACTTAAAAACTCCTTTGGGAACATAAACCCTCAAATAAGCTTTCTGATGAGTAAACGAAGATTGTGGCAATAACATGAAAGTAGAAACTAGTCAAACAGAGGAGGAATATAAATACTCAAAGACTGAGAGAGTGTTTCTAATGCTGCAGCTGCAATGGTAAAAAGGAAAGGAGGAAGCAATATGGATTAGGGCATGGTGGAGTGGACAGAGTGATCACTCTGGTTTATAATTTCCTAGACAATACAATGAACACAAACCCCATATGTGTGAGTCACAGAGATGTCCAAAGAGAGAGAGAGAGAGAACTAGATCTGTCTTGTTGCAAAACCAAATTCTCATTTTCTCCCTCTCTGGTGTTTTCATTTTATGGCGATCTTGCCTAAAAAAGGTTTGAAAATGTATTCAGTTGTGCTTAAACTATCTGCTGAAGTGGGTTTGAAAGAGTCATTTGAAGCCTGTCCAATGTGGATGCATTATTGTTATATGCCTTCAACTCAACTCAGACTTATGTCAACCCTATCACAGGACTTTCTTGACAAGATTTTATTCAGAAAAGGTTTGCCACTGCCTTCCTCTTAAGGCTGAGTGTGACTTGCCTACATTCACCTACTAGGTTTCCATGACTGAGTGGGAATTTGAACCCTGGTCTCCTGGAGTCTTAGTGTAACACTCTAACCACTACACCACACTGGCTTTCTAATATGGATGCATACTCCTAGTTAATCATTGAAATTCAGAGAAGAGGTATCTATTCTGTTCTGAATGAGGTTCAATTCCCTCTTAGATATCAGACTAAGCATTTCATAGAATCATAGACTTGGAAGAGACCACAACGACCATCCAGTTCAACCCCTGGCCATGCAGGAACTCAAAATCAAAGCATCCCCAACAGATGGCCATCCAGCCTCTGTTTAAAGATGTCCAAGGAAGGAGACTCTACCACACTCCAGGGCAGTGTGTTTCACTGTCGAACAGCTCTCACTGTCAGGAAGTTCCTCCTAATGTTGAGCTGGAATCTCTTTTCCTGTAGCTTGCATCCGTTGTTCCGGGTCTTATTCTCTGGAGCAGCAGAAAACAAGCTAGCACCCTCCTCAATATGACAGCCCTTCAAATATTTAAAGAGGGCTATCATATCCCCTCTTAACTGTCTCTTCTCCAGGCTAAACATACCCAGTTCCCTAAGTTGTTCCTCACAGGGCATGGTTTTCAGACCCTTCACCATTTTAGTCGCCCTCCTCTGGACATGCTCCAGTTTTTCAACATCCTTTTTGAACTGTGGTGCCCAGAACTGGACACAGTATTCCAGGTGAGGCCTGACCAACACAGAATACAGTGGCACTAATACTTCCCTTGATCTAGATACTATACTTCTATTGATGTGGTCTAAAATTGCATTGGCCTTTTTAGCTGCCGCATCACATTGTTGACTCAAGATCCCTTTCACACGTAGTCGCGTTAAGCCAGGTATCCCCCATCTTATATCTATGCATTTCATTTTTTTGCCCATATGCAGTACCTTACATTTCTCCGTGTTGAAATTCATTTTGTTAGCTTTGGCCCAACTTTCTAATCTATTAATGTCATTTTGAATCTTCATCCTGTCCTCTGGGGTATTAGCTATTCCTCCTAATTTGGTGTTATCTGCAAATTTAGTAAGCATGCCCCCTATTCCTTCATCCAAGTCAGTTGGGGCTGCTTTTAGATCTAGTGCTGCTGATCAGTATATATCATCAATAGCCTATGCTGCTTTTTACAAGCTTTTGTTTGGTTAGTGCACCAGCTACATCCCACATAGGATTAAAAGCAGCGCCACTGTATTTTAAGAGACATAGCTATGTTAGTCTGGAATATCAGTATGCAAAGGGATCTTGTAGCACCTTGAGACTAACTGTGCAAAACAAGTTGCAGCATAAGCTTTTGTACACTTGGTCTACCTCCTCAGATGTAGGAAGTAGGTCAAGTCTACAAAAGCTAATGTTACCACTTCTTTTGCACAGTTATTCTTAAGGATGCTAGAAGATTTCTTTGCATACTGTATTTTTAGATTCAGTGTCAGTCTAGGTATTTCTCAACAGTAATATCTTCTCTGCTTTGTTCAGTGCTATTGTGTTGTTGGCTACCAGTTCAAATGCAACTCAAACACCCTGGACATGGAAAATAAAACTAAGAAGAAAATATTTTAAAAGCTATTCAAACTAACACATGTGAATTGAAAGATCAAAGCTGCTTGTTTTTAATGCCAGACACACTGCTAAAGAATTACTACTTTAATGCTGTTAGACAAGAGAACATAATCACTGTAACAATTCCCAGATTTGTTTGGCCAGACTGTACAAGTTAATCAGATAAACCACATGTCAAAGACTTTACTCTTAGCACAAAACATAAATATTTGAAGAGGAAAGCAAATACTTTCAACAAGTAATTAAGTAAAAATGGACATAATAGGATCCGACTGTAAAGAACATAATGAAGCACTGAACGTTATCTTAAAATAAAATAAAACAAAACAAAATAAACAAAATAAAATAAAATAAAGCTGGCTCATCATCATCATCATCATTATAAATATGGATAAGTCATTGTTTATCAGGGCATATGGGAATTGCCTCTTGGCTCAGTACTCTAGAGGTCTATCTTAAACAAGCAAGCTGAATTTTAAAAAGATAACTCATACTAGTTTGAGAGAAGAAAAGAAGTTGTTTATACAGAGCTTGGGTTTCTCAAGATAGCCAATTTACTACTATTTTTGTGATGCTATATATCCAGCTATAAATTTGTCTTGTTCTAGTGATAATCATAAAATTCATTCACACATTTTAAAATTGGTACACATGTAGTAGGCACAACAACACAGTATAGCAGCATCTAACCCAGATCATTCAGATATGCTATTGACACTTATTAGCAGCAGAAATGTGATGTTATATCTCTGCAAAAGCTGTTACTGCCAAAACACAAAAATTGTATTTGCTGAAATGGAGGGGATGATAAAACATACACATAAAGCAATTTATAAATGTCCCAAACTATCTCATAGATAACTATGGAGTTATAACGTATTTTCCGGCGTATAAGACAACTGGGCATGTAAGACGACCCCCAACTTTTCCAGTTAAAATATAGAGTTTGGGATATACTCACTGTATAAGACTACCCCTCTTCCAACGCACAACATATGTACAATTTGCGGCCATGACCCTGGGCATGTCACACGCTCTCAGCCTCAGAGGATGGTAATGGCAACCCCCATTTGATGACACATGCCAAGAAAACCCCATGATAAGGTTACCTTAGGGTCACTATAAGTCGGAAAGGACTTGAAGACACACAAGAACAACAAAAAGGTCTGCAATTGTTTCATAGGTAGTACATGGGAATAGGAGCCAGCATGGTGTAGTGGTTTGAGTGTTGGACTACCGCTCTGGAGACCTGGGTTTGATTCCCCACTATACCATGAAGTCACACACTCTCAGCCTCAGGGGAAGGCAATGGCAAACCTCCTCTGAACCAGTCTTGCCAAAAAATCCCCAGGATAGGGGTTCACCTCTTATTCACTGCTGCTTCCTCCTCCTGTCTCACGCCACCCCTTCCTCCCCTCTCCTCCTCCTCCTCCTCTGACCTGGACTTCCTCTCTTCCTCCTCCTCTCGCCTCCCGCCGCGCCACATCTTCTTCCTCCTCCTCTGCCACCCGGTGTATAAGACGACCCCCGACTTTGGAGAAGATTTTCCTGGGTTAAAAAGTCATCTTATACGCCAGAAAATACGGTACTTAAAAACACTTACATTTAGGCTCCCAAATGTGACATAGGAAGGATCTACAGCAAAATCGTCAGGCAGAATAACTGAATATTTCTATATTACATTTCATAATTGCTTTTCTTTTAGATATAACCAAACAATATGGAACATAACAGATAACTATTAACATTATTTATAATGATTAAAATGATAATAACCCATTTAATAAAAACCGTAATGTTGCAAATGAATTTATTACAGCATATGAACAACATAAAAGGGCTGTTTTGCTGCATGATAGCAAAGAGCAATCTTAAAGTTCTCAAGGGGTAAGAACTCAATCTTCTGTATTTCTATTCTCCTCTAAGATTTGCTATTGTATGAACAGATATTTATGAACACAAGAGATTTAGGTAGCAAAAAATGCCACCTTCCAAAATGTTCATTCTACAGTAAACAAGACCTTAAAAATGAGACAAGTAATTGTGAGGTGGTTAAGTACAATAACATCCAAAATTTACAACAGTGATACCTTTATTGGAATAACAAAAATACACAAAATATATGTTGCAAGCTTTCAGATCTCCACTGACTTCTTTGTCAGGAAAAGGTGTTAAAAATCATACAGGAGAAAAAAAATTAAGACAATGTTAGTCACAAGCCTGCATTTTGTCAAGATGTAGCTGTTCTCAGGAGGGACATTCATGCAGGCAGCCCCCTCACTTCTTTTTGGCCATGTGGGTGTTCCAGGAAATAAAATTTGAAGTTCCATTAGCAAGACAAAAAGAAATGCTCCTCTTGAGATCCAAGTTGCTGTCTTTTGTGAATCTACACACTCCTTTGATAGGCAGAGAGCACTGAATTTCTAAAGAAGCCTTCCATATGTATGCATTAGAAAACTTTTTAAGGTCCTGTTTTGGTAAAACATGCCAAGTGTAGTCCATTTTTTTTAGAAAAATGTTTTACCTTTGTTGGAGGTAGAAATCTCAAATGATAAAATCCCCAACCTTTCTTTATGTTTCCCCTAATACCCAGGGGCAGCTGTGTTAACCATGTAGCAAGGTACAATAACATCCAAAATCCACAAAACAGTGATACCTTTATTAGACCAACCCAAATGCACAACATATATATGTTGCAAGCTTTCGAATCTCCACGGGCTTCTTCGTCAGGCAAAAGTGTTCAAAAAATTATACAGGAGGGAAAAAAATTATGATAATGTTAAGTCATAATTAATGAGGTGGATAGTTATTTGAACACCTGCATGTGTAATGCTGGCTAGAGAGAACATGTTTTGAATCAGAAGGAAGACCATTGTTTTAAAGGAATTGTTTTTTGTGAACACAAAGCCAGTGAATAGTAGCAGAAATAGGCATATTGCTCCAGTGGAATTTGAGTCTTGTCCTTTTATCAAAGGATCAACGTGTATTTTCTTGGAGGCCTGCCATCAACAAAGGAAGATCATGTTGTGCAAGAGCAAACTTGCTGGACCAGACCAAAGGCCTATTTAATGCTGTATAGCATTCTGCTTCTTAAAAAGTGACCAAATCCCTACAGGAAGACAACAAGCAGGACATGGAAGCAAAAGCTTTCTGTGCTGCTCTCCCAGGAGCTGATGTTCAGATGCATGCTGCCTTTGATCCTAGATGAAGCATACAGCCATAATGTCTAGTTCTCACTGGAAGCTTTACTCTCTAATGTCCCCTTCAGCTGTTAAATATCCATACAGCAAGAAGCACATCTGTTACCTATTGTCCCTTCTTCCATGCTTTCTTCATGCCCATGCAATGTCTGTAAGGCAAAAGCTTCATGTGGAACTAAAACCAAGTTCACACATCTTTTCAGCTTGCAGGGTGAGAGCTCACATATATACAGCAGGCTTTGCCACTGAAAACACTTGCCAAATGCGTGGAAAGTGTGCAGATGTATTTCACAAGAAATTGAGTGCAAGAGGTAGGCAACATGGCCCTACTCGCCCGCCATGCAATTTTAACTGCTTGGAGACCAAAAAGAAAAACCTTGAAGTTGGCTTATTTTGGTAGCCATCTTCATGACTTTGCGAATTCCATAAGTTAACAATTTGCATTGTACATACTTTTGCCTGTCTGCATCTCCCATTATCATCTCAACTGGATAATCTAGGTTTCTAGAATTTTAGGGAGAAAAGTTTCTCTTCATCCACTTTCTCAAGATCATACATCATTTCCTTTTCTCGGTATAAAACAATTTTATTTTAAATTTAAAACAAAATATAGACATACATTGACAACAGACAAAAGCCTACATATAAACATATAAATATACAACAACAATCCCTTTCCCCTCCCTCTCCCCCCATTAAAAAAGAGACTTCCCTCTCAATCTCCATTTGGTTTCCTAGATAATTTTATTTTTGTCCCCCTTTACATATACATCATTTTATGAATATCTATAATACCCCCTTTTATTCATTTTTTTCTAAACTAAGAAACTTCCTATATTTCAGTCCTTCCTTACAGAGGAATTACTCTGGAGGCATGATCTCTCTTACCCTCTTCTGTTTTTAGATGTAAAGTTAATTCTATTATTTCTAGATTTTCTATGTTAGGTTGTGCATTTTGTTAATCATCTTGAAAATCTCTATAGAAATGCAAAGTATCAACAGCCTAAATGAAACAACCAGTAAGAAGACATGACGGATCGTCTGGTTTACATGTTTACACAAAAGGAGCAGTTTTATCATGAAATATAAGCACCTGTTGCTATGTGGCAAACCTCCTTTTGATGTACACCTCTAACTGTGTGGAATTTTCCACTACTTCATTCTTCTGTTTCTTCTCCAAAGAGGAATTCAAACAAATAGCTAGCACGTGTAGGGTTAAAGTCAGAAAAGCTAAGGCGCAGAATGAAATCAGGCTTGCTAGAGAGGTTAAGAACAATAAAAAGGGCTTTTGGGGGTATGTCAGCAGCAAAAGGAAAAAGAAGGAAATGGTAGGGCCACTGTGTGGAGAGGATGGCAAAAAGTTAACAGGAAACAGAGAAAAGGCAGAACTACTCAACACCTTCTTTGCTTCAGTCTTCTCAGAAAAGGCAAAGGGTGCTCAACCTAAGTATAATGGAGCAGAGGACAGAATAGGAGAATTTCAGCACAGAATAAGTAAAGAGATAGTACAGAAACATCTGGTTACTCTAAATGAATATAAGTCTCCAGGACCAGATGAATTACATCCAAGGATATTAAAAGAACTGGCAAATGTGATATCGGAACCATTGTCAATAATCTTTGAGAATTCCTGGAAAACAGGAGAGGTCCCAGCGGACTGGAGGAGGGCAAATGTTGTCCCCATCTTCAAAAAGGGGAAAAAAGAGGATCCCAACAATTATCGTCCAGTTAGTCTGACATCAATACCCGGAAAGATTCTGGAGCAGATCATTAAACAGAGAGTCTGTGAACATCTGGAAAGTAATTCCATAATCACAAAAAGTCAACATGGGTTTCAGAGAAACAGGTCATGCCAGACAAATCTGATCTCTTTTTTTGATAAAATTACCAGCTTGGTAGATGAAGGGAATGCTGTGGATATAGTATATCTTGATTTCAGTAAGGCCTTTGACAAGGTTCCCCATGACATTCTTGCAAGCAAATTGGTAAAATGTGGGCTAGACAAAGTAACTGTTACATGGATTTGTAATTGGTTGACTGGTCGAACCCAAAGGGTGCTCAACAATGGCTCCTTTTCAACCTGGAAAGAAGTGACCAGTGGGGTGCCACAGGGCTCTGTCCTGGGCCCAGTGCTATTCAATATCTTTATTAATGACTTGGATGACGGTATTGGGGGCATAGTTATCAAATTTGCAGACGACACCAAATTAGGAGGAGTAGCTAATACCCCAGAGGACAGGATCAAAATTCAAAATGACTTGAACAGACTAGAAAGTTGGGCCAAAGCTAACAAAATGAAATTCAACACGGAGAAATGTAAGGTACTGCACTTAGGGCGGAAAAACGAAAAGTACAGATATACGATGGGGGACACCTGGCTGAATGAGACTACGTGTGAAAGGGATCTAGGAGTCCAGGTAGACCACAAGTTGAACACAAGTTGAACATGAGTCAACAGTGCGATGCAGCAGCTAAAAAGGCCAATGCAATTTTAGGCTGCATCAGTAGAAGTATAGCGTCTAGATCAAGAGAAGTAATAGTGCCACTCTATTCTGCTTTGGTCAGGCCTCACCTGGAATACTGTGTCCAGTTCTGGGCACCACAATTCAAAAAGGATGTGGAGAAACTGGAGCGTGTCCAAAGGAGGGCAACTAAAATGGTGAAGGGTCTGGAAACCAAGCCCTATGAGGAACGACTTAGGGAGCTGGGGATGTTTAGCCTGGAGAAGAGAAGGCTGAGAGGTGATATGATAGCCGTGTTTAAATATTTGAAGGGATGTCATATCGATGAGGGAACAAGCTTGTTTGCTGCTGCTCCAGAGGCTAGGACCCGAAACAATGGATGCAAGCTGCAAGAAAAGAGATTCCACCTCAACATTAGGAGGAACTTCCTGACAGTGAGGGCAGTTCGACAGTGGAACACACTCCCTCGGAGAGTAGTGGAGTCTCCTTCCTTGGAGGTCTTTAAGCAGAGGCTGGATGGCCATCTGTCAGGGATGCTTTGATTGGGAGTCCCTGCATAGCAGGGGGTTGGACTGGATGGCCCTTGTGGTCTCTTCCAACTCTATGATTCTATGATTCAAAAGCCTAATTTTACCTTAAGTTTTTCAACATGTATATCCATGCAATGATTCTTTTACACAATGTCCTCTTCCAGACAAGATATACTAAATACACGCATTGTACTCTTACCATCTACCACAACTGTGATATATTATCACCTGTTTTTAGGCATCTTAGGTTGCTATTGGCTTTTTCTCTTGTCTCAAAATACCCAACACTACTCCAATTGTTACGGATATCCAACTCAGGGCTTTTGCAGACTGCCAGAAATAGTGCACATTAAATTGAGGCACTGCCCTGGCTCAGTGCTAGGGAATCATGGGAATTGTATTTTTTTCTGGGACATTGAGCCTTCTCTGTCAGAGAGCTCTGGTGACACAATAAATTACAGTTCCCATGATTCCCTAGCACTGAGTCAGGGCAGTGCCTCAATTTAATGTGCACTATTTCTGGCAGTCTGCAAAGGCCCTTAGTTTCATAGTTTCTTGTATCAGGTCATATATCTATTACAAGTCAACTTCCTTGGGCTTTCCTCCTCTATAAAACTCTCTTTCTCAGCTCAATCATCTAATGACTATCTTTAGCCTGATCAGGGTATAAAGCCATAAAAATGACATAAAGCAGTCATTTTACATTTGCCCTTGACTGACAATCCAGAAACAGTGTGTATTATTTAAATTTAAATGTAATTTAATTTAACTTTTTTAAAAAAAATAAAGGACTGCTTTTTCAAAAACAAAGAGAGCAAGTAGAATTCTGATTATTGTTTGTCTGGAGAATAAGAAAATGGAAGGCAGGATCTCTTCCATAATGAAAAGATATGCATACATATAATCTCTTTTTATATAGTACGGGGACTGCAGTCAGGAAATCAGAAGAAGATTAAGCATGGGGAAGGTGGCTATGAAAGAACTAGAAACAATTCTAGAATGCAAAGATATACAACTCAGAACAAAAGTCAGAATCATACAAGCACTGTATTCCCTATTACCATGTATGGATGTGAGAGCTGGACAGTTAAGAAATATAGAATCATAGAATCATAGAGTTGGAAGAGACCACAAGGGCCATCCAGTCTAACCCCCTGCCATGCAGGAACCCAAAATCAAAGCGTTCCTGACATATGATAGAAAGAAAATCAGTGTATTTGAGCTGGAGAAGAGTGCTGAGGATCCTATGGACAGCCAAAAGGACAAACAAATGGGTCCTAGAGCAGATCTAGCCAGAAACATCCCTGGAATCCAAGATGATCAGACTGAGGCTGTTGTACTTTGGACACATCATGAAAAGGGAGGACTCTGGAAAAAACAATAATGCTAGGAAAGGTGGAGGGAGGTAGGAAAAGAAGGCCACATGCTAGATGGAGGGACTCTATTAAGAAGGTCATGGGGATGGGTTTGCAGAAATTAAGCAGAACAGTAGAGGACAGAAGGTCTTGGAGATGTCTCATCCATAGGGTCACCATGAGTCGAGATCAACTCAAGGGCAGTTAACAACAACAACAAAAATGCATGATGTTACTGGGGGGAAATCCCAAGAAAATTAATAATTATGCATTTTTTCTTGTATATTACACAATGTATGTGGATGTTCTGTTGTTACATTGACCTGGATTACAATTCATAAAAGCATGACGTGTTGTGCAAGCA
This sequence comes from Phrynosoma blainvillii, assembly GCA_026167975.1. Classification (NCBI taxonomy): domain Eukaryota; kingdom Metazoa; phylum Chordata; class Lepidosauria; order Squamata; family Phrynosomatidae; genus Phrynosoma; species Phrynosoma blainvillii. The sequence goes on from JANUYF010000001.1 coordinate 424,733,667, forward strand.
GGCCATTAACTGCCTTTGGCTGGAAACCAACTTCCTCTTTGGGTTGCTTATTGCAAAATTACCTGTAACAATATTGCCTTTCACATTCCTCAAGATGATATTTGACAAGAAATTATCAGAATAGACCTCTTCAGTTATTACCACCACCACAACTTCTGCAAACACCTTCCTCCTTGAGTTTTAAAGAGTTTGAAACTTTTTGTCCCCACTGTTTGAAAGAATTGCTTGTCAGATTCTGACATTTCCTCCATGTCATAGTGTAGTAGACCTACACAACTTTCAGCTCTACATACACAATTCATGAGGTGCTTGATAGAACTCCTGTAGTTTTGCTATGTTCAGAGGACTACAAAAGCAGAGGATGGTGTAAAATGCCTGGCCTGACTGCATTCCTCTTGGAAGATTACAAGTCATGTGGGTGCATCATAATTCTAGGTAAATAAAATTCCAACTGCAGCATATGGTTCCAAACTAAATAAATGCTGGCACAAGTTTTCATAAATAATCACAAGTGCTTCAGTTAATTACCAGTACACATTTGAGAAGCCAAACACAGTACAAGATCAGAAACAACAGACAACAACAGACTCAAAATTTAGCAAACTGAAATGATCAGTTTCCCAAATTCCAAGCACAGAAGGAAAAATGGGCTCAGGTTGCTGCATTCTTTGGAGATAAGAGGGAAATTTGCCAGGATAAACATGGTGAACAAGTTTGTGGACTCCTAACTAACAGCCTATCAGGAACATCAGGTGACAGCATACTGGCTGTAGTTTTAATCTTGATTTAAAACACACACACACACACACACACACACACACACACAGCCCTCACATAATGAACAAATGGCACATGCCACAAATCTCAGCTTCACTTGATTATCTTAATTTTAAATCAGCTACTTGTACTTGTTTGGCTTATGTGTCTGTGGGTGTGCACCTGGATGCCTGTAAGACTGATGGACAACCTGAAAGACAAATCCACACTCATAGCCAACTAATCATTTTCACAGATACTTTCTTGCATGTTTTTTGTCCCTCCACCTTCGCCAATGGCCAAAGATGTGGACACCATGATAAGCACAAAAGGGAGAGGCAGCATGCTAATACAATGCTACTTGATCACTCCCATGTGAACAGTAACAGCTAAGCAAATCATGGACCTTCCTTCTTTGGCACGCGTATCATGATGTCTGAAAATATTTATTTATTTACTGCCATAAAACTTACATGGCATGTTACAGGCATCATTAATTCAACATTAAAACCTGCCAATGGCATACAATCTAAAAATCATAAAGCATAAAACTATACCGTAATTAAGCAAATTATACAATTAAAATATAAAACTGTAAAAACAAGTAATACATATGACAAATATGAGTTATATAAATTAGCACTTTACATGTCTCATCCCCAGTTGGCTAGAGAATAACACATAGTGTGTAGTCAGCTAATTTCTATCTTGTCAGAGAAGAGACAAGATGGAGTACCAAATTCAAAGATCACAATAAACCAGCCATGGACAGAAGGTCCTAATATGTTCAGCTGCTTCCATTTGCAAAGGGAGCAAGCATGCAGCATACACCAGCATACTGCTTTGTCAGTGATAAGCCAATTTCCCTAGAACCGTGGTCTAACATGACATATGGACATAGTACAAGGACTGTACCTGTGCTTATAAAGAGGAAAGGGAAGAGTGGGTTCAGTAGACAATCCATATTTCTTGTAACAAACACATCCAAACACCACTGCCTTTCTAGCAAAATTAAAACAGAGAACCAGCATGGTTTAGTGGTTTGAGTGTTGGACTACAACTCTGGAGACTACAGTTCAAATCACTGCCCAACCATGGAAACTTGCTGGGCAACTTTGGGCAAGTCACATTCTCCCAGGTTACATCCGCACAGCAGAAATAATTCAGTTTAACACCACTTTAACTGCCATGGGTCCATCCTGAGAATTCCAGTTTATTGTGGCACCAGAGCTCTCTGTCAGAGAAGGGTAAATGTGTCACAAAACTACAATTCCCAGAATTCCATAGGATCGAGCCAGGGGTAGGCAACCTTTCCCCTTTAAGGGCCAAGGGACTTCAGCTCCCAGAATCTCAGGAGCTATTGGCCAACATGGGACTATTGGCCAACATGGCTGAGGCTTCTGGGAGCTGAAGTCCCTCAGCCCTTAAAGGGGAAAGGTTGCCTACCCCTGGATTGAGCTATGGCAGTTAAATTGGTGTCAAACTGGATTATTTCTGCATTGTGGATGCTGCTTCAGTTTCAAACAAAGGCAAACTCCCTCTGAACAAATCTTGCCAATAAAACCCTGTGATAGGTTCACTTTAGGATTGCCTAATTTAAGTTTTCTAACCATTCTGTCTAAAACTGTGATTCACAAAAAGTGCATTAAAGAAAACCAGATGCAGAATTAGAATAGTGATATTTTATTGGTTGAACTAGGGGCATGTGAGATTTTCTATTTTAAACAACTCTTCTGGGGAACAGCTTTCACCCATACTTAGATCATATACATTTATTTAAATAGTCATATCATTCAGGAATTTAGGGTGAAGAAAGAATAGTAAGTACTATATTCCTAGCCAATGAAAGTTGCTACAGAAATTAAGCTGTTTCTCTGGCTTTCTACAGACACTTGAAAAGTAGTAGAAATGTTTGTTATTTGAGGCTTTAGGAGCTGCTGAAGTTTATTCACCATATTCTATATAATTATCTGTGTAGAATCAAGCATAGGACATGGTTCTCAAAAAACCTGTGCACAGCACTAATTGACTGGTGTCCACAGTGTCAAAAACCCATCCTTGAAGTAGTTTTGCAATTTTTTTAAAAAGAGAAATTAACAAATGAATGTTTAAAGGAATGAACTTTTGTGCAGTATTCTACTGATAGTAGTATGGTATATATTTCAGAGAGACTGTGAAAGAAGGAGAAGGTTGGGCTTACTTGGGGTGAGGAACATAATCCTGTGAAATTTGTAGGTACCGTAGCAGGGAAAACATTACATCGGAGCACCCACAATTATAAGTAGAACCAAAAATATTCTCAAGTTATCTGCAGTAAGCTCTGAGCAACATGCTCTACTGAGACATCAGTTCAAAGAAGATAAAAGTGGCATACTCATACAGGACCAACATTAGGCAATGTGGCAATGAAGTTATTACATGGCTGGTACCTGGAGCTAATACTCCAAGTACTCATAAGATACTTGAATTGCTTAGTAGTAGGTCACCTGTTTCCAGGACACAATGATTGTTTTTAAGCCTTTCTTTCTATTTGTTTTAAGAATATATTACCGTATTTTCCGGTGTATAAGACAACTGGGCATATAAGACGACCCCCAGCTTTTCCAGTGAAAATACAGAGTTTGGAATATACTCGCCGTATAAGACTACCCCTCTTCCAATGGGGGGAGGGGGAAATGAGAAAGTGTTGGGGGGAAGGACTGCCAATATATTGGGTGATGCATTCTGGGGTATGTAGAATTTGCAGCCAAGTAAATGACCCTGGACATGACACACACTCTCAGCCTCAGAGGATGGTAATGGCAATCCCCATTTGAAGAAACATGCCAAGAAAACCCATGCTAAGGTTGCCTTAGGGTCGCCATAAGTCGGAAAGGACTTGAAGACACACAAGAACAACAAAAAAGTCTGCAATTGTTTCATAGGTAGTACATGGGAATAGGAGCCAGCATAGTGTAGTGGTTTGAGTGTTGGACTACCACTCTGGAGACCTGGGTTTGATTCCCCACTCTGCCATGAAACCCACTGGGTGAACTTGAACAAGTCAAACACTCTCAGCCTCAAGGGAAGGCAATGGCAAACCTCCTCTCAACCAGTCTTGTCAAGAAAACCCCAGGATAGGGGTTCACCTCTTATCCGCTGCTGCCTCCTTCACCTCTTATCCGCTGCTCCTGCCTCACGCCACACCACGCCACCCCTTCCTCCTCCATCCCTTCTCCTCCTCTAACCTGGACTTCCTCTCTTCCTCCTCCTCCTGCCTCACATCGCACCACCCCTTCTTCCTCCTCCTCCTCCACCCGGCGTATAAGACAACACTCAACTTTGGAAAAGATTTTCCTGGGTTAAAAAGTAGTCTTATACGCCAGAAAATACAGTAATAGTTGTGCTAGATCAGATTTCAGGTTTGTCTAGTCCAGCATTTTGTTCCCAGAGTGATGAACCACATGCCAATGGAAAGCTCAAAAGCAAGAGTTGAGTGTAGCAAACATCCTTGTGCTTCTTTTCCTTTGCAAATAATATTTGTAAGTATACTGCCTCTGATACTAGACATAATACAGTTGTCTCTCCTTATTCAGGGACTTTGCGTCTGCGGTCTGGCTCTTTGAGGGAGGGACAAGCGGGGAGGGATCACGCACCCGTGCACATCCCTACACACGCCCCATAGGTACACACAACATCATTTTCAATGGGGCTCAAATATTTGCAAGCTGCCATTTTCGGGGGGGGAGCAGAATGGATCCCCATGAGTTTGGAGGGGATACTGTATATAGGCTTTTAATCTTAGCATATAGTCTTTTGTAAGATTACCATCAAGTCTGGACATGACAGTGATCTGTCATTGTAAGGAAAAGAACTAGAGTATTTTTAAAGCCAAGCCATGGTCTACATTTATAGTTAGAAAGGGTGGAAAGAGATAGTAGCGTGGATTGATAAATGAATTATGATGCTTTCAATGCACTTTATCAACATAGAAAGTTGGGCCAAAGCTAACAAAATGAAATTCAACACGGAGAAATGTAAGGTACTGCACTTATGGCGGAAAAACGAAAAGTACAGATATACGATGGGGGACACCTGGCTGAATGAGACTACGTGTGAAAGGGATCTCGGAATCCAGGTGGACCACAAGTTGAACATGAGTCAACAGTGCGATGCAGCAGCTAAAAAGGCCAATGCAATTTTAGGCTGCATCAGTAGAAGTATAGTGTCTAGATCAAGAGAAGTAATAGTGCCACTCTATTCTGCTTTGGTCCGGCCTCACCTGGAATACTGTGTCCAGTTCTGGGCACCACAATTCAAAAAGGATGTGGAGAAACTGGAGCGTGTCCAAAGGAGGGCAACTAAAATGGTGAAGGGTCTGGAAAGCAAGCCCTATGAGGAATGACTTAGGGAGCTGGGGATGTTTAGCCTGGAGAAGAGAAGGCTGAGAGGTGATATGATAGCCGTGTTTAAATATTTGAAGGGATGTCATATCGAGGAGGGAACAAGCTTGTTTTCTGCTGCTCCAGAGACTAGGACCCGAAACAATGGATGCAAGCTGCAAGAAAAGAGATTCCACCTCAACATTAGGAGGAACTTCCTGACAGTAAGGGCGGTTCGAGAGTGGAACACACTCCCTCGGAGAGTAGTGGAGTCTCCTTCCTTGGAGGTCTTTAAGCAGAGGCTGGATGGCCATCTGTCAGGGATGCTTTGATTGGGAGTTCCTGCATGGCAGGGGGTTGGACTGGATGGCCCTTGTGGTCTCTTCCAACTCTATGATTCTATGATTCTATGAACATTTAAGATTAGAACAGAACAATTTTATGTAATGAGTTGGAATGAAAAAAAATGAAATTCAACTGAAAACAGAAAGGAAAAAGCCTAATTTACTTCTGAGTGACCATAGAGAGATGAAACGTGTTTACTAAGCAATGATTTTATGAGAACAATGAACCTGCCTCCTTTCATGTATTCAAAGACATATTTGTGTTAATCTGGAATACCAACATGCAAAGAGATCTTGTTGTAGCACCTTTGAGACTAATGGGCTAAACAAACTGCCCCTTTGGAGCAGCGTCCCGGTGCCCCTTTAATCGTCAGATCAAGGCTGCAGTGACCAAACACCGCAGCCCCAATCTGACATTTTTTGTGCCCAAAAAGGAGTGGCAGAATGCTGCTCCTTTTTAAAACAGAGAAACAGCACCTTTGCCACCACAGTGGCATTTTTTCAGGGTTTTTGCAGTGCAACACATCTAAACACTATGCCGCAGAAACAGAGAAATGTCGCCCGCTGTGCGGTTGCTTGGGTGGCATGATGCCAGCATTGGGGTAGCATTTGGGTATGCGGCATGTGACTGCCACACACCCACTCTGCCCTGATGCCGGCACAAAATGTCGCTCTGTACAGCCCCTAACTGTGTGAAAGAAGTGGTAGTATGAGCACAGAACTTCATTTTTGTGAAATTTCAAAAATAAAAATTCCACTTAAAATTCCAGAATGCAGAAACTCAGTGTCATAGAAGTAAATTTAAACTGAGAAGCAACTGAAGATATTGTATTGTATTGTATTGTACTGATATTTTGGTACTGATATTTTGGTGGAAAGAGCATAATCAAAATATTTCAATATACTTAAAAGTCCAAGCTTTGCCTAAGATCAACTAGTAAAATTATTCTACATTTTTAATGCTGCATAACCAAGCACAAGATTCATGGACTACAATTGTTTTGCTGATAACATTGTTCCCATGACCTGCCAATATGCTCATTCAGCCAGATAAGGAAATATGGAAAGGAAACGACAGATGTAGTGAATGGATGATTTTATTGTGCTTCGCAGCATGGGCTGTGTGACTCAAAAGAAGGCCAAGAGTGCTCAGCATATTAAAGGCAGGGACAAGAAGTTTAAATTGCACATGATTTAAACAGAACGCATTTTGTACAATACATGAAAAAAACAGTGGAAAGTTGTCCCTAGAAGTTCCAATTTTTCTTTTTGAAAAAAAAAGCAAAAAGTGCCCCAGGAACAACAAAATATCTAGAATGCTCTAATTTCAAAATGGCAGTTTAGTTTAAAGTTTCTCTTTTCAAGATATTGATTTATTAAATGTACTTATAAAGGTATTTATATCCTGCCCATTATATAAAGATCTCAAAGTGATGTACAATAATATTTCAATATTGCTTGGAAAGTTTGGAATGAAATTAACTCCACTTGGTATAGCCATCGTGATGTAGTGGTTTGAGCATTGGACTACAACTCTGGAGACCAGGGTTCAAAGCCCCACTCAGCCACGGAAATCCCACTGAGTGACCTTTGCCAAGTCATACTCTCTCAGCTTCAGAAGAAGGCAAAGGGAAACCCTCACTCAGCAAATCTTGCCAAGAAAAAATCATGATAGGCTCATTTTAGACTCATCTAAAGTTGGAAACAAAGGCACAGAACAACAAATGCCCACTTACTTGGTATTAAAATCCACACAACCCAATGAATGCAACTTGCTATTTCTGAAGCTAGATGTACTGGACTTTGTTGGAAACGCAGTACCTATAATAATCTGAAATATTTTGTTTACTGGGACAGTAAGAGCTACATTCAGTGTCATATGAGCAGAGTTCCACTGAGGCAATGAGTCAGGGGTAGGCAACCTTTTGGAGACCTGGGCCGGTCCCCCGAAGGCCAGGTCTCCGCTGGGCCGAGGGGGGGGGATGGCGGCATACGCACTCACGCGCGTGCACCCTCTGCCGCCACGTGCAACCCCCCGCGCGCCGCAGCTGCGCGTGCGGGCACAGCCGCCGCGGCACATGATGCACCCGCATTTTGTTCTCAAAAATGGCGGCTGCAACGCATTTGTGCATGCACAGGAGTACTGCGCATGCGCAAATGCATCACAGCCGCCATTTTGGAAATCAAAATGGCGGGTGCAGCACGCGCGGCCGCATGGACAGCAAAATGCGTGGTGGCTGGTAAGTCCGGCGACCTGGGCTGGAACCGGCCCGGGGGCCGTAGGTTGCCGGTCCCTGCAATGAGTTTTTGCTGTACCCCCAGATCTGCTCCAAAGGGTATTCTAACCCTCTGGAGCAAATCTAGAAAGTACAGGGGATGCAGGAAGGAAGATCCTTTCCATGATGGATGGTCACCACTGGATTCAACCCATAATATATGTAATATTCTAAACAGCTATTTTTAATTTATTTATTTTTTAATCAAAGTTTAGTTTAATTTGTTTTAACTCTATTCTCCTTTTAAAACATTGTATGTCATCTTGAATTCTGTGCTGGGAGAAAAGCAGGATATAAAATCATGACTACAAACAACATTAATTGAAAACTTTTTCAAAAGACAAGACAACTTTTTCAAAAGACATGGCATTGCATGACAGTGTAGTTCTCCAAAATGAGACAAGCTTTATTAGTATCAGCAGCATTGGTACAAGACCAATTTATCTTCTTACTGGTGCAATTATATTGACTATTATAAATTATGCCCTTCCTCATACCTAGGTTTTACAGAGAGAGACTCACAGCCAGCATTTATTTTACATTCTTTTTAATAGCACTATTACGTTTACATATCCCCAGTCATACAAACTTCTCAACAACTGAAGAATGTAAGTCTCAGATATCTCAAGAGATATGATGAAGCAGACAGCATTCTAATAATAAATAGCATCCAAGATGAGAATGTGCCCAGAGCTTAACATAAAGTCACAAGACTAGTTTGAACTGAACTAGCCTGATTTTAGAGAGCTACGTCAAATGGTAAGACACACTTGAACACACCCAACTGGTCCTTAAAGAATATAGTTTGCCACAGATTGTTCTGATATGACGATTCTTCTGATAATGCAATTTCTCTACAACAGAATTTTGTAAAAGAGGATTGGGCTGGTACAAGATTATAAGACGACCCGCGTATAAGACGACCCCCCCATTTTTCCAGTCAAAATATAGAGTTTTAGCACCTCTATCCTCATTATCCTTATATCCGGCGTATAAGACGACCCCCCACTTTAGCCACAGATTTTGCAGGTAAAAAAGCAGTCTTATATGCAGGAAAATAAGGGTACGTTTAAATAGTTAAAGACTTTCCATACCTTGGATCAAATATTGATCCAAAGAGACTGCAGTTAAGAAATCAGAAGATGAGGAATGGGAAGGGAAGCTATGAAAGAACTAGATAAGATCCTGAAGTGTAAAGATATACAATTGGGCACTAAAGTTAGAATTATCCAAACCATTGTATTCCCATCAGCACATACAGATGTGAGAGCTGGACAGTGAAGAATGCAGATAGGAAAAAATAAACTAATTTGAGATGTGCCAAGATGTGTTGGAGAAGAGTGCTGAGGACAAACAAAAAGAGAAACAAATGGGTCCTTGAACAGATCAAGCCCAAACTCTCCCTGGAAGCAAAGGTGATCAAATTGAGGATTGTCATACTTTGGCCATATTATGAGAAAGCGTGACTCATTAGAAAAGACAATAATGCTAGGAAAGGAAACAGGTAGCAGAAAGAGAGGAAGACCACATACCAGACAGCTAGACTCAATCATGGGCCTTAATTTGCAGGACCTAAGCAGAGCTATGGAGGACAGAGGGTTTTGGAGATGTTTCATCCACAGGGTCGCCATAGCTAGGGTCGACTCAAGGGCAGTTAACAACAATGTAAGATGCACTTCCTTTGCTAATTAGGGCTGTGTCCAGTTAGTCCTGTGTCCAGCTGCATGGGACTAGGTCCACTGAACATGGGAAGCTTTATGAACATGTAAACATGCAGAGAATTGCTCTGTGCTGAGACTGGACAGGAGAGAAGAACTCTCTCAGTTTAACAACATTCTGCTTCTATCTGGAGAAAGACAAACCACTTTGCAATAAGAATAACAGAATATTTTCCCCCACAGACTGAACTGATCTACTTACTTCAAGAGTTCTTACCAAGAAGTAGTCAATGGTCTGAATCCTATTTGTTGTCTCAACTAGTTTAGACTCCCTGAATCACTAAGGGCCTTTGCAGACTGCTAGAAATAGTGCAAATTGAGTCCACTTTTAGGGTTAGGGTTAGGGAATCATGGGAACTGCATTTTATTCTGGCACCAGAGCTCTCTGACAGAGAAGGCTCAATGTCTCAGAAAACAAAACAAAACAAACAAAAAATAAAACAACACACCACAATTCCCATGATTCCCTAGCACTAACCCTAACCCTTAAAGTGGACTCAATTTGCACCATTTCTGGCAGTCTGCAAAGGTTCTAAGTTTTCCATAAGTGTTGTCTCACCATTCAGCTACTGATTCAATGGGTCTACTCTAGTTGGGAGCACCAACAAGATGTAGGCAACCTGGTTTTTAGAAAAAGCAGAGCACAGATGATGATGATGATGATGATGATGATGACAATAGCTGAATCAATAATCACAACTAGCCTATTGATACATAAACCAGTCTATGTTATGCAGAAACAAATTGTTCCCATTCTACCAACTCCAAGAAAATTCAATGGACAAGAGAAATAATAAACAACATCCCCTTTCCAAACGGGAAACGGAGCATATTAATGTCAGGAATGATGGGAGTTGTAGCTCTTCACCTCTGGCTCTAACTCACCACCTTGTTATGCAGCAGAGCTGACCAGCTTTGATCAGTGGTTGATGCTTCTTTCCCAAGCAGCAGAGTTTCAGAGAATAGGCTGAAGACCCTGACAAACTCTCCAAGCCTTCTCACTCTTCTTCCTGAGATGTCTCTAAACTTCTCCAGGATTCTTCTGGCTCTTGTATCTTCCCTCAAGACACCAGACAACTCAGTAGTCTTATATAAAAGATCTACTTTATTTTACTATATACATAAATACTATATGCCCTACAAATCACAATATCTACACTTCACAATATCTCCAAACTACTCCACAATACACCACAATGTACATTAGCAAACACTGCAATTTATAGCCATTGTTAGACACCACCCACCAGTCAGTTTCCACCCAGTGGGTGTGTACATACATCTTGATTGGTCCACATAGATCATCCCATACCTAAGACCAACCCAAGTGTTTCATCACTTTACCTTGACCACTTAATGAGTCTCAGGTGTTTGCAATCTATCACAGGTGTTCTCAATATACCTTCTATAACTTTGTCCTTGGCTCTCAAGGCTTCTTAATTATATTATCTTTTTCACCTGTGTATCTTCCTGATTGCTCCTGCTTAGTCACTTTGACATTCACATACATATTTTTATTTCTATTACTGTATATCCCATGTTGCTTTTTCCTTAACAATCCCCTCCGAAATAAAATATTGTATGTGTCTTATAATGTCATTCCAACCATCTGTGTCAGTCTTTCATGTTTTTCCGCCGTCAATGCTTTTGTGAAGAAATCTGCTATGTTGTGTTGTGTTTCTATATATCTCAATTCTATTTTACCCTTCTGAACCATGTCTTGCACATTTTGATATCTTACTCCAACATATTTTGTTCTGTTCTTCAAACTTTCAGTTTCAGCCATTGCTATGCATGACTGTGAATCTTCCAGAATTTCTACTGGTATCTTGTAACTTTCATTTAAATCATTCAATAACTGCTCAACCCACTGTACCTCATTTACTATCTCATTTAAAGCTGTGAATTCTGCTTCCGTCGTACTTATTGCTACATTTGTTTGTTTTCTACTTCTCCAGACTATTGGACTTTCACTGTACTTAATTATCATTCCTGTAACTGACTTCTTGTCTCCTAATTCTGATGCAAAAGAACTGTCCACATAACAATCTAAATCTGAATTACTGTTTCTAATTACCAATTTCTTATCTAGAGTTCCTTTCAAATATCTCAATAAGTGTTTTACTGCTGTCCAGTCTTCAATTTTTGGATCATTAACTCTTCTGGACAATACATTTACAGCATACGAAATGTCTGGTCTGGTGTGGCAAGATATGAATTGTAAAGATCCTATTATGCTCCTGAATAAAGTCTTGTCTTCAAAATCTCTAGTTGTTTTTTCAGATACAAAACCAGTTGTCATTGGAGCTCTTACTATTTTAGCATTTTGTAATCCACACTTTTCAATCAAATTTTCAATTTTCTTTCTCTGACTTAACAAACAATGTCCTTCTTCTGTCCACTCAACACCAATACCTAAATAAGACTTTAATAAACCTAGATCCTTCAAAACAAACTTTTTAGACAACTCTTTTTTTACTGATTCAATCTCCTGTCTTGACTTTGCTGCCACGCACAAATCATCTACATAAATTACTAACACTATGTCTCCTTTTGTATAGACACATGCATCTGCAACGCTCCTTTTGTATCCTAGCTTAACTAACTCGTCATTAATGCACAAATTCCATGCTCTGGCACTTTGTTTTAACCCATACAATGCTTTCTTTAATTTATAAACTTTCTGACTACCAATTTCTTCAAAACCTTGTGGCTGCTCCATAAAGATCTCTTCATCTAAACTAGCATTCAAGTAGGCTGTTTCAAAGTCAAAATGCTCTACAACTAAACTTCTTTTTGCTGCTACAGCCAGAACCATTCTCAGACTTTCTGGCTTTTGCAGTTGGAGAATATGTCTTATCATAGTTCTCATACTGCTGTTGTGCAAAACCCTTAGCTACTAACCTAGCTTTATACTTAATACTTCCATCTGGCATTTCTTTCTTTTTGTACACCCACTTACAACCAATTACTTTCTTGTCCTTGGGTCTGTCAACAACTTCAAAAACATCTTTATTTACCAGACAACCAAACTCATCATCCATTGCATCAATCCATCTTTCCTGTTCTTCTCTAGACAAACTTTCCAACTCTTCAAAACTTTCAGGCTCTTCCACTGCTAAACAAGCTCTTGCATTTGTCACAACAAACCTATCTGGAGGCTTTCTAACTCTGTGACTACGTCTGGGAATAAACTCTGCTGATCTGCCTCTTTCATCCTCACTTTCTGTACTGGGAGTTATAGTTCTATGACTAAATCTCTTGTCTTCAGTCATTCTAGTAGTAATGGGTCTAGATTGTGTCTCATTATCTGAAGAACTATCACTGCTGCTAGTGGATGCTTCTGGCTTAACTGAAACCCCTCCGTTTCCTGAAGTTGGTTCAGTTTGTGTTTCTGGCTCATTTGAACTTCCTAACCTCAAGAAAACTTCCTTATTGGCATGCAATTTGACCCAACCGGCATGTCTCTCGAAATTTGCAGACCTAGAATACTGCACTTCCCTTCCACCTAAATGAAACTTGTAGCTATTTCCTGAATACCCCAAAAACCTAAGCCTTCTACTTTTGGGTTCTCCTTTCTTCCTGAAACAAGCTGGTATGTAAACATAAGCAAATTGTCCAAAGACTCTCAAATACTTGTAATTTGGCACTCTCCCATACAATACCCTGTAGGGAATGTCTTCAATTTCTGAATGATACAGTCTGTTACTAATATGTACTGCTGTCAAAGTTGCTTCTGCCCAGAAACTATCTTTTACCTCTGCATCTGCCATCAAACAAGCAGTTATCCTTTTTATATCTTGTATTCTTTTCTCCGCTAAACCATCTTCGTTAGGACAAGCGGGATTAGTAGTTTCATGCCTTATTCCTACCTTTTGAAACCAATTAAACAATTGATTACTTAGAAATTCTCCTCCCCGGTCAGTAACAATGGTGCCTACTCTAATATCAAATTGTCTTTCCACCATTCTCACCCATGCTTTTAAACTTTGCCCAGCGTCAGATTTGTTTTTCAATATTCTTACAAAAGCAAACCTTGTAAACCTATCAACAATTACTAGGAAATATTTGCTTCCCCCTAAAGATAAACAATTAGCTTGGGCAACATCTGCATGTACAAACTGAAATGGTCTTTGAGCAATTCTTTTGGTTTTCTTGGCTACTGGAAAAGCTCTGACCTTTACCTGATTGCATACAGTACAATCTAAGTGATTTTTGCATTCAGCAACTTTTAAATCTGGACACATACTGATTAACTTCTTTAAACATTTGAAACTACCATGGCCAAATTTTCTGTGGAGTTCATGTATGCAGTCTTTGTGAATTGGACTATTGTCTATGTTATTAGCATTTTCAGCCCTGTAGCTATCAATATTGTCCTCCAAAAAATAAAGTTTATCCTTTTTCAAGCCTATGCCTCGCAATTCCCCATTCAGTTTTATCTTACACATGTTCTTTTCAAAAATGACTGTGTAGTCTCTGTCTGTTAACCTGCTCACTGATAACAAATTATTTTCTAACTCCTTTACATGTAACACATCATTAAAGTTTTCCTTTAGCCCAGGAATGAAAACTGTACCCATTTGATTTACAGTACTGAGCTCTTTCCCATCAGCTAAAACTACAGTATTTACATTAGCTGATTTTCTATTACTTATCAAATTAATATTGTTACACATTGAAGATGATGCTCCTGAGTCAATCAACCATTTACAATTAGTATTTTGTTTTTCCTTAATCATGGTTGCAGACCCCTTTTTGTTACCACTGTCCTTCAAAAATGGAGATCTGGACTGCTTGTGATACTGCCGCGGCTGCCATCTGCTCTCTCTTTGCTTGCTTCTTTCAGCAGCGAATTGTTTACATTGTCTTTGTAGATGACCAATCTTTTTACAATAAAAACACCTCCGTTGCTCCCTTGTAGAAGCTGCTTCTTCCTGCTTTCGTAGTTCAGGCGTTGTTTGTTGTTTTGGTACAGTCCTTAAACTTGCTGAGTCATTCTGCTCAGACTTTCTTCTCAAATTTTCTTCCAATATTCTGGCAACAATTAAGTCTCTGTTCAGCTCAGCTTCTGGCAAATTTTGCAAGCTATTTGTAATGTTGTCCCAAGAAGAGTCCAGCGATTCTATTAAAATATAACACTGCTGCTCCTTGCTAATTTCCACTCCTCTCAGTTCAGCTTGCACAAATAAATCCTGCATTGTTTTTAAATGTTCTATTACACACTGTCCTTTAGTCATCTTTTGTCTGTAAATTCTTTTAGACCAAAGCATTTTTGCAAACGCAGTTGAAGGAGTGTGTATTCTCTGCAAGGTCTCCCACACATCCTTGGCAGACACTTTATCTCTTACGTCGTTAATCAAGTCTTCTTCTAGCATGAGATAAAGACATGCTTTTGCTTTAGCGTCTCTTTCTCGAGTGGCTGCATTAGCATCAGCTGCCAGCCCTGTTTCAACTGTCGACCACAGAGACTCCTTTATTAGTAGAGATTGGGCATATATTTTCCAGGTACAGTAGTTATTTCTATTTAATTTACTAAACTTTAGGATCTCCATCTTAATTTGTGCAGTGACTCAATTTGACACAGTCCTTCTGAGTATGCACAGCAGACAAAATACAAAATGATTTTCTCACAAAGCTCCACAAAACTTTCTTCCACACTCTGGAATTTTCAGCTTCTGTGGATGCTGGTTGCTCTAGTATCTGGGCCCATAACCCTTGTCAGGGATGATGGGAGTTGTAGCTCTTCACCTCTGGCTCTAACTCACCACCTTGTTATGCAGCAGAGCTGACCAGCTTTGATCAGTGGTTGATGCTTCTTTCCCAAGCAGCAGAGTTTCAGAGAATAGGCTGAAGACCCTGACAAACTCTCCAAGCCTTCTCACTCTTCTTCCTGAGATGTCTCTAAACTTCTCCAGGATTCTTCTGGCTCTTGTATCTTCCCTCAAGACACCAGACAACTCAGTAGTCTTATATAAAAGATCTACTTTATTTTACTATATACATAAATACTATATGCCCTACAAATCACAATATCTACACTTCACAATATCTCCAAACTACTCCACAATACACCACAATGTACATTAGCAAACACTGCAATTTATAGCCATTGTTAGACACCACCCACCAGTCAGTTTCCACCCAGTGGGTGTGTACATACATCTTGATTGGTCCACATACATCATCCCATACCTAAGACCAACCCAAGTGTTTCATCACTTTACCTTGACCACTTAATGAGTCTCAGGTGTTTGCAATCTATCACAGGTGTTCTCAATATACCTTCTATAACTTTGTCCTTGGCTCTCAAGGCTTCTTAATTATATTATCTTTTTCACCTGTGTATCTTCCTGATTGCTCCTGCTTAGTCACTTTGACATTCACATACATATTTTTATTTCTATTACTGTATATCCCATGTTGCTTTTTCCTTAACAATTAAGCCAAAACTACACAGTAAACCCATGAACAGCTGGGCTTCCTATATGCAAGCCTTGTACTTTTGGTTGGTTCCCATATTTGTGTCACTCACACATTTTAATTGTGTTCTGTGTCTTCCAAGACATTTCCTACTTTTTGCGACCCTGCAGGCTTAAAGCTTCTCTGGGAACTGTAGTTTATTGTGGCACCAGAGCTCTCTGACAAAGAAGGCTCAATGTCTCCGAAAAAAATACAGTTCCCATGATTCCCTAGCACTGAGCCAGGGCAGTCAAAGTGGACTCAATTTGCACTATTTCTAGCAGTCTGCAAAGGCCCTAAGTCAGGGACAGGCAACCTTTTTGAGACCTGGGCCGGTCTCCCGTAGCCCAGGTCTCAGCTGGGCCAAGGTGGGGGGGGATGCACACCCTCCGCCTCCGTGCGCGACCCCCCCGCGCACCCCGCGGCCTTTGGTGCTGGGGGGCCGGGGAGGGGGGGAGGGGGCAGGGAATGGTGCGGGGGCCGGATTCCCTCGGTGGCTAAGGGCCTCCTGGAAGCCCGTCGCCACTGAGGGAGGCCTCCCAAAGGGGGTCCTCAGTGGCGACGGGCTTCCAGGAGGCCCGTAGCCACTGAGGGAGGCCTCCCAAGGGGGGTCCTCGGTGGCGACGGGCTTCCAGGAGGCCCGTAGCCACCGAGGGAGGCCTCCCAAGGGGGGTCCTCGGTGGCGACGGGCTTCCAGGAGGCCCGTAGCCACCGAGGGAGGCCTCCCAAGGGGGGTCCTCGGTGGCGACGGGCTTCCAGGAGGCCCGTAGCCACCGAGGGAGGCCTCCCAAGGGGGATCCTCGGTGGCTACGGGCCTCCTGGAAGCCCGTTGCCACCGAGGGTCCCCCCTTGGGAGGATTCCCTCGGCAGGGACGGGCCTCCTCAGGGCGCCGCGCGCGCTCCCGGTGCCGCGACCGCCATTTTGGTCTCAAAAATGGCGGTCGCAACACATTTGCGCATGCGCAGTAATCCTACGCATGCGCAAACACATTATGGCTGCCATTTTGGGGACCAAAATGGCGGTTGCGTTGTGCGCGGCTGGGCGGCGGCCGAACCAGGCAGCGGCGGCGGCGGCAGGGGTCCGCCTGGGCCCGTAAGTCCGCCGACCTGGGCCGGAAACGGCCCGCAGGCCGTAGGTTGCCGACCCCTGCCCTAAGTGTTGCATTTCTTTTTCCATTCAGGCACCTGACATGCTGCAAGCAGCACTTGTTGGAATGCAGGTTAATAAAAATGTTGGTGGCTAAGAACTTTAAAGGACATTAAACAGAACTAATGGTTTATTCCCTGTTGGGGATCTTCCAATTTCAGGTCAGATACCTCCCAAAATAAACTTTCTACCTGTAAAAATTTGGGAAATAGGTAAATTATGTTACCTCCAGACAGTGACTTATGGCATTTGTACAAGCTTAAACATGCATAACAGTCATAGGCTTATTTTTAATACAGAAAATTAGGAAGCTGATTATTAATATTTATTAATAATAGGAAACAAAGAGGAAAGAGAAAGAGGAAAGAGAAAATAGGCAACCTTTTTGAGCCAGGGGCCGGGTTGCTCTGCCTCAGACAATTGGGGGGCTGAAGCACCAAAAATAAATAAATAATAATAATAAAAATAAAAATATGTTTTTTTTAAAACATTAAAAATTAAAAATATATATGCATGCACACGCTCTCAGCCCAGAAAAGCCATGGCAAAACCCCTGTGGAGATTTTGCCAAGAAAACCCCAAGAACAAGTAATAACAACAATAATCAATATCATCAGGGGGGCGGCGGCGGTGGCGGCGGCGGCGGCGGGACCGGCCTGGGGCCGGTCCAAAAGCCTCAGGGGGCCGCATCCAGCCCCCGGGCCTTAGGTTGCCTACCCCTGAGCCAAGGGGTCCCATGGCTCCATAAAGTGGTCAAAAGGGCCAATTATTCTTGAAGCATTCAATTATATGAGAAAACAATCTACCCTTAACAGGGTTGTCAATCAAGGAAAAATTTTTGATTCTTACATTATCTGTATTTTTTCACTGATTAAATGTTAGTAAGTTTGCACATTGTGCACCTCAATGTAAATACTCTTTTGAAGATCCTGAAGGAAGCTTTCAAGTGTATGCCAAATGTTTTGCTCGTTCCTTATCAGGATAGTACATGCCGTAAGTTAAATACTGATGTGAGCTGAACTCGTTTAGTTTTCTTTTAAACTCCACTCAGTGATGTAAAAGATCCAAAGGTACTTTTGAATATTAATACCAGGGGTAGGCAACCTTTTTGAGCCGGGGGCTGGGTTGCTGTCCCTCAGACAATTGGGGGGCCGAAGCACCAAAAATAAATAAATAAAAATAAAAATATTTTTTTTAAATTAAAAAAAAATGCATGCACACTCTCTCAGCCCCAGAAAAGCCATGGCAAAACCCCTGTGGAGATTTTTCCAAGAAAACCCCAAGAACAAGTAATAACAACAATAATCAATATCATCATGGCGGGCGGCAGCGGCGGCAGGACCAGCCTGGGGCCGGTCCAAAGGCTTCGGGGGGCCGCATACGGCCCCCAGGCCTTAGGTTGCCTACCCCTGATTAATACCAACCAAGTTCACATATCTGTGATTCTTATTAGAAGGGCCATATCATAGGCCTTTTATTTTAAAAATGAAAATAACTACAATCATTGGACCAAACAACAAAAGTCACCATAAGTAAAAAATGACTTGGAGGCACACAATGCCTTCTACAGGAGAGAGATGGTGTAGTGGTTTTTAATTGTACTGTTCTTTTAAATTGTAAGCTGCTGGATAATAATGCTGGAGGAGGAGGAGGAGGAGGAGGAGGAGGAGGAGGATAATAATAATGGTTTGACTATCAGTCCTGGAGACCAGGGTTCGAATACCTGCTCAGCCATAGAAACTCCACTGGGTGACCTTGGGCAAGTCACACTTTCTCAACCTCTGAGGAAGTCAAGGGCAAAGTCTTTCTGAACAAATCTTGCCAATAAAACCTGTCAAGGTGCACAACAACAAAAACCTATTATTGTAAACTTGTTTACCTTCAAGTCACGTCTGACTTAAGGTGACCCTAAGGTGAAGCTATCATGGGGTTTTCTTGGCAAGATTTGTTCAGAATGGGGTTTGCCTTTGCTGTTCTCTGAGGCTGAGAGAGTGTGACTTGCTCAAGCTCATCCAGTGGCTTTCCATGGGAAGAGAGCCAGTGTGGTGTAGTGGTTTGAAAGTTGGACTACAACTCTGGAGACCAGGGTTCGATTCCCAGCTCGGCCATGAAACCCACTGGGTGACCTTGGGCAAGTCACATGCTCTCAGCCTCAAGGGAAGGCAATGACAAACCCTCTCTGAAGAAACCTGCCAAGAAAACCCTATGATGGGTTTGCCTTAGGGTCACCATAAATTGGAAACGACTTGAAAGCACACAACAACAACAAACAACAGAGAACCACAAAAAGCAGAGTCTGGGAAAAGAAAGAAATGAAGGTTTTCTTAAAGTCTGAAAAAAGACAGGATTCAAGAAACTGCTTCTTAAACTAATTCCTACCAAGCAACCAAATGAACTCCCCCCATATGGAAACCAATGTCCTGGCTAGCAGCAGGCACACATCTCTCTGAGTGTGTGGCGTTGTGTTGTGTTGTGTTGTGCGCCTTCCGATCATTTGAATGACGACCTTAAGGCTAGGGTTTTCTTGGCAAAATTTGTTCAGAGGAAATTTGCCATTGCCTACCCCTGAGGCTGAGAGAGTGTAACTTGCCCAAGGTCACCCAGTGGGTTTCATGGCCGAGCTGAGAACCGAACCCTGGTCTCCAGAGTCATAGTTCAACTCTCAAACCACTCCCTTTAAAAAATCTTTGCACCTTTTCTTCTGCAACAATCCACTTCAACACCATCCTGAGAGGCATAAAATAATAATAATAATAAAAAAAGGAAAAAGGAGGACTCCTGGTCACCCTGAATGGAGGACCTTTGGGGATTCCTCCTGGACGGGAGACTGAAAGGTACCGTAGGCCATGTCCTGGAGAAAGGAGGACGCCTGGTCACCCTGATTGGAGGACCTTTTGGGACTCCTCCTGGAGAGAAGGCTGAAATGGAGGACAGGTCCTGGAAAAAAATAATAGATCTCAATTCAGAACCTTCTTCCTTATGCTCAAATTGGAGGACCTTTGGGGATCCCTCCTGGAAGAGAAGTCGGAAATGGAGGACGCGTCCTGGGAAAGGAGGGCGCCCGGTCGTCCTGAGGCTGGAGGCACAATTCCGGCCCTCAACAGGTGGGGGAAATATATCTATATATCTATATCTATATATTTCCTTCTTTTTATGCCTCTATGTTTATATATATATATATATATATATATATATATTATGCCTATATCTATATATCTAATATATCTATATATATGCCTATATATATGCCTATATAAATCATATATATATATATATATATATATATGTATTCTTATATATATATATATATATATTCATATATATAATTATATACATATATATATATGTATTCTTATATATATATATATATATATATTTTCATATATATAATTATATATATATATATATATATGTATTCATATATATATTTATATACATATATATAAGAATACATATATATATATGTATATATATACATATATATATATATATATATATAATTCTGCCTGGACAGAAGACTGAAATGGATGGAGGACAGGTCCTGGAAAAACCAATATAAATACAAATCCATGCTTCCTAGTGCTGCTCAAAATGGAGGACCTTTTGAAATCCCTCCTGGAAAGAAGGTGGAAATGGAGGACAGGTGGGTGAGATATATATATATATATATATATAGCTATAAAGAAAGCTGCGCCTCAAGAGAAGCCGAGCCTGGAACCTGTGAGGGCCCTGTTTTCTTTCTTTCTTTCTTCCTTCCCTTCGGCGGGAACCGATTCCTACCTGAAGAAGGGGACCCTCCGTCGTCCTCCTTCTCCGCCTCAGGAGGGCCGCCAGCGCCGGAGGAAGAAACCGAAGAAGCGCGGAGGGCTCCTCCTCAGCCCTCCTCCTCGTCGTCCTCCATCCTCCGGCCTTCTCTCGCCCCGCTTGGGACCGAAAGGGGAGCCCTCAGGCGCCTCACAGCTCCGCCTCCAGGCCGGCAGCAACAGGAGGAGGAGGAGGAGGAGGAGGACACGACGAAGGCCGCGCCGAGGCCTGAGGGGAAAGGCCGCACCGAAGGGCCCCTGAGGAGAAAGAGCAGGAGGAGAAGGCCTGGGCCCAGAGGCCTCCTCCGAGCAGCAACAGGGTTCCCCTCAGGGACCGTCCGGCTCTGCAAAAGACGATACCCTCCCCTCACCATCTTTTAACGAAGGACAGAAATATCATCAAAAGGCAGGCATCTGGTGACTGTGACACATCTCCAGTCGTTTTGCTCCTCTTTGGTTTGTAACATCTTGGATGATGATGATGATGATGCCCCTGGAGCTCCGAAAACTTGCAACGTAAAGAAGTATATTGTGCATTTCGGTTGGTCCAATAGAGGTATCACCGTTTGGGCAAGTCACACTCTCTCAGCCTCAGGGGAAGGCAATGCTCTGAAGAAATCTTGCCAAGAAAATCTTGATAGATTTCAAGTTTTCACCGAAAACTTGCAACGTAAAGAAGTATATTGTGCATTTCGGTTGGTCCAATAGAAGTATCACCGTTCGGTGGATTTTTGTTGGAATAGCAGCTTATTACTATTTCTCTCCCCATGGATCGAGGTTGGGAGCAAGAACACCACCACCACCAATAATAATAATTGATACTGTTGTTACCTGGCTTGATCCATGGGAAGAGGTGGGTAAATAATAATAATAATGATGATGATGATAATAACGATAATAATAATTTCTTGCTTGTCTCCACTTCTCGAGGCTGAGAATAACAACAATTATTTACTCACCACTCCTCATGGACCAAGCCAAGGAAGAACAACACCAATTACATTATTATTATTATTATTATTATTATTATTTCTCTCCCCATGGATCAAGGCAGGGAACAACAACACCAATTACAGTATTATTATTATTATTATTATTATTTCTCTCCCTATGGATTGAGGCAGGGAACAACAATGAATCAACAATCACTACAACACCAATTATTATTATTATTTATTTCTTACCCTCTTCCGCATGGATCAAGGCAGGGAACAACAACAACACAACACATTATTATTATTATTATTATTATTATTATTATTATTTCTTACTCGCAGCTCCCCATGGATCAATGCGGGGAACAACAAATCAACAATTACAACAACAGCACAACAACAACAACAATAATAATATTTATTTCTTACCCACCTCTCCATATGGATCAAGGCAGGGGAACAACAATAAATCAGTTAAAAACCAATTAAACACGTTACTTAAAACATGCAACAGTTTAAAAAGACAAATCAAACATACACATTTTAAAACAATCTATATTTAAAATTAGATAGTAATAATAATAATAATAATAATAATCCACTTCTTCCTCACCTCTGCCCTGCCTACCTTATGAGTTTGTTGTTGTGGTTGTGTGCCTCCTATCAAGATTTTCTTGGCAAGATTTCTTCGGAGCATTGCCTTCCCCTGAGGCTGAGAGAGTGTGACTTGCCCAAGGTCACACAGTCACAGGGTAATCAGACCTCCTCCTCCTTTTCCAGGACATGATCTCCATTTCAACCTTCTGTCCAGGAGGAATTGCAAAATGTCTTCCATTTTGAGCATGAGTAAGAAGCATGAGAGCCAGCGTGGTGTAGTGGTTTGAGCGTTGGACTAAGACTCTGAAGATTCATGGTTCAAATCCCAGCTTGATCATGTAAACCCAGTGGGTGACCTTGGGTAAGTCACACAGTCTCAGCCTCCGAAGAGGGCAATGGCAAACCCCTCTGAAGAAACCAGTCAAGAAAACCCAATTATAGGTTCGCCTTAAGTCGGAAACGACATGATGGCAAACAACACACACAGATGTACCCCATGAAAACCAGGGCTTACTTTGGGACTTTTTCCACACAAGCCATGAAGCACAGCTTTCCTATGCTATCTGTGCCCTTCTTTCTCCTATGTTTGAGCTCAATGGTCTGTAGGGCTACCACTGACCATTTTCTAAATCTCTCTTCTCACAACTTGCTTTCTGTTCCTTAGGGCAGATTTGTCTGATTTATCCCATTCCCCCGTTGTGGCTTCTGATGAACTGGATGTCTTCTTTCAAGTCTTCACCTCCAGCCTCGCTAAACAAATTGGCTAAAGCTTTCTGTTGCTTCTCACTTCTGGTAAGATTTATCCCACACAACTAATAGAGCAGGTTTTAGGTTGGTGTGTGCTCCAAAACAAAGAGCTCTTCTTGCACAAAACTGGCCCTGGGCTCTTTCCCCAAAGGCTGCAAGACAGTGCAGGTCTGCTCCTCTTCCTTTCTCGAGGTGATGCCTCAGAGGCATGAAACTTGAACTTTCTTACCTGCCTTAGGCTCTCTCCACACCTTTTGGACCGGATGCAATAGCCTTTTCGGTGGGCCCTAAAGTCAGACAAATATTCAGCAAGTACTGGAAATTCAAGATCTGAAGTAATTTATTTATTTGCAGGTTTATCAGGAACAAGGTAGAGAAGCCAAGGAATTTCCCAATTAAATCCAATTCGTCCGAGTGATCTTAGGGGACTTGAAGCCTGTACTGTATATAAACGTGTTCGTTAAATAAACCTTATTAGTAGAATAAGAACAAACATCATTAGTAGATTTTAATTTATTTGGCTATCTTTCCACAATTGAAATGATATTTACATCAAATAACCAAAAATGGCAATCTCATAGCATCGAATATGTAGGTTAAATTTTGAGCTCACTAACTACAACTTGGGGCTTATTCACACGGTGAAAATAATCCAGGATGAATTCAGGTTGAGTCTTGCTTGTTCACATGCACCTAATTCAGTTTGGAGGGGCACAACCCCCCCCCCCACTTAACCCGGGCTAAAATTGATACTGCATCTTTTCCTGAGTTTTTAAAAAAGATTTGTGTCACTGGTAGTGTGAATAACAATGCGAACAGACCCATATTAAACTCAGCATACTTTGAGTGCATTTCAAATACATTTGCATCGTCAGCTCCTTGGGGGGACAAGGCTCCTCTTGACTGGCTTTACGAGGAGACGCTCCTCTTCCTCTTTCCCTGCACACCCATTGCTACAGACTGGCTTCCAACAGCTTCCTAGGAGAAAAGCAGCATCTCCTCCCCCCAGACTGTGGAAGATAAGTACACACCTGGCAATGGGGAACACCCCCCCCCCCGCCCTGCCTCAGCCACCAGCTCCTGCTCCGAATGCAAAGAGATGCAGGTTGAAGCCACTCCATGGTGTGAATAACAAACCTGGAATGCGTGAGTGAGGTTATTCACATTGTTCCACTACAAAAAACCAACGTGTGAATGTCTCCTCAGTTAAACTGTCAACTACAATTTCCAGCAGGGGTACCTTTGTGTGGATGATCATTCTCCCTGGACCTAATTTCAGACTGCAAATGACTACAAGTGACTATTCCTCAGGAACAGCATCTAAGGCCCTATCTGCACAGGGCAAATAAAACCTCCTCCCCCCGCTATTCCCACAGCAATGTGTCTGGACAACGTCTGGCCAGTTCAGCACTGACCCCGCCGTATACCTCCTGTCCTGTTCTGCTGTTGAGAAACAAACCAGTCTCTTAGCATGAAAGCATAGTGTCCCACAGAGTTACAGGGAGAGAGTCAGAGCTCACTAAGACATTGACTGAGAAGTAGAGGTAGTCCAGACTGGTCCAAGTCACCCATGGTTAGAACAGCGTCCAGGCAGACAGTTAAAAGGGTAGCCCAGGAGAAAAGTCAGGAGTCCAAGCAGAGTTCAAGGCAAACAGGCAAACAGTCACAGAACATGGCACCAGTGTTGCTTCAACCAAGAATGGTTGGTTGTCAGCAGCACTCATCCAGGGAAGGTGCTGGGTTATTTATAGCCCACTTGGGTCTTGCAGGTGCTCCTTATCCTTTCATTGTTCAATGAACAATGGTATTGTTGTATTTTCAGTCCAAGAAGGCAAACAGGAAGATCAGGAGCAAAATGTGAGTTTTTAAAAAACGTCTTAAGGGGGGTGTCATGCCCTGCCTCCAGGATGGACTCTGAATGAGAGAATGAAGGCTCTGATAGAAAGTCCAAGAGCCCAGAGAACATGCTAGACCTACAGCCACAAGAGCAGAGTAGCTAGCAGCCACAATGCTCGGAGGACTTATCTATACTGCCCCAGCAGAGAAACATCAGGACGAAGAAAGTTGCAGTCACTCAGAATGCTTATATAGGAAGCATGCTTTAACTGAGGAGAGAGCCTAAGGCTATCTGTTCAACTTGTATGCAGAACATATTATAAGAAAAGCAGAAGAAGGAGTGAAAATAGGAGGAAGGAATATCAACAATCTAAGACATACAGATGACACCATAATACTAGCAGCAAACTTCACAGACCTGGAACACCTACGAAAGAAGATCAAAGAGGAAAGTGAAAAGGCACGCTTTATGTTGAACATAAAGAAAACAAAAATAATGACCACCGAGGACCTTCACAAGTTCAACCTAGACAACAAAGAAATAGAAATAGTAAAAGAATTCTAATACCTGGGATCAAACATTGATAGAAATGGGGACTGCAGTCAGGAAATCAGAAGAAGATTAAGAATGGGGAAGGTGGCTATGAAAGAACTAGAAAAGATTCTAAAATGCAAAGATATACAACTCAGCACAAAAGTTAGAATCATACAAACCACTGTATTCCCTGTTACCATGTATGGATGTGAGAGCTGGACAGTTAAGAAAGATAATAGGAAGAAAATCAGATCCTTTGAGTTGTGGTGCTAGAGATGACTATTGAGGATCCCATGGACAGCCAACAGACAAACAAATGGGTCCTAGAGCAGATCAAGCCGGAAGCCTCCTTGGAAGCCAAGATGACCAAATTGAGGCTGTCGTACTTCGGACACATCATGAGAAGAGAAGACTCATTACATTAGATAAGACAATAATGCTGGGGAAGGTGGAGGGAAATAGGAAGAGAGGAAGGCCACACGCCAGATGGATGGACTCTATTAATGAGGTCATGGGTATGGGTTTGCAAGATTTAAGGAGAGCAGTGGAGGACAGAAGGTCTTGGAGATGTCTCATCCGTAGGGTCGCCATGGGTCGAGATTGACTCGAGGGCAGTTAACAACAACAAATAATAATTAACAACAATGAGAGCCAGCAAGGCATAATGTATTGAGTGTTGAACTACAACTCTGGAAACTAGAGTTTGATTCCCAGGTTGGCCAGGAAACAGCACGTGGCAATGAAGTGGGTAGTGACCATTTGGGCTCACCCCTGGAAGCCCCTCCCCCATAACAGGTGACCCTTAGATGAGAACGCCCCTGGGTGACCTTGAGCAAGTCACATGCTCTCAGCCTCAGGGGAAAGCAATGACAAGCCACTTCTGAACAAATCTTGCCAAGAAATCCCCATGATAGGATCACTTTAGGGTTGCTATAAGTTGGAAACAACATGAAGCCACACAACAACAACAATAATTAAGAACAACATATATGAAATGCTGTTAAAATCTGTTTTTTTACAATGTATATTTGAATTTATCCAAGGATTTGATGATTCTTTTATCAAAGCTTATTATATCCTTAAATGGTGATCTTTTGGTTTCCTCTCACTTTATCAAAAGTTTAGTAGATTACTCATTTTACCTATAACGTTCAGTTCTGAAACCCAATTATGTGGCAATGGACACACTCCTGACAAATGTATGAAAAGACCAAACTAAGGAAAGGATATAACAAAAATAGCACTGAGAAACAGGTAGAAGGTATTTTACAACAATAGTTGGAAAATGGTACTTCCTCATTTTGTCCACTTCAGTTTGAGCTAGTCATGCCTCTAAGCATGTTTCTAGTTATTTGGAAATAATACTCAAAGCTTGGTAGCAAGTAACTACCTTACCTATAACATTTTATTTATTTATGTATGAACATTTTTATTGATTATTGAAACAAATTATTGCTAATCTCCGAAATGCTTGGGACCAAAAGTGTTGCATATTTTAGATTTTTTTCAGAATTTAGAATACTTATATTTGCATATACGTACATAATGAGGTACATTGGAGATGAGACCCAAGTCTAAACATGAAATTCATTTATGTTATCATCTATACCTTATGCACATAGCCTGAAGGTAATTTTATACAATATTTTTAATAATTTTGTGCATGAAACAAAGTGGGGTGCCACAGGGCTCTGTCCTGGGCCCAGTGCTATTCAATATCTTTATTAATGACTTGGATGACGGTATTGGGGGCATAGTTATCAAATTTGCAGACGACACCAAATTAGGAGGAGTAGCTAATACCCCAAAGGACAGGAGCTAAATTCAAAATGACTTGAACAGACTAGAAAGTTGAGCCAAAGCTAACAAAATGAAATTCAACACGGAGAAATGTAAGGTACTGCACTTAGGGCGGAAAAACGAAAAGTACAGATATACGATGGGGGACACCTGGCTGAATGAGACTACGTGTGAAAGGGATCTAGGAGTCCAGGTAGACCACAAGTTGAACATGAGTCAACAGTGCGATGCAGCAGCTAAAAAGGCCAATGCAATTTTAGGCTGCATCAGTAGAAGTATAGCGTCTAGATCAAGAGAAGTAATAGTGCCACTCTATTCTGCTTTGGTCAGGCCTCACCTGGAATACTGTGTCCAGTTCTGGGCACCACAATTCAAAAAAGATGTGGAGAAACTGGAGCGTGTCCAAAGGAGGGCAACTAAAATGGTGAAGGGTCTGGAAACCAAGCCCTATGAGGAACGACTTAGGGAGCTGGGGATGTTTAGCCTGGAGAAGAGAAGGCTGAGAGGTGATATGATAGCCGTGTTTAAATATTTGAAGGGATGTCATATCGAGAAGGGAACAAGCTTGTTTGCTGCTGCTCCAGAGGCTAGGACCCAAAACAATGGATGCAAGCTGCAAGAAAAGAGATTCCACCTCAACATTAGGAGGAACTTCCTGACAGTGAGGGCGGTTCGACAGTGGAACACACTCCCTCAGAGAGTAGTGGAGTCTCCTTCCTTGGAGGTCTTTAAGCAGAGGCTGGATGGCCATCTGTCAGGGATGCTTTGATTGGGAGTCCCTGCATAGCAGGGGGTTGGACTGGATGGCCCTTGTGGTCTCTTCCAACTCTATGATTCTATGATTCTATTCTATGAACCCTCAGAAAGCAAAAGTGTTACTATGTCAGCCACCCATGAAAAAAGTTTTAGTTTTTGGAGTATTTCTAATATCAAAATTCTGGATAAGGGAGGCTCAGCCTGTAGTTGGTAGGTGTATTATGGTATACATAACATTACTCTTTTGAGTAAATGAGGGACAATATTGGTATTTTTTTCAAAAACAATGTAATGACTGGTAGTCTTGTTATTTTTGTGGGTATAAGCCAGGGGTAGGCAACCTTTTTGAGCTGGGGGCCGGGTTGCTGTCCCTCAGACAATTGGGGGGCCGAAGCACCAAAAATAAATAAATAAATAAATAAATAAAAATTAAAAAAATTAAACATTGAAAAAAATATATGCATGCACACTCTCTCAGCCCCAGAAAAGCCATGGCAAAACCCCTGTGGAGATTTTGCCAAGAAAACCCCAAGAACAAGTAATAACAACAATAATCAATATCATCATGGTGGGCGGTGGCGGCAGGGGGCAGCGGCGGCGGCGGGCCGCATCCGGTCCCCAGGCCTTAGGTTGCCTACCCCTGGTATAAGCAATAGTGTTCATTACTCTTAAAATTGGCTTTTGCAAGGGGATCTTTTGGACACTTTTGTATTTCATTGTATTAAAAAAATCTTAAAAGTAACATAATAGGATATTTGCAAGAGTAGTGCATTTCTCTTAATATAAAGAGTCGTGTTAGCACATGCAGGGGGTAATCAAGCTGATTCTGAAACAAATTTCAAAGTCTGTATACTGCCTAAATACCTTGAAGGCACCAGATCTTATCTGCTCTTGGAAGTTAAGCAGAGTCAGCCTTGGTTAGTACTTTGATGAGAGACCACCAAGGAATACCGGTGCTACAGACTATATGTCAGAGAAATGTAATGAGTACTCTTTGCTTAAGAAAACCCTATGAAATTTATGGGGTCATGATAAGTCAACAGATGACTTGGAGGCGCACACTTTGAAAACCAAAGGTTCTCCAAGAAGCAAAGATATTTTAAAAACATGCTGGAGGAAATTAGGAGGTGTGATGATAATGTTAGAGTCAATAGTCTATATATTGTCTTCAGATAGTATGTATGAAAGAGTGCACAGATGTAGTTGCAATGGCCCTGCGCTCACTAGGAATAAAAAAAAGGACAATACTGAGTGATGGAGATAGTGAGGAATGTGTGTTTTAAAATTAATAATGGGCAACGTGTAATTAACCACTTTTTAAAAATAACATCACAAACTCTGCACTCATTATCACTGTTTTCTGTGTGATTTCTAGTGCATTTTAAGAATAAAGTTTTTATTGCTGAAAATAAATGAGTAATAAAGTCAGGGTGCACCTAAGCAAAGAGTGTGTCTGGCATCTTCATCCACTTTCAACTCTTAAAATTAGAAACTGGTGTTAATGTCATAGATATTTGGTATAGATGCACTTTGCAAAAAGTAAATCATATTTAACTCTTAATATGGCAAAAAAACATTTTGAGAATTCAGTGAGCCCTACCCCACCCCATCATTTACTTAAGTATCTTACATATAGACAATTTCTAATGTTTCAAATCTAAACTAGATTAGCACATATTTTATTTATGTACTTTGACATTCTGGAATGAAATGTCATAATATTTTAAACTAAATGGCTTTATAAAAACACATATTTCATTTATTTTTTGGTTACTATCCTGGCAGATGGGCATTATCTCAAATGCAAAAAGGCTGTATGTCTAAAGTAACATTAATTATGATATAAACAATCTTTGCTGTTGTTTGTAGTTTATTGATGTGTACCCTCAAATCGTTTCCAACATATGATGACCCTAAGACAAACCTACCATAGATAGGTGAAGCTAAAGCACACCTATCACATATTTTGGCAAGATATGATCAGAGGGAAAATATATTTTTAACCCAAGGGGGCATCTCCCTAAACATAGCAACAGATAAACCAGCCCACTGCGCCTGCTCAGTAACCAGAATAGAGAATCGGTTTTCAAAGACATGGGCATCTTAATATAGGGGTGCATCTACACTGTAGAAATAATGCAGTTTAATGCCTGGAAAGTACGAAAAGAGGCAGACCCCATTACAGATTAATAGACTCAGAATGCATCCATGCAGTAGGAATAATGCAGTTTGACACTAAGTGCTGTTGCTTCATCTAATGGAACTCCGTGATTTGTAGTTTTACAAGTTCTTTAACCTCTGCAAAAGGGTATAGACACACAGGCCTGTGCTCTCCCCAGTATTGCGTCATCTTGTACGGATAACAAAGGCCATTAGCCCTGGGCTGTGATCGGCCAGTCCGGATGCTGATCCAGTGGTTCCGGCCTGATCCTGGCCCAAAGGGGCATTGTTGTTGTTGTTGCTGCTGCTGTTGCTGTTGTATGTCTTCAAGTCATTTCTGACTTATGGTGACCCTAAAGCAAACCTGTCATAGGGTTATCATGGCAAGAATTGTTTAGAGGATGTTTGCCATTGCCTTCCCCTGACACTGAGAGCACGTGACTTGTCCAAGAGCACCCAGTGGGTCTCATGGCCAAGCAGGGAATTGAACCCTGGTCTCCATAGTCACAGTCCAATACTCAAACCCTAACCCAGGGGTAGGCAACCTTTCCTCTTTAAGGGCCGAGAGACTTCAGCTCCCAGAATACCAGGAGCTGTTGGCCAACATGGGACTATTGGCCAACATGGCTGAGGCTTCTGGGAGCTGAAGTCCCTCGGCCCTTAAAGGGGAAAGGATGCCTATCCCTGCCCTAACCCGTGGCAAAAAACCCAGTATTTGCCGCGGAGTTTCCCTGAAAGTCCATGGCAACAGAAAGTGCACTGCATGGCCCTGCATGCTCCTTACCTGCCTCAACTTCCGCCACTGCACCATTACATTGCTGCCATCATGCACCCCTTACCTGCCTCTGGCATCATATCTTCTCAAAAGACCCCATCATGGCTTGTGACATCAGATGGGAGTGCCACCTGGCACATGGGTGTAGCCACACACCCCTTTTCTACAGTTCATGACAGTGGTCTTCTGAGAAGATATGATGGCAGAGGCAGGTAAGGGGTGCATGATGGCAGCAATGTAATGGCGCAGTGGTGGACAGGTGTGTAAACTCACCAGTCACCACACCAGCCCAGATACTGACCAAGGTCAGAACCAAGGGCAGGATAACATGGGCTTCGCTCATGCTATCCTGCCCATTCGCTTAGGCCAAAGAGTGCTGGTGCCTCACAAAACCAATCCCAAGATTCTGTAAGACTGAGCCATGCCTGTTAAGGTGATGTCACACTGCATTATTTCAACAGCACAGATGCACCCTAGGACAACATTTTTAAAAAGTGTGTGTGACAGGAATCTAGTAGCATTTCAGGACTAGAGTTCAGTCTTAAGTTTGATGCTAGATTCTTCCTCTCCCTTTTTTCAGAATAATGAATGTTGGGGGGGTTTTCCTTAGGAAAGAAAAATAGAAAACTGAAGGATGAATGAGTGCTGTGCCTGAACTCCTTACATCTTATCAGATTGTGGAGGAGGGCATAATTGGCTAAAATCCCAAACAGAACGTCAAGTGAACATAAATAACATTTGTTCCCTCTAATACCAAATTTAAATGGTTGAGTGGCTGTCCATTTGGAAGCAAAACTGGCTGTGCAATTGCCAGTTTAGATTCCAAACCAAATAGACACACTTAAGTTTGATATTTATATACCATTCCATTGCTGCATACCATATACCGCCGGCTAACTGGAGGTGATCTGCTATTTACCCCTCTTGCCGCCACGGCATGTCTGCCAAAAAATTGTTTTTATTGTATTTTATCTGTTCTAACCTGATTTTAATGCTATTGCAGTTTAATTTAGTTTTAAGGGGTGGGAGGGCTAGGGTGTGGCATGAAGGAATGTTTTAATTGCTGTTTTGTTTTTTTAACCTTGCTGTACGCCACCCCGATTGCTGTGCAGAGGGGCAGGTTACAAATAAAAAAATATTATTATTATATTATTATTATAAATTAAAAAGGAAATGTCATACCAACATAAAACAGTCTGATAGGAATCTGTGAGCTTCTAGAATGAACCTATTGCTGGTGGGACATTTGTAAGTAGGGGGGAAGGAAAAGTAGAGACAGGAGAAAAAAGAGAGGGAATTGGCTTGCTCACAAACCTAGCAACTTGTAGTCACTGTTTTGTACAGCAGGGATGGGCAATGTGAAAGTGTCTAGAAGCAGCAGTTAATCTTTTAAATAGGTTGCAGAGCACCCCTATACTGGTTAATATATATATATAAAACAAAAACAAAAGCCAAACCAAAAGTAGATTTCCATCTACTCCTCTTCTTTAGTGAAGCCACTGGATGGTCACAATTGCAGAACACAGGTTTCCAGACCTGCCAAAGTTGTCTACTTGATATAAGGGGATTAATGCTGAAGAAATTGTTGGGTTTTTTTTAAATTCCTCTATCTGCACTATCTTGTTTTTTAAAATTCCTTTATCTTCACTCTATTGGGATATCTTAAGAGAATGTATAGGGGTAAAATGTACTTTGCACACTCTCCAAAGTCTAACACCTCAGTGCCACTGGGAAGCTGTTGTTGATCTTGTTGTTGTTGGCCAGAATCCTCCATGGCAGTTATGAATGCTTAACAATGTTACATGCTCATTTCTCTTTCATATTCACATTCCCTACACAGCTGCAAATTTGGGGGCTGTTGGGTAGGGATGGTGGAAGTCCTCCAGATGTTTTCCCCTCTCAATCAGGAAGCATCTGACTGATGTTCCCACCTATTTCCCCTCTCATGAGTGATCTCTGGTGTAAGGGGGAATTGCAACAGGAGCCCTGATGCTGCCTATAGCACTGGATATTGCTCACAGGAGGATGTGGAAATGGCAGTCAGCAGCTTCCTGAGGAACATACATCCGTTGAACGCCACTGCTGCTTTCCAGTAAGTGCAGATGGGTATGTGTGTGTTGGGATGATGTTCACCACATAGCGATGAACAGCAGACAGGTACAAAACATACAAAGTAGAAATTACACATATGAGAAAGAGAAGAAAAACATTCTCTTTCCCATATGTGTAATTTCTACTTTCTATGTTGTGTGCCTGCCTGCTTTTGATCAGTAGTCTTTGTACATTAGGGATCTTTTAGTGGATTATCATGGTGTCCAAGCCATGGTATTCCCCATTACTATGTATGGATGTGAGAGCTGGACAGTGAAAAAAGCGGGTAGGAAGAAAACTCATTTGAAGTGCTGAAGAAGAGTGCTGAGGATACTGTGGACAGCCAAAAAGACAAACAAATTGGTTCTTGAACAAATCAAGACCAAACTCTTCCTGGGAACTAAGATAATGAAACTGAGGCTGTCATACTTTGGCCATGTCATGAGAAGTCAAGACTCATTAGAAAAGACAATAATGCATAAGACAATATATAAGACAATAAAGGTTGAGGGTAGCAGGAAGAAAGACCTCACACCCGATGGATGGACCCAACCAGGGAGGTCACTGGCATGAATCTGCAAAACCTAAGCAAAGTAGTGGAGGACAGGGGGTCTTGGAGATGTCTCATTTATAGAGTTGCCATGAGTCAAGGTAGACTTGAGGGCAGTTAATAACAATAAAGTGTTCACTGCATAGTACCATCACTACAGTGCCTACACATACATAAATCCCATTCCGAATTCTGGCTATTATTATTACTATTAATACTGTATTTGCTTTTATATTTATATTTTTGCCCTATATTTTCCCCAGTCTGGGACTCAGGACACATCACAAAAGTTAAAACAGATTCCGCTTTTAAAAAGTATAATTAAACTATCAATAAGATTAAAAGCAGTTACAAGCAACTCATTAAAACGAAGAACAACAAATATAAACACCACAGCATATGAAAAGTCATTTCCTCTTGAGCAGGAAGTTCTTCATCTTCCTTCCAAAGGATAGCAAAAGGGATAGAATCACAGAGAGAGGTGTAGCTATTTGAAGGGGAGGCACAAAATGACAGCTTTGCCCCCCCCCCGCCAAGAATTCTGCTCCCTCCAATGAAATTTTCCTTCTGTTCTAAATTTCTAGCATTGCAGTTACCTGCAGTCAGAACAGTCACTTGCAATCAGAACAGAACATGGAGAAACAGATTGGTTCCCAATTGGCAAAGGAGTCAGACAAGGTTGCATACTTTCACCCTAGCTGTTCAACTTGTATGCAGAACATATTATAAGAGAAGAAGGCTTGGACACAGAAGGAGTGAAAATAGGAAGAAGGAATATCAACAATCTAAGATATGCAGATAACACCATAGTACTAGCAGAAAACCTCACAGACCTGGAACACCTACTAAGGAAGATCAAAGAAGAATGTGCAAAGACAGGCTTAATGTTGAACATAAAGAAAACAAAATTAATGACCACAGAGAACTTACACACATTCAAACTAGACAATGAGGAAATAGAAATAGTAAAAGAGTTTGCATATCTGGGATCAAACATTGATAGAAATGGGGACTGCAGCCAGGAAATCAGAAGATGGTTAAGAATGGGGAGGGTGGCTATGAAAGAACTAGAAAAGATCCTAAAACACATAGATATACAACTGAGCACAAAATTTAGAATCATACAAGCCATTGTAATTTCCTATTATCATGTATGGATGTGAGAGCTGGACAGTTAAGAAAGATGATTAGGAAGAAAATAAATTCTTTTGAGATGTGATGCTAGAAAAGAGTGTTGAGGATCCCATGGACAGCCAAAAGGACAAACAAATGGGTCCTAGAATAGATCAAGCTGGAAACCTCTCTGGAATCCAAGATGACCAAACTGAGGCTGTCGTACTTTGGACACATCATGGGAAGGGAGGACTCACTGGAAAAGACAATAATGTTGGGGAAGGTGGAAGTAGGAAAAGAAGAAGGCCCCATGCCAGATGGATGGACTCTATTAAGGAGGTCATGGGTATGGGTTTGCAGAAATTCAGTAGAGTAGTGGAGGACAGAAGGTCTTGGAGATGTCTCATCTATAGGATCACCATGGGTCAAGATCAACTCAAGGGCAGTTAACAATATCAACAAAGTCACTTGAAACTTCAGTAGAGCATTTAGAAACAGACTTTATACGTCTCAAGCAAAGGGGCAGGTAAAGTGACCAAGGGAATATGAACACAGAAAATACAAAATTTGTAGGTGTGAATGATTTTGATTGTGTCACTCTGCAATGCTCCAAATATATAGGAAAATTTCATGAGGGCAGAATTCTTATTGGGGTGGGGCAGTGCCTTCATATTGCCCTCTGTAGCTATATCCTTGCTACACAGTTACAGCACTTTGATGTCATTTTAACTATTTGGGTTTCATCCTATGGAACTGTGGGATTTCTAGTTTTGTAACTACGTGTCTACTAATGTCACTTGAACTACCATACTTCAGTTCTCTAACTAAATATTTGTCAGTTCTTTAACTACAGAACCCAGGAATCTTTGGAATGAAGTAAACTGCAGTAAAAGTGAGATCAAGCTGCAATTTGCATCCATCTGTAGTCACAGCGGTTTGATGCTGCACCGACTGCCTAGACTCTACCTTACAGAATCCTCAGATTTGTTCAGGTATGTGTGTGTATGTATGCTTTTGCCTGCCTTTCTCTGAGGCTGAGAAAGTGTGACTTGCCCAAGATCACCCAGTGAGGTTTCATGGCTGAGTGGGGATTTGAACCCTGGTCTCCAGATGTCAGAACCCATGTTCCACATGCTGGTTCTGTCAGGAGTAGTAATTGGCTGGTGTGTTAAGTAGTCTGCTTTTGTGTTAAGTAGTTTGCGTTTGTGTTAAGTAGTCTGCATTTAGTTGATGTGATTATTGGTTTGTATGTGCTTGCTGGGGGATGCAGGTGGCTTGCTATTGTAGGGATGTAACCTGGGGACACTGGATGCTAGGCTATGTTAAAGGTTGGAATGTGAAAGAGATATGGAATAACTTAGTGGTGCTTGGACTAGGAGGAGGAGAGATGGAGGGGTGGATTAGATCATAGGAATAGTAAGGAGGGGAGTATTAGTTTGCGCCAAAGAGCGAGGGTGGAGTCGTTGATTGAGGTTTTTTAGTATACTGTTTGTGCTGTTGGGGGGTAGTTCCAGCTTAGACATTGAATTGGTGATTTTCTGACTTTATGACTTCAATAAAGCTTTGTTCTGATTCATCGTACAAGACTCATTGATTGCACATAGGTTCTGAATTCCTTGATTCTGACACCAGAGCCATTCTCCAGCACTCAGACCTCTACACCACACTGGCTCTCACATGCCTACACAATTATACAAAAATCTGCTTGTATGGTAGGGTGGAGCTCCATTCTAAATGCAGCTGCATTATCATGGATGCGTGGGCAGTAGATCTTGTTTTAATCTTTTGCATGTTAGCATAAGGATTGGGCGGCAAACATGGCAGCTTTTGTGCTCCAAGGGACTGGATTCTTTGAAAGCACTGTCAGCCCTGAAGGACCCACTGTAACTGGACAGTGCTGATTTGCCAAATTTAACAAAGAGGGGTGCTATTGATTCCATTGTGCACTGGCCAGGAAACAACGTTATTTGCTGTGAAATGAGCAAACACCCCACTACCTAAAGGTATATTCCTGACTATTCAGGGAAGAAGAGTAACTTCATTTGAGATCAACTTAATTTTCAATGCATGCCTGCCCCATGATATAATGCCAAATGTCAGTGGGTGTTGAAACATTAACTTGGTCAGACTGAGAGAAGAATTTTGTTCATATACCTTTTAAGGACCTAAATGGCCCTTTACTGCCCATTTCTTACAGCCTCCATCTGCTTCTTCACAAATACTGCTTTCACTTATAAGTATGCCTCCTATAGATCTTTTGCATAAACCTGCAAAGTCCCACAATAGCATGTTCGAAAATATTTTCATTTGAACTAGAAAAAACCTTTCAGCCATTTGCAAGAAAGCACAAAAGGTTACCTTTGAATTTTTAGTCATTTATTTAAATTAAGCATGTATATTTAGGAGATGATACCTCTGTAACAGAGAACTTGAGCTATGTGCAAAAAGTCCCAGGTTCTATCCCAAGCATCTCCCTTTTAAAAAGCTCTCTTTCTTAAAGCCGCCAGTCAGAGTGGACAGTATTGAACTAGATAAATAGTTTGATCTGGTATAAGGCATCTTCTGTATACTATATCTCATCTCATCAGCAAAGCCTCAAGGCAGCTAATAAGACCATACACAACTCATAACAAAAATCCATCACAACAACCAGAGACAGTAGATAAAAATGTGTAAGCTATTAGCACCAGATTCTGTCTGATCTTGGAAGTTAAGCAGGGTCAGACCTGGTTAGTACTTGGATGGAGGACCATCAAGTAATACCAGGTGCTGTAAGCTAAATTTCAGAGGAAGGAAATGACAAATCAGTTCTAAGTATTTCTTGCTGAAGAAAACGCTATTCAATTTATGAGGTCATCATAAGTTGACAGGTGACTTGAAGGTAACACCCACCCAGAGCATCTGGTAATTTGGCATATGTACATCCTGGTCTTTTTTTTTTTTTCTGAACATACACCCCAAAATTGATCTCTCCTATCAGTCTCCCTGGTCACTAGGATCATTGGATGAGGCGCTCCTGATGGTCTCCCATTGCTGAGGTCTATATTGAAAGACACTGAAACTCACAATGTTCTTTGAGAGTATTGGCTCCTTCACTATGGAATTCTATCACAACTTAAATTAGGCATGAACTCATATTACTCTGTTTTCAGCAGCTGATGAAAGCATTTCATTTAACAATTTTTCCTTGTTTCAAAGACCTGACATGGCCTTGAGTGGTACAACTGGCTGGAATCCTGTATGGTCTTCAGATATCGATAAGCACTGAATACCAGTGAGACCCTCCACCTCCAATTTCCACTTACTGGGCAGCAGCCACTGTGATCAATGGGGGTCTGTGGGTGGGCAAATGCTGTCCCCATCTTCAAAAAAGGGGAAGGAAGACACTACCCACTCAGCCTGACACCAATGCCAAAAAAGATTCTAGAGCAGATCATTAAACAGAGTCTGTAAGCACTTAGAAAGGAATGTCACAATAACTAAAAGTCAACATGGGTTTCTCAAAAACAAGTCATGCCAGACTAATCTGATCTCTTTTTTGATAGACTTACAAACTTTGTAGATGAAGGGAATGCTGTGGATACAGCATATCTTGATTGCCGTAAAGTTTTTGACAAGGTACCCCATGATATTCTTGCAAATACTGGCTACTCTACTGTGGGCTAGACATGGTAGATTTGTGTAAAGGCAGTATAATACTGGCAGTTTTATATTGGATTCTTTTTCCAAGCATGCGTAACATGGAATCTGGCTTCTTTTACAGCAGATATACACAGGGGCTACCACATCCCCACATTCCCTTTCCTGTACCGTTCTTACTAGCTCAGATTCTATCAGCGTAAATGTGAAGTTTTTGTTCTAGTGTAAGCCCCTAGCTTATAATGAATCAATTTCCCATTTTCATACCCCTT
Organism: Phrynosoma blainvillii; assembly: GCA_026167975.1. Lineage (NCBI taxonomy): Eukaryota > Metazoa > Chordata > Lepidosauria > Squamata > Phrynosomatidae > Phrynosoma > Phrynosoma blainvillii. The sequence goes on from JANUYF010000001.1 coordinate 424,772,340, forward strand.
TCGGAAAAAAAAAAACTTTTCAGAACTCTTCTTAATCCATTTTTGTTCTGTTTGAAATCGTTCTGTTTCATCACTAAACCTAGCTACCTCATTAAAAGTCAAGGTTGTTTAGAAACAAGCAGAAAAGAACCACTCCTACACAGTTTTCCCCAGGGACACCACAACTCACATCCTGCTGTTACAAGTATTAGTTGCAGCATATCCAGATACAGGGAAAAAAGTTGGACCTGTCCCTTCTTACCCCCGCACCAGCACATTTTTTAAAAAAAATAATAATAATTAAAAAATGATGGAGTGTGTGGGTCTGCCATGCTAAAAAGGTAGATTTTGGAGGAACCTTTTGACATTGCATGGTCAGAAGAGACTTATGGCTTGTGTGATTACCATAAAAGTACATTGTGATGACATGAGTCAGATTTATGCTGTTATATTCCATGAACAGGATGACAGTCATTGTTTCAGTAATCTTTCCAACAACTCTACAAAGGTAGAACAGTTTCATCTTATTTATTGTTCCCATGTTGCAAAAATCTGCCTGAGACCTAGGGCTGCTTCACACAACAAAATTAGAGTATTACAATTCCACTTTATCTGCCATGACAACATCCTATGGAAACCTGGGATTTGCAGATTAGGGTGGGATATTTAGGATTCTCAGTCAGAGAGCTCTAGTACTCTCCAAATTATGGCAAGGACAGTTCCTCTATGCCTAGACCAAGAATCAGATGAAAGGATGTCCCTCCGTACCAATTGCCACTGTTGTGGCCTTGGAGGGAGAGAAGAAGACGCAGTATCTCTGTGACTTAATCATATACCACAATATCATCCCTTTTCCTTTTGTGTCACGTCAAGCGCCATATGCAGTGATGGTGCTATATAATAATAATAATAATAATAATAATAATAATAATACATAGCCCATGTGATTCCATAGCCTGTCCATGGCAGTTAAAGTGGAATCATAGCAGTATAATTGTGTAATACGAAAAGGCCTCAGTGTTTTAATGGAAGAGGTGAATTTTTTGTGTTAAATCAAGGGTAAAATAAGGGGAAGAGTAGTGTGGGTGTGAGTTTCCTGAGTCAGAACTCAAACTCGTTGCTATTATACTAGCTACAAATTAACTATTTATACTGAAAGAAAACAAATTAAACATTCTCAAAACCTTTGATAATCAAGCACATTTCTATTTATAGATCTGAAACTGACTTTATGAGTCTATCTTTAGAGGCATTCAACTTTCAACCTTTTTACCATGGGACACAAATGAGTAACAATATATAGCAGTGGGAAATTATTAGAATAGTTGGTTCTACATATCCTGATTGTTTTAAAGAAATCCTTCATCAAGTGTGTGATTCAGCGTTAATATGTTTGTTGTGGAGTACAGGAGAGGCTGTTGAACATGGGTGGCACTTGGAGCTAGCAACAGGGATGTTCATTTGTATTTGAAACCACTAAAGATCCTTATCAGCACAGTGAATAACTTGTAAATCCAACATATGCTGATCACTGTCAGGCTGGCAAGGCATATGTTATCACAGTCACGCATGCAAGTGATCTGGGGAGAGGTTTTTTTAAAAATGGCAGTTGTAGAGCTAGTTTTTAGTGCAGGGGTAGGCAACCTTTCCCCTTTAAGGGCCGAGGGACTTCAGCTCCCAGAAGCCTCAGCCATGTTGGCCAATAATCCCATGTTGGCCAATAGCTCCTGGGATTCTGGGAGCTGAAGTCCCTCGGCCCTTAAAGGGGAAAGGTTGCCTACCCCTGTTTAGTGCATATACAACGGCAGTAAATGTAGAAGCTGTAGTGCATTCCAAGTTTACTCTAATAAACCTTTACTCAAAAGCATTCCACTGAAAAAAATATTCAGTGCAACTATGACTGTCATGTAGATAAACTGGAACTAGTACTACTAGTACTAGTGTGTGCTAAATGTAATACCATGGAATGAAGAATAACAATTGGTTAATGACTGAGATTTCAGAAAATGCAATGGGAAATTGTGACCCTCAGACTGTGAATCCCTTATCTCCAGACAGAATAAAGTGATTCAAGACTTCTTCAACACTGAATGACCCGAGGAACACAGGTCCCAATCACAGCACCTTTAATTTTACATTGCTTTCAAAGGGACAGGCAGTCCAAGCCTACCCACGTATATGTATATACACTTATATCTATGTTACATGTGCTCAAACCTAAGTCTGAATTCACTGGGGCTTTGTATCAAGTAAGGTATGCACAGGGTTGTAGTACAATGTGATCCTAGACTCACTCTAAAATAAGTACCAGTGTGATGAATGGAAATTACTTCTAGTAAAATGGGCTTAGTTTCTTTGAAATGGTCAGTAGACTATTTCAATAAATTGATTGAGCTAACTTTAGCTGGACTGAGGTTACTGGGTTGGACTACAACATTTGACTGTGGAAGTAAACAAGAAGTACTGTCTTGATGTCCCCATCTTCTTCTCACTGCCTATTTTCACTGTCCCTTGCTCCTTAAACAGTGTTCATGCAGTGTTTAGGGGACCGATGGGAAAGAGCAAGGTCACAGATATCAGACAGAGAAGTCTATGAGTAGACTGAAGCTATCTCTGGCTGGTTTTCTGCCAACTCTCCCTTCCCAGATAGACCTAATATTAAGAGCCTTATCACTCAAGAAAACAAAGCTGAAATGGAGCCAGACAGTAGCGGCTTTCTCCATGCCTTACTGCATGACATGACATTGTAGCAATAACAATAGCATTTACATTTCTATACCACTTAATAGTGAACTCACCACTATCCAAGCAGTTTATGATGTGTAAGTCAATTGCCCTCAACAAGCTGGGTACTCATTTTACTGACCTACAAAAGGATGGAAGGCTGAAGGTCAACCTTGGAGCCCTGGAATCGAACTCACAACCTTGTGACTGCAGTACTGGCATTTAACCACTGCACACTTAAGTTCTCTCCCCAAAGGAGACAGTCATCAAAGTGAGTCTTTTTTCTAGCCAAAAAATAATAATAATCCATTCGATAAAAGACTTTCTTTGATGACCGTCTCCCTCAAGAAGAGGAATTAAATGCTACGATATCATGCAGTAAGAAATGGAGAAAGTCACTCCTTTCTGGTTCTGTTTCTGCTTTCTTTTCTTGTGCAATAAGGTTCTAAGTGCAAAACACTTATTAGTGCAAAGCACCGAAATTCTGCACATATATGCATTATTATAAACTGCTTCATTTTTAAAACAACATTCACAACAACAGAACTCACCTATAATTTTATTGGAAATGAAATTTTCATTATTATTTTTTTACAAAAGTTTTAAAGAACAGTCCCACATTGACATATTCAATGCTGTGTTCCTTCACAATCTTTAAAAAATAACATAAGGATTTTTAAAAAGTTTGGTCTCATATAGAAATTAGTAAGGCTTTGTGCATGAAAGAATCAGAAACGTTGAAGTAACCTTGCATAAATTACACTATCCCTTTTGTGCTGCAAAATAATTAGGAAAGAGAGGAAATATGAGACAGTCTGGACTATGAAAAGGGGGTGCTGAGAACAAGAAAGAATAACCAAGGGCTACACCAAGGAAGTGCGAATAGCCTGTTCTGATAATAATAACATGGATTTCAATATCTGGGATCACTTCGGACAGGGAATGAATGAATCCTTCATGCCAGTGTCCCCCATTGCAGCCCTTTTTTTGTCTCATCTAAGGAAATAATCATTTTGCTCCTGTGGGGGAATAAAGTGCTATACTTGGGGACACTTATGTGTGTGTGTGTGTGGGGGGGGTGTCTCCTGACATCTGGTGGTCTGGCTCGAACTAAAAGAAGTGAGTTGGAAAGGTATCCTTCCTTCCAGGTATATATCCTACCTGTCTTAAAGATGGCTATTTTACTGTTGTTTGTTAATTACCAGACACATTGTGTGCATTGAAGTGAGGAAAGTATAAGATTTCTTTTCCTTACAGAAGTGCCTGTGGATCTAGAAACCAGTTCAGTTGTTTGTGAATATATTATTAATTTCACAATATCTGCCAAAGTCTCCAAAATTAGAGTGAGTGTGTGTGGGGGGGAGTTCTACTGTCGAGCTTTTGAAGCCATTGCAAAAATGCCTTGGAACACCAGAGGGCATTCGTCAGCATTTGTCTAACTGTTAGTCCTCTCTTGTCCAGAGATAAATGTATACACTCTAGCTACTTGATACAGGGAGCAAATGACCACACTGCCCAAAGTGCTTCGTGGTGACCTGCTAAGATATGACTGGGAGGATAGAATTGCATACTCAGGCTACTAATAAATCTTTGTCTGGGGGAAAAAACCCTTTCTGTCTCACCAATTTTAATATTTAACATTTTAACACTGGTTTTATTAGTTTCCTTATAGTAGAGCTGATTGTGGTAGACAGGAATAGTGACTAGATTCCCCGCCCCCGCCCCCCCCCCCCAAACATTCCTAGCTTTATGGTGTAGAAGCAGGGTTTTCCCTTCTGAAGTATGCAGGGATGTTCTTGTGAGATATTTAGTCTTCTCTGTCATCTCCTAATATCTCACAAAAACACCCCTGGATTCCATAGCATTGAGCCATGGCAGTTAAAGTGTCAACCAGGATTATTTCTGCAGTGTCGAAACAACCTTAGGAGATTATTAGCATTACTAATAAACCCGATTTACCTCTTCTGAGTTAAATTCGAATTCAGAATACAGCTGGGTATTATTGTATGGATTTTGCCATCGTTGCTGCCTCCCAACTGCATCCCTGCAAAAAACCGGCTAAAATCCACCCTCAGATGGCCTCTTTGCAAAGTCAGGAGCTTTCCAGCTTTACAAATCAGCCAGCTAAGGGTGGATTTTAGCTGGATTTTTGCAGGGATGCAGTCGGGAGGTGGCAGCGGTGGCAAAATCCATGTGATAATACCTGGCTACATCCCCAATTCAAATTTAACCAGGAAGAGACAAATCAGGTTTATTAGAAATGTGATAATTTCCTGTGTCTCATTTCAGACAATTAGGCTGACATTTAAATAGTTCAATATTCTTTGCTAGTTTCAGAAATCTAAACCAAATTATAATACTGGTAATAGCATGATCTGGTTCACTGTGGGCATAATGCCCACCAAAAAAAAAATCACTGTAAGACTCAAGAGGCCCATATCACCCACTTCAACATTTGTGGGCACACATAGATGTTTTGTGATTTGTTCATAAATCACAGGCTTTGAGTTGAAATATTCTGCACTAGCAATTTTTTTTAAAAAAAATCCTATGCTTTTATAGATCTTCAAAGGGAGAGAAGATGTAACATAACCTTTCATAGATTTGGTCTGCTTCCTCAGATACATCTGATGGTGTCTGGCGATTTGGTGGCAATTTAGGATGCGATAATCCCTGTCTCCATCCCCCCTCCCGGCTGCAGCCTGGGAGGCTTGATTCGGTTTAAACCCCAAGCAATACACTCCTAATATTCCAGACTAACACAGCTATGTCTCTGAATTTTATGGATCTTGTTATTACTAAGTTCCAAATTTTAAAAAACACATTAGATTCATATACAATGAAAACATACAAATATTGCTGATATGCAGCATAAATATATTACAATTTATAGTCACTGTATATCAACAAAAATTAATTGAGTTCACACTGTAGCAAGACCAAAGGCACAGAAAAATCTGGTCTCTGAGGGTGAAATAAAGAAGTACAAAGGCATGTTGGTTTTGTTTTATAAGATGCCTTATAAACTTTTTTAACTTTTAAATTCTGTCTAGACACTTCAGAATCTTAGAGGGAATGAACTAATCAGTTCTTCAGATGTTTTCTGGTTATAAATCTGAAAAGTAGCCGAGTGTTTTAAAATCAAATTCAAACAACTGGACAAACATACTAAGGATAAGATACGAGTCTTCATATTTCCAAGATGAAATACATCTTTGTGACACAGTATGTTGGTCTGTATAAAGTACTCTGATGGAGCCTATCTGGATACTCTCCAAATTAAGTAACTATCTAAAGTACTGTGGGAAAGGTAAAAGTTTGAAAACAACTGAAAACGTAAGAACTCACATCTCATAGTTTTTATAACTGTACCCAAACATCATGATCAGTTGAGCCATTTTCCTTCACAAGTCCTACAGAAATGAATGAAAACCATTCAAGAGCACTACTGTGTTCAAATGTATTTTATTTACTTACTGATTTCTTTTTTTTTTTCAGGGAAGTTTTCACAGAAGAGTCACTTGTGAACTGACAATATCTTCTCCATCTTTTTCATAGGAATAGTTTACCTGGAATGATTATGGCCTTCTCAGAGGACAAGGCAAGAATTATGTCTAACCATTTGCACTTAAGTAACTGTAGAAAGACTCTTGGATTGTATTATGGCAGTCTGTCATCCCATAATGCAATGAAAGAAAGTAGCTTTATGTTAATCATTGCAAGTGTTTGCTCAAAAAACAAATTTTCCCAGTTATTGCAAATGGCAAACTGAGTGTTGTGGAGGTGAAAGCCATTTCACAAGCAATGAGTATGTATGTTGATATTACACAATGAATTCACATAGACCTAAAATGCAGCATTAAACTATGGTTTAACATGGCAAGCACAGGTAAAAGGGAACCACCTCTGTTTCTAAACTAACCAGTTCCTTATTTGCTCTAAACTAGTGAAATTAGCTTTAAATTGTAGTTTAATAACAATTTTTATCCTTCCTTGTATTAACAAACTTTGGATTTATACCAGGAAGTGAATCTTTCACATCTCCCCACAATCCCAGTGGAGGAAAGGACAAGGAGAAGTGTATATGCCCATGGTTGCCTGCTCCTCATGCGCTGAATGGTGAAACTATATACTATTAAACCCCAAAAGGCATAAATGTGGGAAGAATCTATAATAATGTCTCAAGCATCTTAATCGAAAAATGCATACCAGTCACTTCCATCATACTTGAGTTATATAAACAGTCCTTGGTGTGTTGGTTCAACAACGTGTTTATGCTAAGACAGTGTATTTTATGAAACAATTAATTGCTTAAGGTGGAGGTTACTCAAAGTCCAAACCTGCATCTACCCAAACAGAATCTCCTTATTTCCTTTTGATTTGCACATCTTTTGCTTGCTTCAAATAAGAGCTTGCAGAGATGACAAAATGCTGAACTTGAAACAGAAATTGAGCCCATAAAGATTAACATGTTAAACAATGTATAGGTTAGGCATAACTGGACCAGAAACACAATCTGTTATGTGATCACACTATTCAGGGGTGAAGGTTGGCAAAGAACTAACAAGGATATAGAACTGTCATGAACCACTTAAATGTTTATAGTTTGTTGATGAGTAATCTAGTTTTCTGTCAGAAAACAGTTTGCAAATCCAAGTAAAAATAAAAAATAAAATCCTGAGTTCCCAAAGTCAGTGAAGACATCTATTATTTTTACTGAAATCTGTTGAAATTATTTAATATTACATATGTTCCTACTGATGCTGGAAATCAAATCTAAACAAAAATGGAAAGATAAATGTTGTGCATAAGAAAGAAGCTGTAGGCCTAGCTGTATTCCTAATATGATTCATTTCAGGTTTTGCTTCTGTAAATATGTCTCCAAATATATAGAGAACCACACTTACATTTTTCTAAAATCTAGGAAAGTAATTGTCTACATCATCATATCTCAATGGGTTTGTTTTCAAGCCCTGGATGAGTAGGCTACTGTGCTACCATTGAAATTCAGCTCTTTTAGATGTGCATCCAGAGACAAGACTTACGTAATGCAGCTCAACCAAACAGCCATTTAATGGAATAGGAAGAGTAAAATGTTTCATATGAATTCACAGCAAATAAATGTTATGCAATATAATAATGGCTTGTTTAGAGCATGAACTGTTATGTATAGTGTACATAGGGCTACAGAACCTCTGGCTCCCTTCACAGAAAAATGTTCTATGTGCATGCTCTATATGTACATAGAGTATATCTTTTCAGTGAAGAATTTTCAGTGAAGAATTGAACAAATAAAGCTGTCTACCCAGCTGCCACTGGTCCACCCAGGACACAACTGTCTACTCCTGTTTGTAGTGGCTTTCCATGACATTAGACTGAGGCTTTAGCCTATTTCCTTCAATCCAGGAGAGGGGACCTTTCGACCTTCCAGATGCTTTGGCCTGCAATTTCCATCAGCTCCATCCAACATAGCCAATAGTAAGAGGCTATGGGAATTGTATTCCAGAATGTCTGCATGGCCAAAATTTCCATCCCATAATTTGAGAACCTGGGAATTGTATAGGACTCTGCTTACTGTGTATTTTACCACTGAGCTATGTTATGTTCATGATTACCTCTTTTTTCATATTACAGTTCTTCCTACTCACAGAAGAGAACAAAGAGCTCTGAATGTAGAGCATGTGCAAGAACTGCTGAAATGTGACTTGTGGCTGCCTGTGTTTATTTTGATATACTATAATAAAGCTCAATATCTAACTGTAGGTTGCCTTGTGGCTGGCCATGTGGGAGCCGGAAGTAAATGGATAATCAGGCTGTATAGATTTTTGCAATAAATATGTTCAACATACCTCCCAATGACCTCTCTTTGGAAATTAATGACTCTTAATTTCTGCACTCTAAAGAGCTACTTAATGTGTACCCAGCAGGTGGGATGTTGTTTAATTTTTACCACTGAGCATCGAACCTATGCCGTATTACAAACTACTTGTGTATTTTTTTCCATTTTAAAGAAAAGTAGGTCCTTATTGTAGAGGTAGGTTCAAGAAGCAGAAGGCTAAGGTCTGTGTTGGTTCTAAGGATCCTCACCAATGATTTGGGGATTAAAGAACCCAGACTAAAAGGAAGGATAATCTCTTTGAAATGTGCAAACAAAAGAGGGCCAATATGAGACAGTTTTTGATTGAGATACATAGAAGGATGAAAAATGATAATTCCAGATATTTTTGAAAGAATGGCTGATGCTTCCCCCAATTCCACAGATGTTTTGTTTGCATTTTTGCCTTTTGTTAAAGGAAGGAAAAAGAACAGACAGCCAAAGCTAGCTTTTCCCATGGTTTTGCTGGTGCTTTTGCTAAGTAGCATTGCCTATAAAGGTGGAGGGCTTCACAGTTTAAGCTTATAATCACACTCTTAAAAAGTGTTTGGAAAGCAAGACAAGAGCTTCTTCAGAGCACATGATCAACTGAAAACAAAACAAAACACCTAAGAAATCCATTGAGAATTAAAAGCTCAGATGGTTTCAAACCTTGAGGAGGCCTGGGCCATCACTGTAACATGAGCCACTGTGGCAACATTTAATACTGATTTCATGTTGAGTTATTAGATGCACTGACTCCTGAGAAGAAAGTTTTGGCAGAAAAGGGATGATGTCCTTTTCAACTGTTAATTTTTCTTTGTGTTTTTTTTTTAAAAAGAAAGCAATGAAATTCTAAAGTTTAGAAGGGATACTGTGACACATATATCCTCAGCCGAATGACAGAGCTTCCTCTGAAGTTGATGACAGTGTTAACAGTGACCATTTCCAGGTCCAACTCCATCTCACGTGGCCCCTTCAAAGGACGAGTCATCACTAATGTGGCGCTGATAGGTCCAGTTTGCTATAAGGAAAATATATGAAAAAGAGATTGAGTTTCTCCACACATGGCATAATAATAATAATAATAATAATAATAATAATAATAATAATAATAATAATAATAATAATAATAATATAATTTATTTATATTTACAAAGATAAAATATACAAAGATAAAATGTACAAAATGTACAGTAGTACAGTCAATAAAAAAAGAAAAGAAAAACATAGCAATAAAAACACAACAGTAATAGAAAGAGCAATAATAAAAACAATAAAACCAACAATAAAAACAATAAAAATAACAGTAATAATTAATACAATAATAAAATTTTGTCACTGATATGCATCTTTTTGGGTTCACTAAGAACTATTTGATAATATACACAGTTTCATGGACAGAGATGTGTGTTTGGGTTTTTTTGTTTTGTTTTGGATAGCTATAGAAATCCATTTTCCTTGAAGGATCATCAAAGTTTCAGTGCAAACCTTTCATGGAAATGACTTTAAAATCTCTTTATTTAAGGCTTATGTTTAATAATCAGATTAGATACAGATTATTTTCCACTGTGTTTCAGATGTTGTCTTTGGGATCATGAAGCGGGCTACATTTCTGAATTAGCGGATTATGTTTGTAATGAGGATACAAGCTCTTAGGTGGTCTGACTTCCTGTTTTTGGAACATTCGTTCATCACTTGTCCTAGCTGATCATATAGACATGAATTACAAGGTATTGCATTGGCCTAAAGGCACTAAATCCCAATTGATCTTGGATGTTAAGTAGGATCAGCACTGGTTAGTACTTGGATGGGAGACCACCAATGAATACCAGGTGCTCTAGGCTATATTTTGGAGGAAGAAACTACCACAACCACCTCTGAGCATTCCTTGCATTAGAAATTCATGGGGTTGTCACCCACCCTCCCACCCACTCACCCTCCCACCCACTCACCCTCCCAGGGAAAGTGCAGCACAAGTTTTGAGTGTCCAATCAGGGCTTTTGAACACCAGGGCTTTAGTGCAGTTTTTTCCTAAACTATTTGCCTAATTGCTTGTGACAAGCAGAAATGACCCTTCAGTGATCAAGTAAAAAAGCAGCTGCCACATCCTCTGCCATCAGACCTTCAGTATTCCACATGTCATTGACAGGCTGCAATCCTATATAAACTAACCTGGAACTTAATGGGATTTACATTTGACTAAAATAAGTAAGTAAATTAATAAAATGCAACATCCTGTCCCAAATCACACTCACCCGCATGTAGAATTCTCTGCCTTCATTTCCTGATTTGATCTGGAAGATATAATAGGCACCAGGGTAGCGGGAAGTAGCTTGCATCTGAAATATATCAGAGGGCACTGTTCGTCCTGACACATCCATGTCTCTGTACAAGATGGTGAATGGCTGATCTCTACAACCTGGATTCTCAGCTGGACACATACAGTGACTGGAAGAGCAAAATCATCATCATTGTCATTTTCCATATCATTAACAACAAAGGTCAGTGGCACACTCAGTGCAATTCTATACATTAGCATTCCCCTACCTAACGCCTACTAGATGTCACTACAGCTGGCAGTACAATGGGAAGTGTAGTCAAACGTCAAGGACACCAATTGGGAAAGGCTACTGTACATAGTTATTTGACAGAAAGCCCCATTGAACTCTGTAGAATTTACTTCTGAGAAGATATGTATAGAATTGCACTGTTAGATACAGTCTTCCCTCCATATCCACAGATTCTTTCTCTATGGATTCAACCATCCATGGTTTGAAAATATTTTTTAAAATATATAATTTGCCACTTGTGTGTTGGGGTGGGTAGATTTTATGCAGAGGACCAATGTGGTGTAGTGGTTTGAGTGTTGGACTAGGACTAGGTCTGAATTCCTGTTCAGCCATGGAGATCCACTAGGTGACCTTGAGTAAGTCACATGCTCTCAGCCACAGTGGAAGGCTCCCTCTGAACAAATCTTGTCTTAGGGTCACCATAATTTGGAAATGACTTGAAGTTACACAATGACGACAACAACATTTTAATAAGGATGTTGTTTAACCTTCTAAGGGGGATGTTTTAATGTTTAATGCCCGTTTGTTTCCAGGCATGATTCAAAGTTCTGGTTATGACCTACAAAACCTTATGTGGCTGGTAGGATCATAGTCCCCACCACGTTTCCTAGCCATGTGTTTTGATATGCTTTCTAATACTGGATGATTAGATGTGCTACACAACTGTTGGCGCTGGGTGGATGGATTGTTTATCATTCATGGTGCCAGATAATCAGCAGTTGTGTGGTGAAGAAAAACAATCTTTGACCTATCAAAGTCAGTCCCATGAGAACACCTAGTACAAGGGAATCAAGCAAGGGTAGTCCTGAGAAAGGGAATGCTTTTGATTGTGGACAAATAGGATGTCAGCCTACAAGAACTGTTTGAATTGCTTTGTGTTTCTAATATACTGTGTAACCAAATATGCTTCAGTCCAGTGGCATCACCAGGTATATGTGTGTGTCTGGGGGGGTGCAGACCACACCAAGTGACACCACTGATCCTCAAACACCTATTTTTGGGCAGAAACTGGCTGTGGCATTCATCTGCTTCCCTTTCCAATGCTTTAAGAGATGGTGGGAGTGGGCTGAAGCTAAGTGGCAGGAGAAAGGAGAGACCTTAGGATTTTTTAAAATTAAAATTTCAAAATTCAAAATTTTATTTTTTAAAAACAAATTAAATTTTGAATTTTTTTTAAAAAAACATTCTTTTAAATTTTTATTTAATAACATCACCTTTTAGCTAAATCTTCATTATGTACAGTCACCCCTCTGTTCTCGCAGACTTGAGATCCACAGTTTTGAATATTCACAGAGAGGTGACCTCCATTAAGATCAATGGGGTGAGTGCCTGCAGTGCGTGCCCATGGGGGCGCGCCCCATTCAAGCCTATGGGACTTGAATATCGGTGAGTCTCCATTTTCACGGGTGTGTGTGTCCTAGAACGGATCCCCTGTGAAAATGGAGAGCTGACTGTATATGTAAATACATTTAGGTTGTGCATATTATATTGTAATTTGAAGGTATAATTTTAATTTTGCTAGTTGTTTTATGTCACAACTATTAGCATTACATTCAGTGGTATATGGGAATTATGATTTACAAGTAACATTAGTGCACAAAAGCATTACTAAGGATTCTGTATGGTGTAAAATGGAAGGAGGTCAATGGAAGGGGTGACACCATGAGTTACTGCCCCAGGTGACACCAACCCTAGTGATACCACTGTTCAGTCCTGACAACATCACTATACTGTGAACAACGGTTTTCTGAATAAAGCTTTCTGTCTCTGCTGAGGCTTGTGTTTCTGAAATGAAGTTAGCCAGTACATGACAATGGTTCAGGTCGAAGCTATCTGTCAGACCGTATCTCCTTTATGAGCCAGCCCAGGCACAAAGATCATCAGCAGAGGCCTTACTTTCAGTCCCATCACTGTTGGAAGGATAGCTGGTGGAGATGCAAGAGAAGACCTTCTCGGTGGCTGCCCCTAGATTTTGGAACTACCTTTCCAGAATGGCCCCCTCTTTCTTGTCTTTCTGTTGGCTAGCTTAAACCTTTTTATTCCACAGACTTTTAAAATAACCTTTTTAAAGAGCAGGTTACGGGGTACTGAATCGTATTAAACTAAACTGTTTTTAGTAGCTTTTTATCTCTTTAAATTGCATTTTATTTTATAGTATGTTTTAATACTCTATTTTAGTGCTGTGAATAGTTTAATTCTATTTTAATGTTCACTTTTTGTATGTTTTTAATTGTATTGTCCTTTTAGATTATAAGCCTCTTTGACTCCCCATTTTGACTCCTGCTGTTTACAGGATCAGGTCTCTTAACATAAATGTTACCCGCAGATATCCACTTTGCTTGAGTGTCAACTTTGATTTTGTTGACTGAGAATGTGTAAATACATTTATGTATATATTTTGAGCATCAGAGTTCGTAAAGGCTGCTCTGCAGTGGTGGTTGATGGCTTCCCTCTCAATGGGGCAGTGAATCTGATCTATTTTGGAAATACGGTAGGTTTCAGCACCTTGAATAGCTCCTTTAAATTCTGGATTAAAACCTACGGCAGATTCACCACCAAGCTCATAGGGAAGCCACCAGTGGCCATTGATGCAGCAGCTAACAATCAAATCACTATTTTGCCATAAAATGTCAGCTCAGAAACCTGAATTGTCTGAAAAGTATGAACTCGAGAACCCACAGCAATGCAGAAATAACATAGGAATCATCTCAGTCTGAGGGTATTAGATTATATATCAAAGTAGCCATATTATAATTTTAGCAGTATTATAGTTGATTGTAGCCCCTAACTAATTTTTTCATATCATGATTCATATTGCAAATTATAGACCATAAATAGCAAGTTTGAATTAAATTTTGGACCTGTGTAATGGAAACATAGGAGTGCTTCAATTATATATAGAAAATATATAGAAAATTTTTAAAAAAAACAACAGGGGGAAAAGACCCAAAAAAACCCATGAATCATTACAACATTCCAAAACCCTCGCCATAGTGACACATGCCTTAGTTACATCCTAGATTACTGTAACAGGAGCCCTTGTGGCCCAGTGATTAAACCACAAGGTTGTGAGTTCAATCCCAGGGCTTCAAGGTTGACTTAGTCTTCCATCCTTTTGTAGGTCAGTAAAATGAGTACCCAGCTTATTGGGGGCAATTCGCATGCAGACTGTAAACTGCTTAGAGAGTGCTGATTTCACTATTAAATGGTATACAAATGTAAATGCTATTGCTATAATCTGCTCTATGATGGGCTTCCCTTGGAGAGTGTTCAGAAACTTCAGCTTTTCCAAAGAGCTGCAGCCAGATTGTTAACTAGAGTGACTTCAAGGGATTAAAGCAATACCGCTTCATATCGCGCTATGGGATGTCTACGCGGTTTACAACTGTGAGCTGATTGCCCCCCAACAAGCTGGGTACTCATTTTAGCGACCTCGGAAGGATGCAGGCCTGAGTCGAGCCTCAGCCCTGGCTGGTATTGAACTCACAACCTTGTGGTTTATGAGTGGCTGCAGTACAGGCATTTAACCACTGCGCCACCAGGGCTGATTACACAATTCCTTTGTTGGAACAGCTCCACTAGTTGCTTCTTCATCAGAATCCAAAGTGCTAGTGATGACTTCTAAAGCTCTACGTGGTCTGGGTCCAGGTCATATGAAGGACCATACTCACCCATACAAACCTGTCCATGTTCTGAGATCTTCTGGGCAGGCCCTGCTCTCTGTTATATAACCCTTTCAGGAACATTTGGTGGCAGCATGGTAGAGGACCTTCTCTGTGGCTGCTCCCAAACTCTGGAATTCCCTTCCCATAAAGGCTAGATTGGTGCCCTCCTTACTATCTTTCCACAAGCAAATAAAAACTTTTTTTTAATTCCCACAGGTCTTTGAGAATTTATTTTTCCAGAGGAAAATATAATATGCTGAAATTCTATCTATTTTTGTTTTCATTTGTTTTGGCACATTTTAAAATCTATGATTGTTTTAATTGATTTTTAGCCTTTGTATGCTATCAATTTTTTTAACTATATTTGTTTTACAATACAATGCAAAACTCTCTTGCAAAGGCTTTTGTTTTACAATACAATGCAAAACTCTGTTGCAAAACAATGCAAAGGCTCTCTTAGGTCCCAAACTGGGAAAAAGGCAGGATGGTCAGGATGGTGGTGTTGTCAACAACAACAGCAGCAGCAGCAACTCAAGACTTGTAACTTGTAAATGAAGAGCAGGAACTGGAATTACTTAGCTTTCTATATGTTTTTTTATTGCAAGTTCCAGAAATCCTAGTCAACATATCCAATGGAGAGGAATGCTGCAAACTATAGTCCAACAACATCTGGACAACAACACCAACAACATGAATCCTATATATGATGTAGACCATGGTGGGAATGAATTCTGAGGAAGGTGGATATGTGAAGTGACTGAAAATATACAACTCATTTCATGCAGACCAATATCTTATATATTCAAAATACCATTTCAGTAATGGTTTTACATCATAAGAATTGCATTGTATTTATTATGTAAGTCATAGTCTGTTTCATACATTACAGCAAAAAAACTGAGTTGACCACGAAGTATGAACTTAATAAGGATCCACAGCTAATCCTAACTTTCTGATTAACATAGTCATGTGACACACAGGTGTTTGCCACATTCTTATTTCAAATGTACATTTTAAGAAGTATTGTGAGAAGACACTCTAAAATCACAATTTTGTAAGGTCAGCAGCTGTAATTATGATCTGATAAGTATCCAATAAAAACATGCCCCATCAAAATATGGCAAATGCCCTTATTTTCTAAGATATTACTTACTTTTCACTGATCAAGATATAAGGTTCCTCACATCTTACTGGATTTAGGCATTTGAATCCCCCTTGAGTATTGAAGCACGTTTGCTGCAAGGTGCAAGTGTGGTTCCCAATCTCACATTCATTAATATCTAAAATGGAAAAAGAGGTTTAAAAATTTAGCGGTTATAAAACTATTAACAAAGGATCTTGTAGAGCCTTTGAGACTAACTGAGTGAAAGAAATTTTAGCATTAGCTTACAAAGACTTAATCTACTTAGGATGCACAGCTATGTATCTGAAAATTATTGATATAAATGAAACCATACAAGTAGGTTTGCCACACTTAAAACTGGAGAGGACTCCTGTATCTTTAAAGGCTGTGTAAAAGCAGGAATTTCAGCAGGTGTTGCTTGCCATGCAAGCAGGTAACAAGAAGCAACACCTACTGAGGTTTCCTTTTCTACAAAGCCATTAAAGGTGTAGGAATCATCTTTACTTATCTCTCTGGCAAACCAATTTAAAGGTTCTGGAATATATCTTCCCACATTCAACCCAGTATGTTGAATAGTGGTCAGAGCATTGGACTAGGACCTGGGAGATGTGGGTTTGAAACCTCATTCTTTGTAAAGTTCAATTCCTGAATTGTAATCCTCAGATGAATCTACCTTCCAAACAGGATTCCTGGGAGGATAAATAGAGTAATGAAGCCTTGATCTCTGAAAGAATGAAAAGATGTGATTTGTTATAGATTTTAATGGCTGTCAAGTCAACTTCAACTTATGGTGGGCCTTTTCATGAGATACTTCCACTCCAAGTCACCCTGGCATCACCCTGTTCAGATCTTGCAGACTCAGGGGCATGGCTTCCATGATTGAGTTTAGCCAGCTGTAATGAGGTTTTTCTCTTTCCTGTTGCTTTCTACCTTGCCAAGTCATATCTTCTCTTGATACAGCCAAAGTATGACAGTCTCAGTTTAGTCATTTTGCCTTCTAGGGACAGTTAAAACTTGATTTACTCTAGGATCCTTTTTTTTTGGGGGGGGGGGCAGACTATTGTCCCTGGCTTCACTCCAAAGTTCTTCTAGTTCCTGTTTTTTTTAACAGTACCTTTAAATCCCACGTGAGTGTTCTTCAGATTGTATTTTGAAATGATGCTTGGTTTAGTGTTCTTTAGCTTTACTCTAATTTTTTGACATTAGCAGTTCATGGTCTGTGTCACAATCTGCTCCTGGTATTGTTTTTGCACAGAGAATGGAGCTTTTCCATCTTCTGCTTCCAATTATGTAGTTTATCTGCTTTCTGTATTGGCCACCAGGTGATGTCCATGTATACAGTCACCTCTTTAGTTCCTTGAATACTGTGTTTGCGATGAACAAATTTTTGGCTTCACAAAATTCAATCAGTTGGTCTCCCACTTTATTTCTTGATCTTAAGCCAGATCCTCCTACAATGCTTGGTTCTGCTCTGTTTCCTACTTTGTGTTCCAATCACCTAGGATTACAAATATGTCCTGTTTTTGTGTATGAGGGTGATCAGTTTCCTCCTGGACTATGTCATGGACTGCCCTAGGTCTCACTTTGTTTTAGAGGCATAGGCAGACTGAGCCTGAGGAGGAGACAGATCTGGGGTTACCTGGAGACTCTAGTCTCAGAGAAGATGCAGGAGGCTGCAGAGGGAGAGGCAGACTCTATGCTGTCGGTACTAGGACATATGGAGTGAAGACAAGCCAAGGCATCCTTGAGGCGTTCATCTAGACTAGAAGCCAAAAGGAGAGCTAATCGCGATCAGCTGAGGCATGCTGAGGCTTTTAAAAAGGCTCTAGATGATATGATTCCCTGCAGTCGACAATCAGTGTTGTAGCCTCCCTAGTTGCTGTGTATCCTGTTCTCTGCTATTGGACTCCTGTCTTCTGACCTCTAGAACTGCCTTGTGACTATACTTCTGTTAAGGAAAATGCAACATGGGACATACAGTAATAGAAATAAAATATGTATGTGAAAGTCACAGTGATTAAGCAGGAGCAATCATGAAGATACACAGGTGAAAAGGATAATGTAATTTGGAAGCCTTGAGAGACAAGGACAAAGTTATAGAGTGTATATTGAAAACACCTGTGATAGATTGCAAACACCTGAGACTCATTAAGTGGTCAAGGTAAAGTGATGAAACACTTGGGTTGGTCTTAAGTATGGGATGATCTATGTGGACCAATCAAGATGTATGTACACACCCACTGGGTGGAAACTGACTAGTGGGTGGTGACTAACAATGGCTATAAGTGCAATGTTTGCCAATGCATATTGTGGTGTATTGTGGAGTAGTTTGGAGTAGTTTTGGAGATATTGTGAAGTGTAGAGATTGTGATTTGTAGGGCATATAGTATTTATGTATATAGTAGAATAAAATAGATCTTTTATATAAGACTACTGAGTTGTCTGGTGTCTTGAGGGAAGATACAAGAACCAGAAGAATCCTGGAGAAGTTTGGAGACATCTCAGGAAGAAGAGAGAGAAGGCTTGGAGAGTTTGTCAGGGTCTTCAGCCTATTCTCTGAAACTCTGCTGCTTGGGAAAGAAGCATCAACCACTGATCAAAGCTGGTCAGCTCTGCTGCATAACAAGGTGGTGAGTTAGAGCCAGAGGTGAAGAGCTACAACTCCCATCATCCCTGACAACTTCTGCTTCTCCCTTTGCTGTTAAGTACTAGACTCTCATGGTGTGACATTTGGAACTGACTTTTGACTACTCCTTTGCTTATTTGTCTGCAGTGCTCTCCTCGGAAGGGGTAAAAGGACAGACTCTGGGGGGAAGCAGATGGCTAAAAGTGCCGTTTTGGGGGCAGGGAAGGGGAGGGGCAGCCGCACGGTGGGCGCCCCAACCCCTTCCCCAAGTCGTCCTCGGAGCAGCCGGCCCTCCGCACGGCCGGCGCTCCGAGGATGACCTCCCGCTGCAGCGTCCATACACGCTGCAGCAGAAGAGTCGCCGAAGGTGCGCCGGCAGCCTTTTGTGGCACACCTTCGGCGACTTGTGGAAGGAGTGCTAATTTAGCGCTCCTTCCAGGGGCGGCAAAGCTGCGCCGCAGGGCCGAGGTGTGGGGATACCTCGGCCCCGCGGTGCAGCTTCCTGGGGTGGCCCATGGCCTCCCGTCTGCTTCCCTCCTCTAGTGTAGTATCTTTCCATGTCTACTTCTTCTGCCTCTGTTGTTGGATCATAAACCTGAATTATGCTTATACTGATGGATTTTCCCTAAAGTTTTATTGATTCAGCGAGACTTTGCATCCCTTGATTGTTTTTGTTGGGGTTTTTTGCTCCATCTCTTCTCTCTATTAATGCCACTCAATTTCTTCTTAGATTTTCATTTCCCAGGTAAAGCACTGAGTAATTATCTGACTCAAAATGTCCCATTCTTGTCCATTTTAGCTCATTCATCACAAATATTGCAATGTTTATACTTTCCATTTCTTGTTTTACTATGTCTAGCTTCCCCCAATTCATGCTATTCACATTCCATGTTCCTTTAATATATCTTGTGCAGCTTTGGACTTTCATTTCACCTCTGAGCATGTCAACAGCTGAACCGCTTAGGTCCAGTTGCATCATTAGCCGCTGCGCTACTTGTACTTGTCCACTGCTCTTCACCAATATTTCATTGAGTGCCTTCCAACCTGAAAGTGTCATCTTCTGGTACTATCTCTTGTTTTATTTTGGATTGTCTCATCACAGGGATTTCAAATTAGAAGGATTCAGAAGTGGTATACCATTGCCTTCTTCAACACATTACTAATATGTATTAGCTATAGCATTACTGCTGTACCAGTACCAGTGCCTCCACCAATGTCAACTCCCAATACACCTACTACCCAGTAGCTGTTTGGTGCATTTAGTCTGGCTCCTCAGCAAAAGTCTGTCTGACATGGGAGAGCCTACCAGCAGCACTGCTACCATCAGCATAGCCTCTTGCCTCTTAGGAACACACAATTCCATCATCGTAGAAAGATACTGCCATGGTGGGAAACATATGATGGGGCGGGGGAGGGGTATAAACCAGCCTTCTATTGCATAAAATTCATTAACTGAGTACAGCCCTGCTTTGCTTTTATTTTCAGAATGAGAAGGAATGCCAAAAATTAAACTCAGTTATGACAAATTATGCAACAGTTTCTCCCCATTCTTCTTGTAGCATGTACCAACAGTGTGCCAAGAACTGGAAGACTAGAAGGAAAGGGAGTGATTATTCACTTATTAATTTTCACTGAAAACTGATTGGATGGACCCTTGGTAACTGATGGCTATTAACAGCCAGGACACATCTTATCTCAGGGACCGCCTCTCCCCGTATGATCCCCCCCCCCCTGTGCACTTCGGTCCTCTGGGAGGAATCTGTTACAGCCATTAAAAACCAGGCTGTCTCAGACCTCCCAGAGGGCCTTCTCTGCAACCGCTCCCAGACTTTGGAATGGCCTGTTGGACGAGATCCGTCTCATTACTACTCTTGCTGCTTTTAAAAAGGCAGTAAAGGTGGATCTCTTCTGTCAGGCCTTCCCAGAATAACAGCTGTCTGTTGGGAGATGAGTTTTTATCCTGTTGGCATAACTGATTCCTTGTTGTTGTTTTATTGTTTTACGGCATAGTTACATTTTAACTTTTTCTTGGTTTAATTCTGTTTTAAGGGGTTGGGAGGGTGGATTGTGGGATGAGGGAATGTTTTAACTTTGTTTGTTTTTAAATGCTGTAACCCGCCCCGATTGCCACGCAGAGGGGCGGGCTATAAATAAAAAATTATTATTATTATTATTATTATTATTATTATTATTATTATTATTATTATCATCATCATCATCTTATGGTCAGGATGAGACAGCAACAAGATTTCTAGAATATCTGGGAGTGGCAGAAGGCAAATACTTTGCACAGAGGCAGTGAGCTTAGGAAGGTAAGGAAAAAAAGGGAATGGAAGAAAGTGTCTTATAGGATCCAAGTGGAAGTTGCTGGCTTTTGAGAGAAACCAGTATTGCCTTAATGACTAATACTCCCTGATTGCTTGCTTACTCTGCCATGATTAACTTGTATATTTATAAAAGAAAGAAAGAAAGAAAGAAAGAAAGAAAGAAAGCTATGAAAATGCAATAATTCCCATGTGATCTTCCACTCTCTCATCCAAAAGGAAATTAAGCCCTCCAGTAACTGCACCTGGATTGCTTGAACAATGATGAGTATCTAATAATGTAGTTTTTGGATGTTGGAATCAGGCAGCACTATGGCCAAAACAGGGTTGTTCCCAGCTAATTCCATTTTATGTTTCTGCATTAGTTGTGAAGAATAAACATGAAGATGCAAGCAGATAATGGGCAGAAGTGAGCAATGATCCTGCCAAAATATCTATATTAATCACATAACACGTCTGCCATCTGATTTTCTCATTTGGTACACCAGTACAGATTTGGCTCAGAAACAAAAGGCCACATGTTGGTCTGGTTTTTGCCATGTGTGGCCCTGAATATTCCCAAACAGAAGGAAGAAAAGACAGTAAAGGCAATGATGATCCAGCATCCTGCAAATGTGACATTTTCATATGTCATGAAATTTACCCCTCATCAGTCCAAAATTCTAATCTTATTTCATTAAATGTACAAAACTTAAATAGAGGGCAACAAAGCAAGTGCATGACTTTGAAGTCTCTCCAAGATTTTGATTTCCATGTTACACTTAGAAAGGTGAGATGCAGTTCATGGAAAATTATTGTTCTTAGAAAGCTACAAGGGCATGGTTTGGCTAAAATTAGAGAGTGAAGAGATGAGATTATATCCCCCTTTCAAATCTTCTGCCCTAACGTTGGGTACAGATGAATGTTGCTTGCCTTCGTTAAGACTGTCTATTGGTGTAACTAGTGGTGGCAAATGCTAATGACAGCTAATAGATCATGATTATGAGGTCATTCTTCTAAGACTCATTTGCACCAGATCATTCCATGTCATTGCATAAATATACAACTTATAAAGTGGCAAGTTTATAGACTCATAGAGTTGGAAGAGACCACAAGGGCCATCTAGTCCAACTCCCTGCTGCATAGGAATACACAATCAAAACAGTACAGAATGTGAGCCAACAACAACTTCCATGGCAATAGCAATAGCAGTTTCATTTATATACTGCTTCGTACCATGCTATGCAGTCTCTAAGTGGTTTACAACTGTAAGCTAATTGCCCCCAACAAGCTGGGTACTCATTTTAGCCTCAGAAGGATGCAAGCTTGAGTTGAGCCTGAGCCCTGGCTGGTATTGAACTCACAACCTTGTGGTTTGTGAGTGAGTTGCTGCAGTACAGGCATTTAACCACTGCACCACCAGGGCGCTTCCATGACTGAGGCTGTACTTTTCATCACAAGGTTTAGACCAGGGGTAGGCAACCTAAGGCCCGGGGGCTGAATGCGGCCCCCCGAGGCCTTTGGACCGGCCCGAGGCCGGGCCTGCCGCCACCGCCACCGCCCACCATGATGATATTGATTATTGTTGTTATTATTTGTTCTTGGGGTTTTCTTGGCAAAATCTCCACAGGGGTTTTGCCATGGCTTTTCTGGGGCTGAGAGAGTGTGCATGCATTTTTATATATTTTTTTATTTTTTATTTTTTATTTATTTATTTATTTAGGGTGCTTTGGCCCCCCAATTGTCTGAGGGACAGCAACCCGGCCCCCGGCTCAAAAAGGTTGCCTACCCCTGGTTTAGACTATTGTTTTCCCATCTTGCGATGTCCTTGCATGTGTATAGATTATGTACAGAACCTATGCTGATTTGTTTTAAGACTTAGACTTAGCATGACTTATCAGTTTGATCCAAGACATTTTACCACTGGAGGCCAAAGACATGGTGATACCTCATCTCCAGTCCAAGTACAGAACTGAGTGAAACAGCCACTGAATCTTACTTCTGATAGGACAATGCCTTCTACTACACTTGACAGGGCAGGCTAGTTTAGGGATCCCATAACAGAATGTGTGACTTACGTAGCTTTCCCCCTCAGAAGAGAAAAACAGCCATAGAGATCAAGAGGAAAAGCTAGGCGGTGCCACTGCTTCCTCCACAGTATTTGAGTTGGTCATCTCACTCTAAATAATGATAGGATCAGCTTGGACGACTTATCTACAGAGTCCATTTCTTTTCAAACAAGGAAAGGAAGAAGGCTTGCTAGTCTTAACATTTCGCCAAGTAGGTTCTTAGGGAAATTGGGGACTTCTGGTACATAAACCCACAAATATATTTAAATAAGAGCACTTTATTTTTATACCCATTTTAAATCCTGTATAGGAGGGAAAACCTTCTGAAAAAGAAGTTGCAGAACAACAGCTTAGTTCTGCCAAATCAGTCAGTCAACACCTCTTTTCAATTACACTTGCCAGGGGGAAATACTCATAGATACACAAAGAATAGTGTCCTGGACTTGAAACATGGTTACTTGGTAAAGTATTTTAATACTTTCACTGCTGTCCAAAGCTCAGTAGTAAACAAGACCATGTTTAAATACAGAGTCAACTTTTTCTATTAAGTTAATTGGGAGGTTTGCCTCTTTCACAGTTGGAGCATGGGACCTCTTGTGTAACCTTCCACTGCACTGGAGAATGGTTGCTTATGCCAGAAAGCCCATTAGTTTTAATGATGCTGCTCACATAGTTGCACAACAGCTGTAAGCATGCACTTTTTACAATAAAAATTGTGCCATTACTTAGATTTTACGTAATAATATTTTTGCTTCCTTTATCATTATTCTCTTTCTTGAAAAAATGTCTAATGCGTCCTTTGTTTTTAAAATACATTTGGTAAAATATTCTTACCCTGGCATCGTGTATCATCAAGAAGAACATAGCCAGCAGGGCAAAAGCAATAGTAACTGCCTGGCTGGTTAACACATTCGTGTTGACAAAGAAATTCTGAGAAGCTGCATTCATCCATATCTGCAAATTGAAAAACAGAAAAGGGTAATAATTAATTTATTATATGTTCTTTGACTGTTATAGTAAATGTAGGCAAGTGTTCCAACCTATACTTATTTCCTATCATCTTTTACAAGCCCAGCATTATGATGGTTTCTGACTGTTTGGGGTTTCCCTAATACAGAAGTGGGAATAATGCAGGCCTCCAGAACTTCCAGCAAGCCTAGCCAGCATAACCAATTGTGCAGAAAGCTGGGAGTTGGAGCCCAACATCACCAAGAGGTATGTAGAGAGATCTTGTAGCACCTTTGAGACTAACTGAAAGAAAGAAATTGGCAGCATGAGCTTTCGTAGACTTCAGTTTACTTCCTCAGATGCATACTGAAGTCTATGAAAGGTCATGCTGCCAATTTCTTTCTTTCAGTTAGTCACAAAGGTGCTACAAGATCTTTCTACATACTGATTCTACTAGCATGGCTATATCTTTGAATCACCAAGAGGGTTGAGTAATTCCTACTCCTGCCTATAAGTCTTGGGCTTCAGTAGAGGCCAGATGTACCATAAGCTACAATTCATTTCACAAACACAAATCAGGTCACATGGACAGAGTAGCCCATTTCCCATCAGCCAAAATAGTGACCTTGTACATGTGTCCCATCATACACAATTACCTGATTTTGTGTGACAGGTGAATGCTTCATAATTTCTCTACTCTGTGTGTGTCTGTGCCTTCAAGTCACCTCCTGATTTAGGGTAACCCCATGAATTTCATAATATTTTCTTAAGCAGGAATACAATACCACTCACCTATATACATTACCAGCCTTATAGTGAAAATCATGGATAATAGCAAATCCTCTATTTGTGACAGATGTTGACCACACAGTCATACTGGAGAACCTCCAAATACCTAGAGAGACCTCCCCACCGCCAAGACACGGATGAAACCAAGGGTACCGATCACAGAGATAGAGGGGGTGCCATACTGTACTCAAAGGTAGTTTGCCATGATCCTCCTCTGAAATATAGCCTACAGCACCTGGTATTCCTTGGAAGTCTCCCATCCAAGAACTAGCCAGGCCTGAACCTGCTTACCTTCCAAGAACAGACTGGAGCTGGTGCCTTCAAAGTATTTAGGCTCACATCTAAAGCCTCACATATATGAATCACTCAGACTTTGGGAGCTTACCTTCCCAAAGAACCTTTTTCTTTAATGAAATATTCTGTCTTCTTGTGCCAGGGTAAACACTCCCCCTCCCATCCTCATATTAGAATTGGATTGTGTAAAATATGACCATAAAATATGACTACTCACATTACCATGCTAGGCCAATAAAGCATTTCACAACATGAGGATAATGAAGCAATCTTTGAAAACTTTTGATTGAAACCAGATTTAAATGCATTTTGTTTGACACATTTGAGAATATGAGCAAGACTCTTAACTCCTCAATAAGTTCATAGGACTAAAGCCATTCTAGCACTAAGCCAAAGTGAGGAGAAGGCAAGCTGCTTTATAACTTGGTATCTTTTGACAATAATGGGAGGACAAAGATAGCCACCTTTTTTTAATATTTCAGTAACGAAAAAACAGACAGAAACTCACTCTTTCTACATAAATTAATATTTATCAGCATACCATGCTGGAGGCCCTGTAACTATAACTTTAATTAAATCCTTATTTAATTTAAAAGAGTGTAAATTTAATTAAATCCTTATTCTCCTATTGGATGACCAAAAAAATAGATAGGTAGATGAAGTAGATAGGTAGATAGTGGGCCAGTGTGGTGTAGTGGCTTGGCCATTATTCTACAACTCAGGGAGCCCAGGGTTTGAGTTTTCCCTCGGCTATGGAAACCTACTGGGTGACCCCCAGGGAAGTCACACTCTCTCAGTCTCAGAGGAAGGTAAATCTCCTATGAATAAATCTTGGCAAGGAAGACTTAGGGTTGCCGTAAGTGGAAACAACTTGAGGGCACCCAACAACAACATTAAGAAGTATACATATACATTTAGATTGTAAATATATGACCAAAATTGTGTGTCATTATTATTATTATTATTATTATTTAGTTATAATGCCTAGCCATTTTAGGCACAACAACAAGAACAATCATGTCAGAATTTGAGCTTAGCCCTGAAGAAGTTTAGTTCCAGCACTGTTTACCTCTTACTTCTTTCTGTGCTCCCTGCAAATATTAAATGAAGTTGAATTCTGGATAAAAGAACATAGCTAGTAATGATCACTGTTATTCTGTGCCAAATTAAGAAAACCCATTGCCAGATCCTCAGGTAATGTGCCAAAAGTAAGCACTGGGGATGAGATATATTTACTCTTGAGACAGCACAACATTACAGAAAAATGCTACTGTGGGGAGATTAAGACCAAGACAGAAGGCAGCTGTACCTTCTCAGATGCTGGCTCTTCAGTGCTAGTTTCCTTTTTCAAACTAACTTAAGTGGTGCTACCCTGCCCCACTGCATCCTGTCCCCAAATACCACATGATCTTTTGGCTGAAGATTGTATTTTTTCGAGAGCCTAAGTGGACTCATTTAACTAGACACAAGGGACCTTTTCAGAATACAAACAGGCTTAACTAGTCATTTTCAAATTAAACCAAATGCTTAAAGTGCTAAAACTGGAACAAACATAAAAGCACTCACTACGTCGCATAATTTTTATTGCAGGCATATGCTTGAAATCGTTGCCTGCTGTCATTATGGTCATTACCACCAGCATATTTGTACATTCATCATTAGCTCAACCAAGAAAAGCCAAGGAAACTGTAGTCTATCAAGGTAAGCATAACACATTTGGCTACCTGATACAGCCAGACTAGCAGTTGACTTTTACGTTTGTTTGTTTGTTGTTAAATGACTCATGGCAACCCTATGGATGAGACATCTCCAAGACCCCTTATCCTCCACTGCTCTGCTTAATTCCTGCAAACCCTTAATACCTGTGACCTCCTTAATAGAGTCCATTCATCTAGCATACGACCTTCCTCTCTTCCTCCTTTCCTCCACCTTCCCCAGCATTATTGTCGTTCCCAGTGAGTCGTCCCTTCTCATGATGTGTCTGAAGTACGATGGCCTCAGTTTGGTCATCTTGGCTTCCAGGCAGGTTTCCTGTTTGATCTGCTCTAGGACCCATTTGTTTGTCCTTTTGGCTGTCCATGGGATCCTCAGCACTCTTCTCCAGCACCACATTATCTCAAACGCATTGATTTTCTTCCTATCATCTTTCTTAACTGTCCAGCTCTCACATCCATACATGGTAATAGTTAATACAATGACTTGTTTGATTCTAACTTTTGTGCTGAGTTGTATATCTTTGCATTTTAGGAGCTTTTCTAGTTCTTTCATAGCCATCCTCCCCATTCTTAATCTTCTTCTGATTTCCTGAATGCCGTCCCTATTTCTATCAATGTTTGATCCCAGATATGGGAATTCTTTTACTATTTCTATTTTTTCATTGTCTAGGTTGACCTTGTGAAGGTCCTTGGTGGTCATTATTTTTGTTTTCATTATGTTTAGCATTAAGCCTGCCTTTGCACTTTCTTCTTTGATCTTCCTTAGTAGGTGTTCCAGGTCTGTGAGGTTTTCTGCTAATATGATGGTGTCATCTGCATATCTTAGATTGTTGATATTCCTTTCTCCTATTTTCACTCCTCCTCCTTCTTGTCCAAGCCTGCTTTTCTTATATTATTATACTATTTTAAAATTATACTATTTTACATCCATGCCATTAAAAGAACTGTGTCCTTCACCAACACACCAGAGGGCAGCAAGCTAGCAGAGGGGATGAATGGTAGGTCACATTTACAAAAAGCACACGCAGCTATTCTACAACAGCTCACCATTGTTTCTCACCACTCCTTCTGGTGCCTACGCATTGTCCAAACACACTATACTGCAGCAGTGACATTTCTATAGGACGTTATCACACGTGGGCCAGAAAGCGGAAATAAAAGTGGAAATGAGGCATCCCGAAAATAAACGGGAAATAACCCTTGTTTCCGCATACGTCATTACCTTCATTGCACATTTACAGTAAGTGTATCGAACGTCCACACACAAGAGAAAAAAATGTAGCCGAAATGAGCCTCCTGCACATGCACAGAGAGAGGAATGCTCGCTGGAACCATGGCAACAGCGGGGAAATGTGCCACAATACGTATTTGGTTATCAGACCTACGGTAAATGCGAAATGATTCCCGTCGTGCAATTGCAATTCCTGAAGAAACCGAAATTCAAAAGATCTCGGTTCTTTCCACTTTTTGTCGGGGTTCTGTCGGGGTTCTGTGCAATGTCGTGTGGAAACACGGGCAAATAATCCGGATTCGTTCGCCATTTCGTTTAGATTCTGTTTGGATTGAGCCCCGTGTGATAACGTCCTATGTGAGCAAAGCAATGTATGCTGGGCATCTAGACTGACTGTAAATTCCTAGATTTTTGTTCCTGTTCTTTCCTATATTATTGCTGGTGTTGTGTGACTTCAAGTGAATTCTGACTTATAACATCCCTAAGCTGAACTTATCATGGGTTTTTCTTGGCAATATTTATTCAGAGGAGATTTGCCATGGCCTTCCCCTGAAGTTGAGAGCATGTGACTTGCCAAAGGTGGGTTTTATGGCTGAGTGGAGAATTGAACCCTGGTCTCCAGAGTCATAGTCCAACACTCAAGCCATTATGCCATGCTGACTCTCCATGTATATATATGTGTGTGTGTTCAAAATCCTGACCCACAGACACCAGCTCAAATCAAAGGCTCTTAAAATGCTCCTGGAAGCCTGTGACAACCTTACTGTTCAGACCTGAAGAACAAGTATGCTCTCTGCCCTATACGGTATTTACAATTGCCATTGGATACACAGAAAATATCCACTCAACTAAACTCTCAAAAGCATTATTTTACATCTGAATGTATACCTTTTGTTGTCCACTAAGCTGATGATGGTAGCAATTGTCACATATTTTGTGATGCTGCTGTGGCTGCTGGTATTTTGAATCACACAGCATATTTGCAATTTCCAAATAATGGTTATGGAGCATGGAGTTTATGGAAGATTGTCTTAGTTGAGTGTTGTTGTTTTTTTAAGATTTAGTATTCGATTGTTTCTTGGATAGGTTGACACTAGCAAAAATTTTAGCCCTCCTGTTTTGGCTACATAACTAATTGTAACAGTATTTCCCATTGTAATCTTGTGGATTTGATATTCTTACCCATCTCTCAGTTACTTAACTGTTACCTTCCACAGAATTATCATGAGAAATAAAAGATTAAGGGGATGTGGAGAAGTGGATCTTTCCCTTCCAAAATCAAAGGTAATCATGACCCACAGTTTTTACTTACCGCTACAACTAATGCCATCAGCCTCCAATTCATAACCAGGGTCACAGCGGCAAAGAAATGATCCATAGGTGTTGACACAGTTTTGTACGCAAGGGTTGTTAGTTGTACATTCATTCACATCTGTAGGAAACCAATACTTAGAATATCAAGTCTTACATTTTTCAATTTACATTTAAAATACAATTTTAAAGAGATTTTTAAAAGAAGCAGAATATCCCACACACAACACTGACAAAATAGTTATATTTCTATCTTGTCGTATCCCAGGGTAACAATTTATTTAAATAGTACAAAATATAAAATATTGAAATAAAATACCACCATAACACCAGTTACCGTGTGTGTATGTGTTTGTGTGCACCATGTCATTTGTTGACTTATAGCAGCCCCATGAATTTCATAGGGTTTTCTTAGACAAGTACTCAATTTCAAATACTATTTCCAGAGTATGTTTCAATTAAAAATGTGAGCAGAACATTTTAAAGACAGCTATATTTTTAACCAGTATATTCTCCTTGCCTATTTGATGGCATTCTTTTGGTCATCTCATCTATTTGTTGAGCAGACTATATTTTTCAGGAGGATACTATGGGTTGTTGCACAGAACATCATTTTTCATAAAAAGAAAAAGACAAAAGAGATTAAAGAAATATTTGACAATTGGTTTTAAAGAAATAGGTTTATAAATCCAAACCAGCAACTTGAATGGTTGAATGGTTGTCAGAAGCCCACTGGAAGCCAGCAGAGACTCTGGAGAAGGCTTGAGTGGCTGTGCAAGGATACTGTTCTGCTTACAATAAACAATTCATACATCCAGTTTTGATTATTAAACAGGACCTTTTGCACAGGTAGCCTGTAGTATGTCAGGTGAGATTCTGCTCAGAGCATCCTCATTGGATGAAAGAATAGAAGGCATGCTTATCAAATTTGCAGATGACACCAAATTTGGAGTAGCTAATGCCCCAGAGGACAGGATCAAAATTCAGAATGACCTTAATAGATTAGAAAGCTGGGCCAAAACTAACAGAATGAATTTCAACAGTGAGAAATGTAAGGTGCTGCACTTAGGTTGAAAAAATGAAATGCATAGATATAAGATGGGGGACATCTAGCTTAACAAGACTACATGTGAAAGAGATCTAGGAGTCCTAGTAGATAACAAGTTGAACATGAGTCAACAGTGTGATGCCAATGCAATTTTAGGCTGCAAGTACATATAATGTCTAGATCAGGGGTAGGCAACCTTTCCCCTTTAAGGGCTGAGGGACTTCAGCTCCCAGAATCCCAGGAGATATTGGCCAACATGGGACTATTGGCCAACATGGCTGAGGCTTCTGGGAGCTGAAGTCCCTCGGCCTTTAAAGGGGAAAGGTTGTCTACCCTTGGTCTAGATCAAGGGAAGTAATAGTGCCCCTCTATTCTGCTTTGGTCAGGCCTCACCTGGAATACTGTGTCCAGTTCTGGGCACCATAATTCAAAAAGGATGTTGACAAGCTGGACTGTGTCCAGAGGAGGGCCACAAAAATGGTGAAGAAACCAAACCCTATGAGGAGAGACTTAAGGAGCTGGGTATATTTAGCCTGGAGAAGAGACAGTTAAGAGGTGATATGATAGCCCTGTTTCAGTATCTGAAGAGATGTCATACTGAGGATGGAGCAAGCTTGTTTTTTCTGCTGTTCCAGAGACTAGAACATGGAACAGTGGATGCAAGCTACAGGAAAAGAGATTCCACCTCAACATTAGGAGGAACTTCCTGACAGTAAAAGCTGTTTGACAGTGGAACACACTCCCTCAGAGTGTGATTGAGTATCCTTCTTTGAAGGTCTTTAAACAGAGGCTGGATGGCCATCTATCTGGGATGATTTGATTGTGAGTTCATGCATGGCAGGAGGTTGGACTGGATGGCCCTTGTGGTCTCTTCAAAGTTTATGATTCTATCATTCTATCATCTAGCTCTGGTTTAACTGAAAAAGAGCTACCAAGGGACCAACAACACAAGCCAGATTCCTCCTTGCATCAATGAGCCTGAGTAGATCTTTATACTTTATGACACCTATGAAAACCTCAGGTTGCCCAGGTGGCAAATAAAACTGAAGTGATTCCTGCAGGTGCTTCCTTGTTTATCTACTAATTTTAAGGCTCCAACTGTTTTAATCATAACAAAACCTGGCCAACACTTATGATATCTATGTCTTAATAGTTGCAAACTGGCTTTTCCTTGTGTCCCCTTGTCCTCAACTGTACAGTAACAGACCTGGTACAGAACATGAGAATCTACTTTGTACTACGTTAGAGAACTTCCCAGCCAGAGGTCCTTTAAACTGGAGATACTAGGGACTTAATACAGGACCATCTACAAGCAAAACATGTGCTCAGCCACTGGGCTACTGACTCATGGCAAACAGATAATATAGCTGATTTTTGCTGATGTTGAAAAGTATGTTCATGGAGGATGATCATGTCACCCTTCAGATGGAAAGTAAGGAAAAAAGATGTATGAGTCACTTGGGCATTCTTTTTACACTTTATAGAAAGTAGGAATTCATTCTGCTTTTCTGTGTCAAAATGCTTCTGTATGTGATCCAAAGTTCATTGTACTGCTAAGTCGCCATCTACTAAAATCCTCAAAAGTAGCACTCTTCGGACCATAGCATATCCCGGACTCTAACATACAAACAAAGCTTCAGTACTGTAAAAGCTCAGCTTACCACTGTAACATCTTGAAAAGATTGTGCATACTCTGTTTGGGATCAGACCAATTTGGCAAATAAAACTGAAGTGATTCCTGCAGGTGCTTCCTTGTTT
Source organism: Phrynosoma blainvillii (assembly GCA_026167975.1). NCBI lineage: Eukaryota > Metazoa > Chordata > Lepidosauria > Squamata > Phrynosomatidae > Phrynosoma > Phrynosoma blainvillii. The sequence goes on from JANUYF010000001.1 coordinate 424,804,350, forward strand.
ATCTACTAATTTTAAGGCTCCAACTGTTTTAATCATAACAAAACCTGGCCAAAAGCAGCAGGATGAAATGAGGAGGGAAAGGACAATGCATAAAGGCTTGTGACTGCTATGCATTATAGTCTTAACCCTCAAGATCATCTATTGCTAGGAGATTCCCCCACCCCTTAGGGCAACTTTGATAATTTTGCAGCTGAAGAACCAGAACAAGGAATTCCATCCCCTGCAAACAAACAAACAAACAAAAATCACAACTTGTCTGTAGCAAAATACAGAAACAGACACATGTATTAGGGCTATATGTAGCTTGTGTTCACAAAGGAAGATAATAAAATTGCACAGAAGCTGAAGGAATTATTTTCATCTTTCTGTATGCACTGCAGAAAATACAAGACAGATACATGTGTCTGACCCATAAGCCTGGAAGGTGGGCAGTCTAATGCTATTTTATTTTTATTTTATTTTTTGGTGGAAATGTAGGAAATGACCATCTGATTAGCTTACTGCCTGTTCTGGAAAGCATTTTTAAAGCTAAATTTATCAGCCATATAGAAGGACAAGTCTTGAAGGAAATGAATTAGCATGGCTTCTGCAAAGAAAAATGATCTTTTTGAGAATGGCAGTAAACATGGGGTGAAGTGGTAGACCTTGTCAAAACCATTTTGGACATCCAAGTAAACAAAATCTCTTGAGAAAGTTTGGTAATCACAGGCTGAGAAAAGAGAGATCCTTCTATGGATAAGTAACTGGTTAAAAAAACACCCTGAAAACAGAAATACAAATAAAATAGCCATACTTGCACTGGATGGATTCAAAGAGTGGGATTCCTCCAAAAATCTTTATTAGGACTAGTGTTTTGTAACTTGTTCATAAATGATTTAAGGTTGGCAGCAAGTAATGAAACAGCCAGATTTGCTGATGATGCCAGATTATTTAAGATGGCTAACACAAAAACAGATTGTGAAGAGCACTGAAAATGTGTCTCCAAACAAAGCCAATAAACATTAAAATGACAAATTTAGTTCACTTTCAGAAACTGTAAAGTGATATCTACTGGGACAAAAAGTCCCCATTACTTCATGCTAACACTGATGAGATCAGAGCTGGTGGTGACTGGAATTGGTTTGACAGTGCAGTGAAAATGTTGACCCTCTTATGGTATCCTGTTAGTAGCATATGCACAAATAAACCAACCTGCAAAGTCTTTTTCTGGTCAATATGGAGGCTGGTATTTCTCTTCCACCCTCCGCACCAACCAAAACCTTTCCCTCAAATGACCATAGACCTGGTGCAACCCTGCCCCTTGGCCACTGTTTGCTTGGTGGGGAGGGGAGAAGATTGGAGAAGTATCTGGCTATGTCTGCATAGCCAGACCCAAAATGATTACATCAAATGCAGAAATCTCCAATAGACCTCAGTGGACCTTAGTGGATGATGCAATCATTTTGCATCTGAGGACATAGACAGATGATTCTCTATTCTCTCACTCCACTCTCCACCAGCTACAGAATAATAATAATAAAATACATAACAGACAGTAAAATCAAATTCCCATACCCCTCCAGAATGGCTATGGATGACTGCACTGACTCAGTGGTAGGTCTGGAAAGTGGTGAATGAGCAGCTGTAGCATAGTTTGTTGTTGTTGTTATCCACCCTCAAGTCAATCTCAACCCATGGCTACCCTGTGGATGAGATATCTTCAAGACTCCCTATCCTCCACTGCTTTGCTTAGTTCCTGCAAAATCATACCCGTGACCTCCTTAATAGAGTCCATCCATTTAGCATGCAGTCTTTCTCTACTTCCCTCCACCTTTCCTAGCATGATTGTTTTTCCAATGAGTTATGTCTTCTCATGATGTGTCTGAAGTATGACAGCCTCAGTTTTGTCATCTTGGTTTCCAGGGAAATTTCTAGCTTGATCTGCTCTAGAACCCATTTGTATGTCTTTTTGGCTATACAGGATTCTGGCTATAATATGACAGATATTGGGCATAATTAGAAAATGAGTTGAAAATATAACTGTCAATATTGTAAGGCCTTATACAAATCTATGAAACAACCAAATTTGGAATGTTGTTTACAGTTCTTATAATTACACCTTTAAAAGGACATAATAGACTGGAAAAACAAATGAAAAGGACAACTGAAATGATCAAGGAATCTGAACAAGCCTATGAGTACAGGGTGCAACACTTGGGGGCTATGTAACTTTGGAAAAGAGGTAATTAAGAGGAGACATGACAGAAGTATATAAAATTATGCACGGAGTAGAGAAAATAAAGGGATGCTCTTCTCTCTCTCTTGTAATACTAGAATATTGTGTCACCACTGAAGATGGATGGTAGATTCAGAACAGGTAAAAGAAACAGATAAAAGAAACAGGGAACAGTTACATCACAGAGTTTGTTCTGATGAGATGTAAAGATGGCAACCAATTGACATGGCTTTAAAGGAGGAGTAGGTAAATCATGAAGATTAGGGCCATCAATAGACGCACTACATCCCATCAGTCACTGGGTACAGTGGCACTTGGCCACATACCTTGGCATGATCTTCCATCTTCATTCAAGATAAATCCTGGATTGCACGTACAGGAGTAGGAGCCAGGTACATTGGCACATAGCTGGTGACAGTAACCGAAGCGACATTCATCTATGTCTGGAAAAAATTATGGTAGAAGAAATCAGTATGCTTCAGTTATTAAACTAGTGCAATTGTGGTGGGACAGGAGGTACATGTCATAATGTCCTCTTTTTTGTATTGTTTTCATTGGTTTTTATTTGTTTATCACCTTGGGCGCTCTCGTAGGCTGGGAGGCAATACAGAAATACTACAAATAAACAGGATCCCTCCTATTCCATCTATTTTACTGACACCATCCTCCTTACCCTCTTATGGGAGTTTGATGGTCCAACTCAAAGTTTGCCCCCAACCCATCATGTAAAAAATATAAAACAAAAATTTCAAAGAAAGTAAGTTAATTTCACTCTACAGAATACCACACCTAAGCATTGGCCTTCTAAAAGCCAGTATCCATCAGTACAGGAGCAAGTATATCCTCCTTCAGTGTTGATACAGATTTGGGTGGGGTTGCACTGATGTGATTCCGATGCACATTCATCAACATCTGCAATACAGAAAATAATAAAGGATTATATCATTATTCAGATACAAATAGCATTTGCTTTAATTGTGGGGTCCCGTTCCTATGATCAAGCATATAAGCATTGCATCTGAGAAAGAAATCAAGAGGAATGTCATTATATCTTTTGAGCTGTCTTAACCACAGCCTCTAAGGCATTGAAAATAATAAACTATTGTACTTCCCATGCCAAGGTACTGAGTGGATAAAAATTATTGGCAGTTCAGGAGAAACATGTCTGCCCAACAGATGCTCCTTCTCTTTCAGGGCTGACTTAACAACAGAGGTTGTTTCCAGTTTCTTTGGTATCATGTTACATCTACTGGTTGCTTTTCTGGTAAATAACATTTCTGAACTCATACCAACTGGGAACCAGTAATAAACAAAAGCCTTCTCTAATTTGACATTTCATTTGCCTGCTCTCCAGGGTACTAGGGCTATAGTCCCAAACATATTTCTGGCTTGATGCTAAGCATGTTTCTTAGAAAGAAATCACCCCAGTTAAATGGAATTTATAAAAACTTTTTTTTTTGCATGTTTATACATAATCTTCTTTGCATTTAGCAGGGTTTACCTCCAATAAGTGTCCACAGGAATGAAGTTTTACACCATAAATTACAATTACATACACAGTTAGGATCACTGTGACTGGGTGACACTTTACATTTAGATCCAAAGAACAGGATTCAAAAATGCTTTTCAAATTTAAGTGCATTTCTGAATCCTGTTGTTTGGATTTTCCATATCTTTTTTTAAACTAAAGTCAGCTCTGGGAATGCTAATTTGGCTCACAACTACAAGGAGAAAGGGACATTTAGCCTTTTGCTCTGTCCAGGTTTCTGTTGAAATTTTCCACTGCCTAAAGCGGCCATCTACAGCAAATAATAGCAAAAGGAATGGCAAACAGAAGCTTTGAAGGAAGGAAGCATCTTTGAAGGTGGAATATTCACCAAGAAAGTGGAGTAGAGCTCCAGTTGGGATTGGGGTCGCCATGAGTGCCTTAAAAAGGAATGAAAAAGGATATGGGGATTTCCAAGGATGGGTCACAGAAACAATTAGAGTGACAGCTCATTGCTATTCCCATTGAACTCAAGGGGACTTATTTTTGAATAAACATGCATAGATCAGATTTCATTTACTTTTAAAATAAATCATTCTTTTCTATGGAAAAACAGTCCCTAGAAAATGTGCCTAATGTCTGGGTAGTGAACTCCATTTTTTTCTTGCAATCATGACAATGCTATGAGTTGAATTTAACTGTGAAACTGCATATGCTCGAAAACTGTAGCTTTTTAAAGAGAGAGAGAGAAAGAGAGAATTAACAAAGGATTTTTGTTGCTGTTCTAACATATCCAGATTATAGAATCAATTGTAAAGAACAGTATGTCAAACAGGCTGAGTCTTCCTTATCTGAAATGTTTGGGAAGGGTTAGGATTTTGGGTTGGTTTTTTTTAAAAAAAATTGATTTTGGAATATTTGCATATACAAAATGAAATATCTTGGAGATGGGACACAAGTCTAAATATGAAATCAATGTATGTTTCATATGCACCTTATGCACATAGTCTGAAGGTAATGTTTGAAGAATGTTTTTAATAATTTTGGACATGAAACAAAGTTTCAGTACACTGAATCATCAGAAAGCAAAGGTTTCACACTCTCAGGTCCCTATGTGGATGATTTTGGAGTATTTCAGATTGTGGAATTCCAGATAATGGAAACTCAACCAGTATAGAAAGTGGGTGGTGATTAGAATAGATATCTATGAAATATGCTTCATAATGGAAGTAATATTCATGGCCATCTAAAGCCATTACCCATAAGGCTATGAAATCCTTCCTATGAATGATGAATCTGCGCTAAACATTGTACACCATCACTACAAAAAGAAGAGGTAGGAGTAGCAGAAGGATGATCTGCAGCTATGGCTGAACCCTTTTCTTGCCTCCTTCTAGAATCACAGAGTTGGAAGAGACCACAAAGGCCATCCAATCGAACCCCCGGCATGCAGGAACACAGAATCAAAGCACCCCTGATAGATGCCCATCCAGACTCTGTTTAAAAACCTCCAGAGGAGGAGACTCCATCACCCTCTGGTTGAACAGCTCTTACTATCAGGATGTTCTTCTTAATGTTGAAGTGGAATCTCTTTTCCTGTAATTTGCATCCATGGCTCCGTGTCCTAGCCTCTGGAGCAGCAGAAAACAAATATTTAAACAGGGCTGTCATATCACCTCTTAACCTTTTCTTTTCCAGTCTAAACATACCCAGCTCCCTAAGTCGCTCCCCACAGGACATGATTTCCAGACCTTTCACCATGTTGGTTGCCCTCCTCTGGACACACTGGGCATGGTTTTGGACAGATGTACAACAGATATTGTGCATCTGTTACTTTATAATGTCAAATCAAAGCAGGTGATAAAGGTGAACTAAAACATTTAACAGGAAAATGGTAGAGATGCCCATTCCAATAAAACATGGAATCATGTTTTATCTTTACTGGCTACATTGGACATTTGGGGGTGGCATATAAGTGATCCAAGGACATTCTTTGGCATGTATTTTGTTCCTTGGAATATTATAAGCAAGAGCAAATGGGCTATGGGGTATTGCACAAACATCACTTCCCTATTCAATAGCATAGTATATTGTATAAATATGGGAATAAACTGCTTGGTTTTGTGCAGCTGCCAAGTTCTTTTGCTGTGAACATAACTGAAAGATATCCAGAATAATGTTTAACATGTTTCTGCTGCTTTTCACCTTCACTATCTTGGATAAGGATTAAGTAATGTCAATGCATATAGTGGCCTGCCAATTTTAATTTGACCCATGGAGAAGTTAAGGGGAAAAATTTAGGGGCATGTAACAAAGGATGTAAAGCAGGGGTAGGCAACCTTTTTACGGTCTGGGCCAGTCCCCCGAAGTCCTTCTTTCCGCCGGGGGTGGGGAATGGTGGCGCACACGCTGCCACCGCTGCCGCTGCCGCGGCATGCATGGCCACAGCCGCCGCCACGCATGTTGCGGCCGCCATTTTGATTTTCAAAATGGCAGCCGTGACTCGTTTGCACATGCGCAGTACTACTGTGCATGCACAAATGCATCACAGCCACCATTTTGAAAATTAAAATGGCGGCCGCAGAGTGCGCAGCCGGACGGAGGCAAAAACACGCTGCAGGAGCGGCGTGCGGCGGCGGCGGCAGCAGGGGTCTGCCTGGGTCGGTAAGTCCGGCAACCTGGGCCAGAACCAGCCTGGGGGCCGTAGGTTGCCAACCCCTGATGTAAAAGATGAAGCAAAGGAAAATTATGCCAAAAAACTTGCAAAATTCCAACAGGTATAAAAGGCTGGATGGATGAGGAGGGAACTATGGTAAATAATGGCTGTCTGATGTATGTGGGAGGCAGCCAGGCACAGGTAGGGCTAAGAAAATGCACACATGTCAAAAAGGATGAAAAAGCAAAGAAAATGGCAAATGCAAATAGTTAGCAATGATTATAGCCTTTAACTTTGATGTGATAACTTTACCTGATTTCAATCCACAAAACCTGACAAACATACACACATTTCTTATCCAAATCCTTCCAAGATCAATTCCTTTCAGCATGAAAGGAAATGCTTAAGAATGGTCCACAAACAGTCATGGGTGTAAGGCGTATGTTCACTCTGTGGCCTGTTTGTTCTGTTCCCAGGTGTATCTGGTGTACCACAACAGAGACAAAATGATGACGCTTGATTGAGCAGCAGTTGTTCCATATGTGTTGTTCTCCCTTCTAGGAAGCTTAGAGAAATCATTCGTGGAAAGACAGCTAGTCTGTTTCTCCAGATGGCTAGTTAATTTCTCTAAATGGCAATCAGTTTTACATTCCCACTAAGTCATGTACTCCTTGACGGTACATTTGAACGGAGTCATTAAAGACTTTGTTCCAAGCCTTTTGGAAGGCCAACAAAATATTGAATGCATTTGAGAACATTTTAAAATTGTTTTCACTGCTCTTAAAGATATTACATTTGTCTTCACACTTATAATGTAGCATCCGTTGCATTTTAAGTTTACATCTATCTACATAACCTGAAAACTATATAACAGGAATAAGCTGCAAACAAAAAAACGAAAGCCAGCGGTATCCTTTCACAACAGGAACAAAACCTTTGCAGCTCATTGCAGGAAATGCCACATACCTTATCACACCCGGGGCTCAAAGCGGCAAGAAAGCGATATAAGTATCAATCCAGAACTATACCGGTAGAAACCCCACAATACGGAAATGGCTATCAGACGCGACTAGCATCATTGCGCAATTAACGAAAGCGCGATGAAGCGCCCCCCGGGAACCGTATTTGCTGTTCACACACAAGTGAAACCTAGATTGCCTTAACGCAGAGAGGACCATGTTTACCCGTTCTGTTTGTTGCCAGATCCAAACAGGAAGTACACGTCATAAGATGCTTCCTTGCAGACCCATGGGAAATCACGCTGGGAACCATGGGTCGTGACGGGGAAATGCTCCACGATACGTATTTGGTGATCAGACATACGGCGAAAGCGCTATAATTGCGCTATCATTCCGGTCGCACAATTGCAATTCCCCAAGAAACCGGCATTCAAAAGAACGGGGATGATGCCGTATTGGGACAGGGTTGTGACGGGGTTCTGTGCGACGTCGTGTGAACACATGGAAAAATAAAGCGCAATCGGACGGGATTTAGTGTGGATTCTGTCTGCTTTAGACCCCGTGTGATAACGTCCAAGGAATTATCAATACAAGGGAATTATCAAGACTCTTTTCTGAGTGGTAAGTGAGTGGAAACCACCGTTCTAACCTAACTGTTCAAACTGGGAACAAAATGGACTGTATATGGGTGTGTGAAAATAAATTTATAGGGCATTTGAATACAGAGCAGATCTATAAATGGCTATTAGCTATGATATGTTTTATGAGACATACAACTGTACGGAGTGCTCTCTCCAGCATGGCATTTTTTCAAAATATTTATTTCCATTCTATTCAGGATACTCCTTTTCCACACCCACAGTATTCTGTTCACCCTTGCTCCCAGTGAGTCAGTATTCTGTGATGAATGAGCATGATTAGTCTTCACTGAACTTTTGGAGGATAACTATTGTACTCCTGTCCTTAGAATTCTGTCAAGTCCTTTCTCACCTACCTCTTGTGTGTGGATGATATCATTCTGGCTATGTATGCATCATAAGAGAAGGCTAAAGGTCTCACAAAACTACAGTTCCCAAAATCCCCTAGCATTGAGCCAGGGCAGTTAAAGCGATCTCAAACTGGATTATTTCTACAGTGTGTTTTGGAACATACTGAAAAGATAAATTCACTGTTCACATATGTGGTAACTAAATTGTTGCTGTCTTTTCCTGGAGGGGTTCAGAGAGAATGGGCCTTTACAGACTGCCAGAAATAGTGCAAATTGAGGCCACTTTAACTGTCCTGGCTCAGTGCTAAGGAATCGTGGGAACTGTAGTTTATTGTGGCACCAGAGCTCTTTGGCAGAGAAGGCTCAATGTCCCAGAAAAATTCCCATGATTCCCTAGCACTGAGCCAGGACAGTTGAAGTGGCCTCAATTTGCGCTATTTCTGGCAGTCTGTACTCACATAACTCACTCCTTCACAGCCTGGGGAAGCAGAGACTACTATTATCAAATACATTTAAATGGTTTATTTGTTCAAGCCCTGAAATGAACACTATGTTAACATATAATAATTGCTATTTAAATAAGCAATTAAGGCTGCATCCAGTCTGATTAAAAGGACCTGTTCTCTCAGATTTTGGAGATTCATACAGATGGTTTGTCTTAGGTCCTAATATGAGCAGAGACTTTTTATACCAGCTCCCCGATGTCAATTTACTTTAGCCCAGTCTAAAATAGGAAAGAACAGGAACAAAATCTGGGACTTTCAAATCAGCCTGGATGTGCCCAATAAGTTTTAGTGGTGCAATCCATTCTTAGCCTTCTCCTCTACATGCTGATGGCTAGATGTATGTTGATATGTTGATGTGTCTCTGCCTACCTCCTGAGGAAATCCACCAGTGATTCTCCAACTGATAGTATGAGAGTGAGAAAGCTCCAAACCAGAAGTTAGAAGATAAGTTAGAAGATGACTTCTGCCCTCCTGCACTCAAAACTGCTAGTTTCATGGTGAGGATATCAGAGGGCCTTCTCAGTGGCTGTTCCCAGGCTTTGAAATTCCCTCCCATAGGAGACTATGCTGGCCAACTCTCTATTCTCCTTTCATTGGCAGATAAAGCCCTTTTATTTTAATCAGACATTAGATGAGTAAAAAAAACACAAAAAACTCTTTAAGGGTAATGAAAGGAGTCTGATAGCAGATTTAATTCAGCAGTTTAATGACACAGTACTGGGTGGACTCTGGCTTGGCAGCCCAGGGTTCAACCCCAAACAAGCAATTAAGCCAACTTTATATAGAATTTTTACAAAAACCATCAGTGGCAGCAACTGAGCCACAAAAGACTATGATATAGATAGAAACTCAGCAATAAGGAACAAGTACTGTTCCCAACCTCAAACCTGTTATTTGTATCTTATTTCACTGTTCTGGGTGGTTATTGTATCAGTAGAACATGTCAAAATGTTTTGGAACATGGCTCAGAATATTTTATACATGTTTAACTTAACTTGAAATCAATAGGACCTTACAACATTTGGGTGTTAGAGGAGCAACATCTTTGAGATGTTGAAGGGCATGTAATTGTTCTTTTTAAATGCCTGTATCTTCGGGTGTTTAGTTTCATATTCTTTTAGTCTTGTAAGCTAAAGGCATGATCTAAATAAATAAATAACATTTCGTCCATACATACCCCTAGAGGTGGGATTCCAAATTTCCATCCCATCTTCCCTGTTACCATCTCCACAGTTGTGCTGAAGCTATTAATCATTTGTCGCCAGTATTTTGCTCTAAAGCACACTGATCCTAAACACAATAACACCTAAAACCCACAAAACAGTGATACCTTTATTGGGCCAACCAAAATGTACTATATATTTGCTTTATGTCCAACATGGCTACCCCTGGATATGATTTATTGAAGTATTTGATGTTTTCTTCAACTGTTGTATCTGAAAACTCTTCCTCTCTCCCCTCTTCCTCCTCTTCCACTGCCTCTTTCCATGCACACTCACTCCTCACATCTTTTTGATTATGATATAATTCTTCTGCTTTAGCATATGTGTAACATCCACTCTTAGGAAGATATAGAATATAGGGCAAATGAGGGGAAGGTCTTAGGATGCTGTGGAAGAACAAGAGAGAAAATGCCCATTGCTGACCATCAGTGGGGAAGGAGCAGGTTAAGAAAGGCCTGAAGATACAGAAAGCAGAAAAAAGGAGATAGACAACACAGAAGAAAAGTAAAGAACAGTAAAGAGTCAACACTGGCAATGGAATTATAGACTTTTTATAGAGGTCTGTCAAGCTGACACTGTTGCTGAATAAACAACAATGGTAGTTGCTTAATTCCTACAATGTTTAATTAACTGTAATTGGTTGAAGGATTTTGTGTGTATGCATCATATCTGATGGCAGCAAATTCTATTAACTGATTGTGCTCTGTTTGAAAATATATGCCATTTTTCCTATCTTCCTGGATTAGCAGTTTAATGGGATGACCTCACATTCTAGTAATATATGAAAAGGAGGGGAAAATGCACTCCATTCACTTCCACCACAACAGGATTTTAAACATTCCCTCTATGCTCACTTTGCAGCACAGGTCTGTATTGTAGTTTTGCCCAGTGAAGAACCTCCCCATCAATAAAAATCACAATTACAAACCAAGAAGATATATAAATTAAAATACCTACTTAACCTGAAAATATCTTAAATTAAGCATTATGTGTACATCTTTAGGAGAGAGAGTATTAGAAGCCCAGAGAAAAACCCTCTCCTTTGCACTACTACTTATCAGCACAAGGAATAGGGCCTTGTGGCTGCTGGTGCTTCCCACATCATGGGGCTAGTAATCTACACATAAATATATTATGTGAATTGCTTTGGACTTTCACACATTCTCGTTAACAGTTAATTGTTTTCACTTTTGAATCTATTTGCATCTATTCACGTGCAATAATGCACATTTCTGCAGATTACCACAACACAACTACATCTTTGCATCTGTCATGCCCTGCTTCCAGAACATGAAAATTTAACTCAGAGACTGAAGCAGTGGATATGGTGGGACCTACTGTTGAACCAAAGCAGGAGTAGGTTTCAGAGCCACAAGTCTTACAGACCAGAATGCAGTACCAGTTCTGGCAGAGAGTCCTTCCCATTCAAATACAGAGGACAACTTAGCCATACCTACCTTCACTGAGTAGAGACAACAAATGGAGGGCTTGAGAAGGTCTCAGAGGATTTATAAGAAGTAGCAATTAATTAGGCAACAACTGTTTTAAGCTACTGACATATAAATTCCCAGCCCTGCATTCCAGGAGTTATCAGAGGTTATCTGACCTACCCGGCTCCCCGTCGTGTTCCCAAACTCTGTGTTTGACCTGGATTGTGTTTGCTGACTCTAGACACTGTTTACTTGACTTGGACATTGAGGAACACTCTTGCTGGTCCTGAAACTTGTGAATGATCTTTGTCAATTAAAAACTATAAGCTACTCTGTTACTTTGTTTGCTCATTAGCTGGTGCTGCATCTCTGCTATCAGCTGTGTATCAAACAGACTTTCGGTTGGTTGCCTGGACTGTGTTTGGAACAGTATTTGGACAATAGGACCTCTTTTGAACTCCAACTCCTGAGAATGGAGAGAGACAGGAGAGTGACTGCATTGGGGTCTCAAGGGACATTTGGCACCTGTGAAGGGGAACAGTGAGCAAAGCCAACTCAGGACTCAGCCAACACTCAAGACACTGACTGAGTTCACTTCCCTAGCATTTCTTTACCCTTGTTTTCTGAAATTCTTTTAGAGGTGAGGTCTTCACACCTGTACACATCATTCCACATTCTATAGAATAATAGAATCATAAAATCATAGAGTTGGAAGAGACCACAAGGGCCATCCAGTCCAACCCCCTGCCATGCAGGAACTCCCAATCAAAGCATCCCTGACAGATGGCCATCCAGCCTCTGTTTAAAGACCTCCAAGGAAGGAGACTCCATCACACTCCGAGGGAGTGTGTCCCACTCTTGAACAGCTGTCACTGTCAGGAAGTTCCTCTTAATGTTGAGGTGGAACCTCTTTTCCTGTAGCTTGCAATAGTGTTAACCTTGGCCAGGCTTCCCAGTAAAAGCTATTCTTTGGTTGAGCTGTCTCAGATTATCCATCTCACCTTGTTTGGGTGACCTATATACCTCCAGTTCATCAGTCCTAAAGCTTAGTTTATTTGGATTATAAACTCTTGAATCACAGACTATACACTGTATTCTGTAAGCATCTAATGCATGTTTCCACTAAATATCAAAATCATACTAATACTGCACTTTGGAAACTGGCTAACATTTTTCTGGTAATTCATATTCCCTAGACATTGGCAGTAATTCTCCCCTAGCTGCAAAGTGATGGGGATTTTAAAGAACTATGTTGGAAAAGGTGAATTTGTCATTGATGTCTGTGGTCACACCATCTTTGCCAGTTGCCTCAAGGGAAATCCTGACTGGCCCTGAAAAAAGAAGGCTGCCCATTCTTGTTTAGCCAAGGCAATGTGATCTTTGGCCTTGTGGAAGTTAGGCAATTTACTCAGAGAAAATAAATTGCTTTTCAAATTGCATTCAATTTTTGGGTCTGTTCCTCAGCCAGATGTACTTCTAGTGCAATCCTTATAAAACTACAATTCTTCTTTAGGAAATATGACTTTGGGGCTTCTTTAAAAGCAGAAACATTGTGGTGGATGAAAGCCAGTCCTGAAGAAACATCCTTGAAAATTATTGGCTTGAAGGATGTAACATCTGTGTCCTCATTACCATTAAATAGCCCAAAGCTGCGCTATGTTCCTTTCAAACTTACACACTGCAAAGCCTCCTACTTTTTCCTTTCTTTTTCTCCCTCTCCTTTTTGTTTTGGCTTGTTTCAAGTGATATTGTCAACTTAAAATGCCTTTAATCCCAGCTCAAATAATAACTCATTTTAGCTCAAATGTAGCATTTGTTCATTTTAAAATGCTGTTCTACTTTTAAAAACCTCACAAATAAATGAAAACGACTCAACTATATGTATTAAACTGAGTTCCCTTTTGTTTGTTACCACTGATTATTTTCCTTTCTGTTTATTGACAAAATGCAACCATAGAGGTTGCAAAATAGAGCGGAACTTTGTCATGGTCAGGGCTTTAAAAAAAAAAAAGGGGGGGGTTCATTATAGTAACACAAAATAGCACCTCACATAACACTTGGGTGAACACTGGCACAATTCTCAGTAACCAGCATCCTACTCCAACAGGTCTATATGTACAACTGTTGCATCATTTCCATTTATGTACATATACAATAACCAAAAAAAGAACAAAGTGAGCAATTTATGGTCCTTCAGATTCTCTTGGAGCATAACACCCATCAGCTTTGACTGTGGACCCCTGTTCACCCTCATCCTCCTTCTGTTATGCCTCCTGCATCAAATTGGAAGTTCCTAAGGGATATGAAGGGGGTTTTTTTGGTTGCCCTGGCCTTTGGTAGAATGTCACAAATCTAATGGCCTTCCATAAAACTTACAATAACAATGCATAGCGAGGGCTGCTAGAGTGAAGACTGGAGAAGGCTCTTACACTTTTAGCAATAGCAATAGCAAGTACATTTCTATACCACTTATTAGTGCACTTAAGTACTCCCTAAGTGGTTTACAATGTGTAAGCCAATTTCCCCCAACAAGTTGGGTACTCATTTTAGTGACGTTAGAAGGATGCAAGGCTGAGTTGACCCTGAGCCCCTGTCTGGTATTGAACTCACAACCTTGTGGTTTGTGAGTGACTGGCTGCAGTACAGGCATTTAACCACTGCACCAACACCTTTAATGGTTGTGTAGAAGAGAGATTTTCACCAGGTGTTGCTTATTACCTGGTTGCATGAGAAACAACACATGCTAAAAATCCTTGTTCTAATCAACCATTAAGGGTTGCGCAGTGGTTAAATACCTGTACTGCAGCCACTCACTCATAAACCACAAGGTTGTGAGTTCAATACCAGCCAGGGCTGAGGCTCGACTCTGACCTGCATCCTTCCGAGGTCGCTAAAATGAGTACCCAGCTTATTGGGGGGCAATCAGCTCACAGTTGTAAACCGCTCAGACACCCCATAGCGTGGTATGAAGCGGTATATAAATGAAGCTGCTTTGCTTTTTGCTTTTGGTACCAACCCTCTCCCATTTTCACTTCAGCTACGCTAAATACTGTTGGTCAAACTACTTGTTACAGTGAGCCTCTGCAATATTAGCCCAACAGCACATCCTTCATAGCATCTAGAAGCAAAGTATGTTCTTATTCCTACCACTCTTAACTGTTTCCCCGTTATAATTCCTCAATCCAGATACTTTTACCTGATTTACTTTTTTTAGTTCATATTTGTGATTATATGGATCTCAGACCCTGAGAATGTAAGAAGAGCCATTCCAGATCTCAGAAACAACTGGTTGCATACCTAATACAGCATTCTGTTTACATAGAGTCCTATTGCATGACAAAAGACAAGAGGTAGCGAGATAGATGCAGCTTTCTGCTTACCTTCCCACGTGACATCATTGTACTTCTGTTCTCCCTCAAGAAGGAGCTGGTTGTAAAAGTATGGCTTTTGCCAAATGGATTTTTCCAACAGGACAAAAGACACATGTTTACGATAGTCTCCCTTGGTGTAGAGTGGAAGCGTTTCATGGGCATGTGGGAAGGTAAGCAGAAAGTCACTTTTATCTCTCTGGTTCTCATCCTTCTTTTGTAATGTGATAAGGCCCATAGTAACCAACCAGTTGCTTATGGGACGCCTGGCAGCAGGACATTAGGGCAGCTCCTCCACTTTGCATTCCCTCTGTATCTGGGATATCTCCTTTTAATACTGAAACAGGGGCAGAGGCAAGAAGAAACCTGGAGGGATTGGGGAAACATACATGGAACATTAGGTGCACTATTCCATTCTGTTTTTTCTCTGGTACAAGACACAGTTTCTTGTAAAGCTCTATCGTTGCAAGAGAAAAGGGACTTCTGCTCAATCATTATATACAACTGTAGTTTTAACATAGTTTAGTCCATAGTCTACACAAAACAGCAGTAAAAATCTGTCTGCTTTAGCACAAATGTTAACTTTCAGGTCACAAAGTGTACTTTAATGTATTTATACAGAATTATAAATAAATGGATTAATCATATAGAATGTTCTGACACAAGGCAGCGAATGCCATTAGGCTTTGGGCCACAGTTAATCCACATAATGATGGGAAATATAGCCAGGAAACAATGCCAAACTGCCCGAGATTGAGCCAGATAACAACCTTTAACAGAAACAATTTCATCGCTAATATGATCCCATCAACAAGTACTTCAGAGTTAATAAAGCATTGAATGCTTGACTGTAAAACATGTGGGAGAGAATATGTGGGATTTACATCTGATTTGTGTGTGTATGCCAGTCCTAAACTATTATACACTAACTGGAGGATATTAGTTATTTACTGAAATCTTCAGGAATGTCTGTCTCCCATTTTGAAGATCTATGACCCCACTGATCCACTATGGACATGGGCATCTGTAGGGTAGGCTAGGAAAGACACATCTCCCCCTCGCCCCCAAGATTGAGTAGTAGCGCTTGTAGAATCAACATGCAATGCAAATTGTGCTGGCAGCGTTCTCCATATTTATTCTGTAAGAAACAAACTTGATCCTGCCTTTCAGGTAATTTAGCCTAAATAAATAAAGTGACAGCTGTGATTGATATTTAGTAAAGTAAAACATGGCAAAATCACCTCTAAGCATTCCTTAGAGTACTCCTTACCATTCCTGAGGCAAGTATTCCTTGCCTAAGAAAACCCTAGGAAATTTATGGGGTTGCCATGAATTGACAGGCAATTTGAAAGCACATACAGGCAAAGTAGAACCAACCATAACAGCATTTTAAATCATACAAAGCCTAGGTACTGCACTTAGGGCGGAAAAACGAAAAGCAGAGATATACAATGGGGGACACTTGGCTGAATGAGACTACGTGTGAAAGGGATCTAGGAATCCAGGTGGACCACAAGTTGAACATGAGTCAACAGTGCGATGCAGCAGCTAAAAAGGCCAATGCAATTTTAGGCTACATCAGTAGAAGTATAGTGTCTAGATCAAGAGAAGTAATAGTGCCACTCTCTTCTGCTTTGGTCAGGCCTCACTTGGAATACTGTGTCCAGTTCTGGGCACCACAATTCAAAAAGGATGTGGAGAAACTGGAGTGTGTCCAAAGGAGGGGGACTAAAATGGTGAAGGGTCTGGAAACCAAGCCCTATGAGGAATGACTAAGGGAGCTGGGGATGTTTAACCTGGAGAAGAGAAGGTTGACAGGTGATATGATAACCGTGTTTAAATATTTGAAGGGATGTCATATTGAGGAGGGAACAAGCTTGTTTTCTGCCGCCCCAGAGACTAGGACCCGGAACAATGGATGCAAGCTCCAGGAAAAGAGATTCCACCTCAACATTAGGAGGAACTTCCTGACAGTAAGGGCGGTTCGACAGTGGAACACTCTCCTTCGGAGAGTAGTGGAGTCTCCTTCCTTGGAGGTCTTTAAGCAGAGGCTGGATGGCCATCTGTCGGGGATGCTTTAATTGGAAGTTCCTGCATGGCAGGGGGTTGGACTGGATGGCACCTGTGGTCTCTTTCAACTCTATGATGCTATGATTCTATGATTCTAGAGTGCAAACCCACAGTCTGGAGAATCTTTTAAGCCCCACTTCTACACCACTCTCTTTTTGGGGTCTCCTAGTGAAATTACTGCTCTTCAGATAGAACAATTCAGAAATCCAACATTTCAATGTACCTGTGATTAGGAAATAATTAATATGTATTGGGTCTAAATACCCTAAAGGCTCCAAGTCCTGTCTCAACTTGGAAGCTAAGCAGGATCAGCTCTGGTTAGTCCTGGATGGGTGACAATGAATACCAGGTGCTGTAGCCTATTTTTCAGAGAAAGAAATTGGCAAAACCACCTCTGAGTATTTCTTGCCTAAGAAATCCATATGGAAATTCATGGGTCATCATATGTTGAAAGGCAACTTGAAGACACATAGACACACACACAGACAACATAGAAATAAATTATAACAGATAATCATTCTAAGTCAGGTTTTATTTCATACTCTTCTCCCCTGTTTTCCCCCCATTAAAACAATTTGACAGTTTCATTAGAATATACTCACATTGCAGAGGAAGAGATTGGTGGCTAACACCAACCCTACAAAATAGTGTTCATGTACCCTTTTTCCTGGTAGAGCTGGTGGCAATTAGAGTAATTATGAAAGTCCAGTGTTGCAAATCAATCTCCTGTTATTTTTTCATTAAGGAAAATGGAGCTGAAGGAGCTTGTGAAATTGACTATAGAACTGTGTGTCCATGGATGATGTTCATTCCCACTATTATGGAGGAAAATAGTGGACTCTGATAATAAGTGTGGGATTGAGCTTGCAAGAACAGCTTGAAGGACAAGGGTTAATCATCCATCCTCCACTATCACTGTTGCAATAACTGTGGCAGAAAGATTAAGTAGCAAAGCAAATTAAGAAAAATAAGTGAAAATGACAGTGTTTTGCACATTAACATTTTTTACTTAGGTTTTTGCATGTATATCCCCAGACAAGGGGAGGGGGGAGAGAGCCACTTAATGCAAAATATTATGGTTGGAGTTTTATTCTCGAAAACAAGGAAGCCTAGAAAGCAATCTCCCCATGCTAAGTTAAATCATGAGCATAGAGTTTGCCCTAGTATTTCACTAAAGAGAAGGGGAAAACTCTTCGGATTTAAAGACAGAGTCAAGCTTATGCGGTCGCACCCCAGCAAGGAAATTTAGCCACATATGACTCTCATGAAAATTTTAAATTTGGGCACATTCATGGTCCCTGCTTCCATCTTCCACTTTTGCAGATATAGGTCCAATCCTTTCTTTTTTCTTTTTCTTTTTTGATAAACTCAAGTTTTTAAAACATTGTTTATTAGTTTTACCTATTTCTCTACAAGTCCTTGGTGGCTTTTATCAACCAGCTAGGGTGGTTTGAGCATTGGACTATGACTCTGGAGACCATGGTTTGATTCCCCACTTGGTCATGAAACCCACTGGGAGACCTTGGGCAATGTTCTCAGCCTCAGGGGAAGGCAATGGCAAAACCTCCTCTGAACATGTCTTGCCCAAAAAAAACCCATGAGAGGGTTACCTTAGGGCAGGGGTAGGCAACCTTTCTCCTTTAAGGGCCGAGGGACTTCAGCTCCCAGAAGCCTCAGCCATGTTGGCCAATAGTCCCATGTTGGCCAACAGCTCCTGGGATTCTGGGAGCTGAAGTCCCTCGGCCCTTAAAGGGGAAAGGTTGCCTACCCCTGCCTTAGGGTCACCATAAGTCAGAAATGAATTGAAGGCACACAGCAACAGAGCATCAAGAGCACAAAAAGTGGCACATATTTCCCCATGCTCTAATCCACTCAACAAAAGCCAAATAACAACATTTCCCGTTTAGTGTTCATCCCAGCTACAGCAACTCAAGTCATTCAAGCCTCAACAATTGTATGCCCAAATATTTAGCAAAATTGTCACAGTAGACTTGAATTGATTTAGCATCTGCATTTGACGAAGTAGTTCCAACAGATTGGAACAGTTCTGCTGGATGACTTTCTGTGAGTGGAATGGCAGCAGTGAAGATAAATAAATGCCTTTGCCACCCTCACAATGGCATGATCCTTAAAAGGAACTCTGTGCCACAGTTGCTCTGACTCATCCCATCACACCAACACCCTTTACAGTAAATGAGTTGCCAACATACAGACAGCAAACACACCTGCCATGTAAAGTGTGAACTGGTCCATAACTTCCTTCTGTATTCTGTACGTACACAAACCTGAAAAGCTTAATCATAACTTTTATTACAGTAGACAAGTAAGGAACAAAATAGGCTGGACATCTATTTTGTTCTGTACTAGAAGAATCAGGTTTAACAAGCAGTGACACACCAAATGGTTGTTCAGGGTGAACATGAACCAGACAATGATGTGAGATTATACACACACACACACACACACACACACACACAAACACAAACACACTTATACAGTCTGATCCACAGGTGAGTTATCAGAAAATAAGCTTTCTTCTCAAAGCAATAAGTAGTACTCTTATTTTATAGATGAGGAACCTTGCCCTTGAAAGGAATTAATTACCAGGGAACCACTCATACTATAGAATTGTAGCACTATTATTCCACTTTAACTGCCCTGGAATCCTGGTAATTCTCTGTAGCTGAGAATCCTAAATGCCACTTCCTAAATTGCAAATCCCAGGATTCCACAGGATGGAACTGTAGCAATAAAGCAAAGCAGCTTCATTTATATACCGCTTCGTATCGCACTATGGGATGTCTAAGCGGTTTACAACTGTGAGCTGATTGCCCCCCAACAGTTGGGTACTCATTTTAGCGACCTCGGAAGGATGCAGGCCTGAGTCGAGCCTGAGCCCTGGCTAGTATTGAACTCGTAACCATTATTATTATTGTTGTTGTTATTATTATTATTATTATTATTATTATTATTATTATTATGTGTGAGTGGCTGCAGTACAGGCATTTAACCACTGCGCCACCAGGGCTCTTTAAATTTTGAAGAACGATTTTGAACCGTCCTTGAGAAATCGGCTGCTAGGAACGGCTGAGGAACAGTTTGGGGACTCCCGGCGGCATCGGTGGCGTTCTCCTGTCCAGTAACATGCATTTTTGTTCCATTCTGTTCCTTTCCGTTCCTGTTCCTGTAAATGCCATGCAATAAGCTTACATGTGATTGCTAATATTGTAACTGCTATGGCACCGATTTTTCACACATGAGGAATAGTGGGATTGCCATGCAATTGGGAACTACTGATAATTTTCCCTTGCCTGAAACAAAGGACAATGGGTGCCTCTTCCCCATGTCACATACAGGAACCAGTTAGACTAGTAGATGAATCTTATGTCCACACTAGTAAGGTATTATAGACTGGAATGATGTCCATATCATACCTGAGCCACCAGATTCGTCTAGAGGGCCAAACAACTGACATTGGTCTTGTCATGGACCTAGGAGTTTATTACACACAGTTTTCAACCCAATCTGTGCATGGGGCGGGATTGGGCTGGAACGGGGAAAAACTGGCTTTACTGCAAATGAAATTGTTGCTGTGCTACCGGCTGACCATCACCTGTCCCCAATTCGGCTTCTGCCGTCCGATTTTGGTACTATGTAGTACCAAAATCAGCTGGCAGAGGCTGGATCAGGGACGGGTGATGGTCAGCCGGCAGCACAGCAGCAATTTCATGTGCAGTAAAAGCTGTTTTCTCCTGTTCCAGCCTGGTCGCATCCTGTGCACGGATTGGGCTGAAAACTGTGTGCGATAAACTCCCTAGGTTATTTTATGTCAATTTCCATACCATACACATCAAGCCCTTGGGTTTGCCATTAAGCTACACACTCAACAGAGAGGTGCAGCCCATCCCATATGTGTGTATGTGCCTTCAAGTTACCTGCCAACTTGTGGAGATCCCATGAATTTCATATGGTTTTCTTAGGCAAGGAATACTCTGAGGTGGTTTTGCCCATTCCTTTCTCATACCCTCCAACATTTCACAGATGAAAAAGACTGAGACACATGTGGTCAAATGATACCCAGAGTGTGGTCAAGATTACAAAAGTTGTTAATGGGGAAGAACACACAAGCTAGGAGAGGATTCAGTAGTTTCCTTTTGCCTGAAACTACTGGCAGGGGTAACATTCTGCTGCCTCCTCTCCTCGCTGTTGAGATGATTGAGTACCAACTACTTTTATATTTTGGAATTCAGTTCGCAGCAATGGAAGTCAGAAGAAGAAGAGAGAAACTAGGACATTTTAAAAGTAGGGACAAAAGAGAATTAATTTGGATTATCCCTGCCAAATCAGGACAGTTGGAAGGTAAGTAATTCTATTTTTCTAACCAACAGCTATGCCTGCAGGCTGCAGATGGAAAGATGAGATGGCAAACCAGCACCATTCCACTATCCCTGCTGAAAAAACACCTCGTAGAAATCTCCTTTCTCACTGACACCACCTGCAGCCATTCCAGCAGCGGGAGATGAGATGGGAAACTGTAGAAAGATTACTTGCTTGCTTTCTCTTTCCTTCACATCCATCTTTCCTTTGCTTTGTTGACTGTAAACCTGATGCCAGAGATTGTCTTTTAAAAGAATTAATGGCATGTCAGCCACTCCAAGAAACTCTTTGGTTGAAGAACAAGATTAAAATGTAAACACCAACAAAGTCTGAATGATAAGACACATCCCCAAACACACAACATTCTCTTATGTGTTCACCAAAAATATCATGCAAAAAAAAAAGGGCCAAAGTAGAAATGCAGAGTAGATGGCTCAGACATATTAAAACTCCACACTACTTAAGACAGCATTTATGATTCTGAGAGGCAGGACTACTAGCTCATATGTTCTGGAAAAAAGACTAGAAACAACTTCACTTTCAAACTTGCCTTTTCCTATAGAGTTTGGCAAAGCAGTCAAATTATCTGGCCAATTTTCAAATGTCGAAGAGCCAATTCATATTTTCTATAAACGTTGGCCAAATATCTTGATTATGGCAAAGGAGTGTGACCAGCCTTAAGGCTGAAACTAAAACGAAGAGAAATAAACTACGCTGAACCAAGAAACATAATGCAGGAGCCAAGTATAGCAATCAATTGTATGTGTCAGTGTGAACGCTGCCATCTCTAGACGCTACATAAAAGCTACAGACAACACAATTTTTTCAGAAGGCTGATGAAGCCTTAACGTCACACCAGCCATATGGAGCCTAGCTGTTTCCACCATTGTGGCTGATCCAGATTGTGGTGGCAATGGATGAGCATCATGCTGCAGGGACCTGTTGCGTAACATGGAGAAGATCCATGTCACCAACCACAGTTGCCAAAATACATGTTTCATACCACCAGATTTAAACAACTACCATATGGAATTTATTTCCTCCCTGTGCCTAAGAGATGCAAGAAAACTAACGCTGCATGAAAGTAAATATAAATATGTTTTTCTTTTTTTTGTAATTGTATATTTTATTAACATTTATTATTCAAACATATCTATCAAATTGACATATTAATTTCTTTTCCAATAATTATATACAAATATTTACAATTCACTTCCAAAGTATCTCCAGTTTGTACTCAACCTTATTTCAGTGTTCATTCATTGTCTTCATATCCAAGCAATTTTAAATATTAAATCCACGGTGTGTTATAACATCAGCTTTAACCATCTTGATCTTTTATAGTCATTATTATAGATGTTTCCTGTTAATATTCACCTCCCATTATTAGGTGATTTAATAATTTACACTTTCCCATCAATTTATCTCTCTACTCAATTAAGTTTTCTCTTTTACAGTACTGCAGTATCGGGATCCAGTCTTGTTCAATACTTTCTACATTTTGTTTGTTCAATCTAGCTGTGAGTATATCCATACTCATCATTTCAATAAGCCTTGTAAACCACTCACTGGTTGAGGGCACTTCTGTTTGTTTCCATTTTTTTGCTAATGTCATCCGAGCTGAAGTTATCATATATAATATAAATGTGTTTTTCAAGGTGATTAAGGGTCCCTAAATTTGGGTCCTCAGATGGCATTTGACTATACTCCCCACAGACTCTGACCTAGAATCATAGAATCATAGAGTTGGAAGAGACCACAAGGGCCATCCAGTCCAACCCCCTGCCATGCAGGAACTCCCAATCAAAGCATCCCCGACAGATGGCCATCCAGCCTCTGCTTAAAGACCTCCAAGGAAGGAGACTCCACCACTCTCCGAGGGAGTGTGTTCCACTGTCGAACCGCCCTTACCTCTAGCCAAATTGGCTGGGGCTTTTGCAAACTGAAGTTTAACGACATTTGCAGACTAATGCTGTGAACCACTGAATTAGTCCATGTTCTGTAGAAAAGAACTATAAACTGGGAATTGTCCTGTTTCTCTGAAATGCCCAGGTTCTCAGTTGTATGTTCTGGCAAGTGCCCTAAGAAAACAGGACACTATTTGATGAGCTAAATCAATAGGACTAGAAGTATTTTAGGATCTAAATAATTTTTTCAGATCTCATTTGCATAAAAGGAACCTTTTCTCTAAGGTTAATTGCTTGCACAGCATGGAGGGGTGCAGGGGTGTCATTGGGGGTGTGGGGGTGCAGACCACACCAGGTAACAACCTAAGGGGGTCTGACACCACTTCTCTCCAAACATCTGCTTTTTGAAAGAAACAGGCTGCAGTGTTTGCCTGCTTCCCTTTAAAATGCTGAAGAGATGGTGTGAGTGGGGCAAGGCTCAGTGGAAGGAGAAAGGAGAGACCCCAAGTTATGAAAAAAAATATGAAATTTTAATTTCTTTTAAAAAAATCACATCTTACCAAACTTTTACTTCAACCACATGAAGCTATATACATGTAAATACATTTATACTGTGCATAAAATATTGTGATTTAAAGGTATAATTTTAATTTTGCTAGCTGTTTATTTCACAACTATTACCATTACATTCAGTGATATACGGGAATTATGATTTATGAGTAACATTAATACAAAAAACATTACTAAGAATTATCTATGGTGTGGTATGGGAGGAAGTCATTGAGGGGGCAATACCATGAGTTACTGCACCGGGTGATGCCAAGCCTAGTGATGCTACTGGATGGGTGGTGCTGTATTTGAGGAATATCAAGATGTAGTAGAGGAAAAGTTTGGCCTTTCCCTTCCTAGCTACCTGTCAAAATGGCAGCTCCCCCGCCAATCAGTTAGTTTCAGAAATAAAGAGGTCCTATTCACATCCAATGCCTTTGGGGAGAGGGAGGAGTTAACCAACACCCTTGCAATATGCACACCTGTACAACAATTAGTCTTAGGGGGAAAATTCACTATAGCTGAAAGAGAAATGGTATGATGTGGCCCTGTTCTTCAGATGCATCGAAACAATAAAGATTTACAACATTCTCCTGAATGATCTATTCATAGGTACACAATTATGTAATGATAATTGCTTGCTATTAGGCCAACAGACATAATTTGTAAGGATCAGCTAGGGGAAACTACTGCTACACCAACATGTGGATAAATGCCAATTGTCTTGAGGTGCTAATACTAGTTTATCCCAGGGTCATAAACACAGCACAATACAACACCCAGGTATCTCAAAATCATTTAGTGACTTGTAAAGAAAAAATCCTAATAGGCCAAGATGATTTGTTCATTCCTTGTGTTCTTTTACCCAGCATGAAAAACGATTCCCATGCCAAGTTAAATTATTATCATAGCAGACTGAACTAACAGGCACGTAATGAATTTAACAGACTTGGCAAAGCTGAAAACGAGAAAATAAAATAAAATAAATACAGTACAAAAGAAAATGTGATGATAGTAATCAATGCAGACAAGAATTGCCCCAGTGGCCTGATTTGGACATAACACTAAAATGTGTTTTAGCTAAATATGGCTGAATGTGTTAGTTCCACTCCCCCTACATCCAAATGTCCTTAAATTTCAAGTTCTTCCACTGAATGTATGAAGAAATTTGGAGATTTTGATAAGTGTAACTCAGTGAAATTCTCAACCAACCAATGGCTTTTGTATTATGTATCATGTATTATCTGACTGACATATAGGTGCATAAAAATGAGACAACTGAGAGGAGAGGGAAAGGAAGAGGTAAACTTAATTCAGGGCTATCCAGAAAAGGTGAGGGAAACCCTGGAAGTACCAAGACTTTTCTGTTCTTTTTGTTTTCATTTTATATTATTTGTGGTTTTACATCCAAATTCTTTCTTGAAATGTCCTGGGTTTCCCTCATCCCCCCACTCTTGTGCACTTCCTCTTCTCCCTCCTACTATTCACGTGTTACATCTGGATGCAGATGTTTCACCAATTTCCACTAAGCCCTTTTTAACTGTTATTCCGGAGTTATAGTCAAAGTGTTAAAAGTGCTTTAGCTATATTATACTAGTTAAGCATTGAGATCATTTCCTTTTATTGCTAGTATTAATCATGAAAAAAGTTGCTAAGAAGAAAATAAACTTTTTGAGATGTGGTGCTGGAGAAGAGTGCTGAGGATACTGTGGACAGCCAAAAAGACAACAGCAATAACATTTCCATTTCTATACCATTTAATAGTGAACTCAGCACTCTCTAAGGGGATTACAATCTGTAAGCCAATTGCCCCCAACAAGCTGGGTATTTATTTTACAGACCTACAAAAGGATGGAAGGCTGAGTCAACCTGGAGCCCTCTGGGATCGAACTCACAACACTGTGGCTGCAGTAGTGCCATTTAACCACTGTGCCACCAGTAGGTTCTTGAACAGAATAAATGGGTCCTTGAACAGATTAAGCCTGAAATCTCCTTGGAAGCTAAAATGATTGAACTGAGGATGTCATACTTTGGATACTTCATGAGAAGTAATGGCTCATTAGAAAAGACAATAATGCTAGGAAAGGTGGAGGAAAACTGAAGGAGAGAAAGACAGCACACTAGATGGATAGACTATTAGGAAGGTCACGGGTATGAATTTACAGGACCTAAGTAGAGCAGTGGAGGCTAGGGGGCTTGGAGATGTCTCATCTACACGGTCACCATGAGTTGAGGTCGACTTGAAGCCAGTTAACAAAACACACACACACACACAAAAATCATCTTTCCCTCTGCTGATACCACCAGCAACGAGGAGGACCAGCGGAGGCTACCTAGCCCTCCCCACCAGCCTGTCCCTTTAACATCTTTGGGACTCCAGAGGCCCTGGTGAGGCCATTTAGCCCCCTCCCACCAGCCTGATACCACCAGCAACAAGGAGGATCAGCGGAGGCTCCCTAGCCCTCCCCACCAGCCTGTCCCTTTAACATCCTTGGGACTCCAGAGGCCCTGGTGAGGCCATTTAACATCTTCAGCCGCAGCTGGGAAGAGGGAGAGTTGAAGCCCTGACAGGAGCAGCAGAGGCTTCAAAAACTGCCCTGTGACTGTTTTGCCCTACCTTCTCTGACTGCGCGGTGGTAACACTAGTGGCGGGACTGAGAGAACCCTGGGCAGCAGGGACTGACGGCCCACTTGTTTCCTATTCTCCATCACAGCCAGCCATACCATCATAGCCCCTAGGAAAATAACGCCATCTACCTTTACTGGCTGCTGGTTTTTCAGTCATCTTCTATTATACTATGCCCATTAGTCTCAGGAAGATAAATGTGAGGGGCCGGTGGGAGCGGTAGGGAATTCGGTCAGGATGATTCGGTGTTTTAATTGAATTTTATTTGACTTGATAGTATAATTCTGTTTTAAGGGGTGGGTGGGTTAGTGGGGGGAGTATGGAACTGTTTTAACTTGTTATATCTTAATCTGTTGTATGCCGCCCCGATTGCCGAGCAGAGGGGCGGGTTATAAATAAAAATTATTATTATTATTATGCTGATCTGGGAATAGTCACTATGGGCCTTTGCTGCTAGAAATAGTGGAAATTGAGTCCACTTTAACTGCCCTGGCTCAGTGCTAGGGAATCATGGGAATTATATTTTTTTTCTGAGACATTGAGCCTTCTCTGTCAGAGAGCTCTGGTGCCACAATAAACTACAGTTCCCATGATTCTCTAGCACTGAGTCAGGGAAGTTAAAGTGGACTCAATTTCCACTATTTCTGGCAGTCTGCAAAGGCCCTATGTTTCTTGGCTATGGCCATCTTAGTTGGTTCCAGAATAATAAAGGCAGGCAACCATGGAGAGGTACATATCATTCTGGGAAACACTGGGTTAATTTAAACTGATCTAGGGAGTTGGAATAAAAAAGTATTTTTAAGTGCTGGGAGTTCCCAGGGAATTCTTCAGGATGTGGAAAACATGAAACAGTTGTTGTTGTTTTTTGAATCGTAAAGGACAGGAATAAAACCAGGGACTGGTTTCCCAGTCTGACTGGATGGGCTCTGAGACACTATGAACATGGTTGACTATTCAGAGTTTGAAATCCAGAATTTAAAAACTCAACATATCAGTTTGAATGGGCAACTTTGCTGGTGTTATTTCCTCCTATATACAAATGTTATAAACCTCAGTTTTTTATCTTGGAAAAATTAGGAAGACATTAGTGAATTTTGGAATGTTTTTTCTCAAAATAGGAATACACTCATCCCTCCACATTTGTGGCTTTGGGTTTTTGCAGATTTGATTATTCATGGGTTTTATTAATATGTTCTTTCTAGGAATATATACGTCCTCCACAGCAACACTATGGTCAACTTTAACCAAAAGGACCTAGAGATTTCTAGAGAGAACACTCCACTAGGCATTTGTAGCTCCTCCAGTGCAATTCTATGGTCAATGTCTGGCAGATGTTGGCCACAGAGTTGCATTGGAGGACCTAGAGATTCCTAGAGAGATGTTCTCTCAGGTAAAAACATAGTGTTTTTGTTATTTGCATTTTTCCCATATTCACAGGAGTTCTGTGTCCCTAACCCCAGCAAATGTGGAGGGATGAGTGTAGATGAAATGCTCACCTATCCCTGGGAGAGCTACAATATCATGAGCTCAGCACTTCTCTTCCCCACCGCACAAGGAGTCTAGAACTTTTACTTTTATATTTATGGAAATGCAGTCTGAGGAAGACACTGCCTAGGTGTCTAAGTGTAGCAGAATCTCCTTCTTTGGAGGTTTTTAAACAGAGGCTGAGCAGCCATCTATCAGGAGTACTTCGAAGGTGTATTCCTGCAAGGGAGGAGGTTGGACTGGATAGCGCTTCCAATTTGATTATTCTATTATTCTCTATGATTAGGATCATACTTTGTGCAGTTGTGTCCTCTCTTTGCCCCAGCAACCGTTAAGCCCTTTGCTGTTCAGATGAAGCAGCAGTGCAGCTGATCTCAGCTGAGGAGAAAGAAATGAGGATGGTCTCACAGTCTGAGTGTGCCTTCCTTTTCCATCCCCTGGGGACCCAGGGCAGCTCCATCTTCATCACCTGAATTGCTTCCTCATCTCGTCCCACTAATAGTAGCAGCAGTGTTCCCTCCTGGGTTTCAACAGCTGTTATAGAGGGAGATTTTTGGATAGGATGCAAACGATTAGAGAATAGCCCACTGCGCCAGTTCAAAAAGCTACATGTTGATGTGTAAAATTCACTTACACGTGTATGTCAGTAACAGGATGCCACCCTCTGTATCTGGACAAACTGTGGTTTGCTATAACCACTGACATCTCTACCACTGTACTGAGAAGGGCCATCCCTCTGGGATACCAACCAACGAATACTGCCTGTTGCTGCCTGCTCCCTCCACATCACAGCATCTAGTAGAGTGAAAGGGAAGAGCCTAGTATGTGTGTAAACCATAAGCAGTGCTGCCACCACCAATGAGCCAATGTGCTAACCCCTTGAGGCTTTCTGTGCCACTTGCTTCTATCACCCACCTACCCACCCTTTGGGCCTCCATTTGTTTTGAACATCAGCGCCCAGAAATCCCAGCCAACTTGACAACAGTCAGGAATTATGGGAACTGAAGTCAACATCATCTGGAGGACCAAAGCTTGGAAACCATTGATCTAGAAAATGGCAGAGGGGAGGAGGAGAAAAAGATGGGGGCCTGGCATTTGATTTGCTGCTTAGTCTTGTGGCACAGGAGAGGAAGGTTTTGGCCGGCTCTTGTTCTACTTATCATCCATGGCAAAACTGTTCTCTAAGAAGAGAGCCCACCCATCTACCTGCCTTGTCACCATCACAGCAGGAACAGCTGCCTCATGTAACTGCTTCATGCTACCCCTTCGGGGGGGGGGGGGTTGCCCACACCTGACAACATTTGTCAGATTATGAGTTTCCCAAATAAACTTTAAATCAAACACTCACCCTTTGAGCATCTAGCAGGAAAAACCTGTCTATTAGCAAATGCTGAGCATCCTTTGCAAGCTTTTGAAAAACCAAATACCAACCATCCTTAAAAAGGTATGCTGTCTAAGGGCTTTCTGAAGCCCAGATCTTTATCAATATTTGGTACGCACCATGGTGATCAAAAGAGGTGGAGGGAACTCTTCTTGTTTGACAATTTAACTGGTGGGAAATCAATCACCCAGAGGTAAAGAGTGCCAGCTGTAAACTGGGGGAAATATGCTGAAAATAAAGCTTTCCCTATGATTTACTCCATAGCCAATAAGAAAGTAGTACAGTAACCACTTTGTTGTTAAGGTCATGCACGGTGGGAAGTTAATGGCCAATGGCCAAAGAATGTGTACGTGCAACTCAGAAATGTGAGATCTGAAAGAGCTTAGGAGAGAACTGAGAAACTTTGCTGTTTGCTCACTACCCCCTCATTAATTTACTTGATTATCTCAAGTATTTCATTCCTAGAAACCAAAATATTGACAGTGTACCTGACAATGGTAATGGAGACTTTAATTTTTTTTTAATTTTTAATTTTTTATAAATTTTATTGATTAAAAAGAAAACTATTCGCAAACATACAATCACACAATATCAATTACAAATTATACATTTCTAAAAAGAATCAATCAATTAATATTCAAAAAGCAAAGAGAATTAGTCTAACATATAAAGCCTAGTATAGTTGTATAAATACGCTGTCTTCAATTTGACCTTTGACATTTTGTATTCTAAAATAAATGAACAAGCATTTGTTATTTTTCTCTACTTGTGTTGTATCAGAGCAAATTTCGTCGTTCATAATTCTCCCCTAAAATCCCACATTCGTATCTACGTTAACTCACTGCTATGCCTAAACCTACATCATCCATACCCTTCTCTTTCTTCCTCACCCAATCCATACCCTCTTCATCCATAATTCCTTTCCACCTTCCCACTCCTTATCTTTCCTTTCACACTCTCTCTCTCCTTCTTCCTACATACTCATACCTTCTTCGACTTACCAAAACCTTTCTATCTTCTTTACTTCCACACCTACGCTCTCAAATTCATCCTTTCCTTACAAAATTAAACTTCCTTCTTTTCCAAACTGGATTGATACATGTAATTGATCTTACCTCCTTATCTCCTTAACAGCAAACATAATTTTATATTCCCATTATATCTATGTTAATCTCGGAGTAATTTTTAAGTAATTAAACTGCAGCTCATGCTTGTGCGCTCCATATGTGTATATACTTATTTGTAAGCTTAATATTCATATGCATATGAATCAAATATTTTTTGTAGGCCTATTTTAGTATTTCATTATTTTTATTTACGAAGTATGTATTTGTTTCTATACCTTTACCTTAATCTATTGGTAATGTAAGTTCTCTCGTTACCTAAGACGTTTCTCTACCGAATACTATCTAGCCCTCATCTTTAGGTTGTTACGCCTAAGTTATAAATTTCCTTGATATCCGACCACTGCTATAATCCCCCATTGGCTTTCCAGTTCAAAATTGGGGACCATTCATTATATAAGTTGTCTAAAGTTTTCCCTCTTAAATAATGTGTTAGCATATCCATCTCCAATATATCATATAGTTTAAATATCCATTCTTTTAAATTCGGAATCTCTTTTTTCCCATTTTTGAAGTAATATTATTCGCGCAGTAGTTACTAAATAAAATAAAAGTTTACCTACTTCCTTATCTAATTCTTTATCCCAAATGTTTAATAGATATATTTCTGGGCATAGTGGAACCTTTTTCCCCAAAATTCTGTTTATGATCTTACTAACTGCCTTCCAATATTTCTGGATTAGGTAATGGAGAGTTTAGATAAGATCTCTGAATGTAAATACATACCACTGAATACCAAAGTCAGGGTCATATAGACCAGAGGTCCTCAAACTACGGCCCATGGGCCGAATCCGGCCTGCCGAGGCCTTTTATCCGGCCCACTGCTTGTCGCCCGCCAAGCTCCGCCCCCATTCACGGGGCAGGATGGGAAGAGAAAGGCCTCAACACGAGCGAGCAACTCCAGCCGCCATTTTGTTTGGGAACCACCATTTTAGGAGGACGGAGGCAAAGCGGCGGCTGAGGGAAGAAGGAAAGAAGGAAGAGAAGGAGGCAGGAAGAAAGGAAAGAAGGCAGGCGCCCGACCCAGCCTCAGCTGAGATGAGCAGCAGGAGAAGGGGAAGGGGAAGGGGAAACGGCCCTCTCCATCCCTCGCTGAGTGGAACCAGGACCCTGAGGAGGCAGGTGGTTTGTAGGCCGCTCCTGCCGCTATTGCTGCTGCGCTGCTGCCACCGCCGCTGACCCCGTTTGGTTTTTTTTTAACCATCTGGGGCTGAGAGAGTGTGGCCTGATCAGGTAATCCAGTGCCTTCGAGTTATTTCCAGCTTATTTTAACCCTATCATGGGGGTTTGCTTGGTAAATTTCTCCAGAGGAGGGTTTCCATTACCATCTGTGGCTGAGAGAGTGTGGCCTGATCAGGTAACCCAGTGCCTTCGAGTCATTTCCGTCTTATTTTGACCCTATCATGGGGGTTTGCTTGGCAAGTTTCTCCAGAGAAGGGTTTCCATTACCATCTGTGGCTGAGAGAGTGTGACCTGCCCAGGGTATTGCAGTGCCTTGGAGTCATTTCTAACTTATGGTGACCTCTATCATGGGGGTTTTCTTGGCAAGTTTCTTCAGAGGAGAGTTGCCATGGTTATCCTCTGAGGCTGAGAGGGTGTGACTTGCTCAAGGTCATGTTTTATTGTTTTGTTTCTTTTTACTCCAGCCCTCCAATGGTCTGAGGGACGGCAAACCGGCCCCCAGCTCAAAAAGTTTGAGGACCCCTGACATAGTATTCCTAATTTCTATGCATGGATGTGAGAGCTGGATAAAGAAAGGTGAAAGGAAAAGAAATCAACTCATTTGAAATATGGTGCTGGAAGAGAGTTTTACAGATACCATGGACTGCCAGAAATACTTGAGTCTACTTCCTTAGATGCATGAAGTGACCGCCACGAAAGCTCATGCTACCAACTTCTCTCTTTCAGTTAGTCTTAAAGGTACTATAAAATCACATTGCATAACAATTATTTAGTGGTAAGTCAACTGATTAAATTGTTTCAAATATTACTATGGAATTAGTAGCAATGACTCAATTTCTAATTTCTAACGTTTAAAATTTTCAAATTAATTTTCAAACCTAACAGTTCAAGTTCTGGATTGAGGCAGCATCACTCTAGGATTTAAAATAAAAGCCTTGCCCAACCCTATCTAGAGATGTGAAATTTATTGAAATGTTGAACTAATGGGGGGGGGGCGGGGCGGAGGGGGCGGATTGCTTCTTTCTCAAAACAGAAACCTCGACAAAACCTGAAATCTGAAGTACAACAACATCCCAAATCCAAAAAACAGCAATGCCCATATTGGGCCAACAGAAATGCACAAAATACATATTGCAAGCTTTCGAAGCTCCACTAGCTTCTTCATCAGGCAAAGATGTGAAAAATCATACAGGAGGGGGAAAATTATGACAATGTTAGTCACAAGCCTGCATTTTGTCAAGATGTGGATGTTCTCCGTTCAGGTAGTACTAGAGGGAAATGCAGACAGGGAGGCCTTTTGTCATATCCAAAAGTTATGGACCTGTCATAATAAAGGGGTAATGAGGGAAAAGAAAAGGATGGAATAGCAATATAGGGAAGTAAAGGAAAATCGGAAGGTGGCTGTAATCTGAGTAAAATGCAAACGGGGAGGCAGATAGGCAATAGCAGGGGCAAATGGTAGTTTTATGATCCTGTTCATAAGACAAGGCTTTGATGGCAAGAAATGCCTTCCTTTCTCTGGGATAGATGCAGCAGATGGGAAGCTGGAGAAACGCTGAGACTTTAAAGCACCTTTTGATGTAGTTCAAAGGGCACTGACTGCAAGCTGGGAAAATGGGGGGCTGGAGGGAAAAGCCTAGAAGGATAAAGTTTTGGGGAGAAAGTTCAGATTTGACACTAACAGGTCTGTGGTGCATCTCTGTCTAAAGAATTCAAAATAAAGCTGTAGTATTTTATCACTACCATGCTGTCCTGGTTCTTGATGTTTGGATCCACTAAACATGACACCCCTCCTCCTCCTACTCAGGTGGATACTCCAGGAAATAAAATGTAAGAAGCTGTTCATTTATACTCAATTTAGTTGTGAATATACACTTTACTTCAGCTTAGTTTGCTCCAGCTTAGGGATGCATTTTTATTTTTTTGCTAGTGGCACCCCATGTACTAAGCCATATCTTTAGTCTTAATTATGGTCTAGGAAAGTAAGCCAAATTCAAAAGTGAAAAAGGAGCATATACACTTGAGAATTATCCACATAATCCTACACCACTGATATTATATTTAAACCAGATCAATACGGAGTAATGGATAGACAAGGGAGATGTGAATTCAGAAGCCTCCTAGGCCATAGACCAGCTGGGTCAGACTGGGCCACCATGTCTCCATCTAGTACTACACACAGAATTCTTGTGAGGATCACACAGGTAAAAGTGAGAGTCTCGTATGCTGCCCTGAATGCCTTGAAGGAAGAGCTAGAAAACTCCTGGAAATAACTGAGTTTTCAAAACTATAAGAGTATGAATTTAACCTTCCAATTTCCATATATAAGTAGAGGGGAAGCTGGAGATTTGGACTAATGAAGCTATTCTCTTTCTCCTTCTCCTTCCTTCCCCATGCAATGGAGGAGCAATGCCCAGTCCAAGGTGAGGTCCTGGGTGGAAAGGCTCCACCCAATGTTTCCACAGTAGGCTTAACTGATGCCAGGAGGCAAAGCTTTCACCTCCTCCAGACCATGGAAGGGTGTAGGATGGAGCACCCAATTGTAATTCCTCACCCCAATATAGATGATGCACTTCTGGATGACTGAAGTCTGCATTATCTTGGAAGGGCAGTACCATCAAATGAAAGAAGCCAGGGAACTAACTTTTATTCCATCTATGATGACCCAACTGTGATTGATCTCCTGCTGTTTTTTTTAAATCCCTACTTATTTCATATGGAATATAACAAACTCTTTCTCATACATTTATTGGAATGAGTAACCCTGAAGTAGAGGTTCAACCATAAGAAAGAATCCCTATACGTATTTTAAATGTACCTGTGGTTTGGGATTCAAAGGTGCTTTTACAGTACTAAAAATTGCTATGAAACTAATAAAATGTAAGAACAGGGACTATTTTTTCTCTCTCTTCCCACTCCCCATTTTTCATTTGCTAACTTTATTCCCAGGTGGACAGTCAGGAAAGAAAAACAAGTGGAGAAATATTGGGGCCAGAGGACAGGGTGTTACACTTGGAACTCAGATACCTAATTCAGATTCCAGCTCATCTATGGACTCATTGGGTGGCCCTGGGAAAAACCATTAGGCCTCAGCTTCAGTTTCCCATCTGCAAAAGCAGGAATCCAATGCTGGCTGAGAAGAAGGATCAGAAATGAATAATTAAGTACACTAGAGTCTGAAAAGATCTCTATCAAAATGTATACGGATTAAAGGGCTTGGATTGCTAATTTACTGGAGAACTTCACTATGCCAAAATGGAATTAGAAAAATTAAAGATTTTTGCCAGGAAATTGAGAAGATATGTGAGGAAAGTGCACTTAGCATGACGTAATGAATGCTGATAAGGAGGAAACAAAGGGGTCATTCAGTTATCTTTCCTTTTAGCATGACGATGCGAATAATCTCACTCACGCATTCCAGGTTTGTTATTCATACTATGGAACTGCATTGCTATGCATCTCTATGAGTTCAGTTGCTCACACATGCAAGCATTTGAATAAAGATGGAATCAAATATGAAAACACATTTGGAACCCGTCCCAGGCATGCAGAGTTTTATCCTGGGTCAATTCAGGTCTATTCACATTGGTTATTCACACTACCGACAATGCGGATCTTTTTAAAAAACTCAGAGGGAAACCCCCATATTGATTATCCCAGATTAAGTGGGGTTTTTGGCAACCACCCATTTAATTGAGTGCATTTGGGATGTGTGTGAACAACGGAGATTCAACCCAGATTCTTCCTGATTATTTTCAGTGTGAATAGCCCCTCAATCTCCTGTGAATAGCCCCTCAATTTTCCACCTTTCCATAACTTTTAAAGCTATAGTGTTTTTCTGTTTCTTACTCTGTTTTTTCAGTAGTCAGATGCTCTGAAAGGAGGTATCACAATAACTAAGAAAGTTACAGGGTTTTATTCTATATCTACACTAGTTGCATGGCAGGCAGATCCCACCAGGTGAAACCTTTTCCATCACTACACCTTCATGCAAGTAGATACTTTAGGTAAATCATTTATACCAGGCATGGATTTGCAAGCACAGGGGTCACTGAAAATGACTGCCATGCTGCTCAATCTACAAAGTATGTAAGATTCTCTAATAGAGACAATCTCCAGGATGCAAATTGGATCTGCACCATTCCCTTCAAATTCCTGTTGAAACAGTAGATGTTTAGTTTGGGTGTGTTTAACATGAAGAATAGAAAACTCAGCGATGATGTGATAGCCATCCTTAAATATCTGAATGAGTGTCATGTAGAAAATAGAGTAATCTTGTTTTCTGCAACTCCAGAGACTAGAACAAGAATAAATGGCTTCAAATTGCAAGAAAAGAGATCCCATCTAAACATGAGGAAGAATTTCTTCACTGTAAGAACTTTTCAACAGATGAACAGATTGCTTTGGAAGGTGTTGAACCTTTCTTGTTTTAGAGGTCTTTAAACAGAGGTCGAATAGCTATCTCTAAGGAGTGCTTTAGTTGTGTATTCCTGTATGGCAGTGGGTTGGAGCAGATAGCCTTTGCAGTCCCGTCCAACTTCATGATTCTATAATTCCTGTTTATTACTGACTGGTGGCTACTAGCTACCATGAATATTGAGTCATCACATGCTTTTGGGGGGGGGGGGACAGTGGAAGAAAGAAAACATTCAGGGGTAGCTGTGTTGGCCATTTAGCAAATTCAAACAAAAATCCATCAGTGATACCTTTATTGGCCATAATATAATTGTTGCAAACTTTCAAAGCTCCATGGGTTTCTTCATCAGGCAAGATGTTACAAACCAAACAGGAGAAAAACAATGTGAAGTCGTAGGCTTTCATGGCCGGCATCCATAGTTTTTTGTGGGTTTTTCGGGCTGTGTGGCCATGTTCTAGAAGAGTTTCTTTCTGACCGAAAAAGCCCACAGCTTGGTTCCGATACGTGGATGACACTTTCACCATTTGGAGCTATGGAGAAGAAGATCTGGCTGGGTTCCTGAATCACCTGAACAACATCCACCCTAACATCCAATTCACTATGGAAAAAGAAAAGGAAAGAACACTGCCATTCCTAGATGTCCTAGTCATCCACAAACCAAACCAACGTCTGGGACACACAGTATACAGAAAACTCACACATACAGACAGATACCTGCACAAGAACTCTAACCATCACCCAGGACAAAAAAGAAGCACAATAAAAACACTGGTAGACCAGGCAAAATGCATCTGTGAACCCCACTTCTTGGAAGAGGAATTGAAACACCTAGACCGGGCTCTACAGGCAAATGGTTACTCCAGCTCAGACATCAGAAGGGCTGCCAGACCCAGAAAAACCCAGAGGACTGAAGACAAGCAGCCACCCAAAGGGAAGGTATTTTTACCATATATCAAAGGAGTCACAGACAGAATAGGGAAAGTAGTGAGGAAACACAACCTCCAAATGGTTTACAAACCAACCAAGAAAATCCAACAAATGCTGCGCTCAGCGAAGGACAGGAGAGACCCTCTCACAGCCGCAGGAGTTTACCGCATACCATGCAGCTGCGGACAAGTCTAGATAGGGACCACCAAACGCAGTGTACAAACACGAGTCAAGGAACATGAGAGACACTGCAGACTGGGCCAGCCAGAAAAATCAGCAGTAGCAGAACACATTATAAACCATCCTGGGCATAAAATGCTGTTTGAAAACACTGAAATTCTGGACCATGCCAACAACTATCAGGTCAGAATGCACAGGGAAGCCATCGAAATCCACAAACACTTGGACAACTTCAACAGGAAAGAAGAAACCTTAAAGTAAACAAGATATGGCTACCAGTCCTACAAAATAAGAAAATCAGCACTCAGCAAATGCAAACGGGAAACCAACCAGGGTCAGGGGCTTTCCCAGCAGACAATAGCAGACAATCTCCTTGATTGCATATCCTCACCTGGAAGCCATGCCATTAACAACAGAACAATACCTATTCAACACAGAACAATACATAATTTACATGGGATTAGCAGACAATAACCTTGAGTGCATTCCCTCCCACCCTGGAGTCATGCCATTAACAACAGAACAATACCTATTCAACACAGAACAACACACAGTTCAGCTGGGAACCACTCCTCCCTACCCAGGGTCTCACAGTATATATAGACCCATTCTCCTCCATTCCAGTTTTCTCTGAAGATGCCAGCCACAGATGCTGGCGAAACGTCAGAAAGAAACTCTTCTAGAACATGGCCACACAGCCCGAAAAACCCACAAAAAACTAGGAGAAAAACAATTGGAGATCTTAGTCAGATGCCTACATCTTGTTTCCGTCTTTAGTTAAGATGGTATATGGTGGAGAGGATATCTTTTGTAGGCAGGATCCTCCTCCTTCTGGCCATGTGGCTATAGGGAGATTCTCAAAGTCCAGGAAATTTAAAATCCATTTTACGCATGTTTTACCTATACACCCACCAAAATATTACTGATGCAAACCCATGGAGACCTCTTCAGGAATCCATTTCCTCTGCCACAAAAAAGCCTGTGACCTCACTGGAGTGGAGACATATTGGATTGCAAAAGAGGGGTCCCTGTTGAGACGCAAATGGATTTTAAATTTCCTGGACTTTGAGAATCTCCCTATAGACACAGGGCCAGAAGGAGGAGGATCCTGCCTACAAAAGATATCCTCTTCACCATATACCATCTTAACTAAAGACTGGAACAATATATAGGCATCTGACTAACATCTCCAGTTGTTTTTCTCCTGTTTGGTTTGTAAGATCTTGCCCATGGAGCTTCGAAATCTTGCAACAAGTATATTGTGGATTTTGGCTGGCCAATGAAGGTATCTCTGATGGATTATAGTGAAGAAAGAGTTTAACTGTTTTAAGGTAGAGAAATATTTATCTATATCAATGTGATTTTTATCACTCAGGGATTCCTGTAGAACAGACACAGCTTTGAAAACTCCAACTTCTGATACAAAATCTGCATAAGTCTTCAGTAATCTCTTCTAATGAAAAAAAAATCTTATAAAAGATGGTTGGCAGAGCTTCCTTCCTACCATCTGAGGAAATAAAAATGTAGGACACTTCCTTGCTGCCTTTGATCTTTTGTTCCCGTTTTCTCTATTTTGCTTGTCTTCATGTCACAGCTTCTTTTCATATAGTTTCTCTCACCTCTTTCTGTCTTTCCACATAAATTTTTCACTCATCCCTGCTGAAACCAACACTCTCTGCATGTGTTAAACTACAATTACTATCATCCCCAGCAAGTGGAGCTGTCCTGTGTGGATTGGTGGAAGTTGTAGTGGACTACATCTGGAGTGGAGGGTTCCAAGTTGCAAATAGATGTGTTAAATAATTTACCAGGAATGAAAAACAAGAAGACTATCTCTTGCTTTTTGCTTCTAACAATACCAAACAAGGATTACAAAAATCATTGTGAAGCAGGAAATGGTGGGGTGGGGTGAAGGGAAATTGGAAGGATATTTCAGTTTATGAATGTGTAATGAAAGAACGTGAGGCTTTGCTCCAGTCAAGATGTGCCAAGGGTTACTGGGCTAAATTCTTTGAACAAAGGGGGTCATTATTATGGCTAAGCATTCTAGAGCTTGAAAGAAAAACAGCCAGAAATGGAATGAGTTAAAAGGGTCACAGCCAGATCAAAAATGTTGGCATAGATTTGGTACTTTATGCTTTGCTCCAGGAATGCAATTTACTCCCACCTGGAACTGAGCAGTTTCATAGCAATTGCATTTGCTATGGGTCTTTCCCTCAGCAGAAATGCAAAACGTGAGCAAGCTGAGTCCTTCCATATCCATGCATGTCCATTACCTGTAGCTAAGAGACCTGACAGCGATGCAGTTCCTAGGTGTGTGAGCACCTGGATATTTACACAACTTTGTTAACACTGCAACTCTGGTGTTGCTCCACAAACAAACTGAAGAGATCATTTATGAAATTGTCTGGAGTGTATGCAATAATTCAGGGCAGCCCAAATACATTTTGCTACCTGTGATGAAGAACGAGGTGATTCCCACTCCACATATATAATACATACTTCAGTGCTGGACAGGAAAGTAATCTGCATTGTACTAAAAGCAAAAGGCTTATTTGGAGACCAGAACAGGCCACTTGGCACACATACTTCTGTCCCTCAACAGAGCAGGCTCAGGAAGAAGAAGCAAGAGCAGTGCTTGCTGCCCCCAGCATCTGCTGCTTAAGGCAGTTGCCTCGCTCATTTGTATAACTTGCTCTGGCATTGAATGCCTCTTGTCCAATTGCTCCAATGGTTTCTTCACTCTCTCTATTCTCTAGGTATCTGTAAGAAGGAAAACTTGTCTCTAACTGTATCCCACTGACAAGAGTATGGAAGAGTGGGCATAACAGCCCTTTGAGTTGAAGGACAGGAAGCAACAGAAGTGTTGCACATTCATTCCCAGGCTTTGAGTTCTTCAAGTGCAAACAAAACCTCTCTGATTGGGACCTGCCAGCCACATTTTCCTCTGGCACAATGGAGTTTCTTCTCTTACTGTGAATGCGTAGACATATGGAGCTTTTTTCTCTTCCTAGAGAAAGTGCCCTACTCACATAGCAGGGATTCTGCATGGCCTAAGAGTACAGTCATTCCCAGCCCTACAACCTGAGGTCCTTTTATTCTGGTGGTATTAGAAGCTGCCATAGTTGTTGATTTGTTAGCCAGTCACTTGTTCACATTTGATTGTCATACCAATTGCCATATTTAAGGCTAGGAAGGGATTTTCACCCGTCAGTTTGGCTACTGACCAAGAGTCAACAGAGTACCTTCTGCTGTAGAGTCTGAGTTGGCAATTTGCTAAAGGCATCTAGATTGTTCAAACTATTTTTTCCATTTGACCTACATCTGTGCTATGCCTCTGTGTCATAAGTCGGATTGCCTACTACCCAGTCTAGTGATTCTAGGATTCTAATGCTGACTCTATTCCCATATATGTTTTTACACTACCTTTCTATTTTTTTTTCCAAAACATGAAGAAATCATTACCTATCATACTACAGAATAACCTCTTTGAAATCATATGATTGGAAAAACACAATAACATGAACCCGGGTTTAAGCCTAGGCTGTGGGGTCTGACCCCCTCTTGAAATAACTTCAGCCAAATTAGACCACCAAGAATCCTATTTATTTCAGCCTCCTCAGGCTTTAGAAATCAGAAATGTACCAAAGGAGGAAGCACTAAGAAATATTAATACAGTGGTTGTCTATCCTACACACACTTATTTGGGAGTAAGTTATACAATGAACTTCTCTCATGAGCACAATTAGGGCACTTCTAGGTAAGCATTGTGCTTCCAAGGGGTCATTCAGATGTCTTTTTTTAGCGTGACAATGCAAATCATCTCATGCATTTCAGGTTTGTCGTTCACACTATGGAACTGCATCGATGAGCATCTCTGCGAGTTTGGTTGCTCATATGTGCAAACATTCTGGCCTTTGCAGACTGCCAGAAATAGTGCAAATTGAGTCCACTTTAACTGTCCTGGCTCAGTGCTAGAGAATCATGGGAACTGTAGTTTATTGTGGCACCAGAGCTCTCTG
Source organism: Phrynosoma blainvillii (assembly GCA_026167975.1). Lineage (NCBI taxonomy): Eukaryota > Metazoa > Chordata > Lepidosauria > Squamata > Phrynosomatidae > Phrynosoma > Phrynosoma blainvillii. The sequence goes on from JANUYF010000001.1 coordinate 424,845,428, forward strand.
ACAGAGAAGGCTCAATGTCTCAGAAAAAAAATACAATTCCCATGATTCCCTAGCACTGAGTCAGGGCAGTTAAAGTGGACTCAATTTGCACTATTTCTGGCAGTCTGCAAAAGCCCATAGTTGATGATGTGAATGCATTCAGAACCACTTTTTGGGGTATGCAGCGTTTTATCCCGGGTCTGTTCGAGTCTATTTGCATTGGTTATCGACACTACCAATGATGTGGCTCTTTTTAAAAAACTAAGGGCGGGGGGACACCCGATATCAATTATCCCAGATTAAGTGGGGTTTTTGGCAGCCTCCACCAAACTTAATTGGGTGCATTCAGGATATGTGTGAACAACAGAGATTTAATCCAATTCATCCTGGATTATTTTCACAGTGTGAATAACCCCTTAGAGTCTTACTATTTAAAGCTGTGTGGTGATAATGGATTGGAAAAGTAATTTGCCCTTCCCCTGCAAGTAGGCAAGATTAATAATAATTTTCCTGCCAATATTCAGCCTCCTTCTCACCTTAAAAATAGTTCTGGGGTCCGTGCATGATAATAATGAATTTCAGTTTGGGTAGACAGAATGTTCATGCTGATGATATCTCCTGGTTTTCAGTACTGATTTAGAGCGATCACTACATGCACTTAAAGATATAAGAACTGCCTTGCTAGATTAGACAATGAATATTGCACATTAAATATAGAATTTTGACCTGGGCAACAGCCAGTTGTGTACCTTGGAAAGTTCACAGGGATGATGTAATAGGCACATCCATTATTGGAATAAGATACAATGCACACAGCCATGGAGTAGGAGCATTTTCCTTTCTAGATACAATCTTAAAAATCAAAGAATGAGTTCTTTGTTAACAATGACCTAGAAACCAAAATTATCTTTTCTATCCTGCCAAGTGTTTGTTTTTTAACAGTAGGAAAGAATCTTTACTGAGAGGTTCACTTATAACAACCAAACATAGCTAGTGGAAATCTCTCCAATGCAAAGGCAAGAAAAGCTTTCATGGATATTTACCATATGAAGGAGGAAACAAAATGTACCATACATATGTGAATGACAGCATGTAATGGATTGCATACTGGGTGTATGTCTCACAATGTGTATATTAATAAAATACACATTTGAAAACAAAGCAGAAAAAATAGAGACAAGAACATCACACAAAAAAGAAGTCACACCACCAGTCATCATGCAACACATGTACAAACAAGTGTAGATGAGCTAGACAAAAAACAACTTGTGTGCCAAATATTTTGTCTGAAAGCTTAAAGCTTTTGGCCCCAGAGAACAATGACTGCATAATGCATCATTAATTGAGATGAACTATAGTCTCCACAAAAACACAAACAAGCAGAAGACCACAGCCCAGTAAAGCTTGCACTCTCGCAGTCTGTTTCTTTCTTCCACATTCCCCCACACATTCCCAATGATTGTAAGCTTTTAATTCCCTGCATGCTTATAACTGACTCCAAAGTAATATTCATAACCAAAATACTTCAGCTTAAATTCTGCAGGCCACTGCACTGCCAAAATAAGCAAGTATATTATGGTGCAAAGGCAAAAAGGGCAGTATACCATTCTGAAATCAGAAGCAGATATAGAGGTGATCATCCTGGCAGAGCTGTGTCAATTTGTTGCGTCTGCCCTAGAAACAGCCAAGATGTTAAGCATTTATCAATAACAAAATCACTATAAAACAAAGTCTTGAGATAAACTAGACCCTTCATATCCACTGTGGATTTGTTCCAGGACCTCATGTGGACACCAAAATCTGTGGATGCTCAAGTTCCATTATATACAATGGGGTAGCAAAATGGTGTTCCTTCTCTAAAATGGCAAAATCAAGGTTTGCTTTTTGGATTTCTTTTTTAAAAAAAAAAAAAATATTTTCAAGCTGTGGATGTTTGAATCCGTGGATACAGAGGGCTGACCTCATAGTTGTTTTGTCTTCACAGACTTTTCAAGCTTTATGGAGCAGGAATGTCAGTACAAATATTTCTCTTTGTAAGAGAAACAAAGCTTCCCTATGATAAATTTGAGCTTCAGGTCTATTGGTTGGTGCATGGCAAAATAAAGGATCAAACCTCAGTATCAAGGGCAGCCAGTGGCCCCTATGTCAGGTGCAGTGAATCAGCTGTGAGTTTATTCCAGATTTTAAAGGAGCTATCCAAGCAGCTGAAACTAATTTGCAGCCAGCATTCAGCACCTTGGATAGGTCTTTAAGAGTTTGGAAGAAAGCTGCACCCCTGACATGGGAACCAGCAACTGCACCTGTATGGTACAAAAGGCACCATGCAAATAAGTACACTGAAGCAGAAAAATGTTGCCACATCCTTATGTGGATGTGTTCACTACTTTTTGAACTTTCACAGTCATGCACACTGTTAAGGTTTGGCAGACTTTTTTTATATATACTGTATATACACTGTAAGATCAGTGGCCTTTGAAGGAGTCATATGAATATATAAAACTGGTGCAATAGCACACATTAATAGGGGGATTGCACTGCACCTAATAATCATAACACAACCATCACTTTAAAAAAATCTATAAGATATTTTTCTACTTACCCACACACTGGTTGCTGTCACTCATTTGGTAGCCAAACCGACAAATAAGAGGAGTTCTTGCAGCCGTAGGATAATTGGGAGCAGGAGCAGGGACTGGAGGCGGTGGATATAAACTAGCTGCATAAGGATTCATATATGGTGTTCGATAAACAGGGTCTGTTCGTGGAGCACATAAATAGCCGCCATGCTGGTTAACACACACCATATCTCCTCTGCAGGCTTCAGCAATAGTCCGACATTCATCGACATCTGAAGGAATGTAGACACTGAAAGTCATCTGTTGTTTAAATCAGCTAATAATTAATAATGTCTCTACTTTTAATCAGCTATTAATTAATTAATTAATGGAATATCTGTCCATTTTCATATCATCAGAATTTCAATATCACTCCCTTTTGTTGAATGTTATACTATATAATAATCACTGAGGGATGATGACTCTACCATTCTAAAACACTCTCTGCTAGAAAGTAAAAATATTGTTAAGTTTCCATTCCCTCACCAATAATCATTGAACACAATGGACTCATTAACATTAACCGAGTCATATTCAGTTGTCTGAGTAGATGTACACACAAGATTACGGTTGCCAGATGAAATGAAGAACAAGGCTCCTGTATCTTTAATGGTTGTATAAAGGAGGGATTTTCAGCAAGTGAGCAATGCATGACCAACAACACCTGCTAAAATCCCTCTTTTGCACTACTGCTGAAGCAACAGCAGTACAGTACTGTCTCTTATTTTATCTGGGAACCTACACATTACACATTGTAATTCCTAAGATCCCTCTTTTTGTCACCTTGCCACGCTATGCTAACAACTTTTAAAGATACAGTAAAATGCAGACACCAACTTAAACTAATCAGACTCTAGAATCCTTCATCACATATCCACAATGAGATTTGGCTAAAAATAGGCAGCACAAGGAGTCCATCGAGGCTAGAGATGGGAATTATGTGGCCTGCAGGCACTGCCGATTCAAACCAAATCACCACAGCCATTAGTGAGCAGTTGTGATGTTTGCAGTTCAACATCTTGAGAGCCACATGGTTGCCACCCTTGATTTTATCACATTTTAAAATTATTTGCACTATATAGGATAAGACACACTGAAGGCCATTAGCTGAATACATAAGACCCAGTTTTCTTTCCTTCTAAGTTGCAGTTTCATTGCTGGCTACAAACATTAATACCACCTTTTCAAGCTACAGCACTGAGATACACACATTGGTTGTTGTGTCTCCCTCCTGCCCTTACACTTGGATGTTTTGATGTGGCAGCTGTGAAGCTTGGCTTTTGATCTAGAACTCCAGCCTTCTTTTATACTCTTGCTTGTATAAACATAGACACAGGATGTTAAACTCTTGAGGATTTTTTTCCAGATCTCTTTTTAGCTCTTCTCAATATTTTAAGGTTCGTTTACGCTGCACTAAAGTGACTTTGAACAAATACAAACTAAATAACAATCTCAGAAAATATCTGCCATTTAAGGAATCTGGGTTGTTCTCATTCAAGAAATGTTGCCATTTTGTTATTTCAGAGAGAGAAGGGGCTTAAATTTGTGGGAAAGACTGCAGAAAGTAGTATGTATCCATGTATCATGATAATAGAAAGTTATGGTCATTTACCATGTGATAAAGGGCCTTTGCAGACTGCCAGAAATAGTGCAAATTGAGTCCACTTTAAGGGTTAGGGTTAGTGCTAGGGAATCATGGGAATTGGTTTTTCCCCCTGAGACATTGAACCTCTGTCAGAGAGCTCTGGTGCCACAATAAAATACAGTTCCCATGATTCCCTAACCCTAACAGTGGACTCAATTTGCACTATTTCTAGCAGTCTGCAAAGGTCCTTAGAAACTTTACTGTCCCAGATTCCTAGAACAGCCTTCCCTAATTTGGTACCTTGGACTACTGTTGTTGTGTGCCTTCAAGTTGTTTCCAACTTATGGTGACTCAAAAGTGAACCTATCATGGGATTTTCTGGTCAAGATTTGTTCATTTGCCATTGCCTTCTCCTGAGGCTGAGAGCATGTGACTTGCCCAAGGTCACCCAGTGGGTTCCATTGCTGAGCTGAGAATCAAACCCTGGTCTCCAAAGTCATAGTCCAACACTCAAACCATTACACCACACTGGCTTGGCCTTGCACTAGACCTTCCATCATCTCTTGGCTTGCACATTGTAAACCCCTTAGAGACTGCTGAGTATAGAAATGTAAATGCTATTGCTATTGCTGTTTCTAATCATCATGATCATTGGCTGGCTGGGCATGATAGGAGCTGCAGCTCAGGAGAAACTATCTTTGACAACTACAGGCATACCTGTCAACAAAGCTTCTAACAAAAGCTGCTTTTGTTGCCTGCCCAGCCTCCCGTTTTCCTCCTTCCACCTGGAAATTTTAGTACCATTGGCATTGGGAGGATGACAAAGGCAAACTGGAGAAACACAGTGTTGCAGCAATGTATCTGTAGTAAATAAAGTGATAGACAAAACCTGAGCTGGGAAACAGTGGGATTCAACTCTAGCTGATCATCATGTAGCCATGTGTGCCCGCCTGTAACAGGCAGGGTAAACAGCAGCTTACTCCAGAATCCCTTACTGAGAAGTAATACAGAGAGAAAAGGGGCAGAGTAGACAGCCCTGCCTCATCAGCTCCCCCCAGCATGTTAAAGAAGCATAGATCTCTAAGCCTGACCACCAAAATGGAAAACATAATTGGAGGATAGAGAAAGAAAAAATAATCTCTGAATACATTTTGTAAGAGGCTTTCAGGTGGTCTCCAGAAAGTTCAAAAGGTTATATATATATATATATATATATATATATATATATATATATATATATTAGGTTTTTTTATATATTTATGTAAGGCTTACCAGAACTGGATGTTTTATTTCAAATTCTAAAGTTTGCTGAATATTGGACTCTTTGTTTTGTTTTGTTTTGTTGAACTGCTCTTCTTCTTTGTGTGTTGTAGGAAGCTGTTCCTATTCTTTCCATGTAAATTCTGCCTTGTTACCAAATAATCCTATTATAGAAGTAATGCTCAGGAACAACATCTTCTTTATTAACGAAAGTATATCTATGTATCAAGGTCATATTGTTTGAATCTTTTGTTAGCCCAGTCTCCCAGATAGCAGAGTCAGTTCTGATTGTGAATACAGCTAATAGGTTATTAGAAAGCTACAGTCAGCCCTCCATTTTCACAGGAGATCCATTCCGGACACCCCACCCCCCACAAAAACAGAGATTCCGCAATATTCAAGCCCCATAGGGTTGAATGGGGCACACCTCATTGATTTTAACAGAGGTCACCCCTTCGTGAATATGCAAAACCGCGAACTTCAAATCCGTGAGAATGGAGGGGTGACTGTACTTTGAGTGGTAGAATTGAAGGTACCATTATAGGACAGAAAACTACCAAATATTGGTTGTTAGATTTTGACAACTATTTTAGTGAGATCTAGCTTTTCTGCCTCAGACATCAGAATGTTTTGGACTATGTCTTTGTCTACAGTGTGCCAGCTGTTTCACTGCAGCTTTTTGAAAGTAGCATTTCCAAAGTAGCTGAGTGTCGTCCCCCCCTCCAGTGTTTTATTTATAACAGCTAATATATTCTTAGCTGCCAACTCTTATGCTTTCTCAGAAAACCAGGGGCCTAAAAAGTAGAGGAAACAGTCACTGGAGAACTTGACTGACCCAGTTTTGGGGTGGGTTGCAGACTGCCAGAAATAGTGCAAATTCAGTCCACTTTAAGGGTTAGGGTTAGTGCTAGGGAGTCATGGGAATTGGTTTTTTTTCCCTGAGACATTGAGCCTTCTCTGTCAGAGAGCTCTGGTGCCACAATAAAATACAGTTCCCATGATTCCCTAACCCTAAAAGTGGACTCAATTTGCACTATTTCTGGCAGTCTGCAATCCCCCTAAATTAGATAAATCAGGTTTGTCTATGGGGGGTTGCAGACTGCCAGAAATAGTGCAAATTGAGTCCACTTTTAGGGTTAGGGTTAGTGCTAGGGAGTCATGGGAATTGTGTTTTTTTCCTGAGACATTGAGCCTTCTCTGTCAGAGAGCTCTGGTACCACAATAAAACACAGTTCCCATGATTCCCTAACCCTAACCCTAACCCTAAAAGTGGACTCAATTTGCACTATTTCTGGCAGTCTGCAATCCCCCTATGTAACCTTAATCATCTTTTTTTGTCCCCTCAGGCAGAAACATCAATCTGAAAATTGATACTTATTGGTGAATATACTAGAATGCCATCAGTTGAATGGATACATTCATCTAGGGCAGGGGTAGGCAACCTTTCCCCTTTAAGGGCCGAGGGACTTCAGCTCCCAGAAGCCTCAGCCATGTTGGCGAATAGTCCCATGTTGGCCAATGGCTCCTGGGATTCTGGGACCTGAAGTCCCTCGGCCCTTAAAGGGGAAAGGTTGCCTACCCCGAATCTAAGGAATATGGATTTGAAACTAGGCCTCTAGATTTCAAATTCAGCAGCCCACCTGAGCATTTCCTCTCCTCATCACAGCCATTTAGCATTATATTTTTTGAAGCTAAACACAACTAGATTAAAGTTGCAGATTCAATTAATACTCTAAAGAAGACATTTTCATAGTGACAGACAACTATACACAAAATGCTTTCACCTTCACCTAAGGCACTGAATGTAGTGGGTCATGAAATCCCAGGTTAAAGGGACTGATGCAATCAAAATCATACCTAAGCATCGGCCCGTTGCACGGTCCATCTCAAACCCATTTGAGCATTGTTGCTAAAAAGGAAAAACAAAGAGCATTCAATTAATGAAGCATCAGCAGAACAGAAAATTACAGATCAGAAGGTAATTCCCCCAGCCTCTCTTGTATGCTGAGTTCGGACATGTACACACAGCTCAGAAACCCATAAAAGAATTTGGGGGAACCAAGTACAGGTGCAAGCATATGATACAAGCATATGATGCAAGAGACCTGGCTTTGCTGCAGTAGATGTGAAATGGGTCTAGGTACTTTAAGTGGATCACAAGCTGAACATGAGCCTGTAAAGGGATGTGACTATTAAAAAAAACTAATGTAAGTTAATACTACAGTAACAGAAGCACAAGTATTAAGATGCCCTCTTCAGGAATCCAGTTTGAATGCATGAGACTAGCCTCACTGACTTGACAATACCTGCTGTTCACACATCCATGGCTGATGCTTGATCAGCTCAGTCTGAAGGGAGCTGTCTTGTGTGCACAGAGGTCTTCCCAGCACAGGACAGGAACCTTGCCTATAGGGTTCCCATAGCCATGGGAAAAAAATCCCTCATATATAGAAGAGGCTTCCTTAACACAATCTGCTCACATGCTGGTAGGCTGTGTGGCTGCTGCACAAAGTAACACCAACAGAGAAGGGCTGGCCTTGCATATTCCTGTTGATTCCTTAATCCTTACATAACTCTTACATGATTCCTACATGCAAGGTACCAATTCTCCAAAGAGAATTATAGTTTAGGAACAGTTCGGTCACATCTGATGTACTGTATCCATCTCTGCAGCAGAGGCTGGAAGATCTCTGGAAGGCCATCAGCCAAGGATCCTGGTCCTGCATTCTGTATTATAGATCCTGCACTCACCTCCAGGTCTAAAATTCTGACTGTGTTGCAACTCCAACATCCTGAGCATGAAACACTAGGCACTTGCATTAATAAAGCCAAACATATTATCCCATTCAGTTGGGTTAAGCCCAAGTTTATTCTTGTGATTAAGCGTGCATCTTTGAAACTAAAAGCAGAATCAACTGCAAAATTATCCCACATACTTTGAGCCATCAAATGACTCACACTGGGTTTTTGAAAGGCTGACAGCATTTTGCTGTTCTGTTAACTGTTGTCTGCTTTTTAGAGAAAAAGAAGGAAATTAAAGTTTGTAAAAATACAAATTTAAACACATGTTGTAAGATTTAAAAAACATGTTGCTAAATCTTGCGAACATTCAGTATACTTCAAAAGAGCAGGTGGCCCAACTGAAATGCTGGCTTCTGTTTCTCCAAATTCCAGTCTGCATCCTCTGGCAGATTATAAGAGGATCTTGCTGTGTGAATATGAGGTCTTTAAAATACCACCTTCTTTTCTGTCTCTTTCCCATATTACACCAACATTTACCCTTGGCACCATTGAAATCCTCCATGTGCAGTGCTTTGCTATGTAAGACACAAACTTGTTTAAGGCATAGGAAATACATTGTTTTGTTGTCTGGGCATATGTATGCATCTACATTGTATAAGTTTTTTTTAGGAATACAGTAACATATCCAAATTGCACCGTAGAACTCTCTTCCTATATTAACATGTGTCCAACAAAAACAGGATGTTTTGTTCAAAATGCTCTTCAATTCAGTTAGTAATAGTTTTGTCATATCTAAAACAATTTTATAAATTATTCTGCTAGCTTACTATTGTAGCGGCTTTATCTTACATTGGACTCTTTCTTTGTTTGTACGGTTTTGTTTTTTTTTAGAAAGCATAACTCTCAAAGTTTAATATGTTAAGAAATAAAACTATTGGGGCATTTATATTTTCTGTATGTCTTCCTTTTATCTATAGGCAGAACAGTATTTAAGAAAAGTTAGGAAGCAATCCATCATGTAGTTTCAATTATTGCAGAATAGTAGTTATATTTCTAATTACTGTATATCATGGATTCCAGTTACTGTATATACTCATGTATAAGTCTAGAAATTTGGGTCAAAAAATTGGCCCAAAAAAACTGGGATGACTTATCCATGGGTACTGTATTTTAACTCTTTTTTTTTTTTTTAAAAAGGAACCACCCCCTGGTGAAAGGCAAGAGTGTAATCTGTCTTGGAAGCACTGACCTCGCTCTACTCTCTCATCCATCCAGCCTTTAGTATGAGCACAGACAGTTATGCCTGCTGGAATTTTGTTCTTTGACATTGTTTTCCTTTGCTTTGTTCTTTACATCCTGTGTTTACATGCCCCTAAGTTTTACCCTTGACTTATCCATGGGTCATATTAAAATTATTTTGGCCCCAAAAATCTGCCCTCGACTTATACATGAGGTCGACTTATAGTTGAGTATATATGGTAAATCAAATTAAGAAACACTCATAACACACAGTACTTTTTCTGAAGAAAAATTGCGATTAAAGCTAGGGATAGAGAACTCTATTTGTATTGATTTTGGTCAATTTGTCATTTCATTAGTTTTCATTTTTTTAAAAAAGTTTGCTGAAAAATTTGTACACAATTTCCCACCACATTTCCCCTAATATATACCTGTTTTTGTGTACTCTTTATCCTACTATACACTCTTACACAAGCAATCCCCCTAATATAATGCATTTTGGTGTATCACATTTACAAATGCATATTTTTGTGTGTGCAAAAGGAGTGAAGGTGGAAGAATTTCAGCCAATTGAGCAGTACCGTCACTATGTTGAGGTGTAAAAGGATGTTGACAAGCTGGAGTGTGCCCAAAGGAGGGTGACTAAAATGGTGAAAGGTCTGGAAACCATGCCCTATGAAGAGTGACTAAGGGCCTTTGCAGACAGGCAGCTGTGGACCGCCCTGAGAAGCGCAGGATTGGGGCCGAGGCTGCCCCACACCTCGGCCACAATCCACCCTTCTGCCGACCCTGGAAGGAGTGCTAAAATAGTGCTCCTTCCAGAGCGGGCAGAAGGGGCACTGGAAGAGCTGTTACATGTCTCTTCCGGCTAAGCCTGTGCAGAGGCTGGGCAGGGAGGACGTCATCGGGTGCTCCGATGACGTCCTCGGTAAGGGATTGGGGCATCTGGCATTCAGCTGCCCCTCCCCTTCCCTGGCTCCAAGATGGCACTTTATGCCGTCTGCAGAGCCCCTTAGAGAGCTGGGTATGTTTAGCTGGAGAAGAGATGGTTAAGAGGTGATATGATAACCCTGTTTAAATATTTGAAGGGATGTGATATTGAGGATGGAGAAAACTTGTTTTCTGCTGCTCCAGAGAATAGGACATGGAGCAATAGATGTAAACTACAAGAAAAGATTCCACCTAAACATTAAGAGGAACTTCCTGACAGTAAGGGCTGTGCAACAGTGGAACACATTCCTTCAGAGTGTGGTGAAGTCTCCTTCTTTGGCTGTTTTTAAACAGAGGTTGGTTGGTTGGCCATCTGTCAGGGGTGCTTTGATTGTGAGTTCCTGAATGGCAGGGGGTTGGGCTGGATGGTCCTTCTGGTCTCTTCTAACTCTATGATTCTATGGGGTGCAGGGCATGAGGACCACACAGGGTGATACCTGAGACAAGGAGTGACACCTGGTTAGGCTCTCCTTCCACTGAGTGTGTGGGGGTGCGGTAATTCTGCTGGCACTCACCCCTTTTCTTCTGCCCTCACTCTCTTGGCCAAGGGAAACAAGGCAGCAGAGAAGGAGAGGTGAGTGCATACACACCTGCCCACCTTCACTGGTGCCTTGGCTGGCTCACCCAAGCCAGCCAAGGCATTGGGAAAGGAGCCAGGGATGATTGCATGTGTGTCTGCCTGGTGCTTTGGCTGGCTCATGACTGGTCTTGGTTGGTGGCTGGGGGGGGCGGGGGATGGCATGTTACTGCCACCACCACCCCAGCAGCTCCAGATGCCCACACTTGGTGACACCAACACTAGGAAAACCATTGCATTTGAGGCCCCTCTGGGGATGTTAACCAGGAGGTGAACCAAAGGTCTTCTAGAGCTTTGTCTGTGTAGGAGAATTACTAGTTGTTGTTTTTTTAATTCAAAAAATTTCCTTCCAAATGCTCACACTTTACCCACCCCTTCATAATCTTAGGAGCTTATCGCATTAAAAAATAAAGCCGACTTTGCAAATTGGCCAGCTGAGTGAGGATTTTAGCCAGGTTTTAGGTGGGATGCAGCCAGGTGGCAGCATTGGCAGCATTTTGCAATACCTGGCTCATCCCGTAATAGAATTGAAAATGGCAGAGGTAAGACGGTTTATTTTTTAATGCAATAAGCTTCTTAATCTTATTCTATATGAATCTTATGCTTCCTGTTATGTCTCTCTACCAGCCCACAGTCCTGATACAAAATAAAAAAGGGGGAGGAAGGAAAAGGGAGTCACACAGCACCTTTAAGATTAACTGATTTACTTCAACATAATCATTCATGATCTATGACCCAGGGCATGTTTTCACTGATGAGGAAATCCAGCTTACCTTCTGGTTACACTAATCTGCAGCAACGACAGGCTTTTCTATACACACTGAGGTGATTTTGAACACACCCCAATCTAATAAATTGCAGTATGTGTGACCAATGGAAGTGGCTGCTTCAGGGGTTTTTCTCCACCTCCTTCCATGCATGCAAACGTACATATTTCTGAACTCCCCCTGGTCTCATACTGACATTGCTATGGAGTGCACTACATAGACACATGTTGAATATCCAGATTTTCTGCTCAAAACTGGGATAAATCCCCACTCTCCCCTCCCAGATTAAAGCCCTGAGAGAATTAAAAGGCCCAGATTCAGCCCCAATAGTCCCATACGTTGTTTGGACAGCTGAGAAAACTTGGTAAGACTGTTTTATTTGGCCAGTGTAGACCCCTTCCCCCAATTTTTCAGTCACATCATTTGCAATCTCTTTAGCAATGTAGAAAATAATAGTATACAAATTCTGCATCCCGGAGTAGCTGTGCTAAGTATTAAAAAAATCCAAATCCAAAATACACACTGGCAACACCTTTATCAGGCCACCTAAAATGTGCAAAAACATTATGTTAGCTTTCAAAGCTCACTGGCTTCTTCATCAGGTAAAGGTGGTATCAAAACCCATGCAGGGGAAACAAACGTGATATTGTTGAAGTCATAAACCCACAGGTCTGCATCTTGTGGTTTTGGATATTAAGCAGGAGTGTGTTCATGAATGGAGAAAGCTCACTCCTGAATGCCTTAGGACAGTGATTCCCAAACATTGATCCTCCAGTTGTTTTGGACTTACAACACCCAGAAGCCCCCACCAATTGACCAACATCCAAGAATTCTGGGACCTGAAGTCCAAAACACCTGGAAGATGAAAGTTTGGGAAACATTGCCTTAGATGGTGTTCTTGCATGCAGAAAGCTAATTCTGTATCTATATCTCTCTCACCTGTGTCTTCCCACGATTTACGAGGCAGCCAATCACCATCAAAATGGTCATTATCCTGTAATAAGAACACAGATCGTATCACATGAAAGCTCTTGTATGAAACTGTTGACCAACCATGGACAGTCCAAAACATAGCAAATGGTGGTCTCCACTCCAAGCCAAAGTACCCAAACTAACCAAGTTATTTTGACACACACAAAGCAAGGAATCCCACAAGCATCTCTCCTGATTGATGTCACCAGGTCGAAGGAGTCTCTTTTCACTCTTTTACATCTTGCCATTTTTCTGCAGAGCCAGCATAGTGATTTAGAAAACCAGGGCTTGAATCCCTACTCAGCCATGGAAACTCACTGGGTGACCTTGGGCAAGTCACATTCTCTCAGCACTCAGGGAAAGGCAAAGGCAAACCCCCTCTGAACAAATCTTGCTAAGAATACCCTGTGATAGGGTCACCTTAGGGTCGCTATAAGTTGGGAATGACTTAAAGGCACACAACACAAAGACATTTTTCTGCTTAACATCCCCCCCCAACTGCTCTTCATCCCCCAAGGGAAATGACAGCTATCTATATTTCCTCCCCATAATTTAAAATGGCTGATTAATCAGAAATAGCTATGAAGGATGAAGTTAAACAGCCAATCATCCCTCAGTTGAAACCCTATGGTTTTCAGAGGCTGCTAATGGTTTGGTTTATATATAAAAAAGAAAGACATTATTAAAGAAAAAGATACACCTAGCTACCTATTGTGTCTAGTTTGGCCCCTCTGAATTGGAACCACACCATATTTCATTATGGTTTACTTTGGAATATGCAAGCATTAGCTGGCTTCCTGTTGTTAATGTATGATGTTGTGAACCAATTTAAAATTATGTTTAGAATTGTAGCATTGGCCAACAGTCATATTCGCAGAAAGAGAGCACTGTAGCTGTGCCACAGAGACCATTGAACAAGAGGAGCATGGAGTCTGGCTACTGTGCAACCACTGTGATGTGCAATACTATAGCATTTTACAGGACAACCTGCTGTTGTGCAAGGACTCCCATCAGAGCCATGGGGCACTGGTAATCCAGAATGGAGGACACTGGAAAGTCATGGGTGCCATGTATCTGGCCAGAAAAATATCTCCACCTTTCATGGACCCCCCCCTCCCCTTTTGCAATGAGGCATCTTACATGGTGCCCTATTACACATTGTTGCAATCCTATGGTTGCTTGTTGTCTCAGTGATGCAGCTCAGCCATCACAGTTACACACAGAGCCCATGATTCAAGTTCTCATCCAAGATTGGAGAAACATTCCACACATTCTTTGATTCTGCCCAAGTTACTTACCGAGGTACATCTCATTTGAGAGAAGGTAATGGTATTTCACAGCACCAGGAGTGGTTGAAATAACACAGATAAAAAGGTAATTTACCCATGTGGTTCATGAGTAAAATACCAAAACAGATCCAGATGACACCAGGCAACATTAGACATCAAGTTGATTTTTCAGGCTTGAAATCTCTGTTTTGGGACTGTAGTAACCACAGGTCCCTTAGCTTTAACATCTGGTTAAGATAATGTTTGAACCTTTCTGCATCTCTGCATCCTAGTTTTTTTGGTAATACTTCTAAAGAGTTGTGAAATAACATTCTTCAAATAATGTTTTGGTGGCTCATGGTATTACCCAACTCTTCTTTTTGAATGACACAAAGGCATTGATTCACTTCTCAGATCAATTTAAAATGCTAGAGCAGTGGTTGCCAAACTTTGGTCCTACAGATGCTTCTGACTGTTGGCCAAGCTGGCTGGAGCTTCTGGGAGCTGAAGTCCAAAACACCTGGTTGTTGTTGAACTCCCATTATCGAAACCAATTGGCATGCTGGCTGGGGATGATGGAAGGTGCAGATCAACACATCTGATGGTGCTAGGTTAGAGAAGGCTGTTCTCCAAAGGAAAGGCTCATCATCATTTACAATCAGCTATTAGCTTTTCCAGAGAGGGGGAAAAATCATATATGTGTTTCTAAAGTCTAGTCAATTATCACTTGGAATCAGGACCTTTTGAAATGTTATGCTTAAAATATAGATTTCACTAAATCTGGAAAGCAAATGTTAAGGATTTGGGTATCGCAATGAGATCTGAGTTGGTCTGGATGACCCCTCAGGGTCCCTTCCAACTATTTAATGTTCACTAGTAGTGGTGGTAGCAAAACTTGGGCACAGGGCATTGCTTCTGTGGCTTGGAACAGTGTTATTTTGAGACAGACTGAATTACTGGAGCAAGAAGTTAGAGTGTCTGGCAGTGGAGGAGAAGCAGCAGCAAAAAAGGAGTGTTCAAATTTGGGACCCTGCTTAAGCTTTGTGGTCTTAGCCAGGACTTGGCTGGCAGGCTCAAGCTGCTTTGCTGCTCCTACTTTCTTTCATTGGACAGACTAAGAGTTGGGGGGGGGGATACTTGAAGCTGTTGGGAAAGACATGTCTCTGGGGAAGGAGGGGGAGGAGTATCCATTGTCGATTCTTGGAAAGAGTCCTTCACCTTATAGCGGCTCCTGTAGTTAAAAAAATCTCCCTTTCCTTATCTATGTCTCCAATGCAAAGCATGTGGCTTCTGTAAACCTGCTATGCAGACACCAGCTGTGTCCCTCTCTGCCCCAACAAAGGATTGAGGTTTTTTCCCTCATTGGGGAGAACTTTTTCCCTTTCCACTTGGTCACCTTGGGAGCAGCAACCAAACAGCTGGCTAAGTAGTGACTGAGAAGCCTCTTGCCTTTGGTGCAAGACCAGCACACCCACTTTTTCTTTGGGCGACAACTCTGGCACCACCATTAGTTCTACAATTGAAAACAACCAATCTCAGTCTCTGCTCCCTTTGCACCCCATCACTTTGGGAGCAGCAACCAAGAAGCTGACTGAGCAGAGACTAAAGGCCTTTGCAGACTGCCAGAAATAGTGCACATTAAATTGAGGCACTGCCCTGGCTCAGTGCTAGGGAGTCATGGGAACTGTATTTTATTGTGGCCGCAGAGATCTCTGACAGAAAAGGCTCAATGTCTCGGAAAAAAAACCAATTCCCATGACTCCCTAGCACTGAGCCAGGGCAGTGCCTCAATTTAATGTGCACTATTTCTGGCAGTCTGCAAAGGCTCTAAGAAGCCTCTTGCCCACACTGGCCTTTGCCACAAGCCTGGTACACATACCCTTTTCTCTTGGGTAACAAGCCTAGCAGCCCCATTAGTTCTACTGTTTGTTGTTGTTGTTGTGTGCCTTCAAGTTGTTTCCAACTTATGGCAACCCTAAGGCAAATTATCATGAGGTTTTCTTGGCAAGTTTCTTCAGAGAGGGTTTGAATGGCCATCCTCTGCGAGTGTGTGACTTGCCCAAGGTCACGCAGTGGGTTTACATGGCTGAGTGGGGATATGAACCCTGTACCCCAGAGTCATAGTTCAATGCTCAAACCACTACACCACCCTGTCTCTCAATTGCTCTATTGCTGTTCCCAGGGTGACTGGGTGCAAGGACAGCAGCAACTGAGCAGCCCATCAACTAGTGACAGAGAAGCCTCTTGCCTAAACCAGGATTGCCACTAGGCTTCCATGGGCAAGAGGCTTCTCAGTCTCTACTGAGCCAGCTGCTCAGTTGCTGCTCCCAAGGTGACCGTGTGCAAAGAAGCCAACAACCAAGATTGGTTGTTTTGAATTTGCAGTAGAACACTAGAACTAATATTTTAAAAATGCATTAGGGAGTGCTAGGGTTGTCATCCAAGATGAAAGGGGGT
This sequence comes from Phrynosoma blainvillii, assembly GCA_026167975.1. Classification (NCBI taxonomy): domain Eukaryota; kingdom Metazoa; phylum Chordata; class Lepidosauria; order Squamata; family Phrynosomatidae; genus Phrynosoma; species Phrynosoma blainvillii. The sequence goes on from JANUYF010000001.1 coordinate 424,861,879, forward strand.
GGTAGCCCAAAAGGTCCGGGGAACACTGTTCTAATTTATTCATTCATAACTGACATAGATGATTCTGGCCAACATCAATATAATATTGTTTAGTGACCTATTTTACAGGTAGCAACTTCTATACATATCAGACAGAATCCACCAGGATGTTCTTCTATGCTAATCCCTGTTTGTTTCTCTCTCTCTCTCTCTCTCTTTAAGAGCCAGGTAGTTCAACAACTTTTGCAAGACAATTCATGGATTGCATCCATAAGGATTTAGCTATTGTGCCTATTAAAGAGGTTATAAAGCAGTTACACTATTCTCTGTGACAGAAGAAAGACTAACTGCTTTATAATCTATTTTGATATGTTTTTAGGGAGGTCTTCACTTTTAGAAAACGTTTACTATTCCCATTCCTATAGTTTAAAATTCCCACTGTCTGAGTAGATACTAACAAAATGTTTGTCCGATTTGCATATATTTAGAGGAGGCAGACAAATCTGTTTACAGTTCTGACAGCAACTTCTCAAATGATTCAGAACAAGTCCAAGAAATAAAGCACGGGGGTGGGGGGGGGAATAAGCAAATCTCTCAGTCACTGATTGCATGCAGGCAGATGTTGCTGTGCTTGGCAGAAAATGAGAATCATTCCCTACAGCCATTGCTCTAGAATCCAATGCAAAACATTTTGAAGTCCTGCAACATCAACCATGCATCATATTGTCTACACATCTCCTAAAAAGCTTTCTAAAGAGCAATTTCAACTGTGCAATAGTACAGCTACTGGCCTCCCCAAATATGAATTCTGTCCTCCTATGAAAATCTCCTTCAGTCCCCACATTTCTAGCATTGCAGTAATGTAAAATTTCAGTTGAGCACTTAGAACAGGGGTAGGCAACCTAAGGCCCGGGGGCCAGATGCGGTCCCCCAAGGCTTTTGGACTGGCCCTAGGCCGGTCCTGCCACCGCCGCGCCCCCCTGCCGCCGCTGCCCACCATGATGATATTGATTATTGTTGTTATTACTTGTTCTTGGGGTTTTCTTGGCAAAATCTCCACAGGGGTTTTGTCATGGCTTTTCTGGGGCTGAGAGAGTGTGCATGCTTATTTTTTTTAATTTTTTAATTTTTAATTTTTTTAATTTTTTATTAATTAATTTATTTATTTTTGGTGCTTCGGCCCCCCCAATTGTCTGAGAGACAGCAATCCAGCCCCCAGCTCAAAAAGGTTGCCTACTCCTGACTTAGAAATACAGGCTGAGATCCTACATTGGTAACTACCTCCAAGAATGCTACCCCAAAAAACCCTACCTCTTAAGCCAGGTAGCACCCTAACCAATGAATTTTCGAGGCACTGCAGACTGGGACACTGAGAAGTGACTACTACATTGCTCTCCCAGTTGGGAGGTACATTGAAACAGTCAGCTGGAGCAAGCCCTCAGAGTCTTGCTTTTTTCAACAAATCATATGACCAGGAGAAAACTGCAGTCAGTATTTCCCAGTGCTTTGATCAGCTGCACCTTGGTTTTCAGAGTGACGTTTTACCCTAAACATGAATCCCAAAGTTTTTGAGATCATAAATCCATCTTGTGATCTTATAAATATTGAACAGGATGACAGACACAGTTTAGACATCCAAAGCAATGGGGCAGGCAAAGGGACCAAGAGAGTGCCAACACAGCCAATAGGAGTTCTAGGCATGAACAAATTTTCACTGTCTCACTCTCTGCAATGCTAGAAATTTGGGAACTGAAGAAGAAATCAATTGAGGGCAAAAGTTTTATTTGGGAGGTAATGCCCTCATTTGGCCCTTCTGTAGCTAAACCCTCTGCATGTACACTAAAGTGTAGGGTCATGACAAGGAGCAAGCAGAAGGAAAAATGGAGCTATTCAATGCATTGCAAAGCAGCAACTGTAGACTTGCTGCTCAGCATACATTCAACAGTTGCAGCTGTGGCCACTCCTGGATCCACAGCAAACATACCTGTATGGCACATCTGTTTGCAAAGTAGACATTAAAGCTCCTGAAATACCCAAATGTATGATGTGTGAATCTGAGAACCAGCCGGTCACTGCTTGGAAATGTTACTTTTGTACCACAGTTCTCATAATCATTAGCCAGTAGCTAGTCAATCCAAAAACGAACTTTTCCAGCCCTATGTGTAAGGTTCCATCTAACCCAAAATCTTGTTTCCAACAATTGCCAGCCAAATGTATTCAATAATTTCACAAGCTAGGATGTAAAGGCAACATCCCTCCTCTCCTCCTGCTTTTCTACTTGTGGTCTCTTCCAACTCTATGATTCTATGATTCCATGATTCTACTTCCAACTGATATTAGGAGGCATACAGCCACAGTATGGAGACTCCATTTAGTCATTATGGCTATTAGCCACTGATAAACCTATACTTCTGAAGTGGCTGTGCAGTGCTGTTTTCAAGTCCTGCTGCTAGTTTCATTTGCACTGCCAATTGACATTAGGTGCAGAGGAAAGGTTGTTTTCAGAGACACCAGCGACACAGCAAACAAACAAGCAGGCAATCAATAACTGCAAAGTTAAGTCTTAAATCCTTAGGTTTTCTCTGCCTCTACTGAAACAAAAGTCATTACCAGACTGACATCTTCTAGTGCTACTAATTACATGGCAGCCTATTTTATGTTTCCTACCTTAATATAATATTTTCTGGTAAAAGAAAAAAAATGGGAACGAGGGGAAACCATATGAGGGTTACAAATGAGAGATGTCATCAGCTGGACCCTTCCGTAGCTATAAAATTCCATGTTCAAGGTAGACTGGATTGCAAGATTTTGACCTGAAGCACCCAAAGCCTACTTTCATATAATTACATATATTATTTTCCCCCCTTTGTATTTTTTCCATCTTTTTTTCTTTGTTTTCTCTTCTGTTCAAAATTCCAGCTATAAGTTCCTTCTGGCAGGGATCTGCCGTGTTTTGCATATCATACTCTGTAAATCTCTCCTTGCTGCAGAGAAGGGACACATGTGGACTCATAGGTTTTGAATGGCAACTCCCATCATTGCTCCCCACTGGAAATGATGGCTAGGACTGATGGGATTTGCAGTCTTACAACATCTACCAGGCCACATGTTCCCCACCCCTGACCTACAGCAGTGGTGAAAACAGTGAACACATTTTTGTACTTTCTTATAGCTGTTTTCCTATTTGATATAAAATATGTTTCCCAGTTTGCAAAACAATAGAGGGATTTCCTTTCATATGAGTTAATCTGCAGTGGCTTCTTCAAGACACATACTCTCAAGAGAAGCAGAATATAAGAGGCACAATGCATGATGGATCAATATACTTTCTAGCAACTGAAGCTAGAAATCTAGCTAACAGTTGAAACTGTGTAAATTAAAACCAAAAGAGCAAAAATGTACCACAATTGTTACCAAGTTTTCAGCCTGAAAATAATTAACCACTAATACACATTTCCACAGAAAAAGATTCATACTCTGTGAAAGTTTCTAAAGCCATAAAGGGCAGAAGACAGTGCAAAGAAAAATACATATGTCTGTTATGTCGGATCATAAAATAACATAATGCAACAGCATCCACTTTCCCTGCTTGTTTCTTTACAGCCAACTTGAGCAAGCGTGATGGGATGAGCAACCTCAGGGACTGACTGGGACTTGCATTCAGCAAACAGGTTAGAGGAGGAAAAATCAGAATTTAGAGCATCTGCCTACCTTTTCAATCCTGTCATGTCCAAAACTGATGAAGAAAGCTGAGGAAGAGAGAAATAGTGTCTGAACAGCTGGATAGCGAAAAGCAGATCTGTAACTTAAATCTTTTGCTACAACTTCAGTCCTACCATCATTTTTATTCCAGAGAATGAAAGACCAAATCATAGAGAAACAGAGGGAGACAGACAGAAAAAGAGGGAGAGAAAAAGAGAGAGGGAGGGAGGGAAGGAGGGAGAGAGAGAAGGGGAAGGAAGGAGGAGGGAAGGGAGGAGGGAAGAAGAGGGAAGGGAGAAGGAGAGATCTGCTCCTCCTCAGACACTGGAGAGAATACAGCAAAAAAAGCACCTGGTTTTGCTTAGTTCTCTTCTGTAATTCAGCATTAAACCAATTGGAGGAGGAATGTTAAAAATGAACACTTCATTTTCTAAGTATGTTAAACAATGCAAATGGGAGGCCTCAGTCTGGGGACAGCTGGTTTCGATTAGAGCGATCACCAACTGGCTAGACTCCCCAAAACACGCCTGAGGAGCCTGCCAGGATTCAAACACACACACACACACTCCACACTTTGAAGGGAAGCCTTTCCTGTTGCAAATGCAACACAGGAGTGTGCTGGAAGGGGAGACAATCCTGGCACTGGACAGACAGAAATCATTCTGTCGAAGAACTGCCAAAGAAGTACAATAATGTAGGTACAAATACCAGGATCCCGTGCCCTTCAACATTTCACAGACAAAAACCAGGACGCTTGTGACCAAGCAATGTTAGAGTATGATCAAGATGGCAAAAGCTATTAATGCGAAAGGACACACAAGGTAGGAAAGGCTGCAGCGGTTTGCTTTCGACTGAGTCTACTGGGAAGCACACAATTCTTCCCCTTCCTCTCCTCTCTCTCCCTGCTGAGTTAATTTAAGTGCAAACTACTTTTGCATTCTGGACTCAGTTTGTAGCTATCGAAGAAAGCCAAAAAAAAAAAAAAAAAAAAAGGAAGGGGGAGGAGGAGGAGGAGCAAGAAACTGGAATATTTTAAGAACAGCTGGAAAAGTGGGATGACAGAAGATTAATCAGAACTGTCCCTGCCAAACTAGGGCAATTGAAGATTATGGGGTCCTGCCTCAAAGATGATCTTCCCTATATGTTGTCATCTTGTCCCTCCATTGCTGTAACCATTTCTTTTTGATGGCATACATTGATGAGAAGATGATCAATAAGGAGTGCAACTTCATGGCAATCTATGCAACCAGAATTATATATGACTTTTTAAAATGCATTAAGATTCAAACAAGGCAGAGAGGAACAAAATAATAATAATAATAATAATAATAATAATAATAATAATAAAGTTTATTTGTATCCCGCTTATTGCCAGACAATCCAAGCGGCTTACAATACAACCCGTATAACATATCTCCAAAAAGAAAAACCAACCCACCCCCTAATCAACCTCTACTGCGTTCCTCATCCATCAACAACTGATGATGCCACGAGAGGAACGTAGGAGTCAAGGAACCCAAGGCCGGGGTGATTAGTCTGGGAAGGCCTGCCGAAAGAGATCTGTCTTGACAGCTTTTTTAAAGCTGTCCAGTGATGTCAACTGACGGATCTCGTCCGGCAGGCCATTCCACAGTTTGGGGGCGACAACAGAAAAAGCCCTCTGGGAGGTTGCCGCAAGCCTAGATTTTTGAGGCTGCAGCAAATTCCTCCCAGAGGACCGGAGAGCGCAGGGAGGATTGTATGGAAGGAGGCGATCCCTGAGATAGCTTGGACCCAAGCCATTTAGGGCTTTAAAGGTAATAACCAACACCTTGTACTGGGCCCGGAAGCTAATAGGCAACCAGTGGAGGGACCTCAAAACCGGGGTGATGTGGTCCCTCCTAGATGTTCCAGAAATAAGCCTGGCTGCCATGTTTTGAACCAACTGAAGCTTCCGAACCAAGCACAGGGGTAGCCCCATGTAGAGCGCATTACAGAAGTCGAGGCGTGAGGTTACCAGTGCATGCACAATGGTCTCGAGATCCCTTACTTCCAGAAAAGGGCGCAGCTGGCGTATCAGCCGAAGCTGATAACAGGCGCTCCTGACCGTCGCATTAACCTGATTTGTCATCAGGAGCGACGAGTCAAGAAGCACTCCCAGACTGCGAACACAGTCACTGGAGGAGAGTGCGACCCCATCCAGGACTGGAGGTTGCAACCCAATTCTTGGTTTCAGGGCCGCTACCGTGAGCACCTCTGTCTTGTCTGGATTCAGTTTCAATCTGTTTTTCCTCATCCAGCCCATTACTGCCCGAAGACATTCATTGAGAGAGGAGATGCCATTGGAATTCGAGGCCGACGAACGAGACACGGAAAAATAGATTTGGGTGTCATCAGCGTACTGATAACACCCAGCACCATAACTCCGTATGATCTCACCCAGCGGCTTCATATAGATGTTAAATAACATTGGGGACAAAATAGCCCCCTGAGGGACCCCACAAGTGAGTTCCCTCTTACTGGAGCTACTGTCCCCGAGTAGCTCATTTCTCATAATGATGGTACCCCACATCTTGGAATTCCTCTGCCCCTAAGTTCACATTTCTGATATACGTCAGGGTAAAATCTTGCTAAGAAAACCCTATGATTGATTTGCCTTAGGGTCGCCATAGGTCGGAAACAAATTGAAGGCACACAACACACACACAGGCACATCTGTATCCACTGTCTCAGTTCATCCTGCTATATTTTGGGACAATACCACTGATGAAGTTTGGATTGTATTAAGTGACATTGATGAGAGCTAGTGTGGTGTTGTGCTTTGAGCATTAGACTATGGTCGAAAACACACTGCAGAAATAATCCAGTTTAAGAGCACTTTAACTGCCCTGGTCCACTGCTAGGGAATACTGGGAACTGTAGTTTATTTTGGCACCAGAACTCTCTGACAGAAGGCTAAATGTCTCACAAAACTACAGTTCTCTGCAGTCACCTGAAGTAGATTTAATAATTCCAGTATGGAATTCCCTTCCCCCAATATTAAACATGCTTCAACAATTCTTATTTTTAGATGCACATTGAAGACACCCTATTTTTGCAAGCCTTTTCAGCAGTTTAGCCTACTAATGATTCTATTATTATGAATAATGCAGATTTTGTATATTTAATTTACACATTGTCTTATACTGTAAGCCTTATTACCAATCCATAACTGTAACTGGTTTTAAAATAGCTGCACATAAATAATAATAAGACAATGTTCTAAAATGCTAGGGTGGAAACGTCAATACTTTTGAGCCTTTTACACAGGGAATAAGTAAGTTGCAATTTCTTCCCTGTCCACTACAACCTATCACAAAATTTCTTGGCAAGATTTGTTCGGAAGGGCTTTGTCTTTTCTTTCCTCTGAGGATGAGAGAGTGTTACCTTCCCTAAGGCCACCCAATGAGTTTCCATGGCCAAGTGGAGATTCCAACCCTAGAGTCATAAGTCCAAATCAGACTGCAGAAATAGTCCAGTTTGAGACCACTTTAACTGCCCTTGCTCAGTGCTGAGAACTGTAGTTTTGTGGGACATTTAGCTTTCTGTCAGAGAGCTAAATTTTGTGATAGAATTATCTTAGGGTGGTCATAGGTCAGAAATGACTTGAAGGCACACAACAGCAACAATAAGTTCACATTGCGGTGAAGGCTGCACTTTGACAAGATGGAAGATTATGGTCATGACCTATAAAGCCCTATACAGTTTAAGTCAAGAATATCTATACAGTTGGCCCTCCGTTTTCGCAGGGGATCCATTCCGACCCCCCCCCCCGTGCGAAAATATTAACTCGCCAATATTCAAGCCCCATAGGCTTGAATGGGATGCGCGCCGCTGGCACATACCCCATTGAAATGTAAAGGAGGTCACCCTCCGTGAATGTTTGAGTCCGCGGATCTCAAGTCTGCAAGAATGGAGGGGTGACTGTATCTCCCTATAGAAACTGCCAGAGTTTTAAGATCTATAGGGAATGGCTTTCTCTTGGTCCCACCACCATCACAGGCTCCCTTGGTGAGGACATGAGAGAGAGCCTTCTCAGTAGCTGCTTCCATCCTCCCTTCCACGAGAGGCTAGGCTGGCCCCCTCCCTGGTCTCCTTTTGCCAGTCGGCAAAGTATTTTTTGTTTAAGCAGTGTTTTAATGTGCAATGGCTCACAGGGCAGCTTCTTATTGGGATGTGTGCTTTATTTTTATTTTTTCAATGCCTTTTAAATAATTTTACACTGTTTTAATACAATCATTTTAAATAGCTTTTAAATTTTATTGTTAGGCTTTAACTTGTTCTTCTTGCAATCTGCTGTGGGTCCCACTCTGGGAGAAAGACGGCAAATAAATAAGATTATTTCATCTTCGTTGCTGCCGAAGTTTGTTTCGAGGCACAACATAACAGGATGGCGGATCATTTATCTAATCCAGTGCAAATCCAGTGTAGTAAAGAGGTTACAGAAGACTTGTGCTTTCAAATGCAGAATTATAGTACTATGATTCCACTTCCATTGCCATGGCTGCATCCTATGGAATGCTAGGGTTTGTAATTTGGTGGGTTCTCTGGATGAAAATTTTAAATCCCTTTTCCGCAGCTGCAAATCACAGGATTTCACAGAATGTCATCATGTGGAATATAACAGTATAATTGTGTAAATTGTATAATTTGATAAACGTTCACAAGATGTCCACTGGGCCTCCTCTCTGTTCTCTTTCCACTGGCAGATAAAAGCCTTTTTATTCAGCCAGGCCTTTGAATTTTAATGATGGAACAGTAGTATGTGGGTAAAATGATGTGCTGTATTTAAAAAAATATATTGGAAATTATGTTTTAAGTGTTTTTAATTGTTTTTAATCGTGTTTTTAAAATGTTCTTTTTTATTTTTAAACTTTTGTAAACTAATGTCTGAGAGCCAGAGTGACATAGTGGTTTGATCATTGAACTACGACTCTGGAGACCAAGGTTTGATTCCCCACTCAAGCATAAAAACCCACTGGGTCACCTTGGGCAAGTCACACTCTCTCAGCCTCAGAGGAAGGCAATGGCAAACCTCCTGTGAACCAATCTGGCCAATAAAACTCCATGATTGGTTCACCCTAGGGTTGCCATGAGTCAGAAATGACTTGAAGGCACACAACACACACACACAAACTAATGTCTCAGCTCAATTTTTTTTTAAATTATTGTAAGCAACCTTGAATCCCACCTTGGGAGAAAGGTGGGCTATAAATTCAATAAATAAATAAATAGTGTGAAAGGGCTCCCAAGGCCTATGAATGAGAAACCTCCAAGTCACCCCCGACAATAACCTTTTTTAGGTCTTTCAGACTTGGAGACCTCGCTTTCTTGATTGAGTCTATCTACCTGTAATGGGCTTTTTTTCTTTTCCTAGTGTCTTCTACCTTACCAAGAATTAATGTCTTTTCTAGAGAGTCGTGTTTTCTCATTATATGTCCAAAGTAGAACAATCTCAGTTTAGTCATCTTGGCTTCTAGGTTTAGCCTTGATTTGTTGTAGGACCCATTGTCTCTTTAGCTGTCTATCCATAAAACTGTTCTATAGCACTACATTTCAAATTAGTTTATTTTCTTCCTAAAACCTTTCATCACTGTCCAGCTTTCACAACCATGCATAGAAATAGCATGGCCAATCCTAACTTTAATATTCAATTATGTATCTTTATACTTCAAGATCTTGTCTAGTTCCTTCATTGCTGCCCTTCCCAGTCCTATTCTCCTGATTTCTCAACTGAAGTCTCTGTTCTGGTCTATAATTGATCCAAGGTATGGGAACTCTTTGACTAATTTGCTCTAGGACTCATTTATTTGTCTTTTTAGCAGTCCACCACATCCATAGAACTCTTCTCCAGCACCACATTTCAATTGAGTTGATTTTCTTCCTATCATCTTTCTTCACTTTCCAGCTTTCACAACCATACACAGAAATGGCATGGACAATCCTAACTATAGTATTCAGTGATATATCTTTACACTTCAGGATCTTGTATAATTCCTTCATAGCTGCCCTTGCAAGTCCTAGCCTTTTTCTGATTTCTTGACTGCAGTCTCCCTTCTGATCAACATTTGATCCAAGATTAGTTAATCCAAAGATGGATGTGCTAATGTCAGCATTACCCTTTTTCAATAATGGGATCTCTCTTTCTCATTCTCTCTCTCTTTTTCTTTAGTCCAGTTCCTTTCATGTGTCTTCCCAGCTAAGTGAAATCATACAGTTGGAACCAGCTCTTCCAAGGCTGTGACCAGTACATTTGAATGCATTTGTAGAAAGTGGATAGGCATGAACGGGCAGTGATTAGTAAAACCAATCTGGAAGATTAAACATTCCCCCCCCCCAAAAAAAAAAGATAAAATCCCTGAAAAACTAGTTCAAATCATAGGTGGCTACCATACTAAGTTCCATATCATATGAATGAACACAGATTTTGAATCTCATAGATCTCGCTGTAAAAAGAAGCAACTTTACATAGGCTAAATAGCAGGCTATTTGCTATTAATGCCTATCCAATCAGCTTGGATTTATGATGATGAGAGACCTCCAAGAGCTCTTCTGAGGTTTTGCAGCAGGCTATACACTTTATAGTCCTGACGGGAAAGCTGTACTTAGGACAGGAGGCTATGGTCAGAACACAATATGGAGAAACAGAATGGTTCCCAATTGGCAAAGGGGTCAGGCAAGGCTGCATTCTATCACCCTATTTGTTCAACTTGTACACAGAAAATATTATATAAAAAGCAGGCTTGGACTCAGGAGGAGGAGGAGTAAAGATAGGAGGAAGGAACATCAACAATCTAATATATTCAGATGACACCATAATACTGGCAGAAAACATCACAGACTTGGAATATTTATTAAGAAAGGTCAAAGAAGAAATGCAAAGGCCAGCTTACTGCTGAACATAAACAAAAATAATGACCATGGAGGATCTACATAAATTCAACCTAGATAATGAGGAAATCAAAATAGTTAACAACTTTCTGTACCTAAGATCAAACATTGATTGGAATGGAGACTGCAGTCAAGACTAGGAATGGGAAGGGCAACCATGACAGAATTAGACAAGATCCTAAAGTGTAAAGATTTACAACAGAGCACTAAAGTTAGAATTGCACAAGCCATTGTATTCCCCATCACCCGACATAAAGACAATAAATTCATCTGAGATGTGGTGCTGGAGGAGAGTGCTGAGGATACCATGGATGGCCAAAAAGACAAATAAATGGGTCTTAGAACAGACCAAACTTGAACTCTCTCTGGACGCAAAGATGATGAAATTAAGGCTGTTGTATTTTGGCCATATCATGAGAAGGCAGGACTCATTAGAAAAGACTATAATGCTAGAAAAGGTAGAGGGTAGTAGAAAGAAAGAGAAGAAGACCACATGCCGAATGGATCGGCTCTATCAGAAGGGCCACAGGACCTGAGCAGGGAGGCTGAGGATAGGGAGGCTTGGAAATGTCTCATTCACAGGGTCTCCATAAGTCAAAGCCAACTCAAGGGCAGTTAACAACAATAACAACTTATAGTTGCTAAAACAAAACAGTATTATGTTTCAGAGATCAGGTTGTCACTTGCAAAATTCTTTGAATTCTTATTTATGTAAAATATATATTCTGTTGATCGGATCTATAATGAATAATATCTCAGCTATTCTGGACATTTTTCTTTTGTTGTCAGGCCAAGGAGAGGAATAAACAATCCCTTGCCTATCAATACATGGATTTAGATGGTGTGCAGAGGACTCCCACTGAAAGCAAAGTACAGTACTTTTGATCTTCAAAACCTATTAACATTGCATTAGATTACAGAAACAATTTTGCTCACCATATCCATGAAGAATTATATCCATGAAGAATTATATCAACAAATGTCTTTCTAGCTGAGTAAGAAAAGTTGGCTAAAGAGGAGATAATTTTCCTAAAAAACCATCCATCCTTTGCAGCTTTTTTAAAAAAATTGGCAAGAGATACTGAGAATCATTAATTGAATCAAGCGGAGAGAGTAGCAGATGTTATCTGACGTAGTTTGAAATATCTCTTTTATAAGCTCTGCAGTCCATGCTTTTTCATTATAAATTGTACATAGTTTTCTTAAGAAAGTCAGGATAAATTAGTTTAGTCTATACAATAATTCTATCAACCATAATAGGGGCAGCTTACAAGGAGAGTGAAAAATAGCATGTTTTGCTTCTTGTTCTCACTGGCCAATTTTCTCAGTGTTTAACACCACATTATATGAACTGAATGGCAAACAACCCCATAAGTGTTTTAAACATTAAATTTTATGCATTTGTCATTGAGACTACAACACAGTAGGAAGTTTAATACCTCCCTTTAGAGCCATATTCCTGTCAAAAAAGCACCTCACACTTCCACGTACAATATATACTGGTCTTCCACACTGCAGAAATAAAGCAGTTTGACACCACTTTAACTGTCATGGCTCCATCCTGTGGGATCTTGGGACAGGGGAGTTTGTAGAGGCATTAAGGCTGGTCTGTCAGAGAGCTCTGGTGCCTCACCAAACTACAAATCCTTGGATTCTGTAAGATAGAGCCATGGCAGTTAAAGTGGTTTCAAACTGATTTACTTCTGCTGTGTGGATACACCTTTCGCCTTTGTGTCTTTTCTTTCCCTTAGAAAGTATTTCAGTTTCTATTGGTTATTTCAAGTGGAGTTGTTGTGGTGTAAATAATCCTGTGTGAAGACCCTGTATGTATTCCTACCCCTCTCCTCTGAAATCATCTGGATTTCCAAGCTGTATTATGCCTTACTAGCCTGCTGAAAAATTTCTTATTTAGAGGAAAAAATATAAGTTCCTCCATTTCACTTTTAAAAGCGTATTTTTCAATAAGCATTTCAAAGCTTTGTACAAGTTGAACCTCCCTTACCCAACATGCTTGGGCCAAAAATGTTTTGGATTTTGGATTTTGAAATACTAGTATTTGCATATATGTATATAATGAGATATCTTGAGATGGACCAAAGACTAAACATATAATTCATTTATGTTTCATATACACCTCATACACATAGCCTGAAGGTTAATTTTATACAGTATTTTCAATAATTTTGTGCATAAAACAAAGTTTGGGTACACTGAACCATGAGAAAGCAAAGGTGTCACTAATTCAGCCACCCATTGAAAGAGTTTTGGATTTTGAAATATTTTGGATTTTGGAATTCTGGATAAGGAACAGTCAACTTGTACGGTGTAGTACAATACGGGTCTGCTCAGAAGTAACCCCTACAGATTTCAGTGGGATTTATTCCCAAGTACAGTCATCCCTCTGTTTTCGTGGAGGATCCATTCCAGACCCTCCTCGAAAATGGAAAATCACAAATATTCAAGGCCCATAGGGGCTTTTGTCCCTTTTGCCATCAGCAAATGGGTGAAGGACACGGATGCCAGGTCCACAAAAACGGAAGGGCGACTGTAGATGCATATACAATTGCAATTTCACTATTATTCTTGGTAAAAGTGCATACTCAAGAAGTAATCCCCACTGTATTATGCCATCAGTTAATGCATAAAGAGATTCCCGTTCCTTACTCTTGGTGAACACAGCTACTCAGGTAAGCCCTACTGCATACACTGATTTCAACACCAAATGGACAAATAATAATAATAATAATAATAATTTATTTATATTTCCCTAGTTCTCTAAACAAAGGCCTAATTCCAACATCACACCTCTCTCTGATAAATAGGAGTAAGAGTTGGAGAGAGGACTCAGGTGAAATGAACAGAAGATGTTGCTCCTTCCAAACAACACTGGGATTGTTCATTTTATTGTGTAAGCTGCCCCGGTTGTATTTTACAGAGAGGTGGGATACAAATAATAATAATAATAATAATAATAATAATAATAATAATAATAATAATTTACTGCTGTGGTATGGAGGGCTGCAGGCATTCCTGTTGGCCAAAATTGTGCCCAAATGGTCAGTCACACAATGCAATTTTTAAAAAATGATGAACATTTCATTATTTTTTTTTCAGTGGAGATTTCTTAAAGTATATCTTTGAAATCAAACCTCATGACGGCTTCCAGTTTAGCTAAGTTATCATTGGAAAAGATGGCTGAGCCATGAAGAAAAAATAATAATAAACCTCTTTAGTTTCTCCACATAGGTAGCATTACCTTATTGATGCTCTCACAACAAAGAGGTGTTAATTTAAAGACTTTTCTCTTTCACATTAAGAAATCTGGTGGAAAATGTTTGTCCATGTTAAGATCTATTTTAAGCTGCTTTACAAAAAGAAGATTGGCCTGATCGGATATGTCGCTCCTTATGGACTGAAGCAAAAAAATGCTCTCTCAGAACCAGAGGTTGAAATGTTGGGTCTGAGAATTAATTTGATGTGAACTTTTGGAAATCAAAAATTAATTCAGTGGCATAAGCACTAATGATTGAAATAGTTTTTTCAGCTGATTTATGTTTAATTAACTTATAATTTAAAACATTGAAGTGGAGTCACAGCAGGAGATTTACAGAACATGGTATGGAGGTTGTCACTGTTGACGTTGTTGTGTGCCTTCAAGTCATTTCCAACTAATGGCAACCCTAAAGCAAGTCTATAATGGGGTTTTCTTGACAAGATTTTTCATGAGGTGGGGGGCTGCCATTGCTATTCTCTAGGGATGAGAGTGTATGACATGCCCAAGGTGGGTTTCTGTGGCCAAGCAGGGATTTAAACCTCACTCTCCAGAGTCATAGTCCAGTGCTCTCAAATTAGAGGAATACATTTTGTTACTGACCACTCCCAAAGAAAGTGTGTGGGTGGGTGGGGGGGTTTTTGGTCTTTTAAAAAGTTGCCTTCCTCCAACCAGGAATTTTCTTCCACATGTATTACAAAGCTCAACATATGATTACTGCCTGGGAATGGTGAGTATCCAAAGCATCTAGGACTATGAAGGCAAACCTTTTAGGCACAGGTGCCCAAACGAAACGGCCTCCCACCCCCAGATGTTACCCTCTGCCAGAGGTGGGACTTCTGGGGGGAATGGGACTTCTGGGGCGGGACATCTACCCTATGGGGGTGGGACTTCCAGGACAGGACATCTTCCCCTGCACACCTTCCCAGACTTTCAGCTGCATTTTCCTCCTCTTTCCTGCACCATGTACCAGGGAAAATGGCTTCGCGTGCCATCTCTGGCACGCGTGCCATAGATTCGCCAATAAGGATCTAGGAAGTGTCTGGTTGGGGAAGGTTGTCACAAAGCAGGAAGGCTGTCTTACAAACTCTTCAGTTTGTCACTCTGCAACTTCTCTCTTTCCTTTCCACTCCCACCAACATGTCATAGGGTTTTCTTGGCAAGATTTGTCCAGAGGGGGTTTGCCTTTGCTGAGGCTGAGAGAGTGTGACATGCCTAAGGTCACCCAGTGGGTTTTCATTGCTGAGCAGGTATTTGGGCCCTGTTCACCAGAGTCATAGTCCAACACTAAAGCATTACACCACAATGGCTCTTGCTGATCTTTATAGTTATCCACTTATTGCTGCACCTGTGGAGGATCAATACCCTCTAACTGAAATAAACCACTCCTTATTTGGATTTAAATAACAGGGCATTAGAACACTTTAGGGTTACTATAGATTGGAAATGACTAGAAGGCAACACAACAACCATAAAGATTGCTTAGTAAAGCAAGAGTTAAGAATTCCATCTTAATCTGAAATTGTTGACTGTCTGAATGTATGTCATTTTTTAGTCTCTGAACATTTGTCTGCATAACCGTCTTGCCTCCCTACACCCAATCAAGAAGCACAGTCTGCAAAGAACAGTGGTAGAGCACAGGTTTCACTTGTCAATGTCAAGGATCCCAAATACAATCTGTGACATCTGCTATTTTAATGATCGGGTGTCTAACAAGCCGCTAGTCTTCTCTAGTAATAGTAAGCTCTCTTGCATTCTGTAGGGGTTTACTCCCTGGTGAGTAAAGGATTACAGCCTTAACTGTTTATAGATCCTCAGTACTCATTATTACGCTGTAATTTAAAACCATGTCTATGGACCATCAACGAGTGGAACAGATAATATTGCCCTGGAATTATATAACTTCTCAAGGATGTAATACTATCCAATCACCAGCTTAAATATATTTTAATTAATTTAGCTTTTCACATTCCACTGGCTAACAACAATCATGTGTTAAACTCTTCACAGATCCACTAAAAAATGGGGTGCTACTTTCTATATTTTTCCTGTTTCCTTCCTCCTGCCTATCATTAAAATGTTATTCTCTAGCATGCTCCAGGCTAACAGCAAACAATCCCATAAACTGAAGATTTAAACCATTGACTCCAGATAGAAGCCTGCTTACACGTGTAAACTTTTAGCAATTTCATTGTATTCAACCATTCATGATTTGTCATTTTTGGCAGCTGTAAATAACCTGTGCAAGGATCATAATTTTTTATTTAAAGAGTTTTTCCAGCTTGCCTCATCCTGAAAACATACTGATAAAGGCTAGAATTCAGATATGCAATATAGAATCCAAATCTTTTATTTTCCATGCACAAATTGACGTCAATTTCTGGAAAACTGAAATAAATCCAAATTTCAGGAGTACAACACATTTTCCATGCAAAAGAAAATTATAGTGAGAAGGCTTCTATTCAACTTGAATGAATTAAAATTGTGATTTGACATTTGATATGGCAAAGTTGTTTCACATGTCATTTTGACATCAAATTTTGATCTGTAATGATCATTGCTGAAAATACTGATTTGCAAAGCTATGTAGTAAAAAATAGAATCAGGAAAATGACATAATTGAACATAAGATATTTATGCCGGTAGAATCCAAAGACATAGCTGTATTAGTCTGGAAAATCAGTATGCAAAGGGAATTTAGCACCTTTGAGGCTAAATGAAAGAAGCTGGTAGCATAAACTTTCGTAGACTTGAATCTACTTCCTCAGATACATAGGGTAGAGTGGAGAGTCCAGGGACAGATCTATATAAGCTGGCAGTGTGTGAGAATGTCAGTAGAAATACAAAACTTTGTGGGAATGGAGAAGAGGTGACAAGTTCAGTTTTAATAATGGTCGATGCAGGGGACAAAGGCAAGAGGAAGGATGTTGCTTAGGCAACAAGGTGCTAAAATATCCCTTTTAATAAAATACTTATATTTTTTCACAAATATTATTTTCAAAGTAACGGGGGGGGGGGGGGAAGGAAGAAATTTTGTTTTCATCCGATTCCTTCATTCCCACCCAGAGATCCTAGGTTAAGAACATCTGCTCTTGATCTTTCCAGAATTTCAATATTCTCTCACCATTAACTGTCCAGGGCTTATGTGATGTAAGAATAGAGGTGTGGAAGACACACAAGAGGATCCATATTTTTGTCTGTGAAATACTGGAAGATGCACAATTCAGTTATGTTTCTTCTTCTTGCTTTGTGTTAAGCAGTCAATACCTGTGTAAATTAGGATTTTCTAACTTCAAATAAGGAAGCATAAGGTCTTTATTGACTGTTCTGGATAGAAATCTTATAGTGTTCCTCTTCTCAGCCTATACATGCATCTTATAGTGTTCCTCTTCTCAGCCTATACTATACACCTACCAGCCAGCCAGCCAGCCGGAGGATTCTGGAAGACTGTGGTAAAGCTTTCTTCCCCCATTACACAGGGGTAAAAGGCAGCTGAGCAGGGAGTTGTGGTGTGGCCAGGAGTGGCTGGCCTTATGAGAGGCCGGGCAAGGATTTAAAATGCCCGCCCAGAACATCTGCCTCCAGCAGCGCTCCAGATGCCATAGCACTGGCAGCGAGGCCACAGGAAGGTGGGGTGGAGGCTGAAGCCCGCCCAAGGGACCATCTTCTCCTGCGGAGGAGCAGCTGCCAGATTGTGGCGGAGAAGTATAGGCCTCGGGGTTTGCACCTTGGCCTTTAGCTACTCCGCTTCAGGTGGCTTTGCACTCCACCGCTTTACCTGGGGCTGGGAAGGATGCGGGGGTGGCTATCGGAGTTGTGTCGGGGAATGAGAGATATGGTCGAACAGAGTGAACAAATGTTACAAAAGAAGACGGGATCGCTTCAGTTCCCTCTGTTTCCCAGAATGGCTTGGAGAGCAGACCTCCCATTCCACAGAACCTCACTTTGCTCCTCTGCAATGCCAGGTCGGTTAAGAATAAGACTCATGTCATCCACGATCTACTCTTGGATGAGGATGCTGACCTGGCATGCTTCACAGAGACCTGGCTGGGAGAGGACAGCGCTGTTACCTGGGTGCAGGCCCTCCCAGCTGGGTACTCTGTCAGTGAGCAAGTAAGGGGAAGTGGGCAGGGGGGCCAAGTAGCTCTAGTTCATAAGAATAATCTACCCTTGACCAGGATACCTGTCCGGAATACAGCCCACTTCAAGTGTATGTACCTGAGCCTGAAGACCAGGGATAGCTTGGGGATTCTGCTAGTCTACCGACCACCCCGTTGTCTAGCAGACTCCCTAACTGAGCTGACACAGCTGGTCTCAGAGCTGCTGCCGGAGTCCCCCAGACTTTTAGTTTTGGGGGACTTCAACATTCCGCTCGAGGCCATTTAACAGGTCCGGCTCGGGACTTCATGGAGACCATGACAAACATGGGCCTATCCCAATTGGTCCTTGGGCCTATACACTGTGCAGGTCATACACTCGATGCGGTCTTTAGTACAGAACAGGAATATTCGTGGGTGGAGGTTATTAGTAGCTCCGCATTGTCATGAACGGATCATTTCCTGGTCAAGACGGAACTTAGAGCCTACATCCGTCCCACCGGGGGTGCTGGACCCATTAGCGCTGATGACACCCAGATATATCTCTCCATGACCAGATCATCGTCTCAGACTTCAGATGGCGTCTCTCCTCTTAATGACTGTCTCAGAGCGGTAATGGGTTGGATGAGGAAAAACAGATTGAAGTTGAATCCAGACAAAATGGAGGTACTCACAGTTACAGGCCCGAAACCAGATTTGGGAATACAGTCTCCAGTCCTGGATGGAGTCACATTCTCCTCCAAGGACTGTGTTCGCAGTTTGGGGGTTCTCCTTGACTCGTCGCTTCACATGACTAGTCAGGTGAATGCGACGGTCAGGAGTGCCTGTTATCAGCTTCGGCTGATATGCCAACTGCGCCCTTATCTGGATGTGAGGGATCTGGGAGCTGTGGTACATGCTCTGGTAACCTCATGACTAGATTACTGCAATGCACTCTACATGGGGCTACCCTTGTGCCTAACCCGGATACTGCAGTTGGTGCAGAATATGGCGGCCAGATTAATTATGGGAGCATCTAGGAGGGAGCACATAACACCAGTGCTCAGGTCCCTCCACTGGCTGCCAATTAGTTTCCGTGCACAGTACAAGGTGTTGGTATTAACCTTTAAAGCCCTACATGGCTTGGGTCCATCTTATCTTAGGGACCGCCTCTCCCAGTATGATCCCCCCCGTGCCCTTCGGTCCTCTGGGAGGAATCTGTTACAGCCAATAAAAACTAGGCTGTCTCAGACCTCCCAGAGGGCTTTCTCCGTGACCGCTCCCAGACTTTGGAATGGCCTGCCAGAGGAGATCCGTCATATCACTACTCTTGCTGCTTTTAAGAAAGCAGTGAAGACAGATCTCTTCCGGCAGGCCTTTCCGGAATAACTCTCCGGCTCGAGGGGATGGCTCCATCGCCCCCTTTCCCATGCCACCCATTACTGTGCTTTTGTTTTATCATTGTATTGTCATATTGTTTGCTTTTACCTCGGAGCATGTTGTTTTAATTTATAACTAGTTTAATACTGTTCTAAGGGTTGGGAGGGTTGGGTGTGGAATGGAATGTTTTAACTTGTGTATTTTAAATGTTGTAACCCACCTCGATTGCTCTGCAGAGGGGCGGACTATAAATAAAAATTTATTATTATTATTATTATTATTATTATTATTAGGGGCACTGCATTCCAGTGGTTCCGGTCCTTCCTCTCGGGTAAGTCCCAGAGGGTGATGCTCGGGGACAGTGGCTCCAGTAAGAGGGAGCTCACTTGTGGGGTCCCTCAGGGTGCCATCCTGTCCCCGATGTTATTTAACATCTATATGAAGCCGCTGGGTGAGATAATACGGAGTTATGGTGCTGGGTGTTATCAGTATGCTGATGACACTCAAATCTATTTCTCCGTGTCTTGTTCATCGGCCTCGAATTCCAATGGCATCTCTTCTCTCAATGAATGTCTTTGGGCGGTAATGGGCTGGATGAGGAAAAACAGATTGAAGCTAAATCCAGACAAGACGGAGGTGCTCACAGTAGCGGTCCCGAAACCTAGAATTGGGTTGCAACCTCCAGTCCTGGATGGGGTCACACTCTCCTCCAGTGACTGTGTTCGCAGTCTGGGGGTGCTCCTTGACTCGTCGCTCCTGATGACAAATCAGGTAAATGCGACAGTCAGGAGTGCCTGTTATCAGCTTCAGCTGATATGCCAACTGCGTCCTTTTCTGGAAGTAAGAGATCTCGAGGCTGTTGTGCACGCGCTGGTAACCTCGTGCCTCGATTTCTGTAATGCACTCTACATGAGGCTACCCTTGTGCTTGGTTCAGAAATTACAGCTGGTACAAAATATGGCAGCCAGACTTATTTCAGGAACAACTAGGAGGGACCACATCACTCCGATCTTGAGGTCCCTCCACTGGCTGCCTATCAGCTTCCGGGCCCAGTACAAGGTGTTGGTTCTTACCTTTAAAGCCCTAAATGGCTTGGGTACAAACTATCTCAGGGACCGCCTTCTCCCATACGATCCTCCCCGCGCACTCCGGTCCCCTGGGAGGAATTTGCTGCAGCCTCAAAAATCGAGGCTTGCGGCTTTTTCAGTTGTCGCTTTTTCAGTTGTCGCCCCCAGACTCTGGTACGGCCTGCTGGATGAGATCCATCAATTAACATCATTAGACAGCTTCAAAAGGGCTGTCAAGACGGCAGGCCTTTCCAGACTAATTATCCCGGCCTCGGGTATTCCCACCCCAATGTTCTTCTTGTGGCCCCATCTACTGATGGAATGAAGAATATTGCTATGGGCCAATGTCTTTGTATTATGTTTTTAAATTTTCTGATTGTGATTTTAAATTTTATTGATTTAATACTGTTTTAAGGGGGGGAGGGAAATGTTTTCGGCTATATGTATGATTTTACTGTTGTGAGCCGCCCGGATTGGGTTTCCCAAAGGGCGGGATACAAATAAATTTTATTATTATTTATTATTATTATTATTATTATTATTATTATTATTATTATTATTCTGTTCATCAACATTATGCATAATACAATGTTTCCTTCTATCACCCTTTTTACCCTCCTCTTTACCAAATATTCCATTTATTCTCTCCGACTTTTTCTGTTTTTTATGAATTTACACTACACATTATCTGTGTGCACCTTCAAGTTGTCTGTCAACTTATGGCAATCCCATGAATTTTTCATAGGTTTTCTTAGACAAATAGTGTCTAGATCAAGGGAAGTAATAGTGCCACTGTATTCTGCTTTGGTCAGGCCCCACCTGGAATACTGTGTCCAGTTCTGGGCACCACAATTCAAAAAAGATGTTGAAAAACTGGACCGTGTCCAGAGGAGGGCGACTAAAATGGTGAAGGATATGGAAACCATGCCCTACGAGGAACGACTTAGGGAACTGGGTATGTTTAGCCTAGAGAAGAGATGGTTAAGAGGAGGATATGATAGCCCTGTTTAAATATTTGAAGGGATGTTATATTGAGGAGGGCGCTAGCTTGTTTTCTGATGCTCCAGAGAATAGGACTTGGAACAACAGATGCAAGCTACAGGTAAAGAGATTCCACCTTAACATTAGGAGGAACTTCCTGACAGTAGGGGCGGTTCGACAGTGGAGCACACTCTCTTGGAGAATGGTGGAGTCTCCTTCTTTAGAGGTCTTTAAACAGAGGCTGGATGGCCATCTGTCAGGGATGCTTTGATTGAGAGTTCCTGCATGGCAGGGGATTGGACTGGATGGCCCTTGTGGTCTCTTCCAACTCTCTGATTCTATGAATACTCAGAGGTGGTTTGGCCAGTTCCTTCCTCTGAAATAAAGCCTACAGCTCCTGGTACTCATTGGTAGTCACACATCTAAGTACTAACCAGAGCCAACCCTATCTTCCAAGATCAGGCCAAATCTAGTGCCATGACAAAAACTTAACTAAAACCAGAAATTCATTATTATTATTAAAAGCCATTTTGATCACTATCTCATTTGACATCCAGCTGGTATGAGGACCACCAGTGGATGAACAGGATTGGCAAGGTGGCCAGCCAGGCTCCTATCTCTGGGTTGGGGTAGTGGCTTTGAGTTAAGTAGGAAGGGTGCATCAAGTGAAGGGATTGAAGGAAGGAGCCCTTTTCCAGTCCCATTCCCACTCTCCTTCCTTACCTTCCTACGCGTCAGGAAGAGACCAGACCTGCTGCCTGGAGGGTATCTTAATGCATGCACCCATAACATTCCCAGCAGCAAGATCAGAAAAAATGAAGGGGTCTTTGGTGCTTGGAGCTGGCTTGGCAGATGAGAGACTTTCCTTCTCTGCTTCAATGGTCAGGCCACTTTGCTTGGTGGCTGCAGGACAAAAAAATATGTGCAACATTGTTGGGCCCCAGACCACCTTCTGGATGCCAGGCCCTGGTCATAGTTATTGGCTTTCTCCCATTCATGTTGGTCCAGTTAGTAGGTAAACACCTCCAAGGCAATAAGAATGAACTGTGGTAATACAAGAATCTGCAAGCCTCCTCCTCACAGAATTATCTTCAATCATTTTGCCTACAGTTTTACAATATTTTAAGTATTCTTGTATTTATCAACGTATTTATCAACTAACTCCTGGCACATCTTGTTGCAACTCTCTGTGCCCCTTTACATAGGTTTGAGGATTCTTGTTCCATATATAGGACAGAGAAAAATGCTATGTGAAGGAACCATTTTGAAGATTATGTTCAGATACAACTTGCATACTATGATATATTAAATGTGTCTACTCTAACTTCCAGAAAGCAGGAATTTGAAAAATAGGTTGTTGAAAAATTTATAGTGGAATATTTTAAAAACGGATATTATGTTGCCTTGTAGATTATTTGGAATAAACTAACTCTTTCTAATCTACAAAACACTAGCTTCAGTTATGAGAAGTCAAAATGCAACACTTTATTATGAACAGCAATTCCTGGAACTATGCCAGAGATTAATTTATAAGGATTTAGATAATTTTAAATAAATATATATAAATACAAACAAAAGGCTCTTTGCATTCATTTATTTGGCAGCTTTTAGGCAACTATATTTTCATGATTCATTCCATGCTCAAACTGAAGTCAAACTACAGGGCATTAACTAAGGGTGCATCTATACTGTAGAAATAATACAGTTTGATATCACTTTAGCTGCCATGGTTTCACCCAACAGAATCCTGGGTTTTGTAGTTTGTAGAGCTCTCTGACAGACCAAGCTGACTACCTCACCAAACTCAAATCCCAGCATTCTGTAGGATAGAATCGTAACAGTTAAACTGGTGTCAAACGGCTTTAATTTTGCAGTGTGGATACACACTAAGAGACAGTGGAGAAAGTGCTGTAAGTTCGAATACAGAACTTGCACTGTAGGCAAAATCTATGTTAACCAAGTGTGCTTCTGCTTGAGTTAACAAGACCTCTCTTCCTCTCTATGGAAATCCTTACACCCTCCCAAAATCATCTCCTGAAAATCTCCCAAGTATCCAGAACAAATTTTTGAAGACATGAGGGATGTAGGGTGGGAGGACATTGGTCTTCTTTCTTCTGCTGACAGAACTGTTCCACCAATGGAAGGCATAATTTTTTGGATATAACCCAATTTTACTTTTAATGCAAACTACATGAATAACAGTATAGAAAAAAGGTAGGCTTAAAGAGATGCTGTGTCTCAAATTATTTTTTCAAGGCATCATGAACCCCTTCCAGTCCTTGGATCAACAGTTTGATGACACACTCAATATAAACTGTACAAATCTGAACAGCAAATTTACAGAATTCTAATTGATTTTATGCAGACCTATTTACATATTGGAATAAAGCATAATTCACTTTAAGCTTTATACATATATTCACACTTCAAAACGCCAATCAAATTTATGTGTATAACCAATTATCTCTTAAATATACACCTTGAACCATTACAGTACTGCATATTTCAACAATACTTACACTATGAATATAGAAATAGGATGTCAGGTTTGCATTTAGTGGTCAACTGAAAAATGATCATAAATTCATTAATGCTAGTAGATTTTGGCTGACATAAACTATTCCCTGGTCGCCAAGAGACAACACTGTTTTGCACATGATGCCCACAGCATACCCAGACTTGGTCAGCTAATGTCCTTCCCTTTGGAACTTTATACCTGTATACCCTCTTATGCTTTCACAGAATCATGATAAACTGCAACCCATGCTAGTTTAATAGAAATCAAACAAGAGACCCGAAAGCTGAGAAATATTCTATATCTATCCTACATTGAATAATGCAAAATTGTTCCACCCTACTTAAGAAGGGTTGCTCAAGACTGAAGATGTAAATCTGGATTAAATCTGAATATTCTGTAAGGATTGGGAACATATGGTCCCCACACTCCCTCAGCACACAAAACAGTGTACTTATTTCTTCATTGTCCTGGGCTTCAGAAGTCATGGGCTGGAAAGGTCAAAGTGATATTTCAATGGACCAGATACTTCCCCCAGGCCATCTAGTGCCTACCCCATTGTGCTCAATTCTAAATATACACACAGTCTTTTCTGGAGTTGTGCCCCTTTTAACATAGTCACCCCAAAAGCAGCAATTCAGACATCTTTTTGCTGGAAGAAGAAAAAACTGCCCATGCTCAAAATAATACTGGTGTTAAAATGGACGTTGAATGGTTGAAAGGCTTTGGATAGAACTGTTAAACGTCTGGGGTTTTGTTTTGTAATTTTGCTTATTTTACACGTAAGTAGGACTTTTCCACTTGAAAGTGGATTCAGCAAACTAAGATAACAAGGGCTATTTCTTCTGTGATGGTGACAGCATCTTTAAAAAGCAACAGATAGGTTAGAAAAGCACTTTGAAAAATTTGGGAGTGGGGAAGGATGGGTCAGACGTTAACAACTTAAGAGCAATTGAATATGAACAACAACTTTTTACAAAAGGCCTCTTTGTGGTATATTATACAAATGCAGTGTTGTTTTTTTCCTTAAAGTGCTATTATCATAATCATCATCTTCATCATCACCATCAACTTAGAACTGTCTATTGCTTTAACAAGTCTTTTAGTACTGCACCAGCACTGGCATCTGGTGCTACTGGCAGTGGTGTGAAAGTCGGCAAGGCATCGGAAATAGGTTTCATAAGCAGATGCCCAGCTCCACCAGTTCCAAGATTAGCTGGGGTAATGAGTGGGACCGCTGCAGAGCGAGGTGCAAGGAACGGGTTTACATCTGGCCTTCTACTGGTTCCTGAGCCTGTTGGATCTGGCAGAGGAAAGAAGAAAATATTGCTTGGTAATTTATTTAAGATAGACTTCTCAGCAAAGCTGCACAGAATTTGCTTCAATAGTTTTGTCTACAGTCTTACACCATTTAAGCTGTTATTTGACTAACAGCAAAACCCAAATGCATTGTCTCCAAGGATGCAATAATGATTGTACATATGTCAATTTGTAGGAATTATTACCATTAGAGTAACAGTGAAAAACATATTGTTGACTTATCAGCAAACTGCAGCATAATATAATTCTTCTACAATTCTGTCATTGTTTCAGAATTTTTACAAACATGTCCTCTTCACACAGACACACAGAAATTTTGTGAGAGAAGACTAGAGAAGATCACATTGTTGTAAAAATTCACTATGGGCCAAAACAGATGGCTTATTAAAGCCCGCTTCCGGGCATCTTGGGAGTGCGGTGTTTACACACCGCATGCTCTGAAGCTGTCCGGCAGCTGTCTGACTACCCAGACATCAGCAGCTTCAAGACGCTCCAGCGGTGCAGCATTTACACACTGCACGCCACCAAAGCATCTTGAAGCCAGCCTGAGGCTGTTGTGGGACCGGAAAAGGCAGCCCTTTCCCGGCCCAAACAGGAGCAGATCTTTTCCACTCCTATTTGAGCTGGGTTCAGGGTGAACTGGGGCCATGGTGTGTTTGCCCCAATATGTCTTTGGTGAGGGCGGCTTCAAGCCTCCCCTTCCTGGCTATCTATTCTAGCCCTATAATAAATGGATAGTCAAATCGAGTTTTGTAATACTCTCAGATCTGATCTGGTGAAAGCTCTCCATTCCATTATAGTCTAGTGTTCTAACCTCCCCAAAGTTTTAACATGATTACACTGATGTAAAATTTGACTTGTATTTCCTGATGTAAAACTAAATCTGGCTTTAATATGTAGAGAGATCTTGTAGCACCTTTGAGACTAACTGAAAAAAAGAAGTTAGCAGTACGAGCTTTCGTAGACTTACATTTACTGCCAACTTCTTTCTTTCAGTTAATCTCAGAAGTGCTACAAGATCTCTCTACATACTGATTCTACAGACCAAGGCAATTATATCTTTGAAATTTGGCTTTCTTCTTCTTCTCACCTACATTGGAGAACATGGGTGGGAGAGCATTTTATATTCAAGTTCATTCAAATTGCTTGTTTCACTACAGCAATCTCACCATAGTCTGTTTCAAAGTCATGGGGTCACACCTTTTCTCAAGGGAATATTTACCAATAGGCACCAGATCCCTGCTGATCTTGGAAGCTATGCAGGATCAGCTCTGGTTAATACAATGAATACCAGGTGGTGTAGGCTGTATTTCAGAGGAAGGAACTGACAAAGCCACCTCTGTGTACTATTTGTCTAAGATACTCTATGAAATTCATGGGGCCACCATACATCAGGCAACAACTTCAAGGCACACACATACAAACACGTACACACATTAAAGTCTGACATTTTCTTTCCTTTGTACTCTAAGCCATGGAAGAGAATTTTTATTTTTCAAACAAACAGCGGTGCCACAGTCTTGTGAAAAGAAATTACTGAAAAAATTTTGCATTGGATTTGTGAACAATAAATATGGGAAAAGTTGTGTCCTAATAGCTTGCCATATGGATTTGCAATTCACCAGCATTTTGAGCAAACTAACCTTTTAAAAGATTTTTTTATATGAGTATGAGAACAGAAACTTTTTAAAACTGAACTGAGACACTTAGTAGTTAATATATATCATAGTCCTAGATAAACCTATCACTCAGTGAGACCAACCTGTTAATTATGTAGTTATGTCTGTTAATCTATTCTTTACATTTTAAACAAAATCTGAAACACCCAAACAATGAAGGGATACAGAATGCATGTCTGGTTTTATAGGGCAACAATCCAATTCAGGAATGGGCACAGTCCCTCTGAACTTTATGTCCAGACAAGAAAACTGGATGTCTGCCAAGTAAAATAGGCACCTTCACAATTATACCATAAATGATATGAGAACAAAAGGCACATAAACCATAAATTTATTGAACATATAAACTTTCGTAGATAAGATTTCAGACTGGAAATTTCCCAGCTTTACTGTGACAATTTAAAGCCAAGCATTCATAGTGGGAAAACTTTCAGAACTTTGCAGGAGAAAACATTCTCCATGGAAAGGCAAAGTTTTCATAAGCTTTTCATATCTAAATATTTTCATAAATATAGCTGAAAAGGCAAAGTTTTATGGAAAGCCATACTCTACATAACCATTTGTATTATACCACATGCATTTGCTTTTACAAGATGGTTCTGCTGGAAATGCAGGTTCATATGATTTGCAATAAAATAGGAATGGAACAGTGGTTTTTTAAACTATTTACAACTACTGCGTCACTGTCACCATGCCTTGGTACCAGGCCAAGACCATGCAAAAATATGCTCATAACTGAGCATATCATTTTACTAAGCGTAAAAGACTTCTAATATTACTGATCATTCTCCTTGTGCAGTGCAATTAACTTGATAGATACACCCTTGAAAGTCTGTATTCAGCTGACACAATGTCATTACTCAAGTTCAATATAACATTTCATACTTTCTGAAAATATAACACATTACCTGTCATGTTGCTGGATGGATTAGCACTGGGTTTGCCAATTCCTGTTGCTCCTAAAGGTTTCATGTCATGAACAGACAGTTTTGGTGGGGGAAGAACTGGACGGGATTCTGTTTCGAGAAACTTCACAAACAGTTCTGAAAAAGACTGAAAAGGTATCCACTAATAAAACAAATGCATTTCTGGAGATGTATAACACATATTTGGCTCATCAGTTCAAAATGTCATGACTCAAGTACAGCACTCATAGCAATATGAATTTATTTTAACATACATTATTTGACACCAGTGTTAAGGTCTAAATGTCAACGGACTCAAAGAATCACAGTTCCTCGTTGATTTTGGGTACAGATCTAAGGAGGGAATGTACAACTTGCCAGACTGTCCAATTTGCTTTAAAAGGCCAACTAGTTATAAATAAGATTTTGCATGTATAGCAAGATTAGTCAAGGATCTCCTTAATTATTAGTGTTTGATAGAATATAGAAGATCTAGTGTTTAACAGTTTAATGTAGATCATAACAAATTAGGAGGATTAGCTAATACCTCAGAGGACAGGAGGAAAATTCAAAATTACCTTAATAGATTAGAAAGCTGGGCCAAAGCTAACAAAATGAATTTCAACATGGAGAAATGTAAGGTACTGCACTTAGGGCGGAAAAATGAAATGCACAGATACAGGATGGGGGACACCTGGCTTAACGCAACTACATGTGAAAGGGATCTAGGAGTCCTAGTAGACCTCAAGTTGAACATGAGTCAACAGTGTGATGTGGCAATCCTTTGATTGAGAGTTCCTGTATGGCAGGGGGTTGGACTGGATGGCCCTTGTGGTCTCTTCCAACTCTATGATTCTATGATAACAAACTCTATGATTCTATGATAACGAACAAACATAATGTTCTGTATAATATACTATGAAGATCTGTGATTTCACTGGTGTGGGTAGTCCCTCTACCAATACAGACTGCAACTATTTTACACTGCCACTGTGTTCACAGTTGCTGTGGACTATTTGTCACCTGGGGCCAACTTTCCTGTGATGAGCATCTGCATATTTAATTTGGCCAGTCCTCAAATTCTGCCCCTAGAGCCATAACTGAATCCTAATCAACATGGCACAACTTCCAGAATATATGCTATGGTGTCAAAGAACCAAGGGTGAGCACCATACAGTACGGTTTCTTTAGATTTAAAATTGGGATTGGTTCCATCCATCCAGTTCCACATAACACTATTTTCTAGAAGGTTCAGAAGGACGCTGTTAATGCAATACAGATTACACTTATTTGAAACACATGACGTAACTATATCCTATAGTAGTTTCATTATAGTCAGAAGGTATGATTTGAATTTACATTGTTTCAGAAAGGAATCTTTGATGTTCGCCAATTTTTAAACTACCGTATTTTTCGCCCTATAGGGCGCACTTTTTCTTCCCCAAAACGTGCGTGGGGAAGTGAGTGCGCCCTATAGGGCGAAGGGGCCGAGGCCGTGGGGAGAAGGAGCCCTCCTTCCCCCCGCGACCTCAGTCTTTGAATGGACTGGTGCTGGGATCGAAGCGATCCCGGCACCAGCCCATTGAAAGACTGAGGCCACGGGGAGAAGGAGGGCTCCTTCTCCCCGCGGCCTCAGTCTTGGAATTGGCTGGTGCCGGGATCGAAGCGATCCCGGCCCCAGCCGATTGAAGACTGAGGCCGGGGGGAGAAGGAGCCCTCCTTCTCCCCCCGGCCTCGGTCTTGGAGTCGGCTGGTGCCGGGATCGAAGCGATCCCGGCACCAGCCGATTGAAGACTGAGGCCGGGGGGAGAAGGAAGGCTCCTTCTCCCCCCGGCCTCAGTCTTCAATCGGCTGGTGCTGGGATCGCTCTGAAAACGGAGACAGAAGGGAGAAACAGTCCAAGGAAGAAAAGGGAGGAGAGAGAGAAAGAGCCCAAAAACAAGGGGTTAAAAACGAAGGGAAGAGAGAGAGAAAGAGCCCAAAAACAAGGGGTTAAAAATGAAGGGAAGAGAGAGAGAAAGAGCCCAAAAACAAGGGGTTAAAAACGAAGGGAAGAGAGAGAGAAAGAGCCCAAAAACAAGGGGTTAAAAACGAAGGGAAGAGAGAGAGAAAGAGCCCAAAAACAAGGGGTTAAAAATGAAGGGAAGAGAGAGAGAAAGAGCCCAAAAACAAGGGGTTAAAAACGAAGGGAGGAGAGAGAGAGAGAGAGAGAGAGAGAGAGAGAGAGAGAGAGAGAGAGAGAGCTCAAGGATCTGCTTGGGCATAGGTTCTTTTTGTCATTGCCTTCCCCTGAGGCTGAGAGTGTGTGACTTGTCCAAGTTCACCCAGTGGGTTCCATGGCAGAGTGGGGAATCAAACCCAGGTCTCCAGAGTGGTAGTCCAACACTCAAACCATTACACCACACTGACTCCTATTCCCATGTACTACCTATGAAACAATTGCAGACTTTTTTGTTGTTCTTGTGTGCCTTCAAATCTCCCTGCCTTTCCCCCCCTCCTCCTACCTTTCCTCCTGTCCTCCTGTTTAAAAAGGGTTTGCCATTGCTTTTCTCTGAGGCTGAGAGAGTGTGACTTGCCCAAGGTCACCCAGGGGGATTCCATGGCTGAGCCAGGATTCGAACCCTGGTTTCTAGAGTCATACTCTGATACTCAGGACAGGGTGACCAAATGTCTTCAATGCAAAGGAGGACAAGTCACTACAAAAAATGTAGGACATACAAGAAAAAAAGGTAGAGAAAGCTAAAAACACTAATATAAATGTAAATCCATGCTTCTTAGCCATGCTCAAAATGGAGGACATTTTAATGGTCACAATGGTGACTTTTAACCTTATCATGGGGTTTTCCTGGCATGTTTCTTCAAATGGGGGTAGCCATTACCATCCTCTGAGGCTGAGAGTGTGTGACATGGCCAGGTTCACTTACTTGGGTGCAAATTGTACATACCCCAGAATGCATCTCCTAGGATATTGGCAGTCCTTCCCCCCAACACTTTTTCATTTTTCCCCAACCGTCTCATAGCTGGGAGATGGAAATAATTTTTAAAGCAGCATTTATGGTAAGGGCAAGGGCAAGGGCAAGGGCAAGGGCAAGGGCAAGGGCAAGGGCAAGGGGGGGCTCTCTACCAGCCAGGGACTGACTGGCACCTGCCATACCCAGAATCCTAGCACCCAAGGGTCATCTAGTCTAGCCCTCTTCTTCCTGCTTTGATTGGGAGTTCCTGCATGGCAGGGGGTTGGACTGGATGGCCCTTGTGGTCTCTTCCAACTCTAGGATTCTATTATTCTGTCATGCAGTAAGACAGGCATAGGATCCTAGAGTTGGAAGGGACCTCCAAGGGCCATCCAGTCTAGACCTTTTCTGCCATGCAGGAAGACATAGGATGCTAGAGTTGGAAGGAATCTGTAAGGGTCATCCATTCTAACCCCCTTCTGCCATGCAGGAAGACATAGGATCCTAGAGTTGGAAGAGACCCCCAAGGGCCATCTAGTCCAACCCTTTTCTTCTGCCGTGCAAGAATACATAGGATCCTAGAGTTGGAATGGACCTCTAATGGCCATCCAGTCTAACCCTCTTACTCCATAAGGAATAAATAGGATTCTAGAGTTGGGGACCCCCAAGGGTCCAGTCCAACCCTCTTCTGCCATGCAGGAAGACACAATCCAAGCCCTTCCTGGGGCAGATGGCCATCCAGCCTCTGTTTAGAAACCTCCAAAGGAGACTCCCCCATCCTCCAAGGCAGTGTCTTCCACTGTTCAGGGGTTGACTGGATGATCTCCAGGGCTTCCAGCTGTACAGGAGTTCTAGCATGCTGTTCTGCACAGGGTGCTTCAGTTATAGGCTTGGATTAGATGACCCTGGGGGAATCCCTTCTTACTATAGGATTCTAGGATGTCTTTTTTGCCAGGGATGTTTTAGTGCTACATCCCTGCATTGATGAGGGGTGGACTGGATGACCACAGGAGAGCCCCTTCCAACTCTGGCCTTCTGATATTCCATGGTTCTGCAAGTAGTGCCCAAATCCCCTAAAGCAGAGGTAGGCAACCTTTCCCCTTTAAGGGCCGAGGGACTTCAGCTCCCAGAAGCCTCAGCCATGTTGGCCAATAGTCCCATGTTGGCCAATAGCTCCTGGGATTCTGGGAGCTGAAGTCCCTCGGCCCTTAAAGGGGAAAGGTTGCCTACCCCTGCCCTAAAGACACCAGATCCAATCTGATCCTGAAAGCTAAGCAAGGTCAGCCCTGGTTAGTCATTGGAGGGGAGACCACCAATGAATACCAGGTGCTGGAGGCTCTATTTCAGAAGAAGGAACAGGCACAAACCAGCTCTGAGGATTCCTTGCCTAAGAAAACCCTACTAAATTCATGGGGTCACCATAAGCCAATGGCCTAAAAACTCCAAAGGTACCAGAGTCCATCTGATCTTGGAAGCTAAGCAGGGTCAGCCCTGGATAGTCCTTGGATGAGAGACCGCCAAGGAATCCCAGGTGCTGCAGGCTGTATTTCAAAGGAAACTCGAGTCTTCCTTGCCTAAGAAAACCCTAAGAAATTCATGGAGTCACCATAAGGCGACAGGAGACTTGCAAGAAAGTTGAGCAGGGAATTTGTGCAACACCTGGCCCTGCTGCTGGCTTAAACTTACATTTACAACTTAAAATTGTTCTTAAACTGCTGTTAACTTTATACAGTTGATATAAAATATTTTACTACAGTATTTGGTTAAGAATCTTTTTTTCCTAGATTTTCCTCCTTTAAAATTGGGTGCGTCTTATATGCCAGAGCGTCTTATATGCCGAAAAATACGGCATATTGTTGTGACTTAGGAGTTTGATACACAATATAAATTGGGTTTTTTGGAGCCCCTATAGTTGCTGAAAGCCAGCGTAGTGTAGTGGTTTGAGCACTGGAATATGACTGTGGAGATCAGGGTTCAATTCCCATCTCAGCCATGGAAACCCATTTGGTGACCTTAGGCAAGTCACACACTCAGTCCTAGAAAATCCTGTGATAGTCACTATAAATCAGAAATGACTTGAAGGCACACAGCAATAATAGTTTCTGAGAGATATATACTTTAAGGCTGCAATGATACACACTCGCCATCTACCATCCACCAGTCTACATATCTCATTGCCTTATCAGAACATGCATACTATAGTTGTAATTTTCACTTGGACTTCTTTTGGACACATAACTGAATACATTAACATATATGATTAATCCACACTTGCTTGATCCTCTCTAATATTATGAACTGGCTGTGTGTCTTTTTGGTGGATTATTTCACTCCCACCTCCTTCTCTCCCCCCCCCCCCCCCGTTGTTGGATTCACTTTGGATTGTACAACAGCTGTGGACGTTGAAGGAGTGAATAGCCTGCCTGCAATCCAGACAAATCGGAACAGTTTCACTCATTGTGTACGCTATGCTTACATAAGCTAAGTTGATACAGAATCCTTTCTCTAGACTTCTGACAAGGAACAGCCTACTGCTGTATGGCCAACACGGCTACCCCTAGATGTTTTTTGGATTTCAAGATACCACATTTTAGCCTTTACAGGGGAATCCTAAAGAGAGAGCCAGCACACTGGAACCTTGCTATCAGAGGCTTCTGCCTCCAACAAAGGTAAAGCAATTTTTTCTAATATTGGGACTGATTGGCATGCCTTACTCCTACATCACCTAAATTTTTCCTGATGCAAAACATGAAGACTTCTTGAGAAATTCAGCGTTCTCTACCTGCATAGGAGCCTGAAGCTTTGCAAAGGAAAGAGATATGCTGGATTCCAAAGAAACATCTTCTTTGGATTGCAAATGGACATTAAATTTCCTTTGCTTGCAAAATTTTCCAGCGACTGCATGGCTAAAGGGGGAGGAGCCAGCCTGCAGACAGTCTTCTCCTAACATCTGAACTGAGATCAGAAACAGAAAATGCAAGCCCAAGACTAACATCTTCAATTTTTTCCCTCCTGTCTGCCTGATGAAGAAGCCAATGTGACTTCAAAAGCTTGAAACATGTAGTTGTGCATTTTGGCTGGCCCAATAAAGGTATCATTGTTTGGATGTTTTTGGATTTGAAGATTCTGTATATTTAATTTACACACTGTCTTATACTGTAAGCCTTATTATTTTTGTTTACCACCTACAAATCTGTAACTGTAATTGGCTTTAAAATGTCTGCACATAAATAATAAAAAGACAATATTCTAAAATGCTGGGGTGGAAACGTCAATACATTCGAGCCATCTACAAAGGGAGTAAGTTAGGCTGTCAGCACTTAGTAATATGCAAGACTTGGATTTTCCACACAAAAGCAGCCAAGTAAAATACTTACACTGTTGAAAATGGATTGATGGGTTGGTCTCAGAGGTGTGTTGGGGACACTCTTTGATCCAGCACCTCCCCCAAACCATCCAGTCACCCATTGAGTAACGCCTGTTTGATCTTCTGACAATAACTAGAAAACAATTTAAACCAGGGGAAGATATTATTACCTGCTACCACCTCTCATACAACAAGGATAAATCCAACAATGCATTGGTGATTGCAATTTCTTCCCTGTCCATTACAACCTTCCACACAAGCAGAAAACCAGCACTGGAGGACTATACAAGTCATTCAATGCTGGTTTTGGAAGCACATGAGAAGCTACAAGGGGGAGGTAGGCACTCTCCTCCTTCTGGTTTCACTTGACTGTCCTTGTACCAAGAGAACTCTATCAGTGCTGCCCTTTATTATGGATACTATGATGTTTACTATTCTACAATTATATTTGTATACAAAAATAGGAGAGCAATGAACTGTTCTGTTAAAAAGACTCCTATTCATTTTTACTAGCAAATAATCCAAATTTTCTTTATAAAACAGACCTATGTTAAAAGTTCAGCTAGACCAAAATTGTTCAGTTAGTTTCAACTGAGCAATTTTGAAAAATGGTGAATAGAGTTTAGTTCATGTGCCCAAAAATAACTGAGAGTTTCTTTATTCTAAGACATGAACCTTTAGCAAAAAACGATTCATTCATTTTAATTTTATGATAGTAAAATAAGGACAACCATCATAACATGCTTATAAAACCTGTTGACACTGGACAATGGTAGACAGCCAACAAACTGGCTATGCATTATGTTTAGTCCAGTTTACTTGAAGAAAACCTGCTGGCCTACTGAAACGGCCATCAATAAAAAACAGATCCAAGATGTTGGAATTACCTGCTCAAGTTCCTCCTTTTTTATTCCTAGGATACTTCCCATTAGTCTTAGTACCTCATGACGTTTATTCTTTGGAGTATGGAAATGCCCAACGAAAAGGTTTCTCATCAGGACTCTACCACAATGGAGATAAAAATCAAACATTACTTGACAGTGCTAACAGAATTCAGAAACACAGCCATGTTAGTCTGGAATATCAGTATGCAAAGGGATCTTGTAGTACTTTTGAGACTAAGTGTGAAAAAAAAGTTGTAGGATAAGTTTTCATAGATTTAGGGCCTTTGCAGACTGCCAGAAATAGTGCAAATTGAGTCCACTTTAAGAGTTAGGGTTAGTGCTAGGGAATCATGGGAATTTTTTTTTCTGGGACATTGAGCCTTCTCTGTCACAGAGCTCTGGTGCCACAATAAAATACAGTTCCCATGATTCCCCAACCCTAACCCTTAAAGTGGACTCAATTTGCACTATTTCTAGCAGTCTGCAAAGGCCCTTAGTCTACTGTAGACCTATCTGCGCTGCAGAAATAATCCACCACTTTAACTGCCATGGGTCAATGCTATGGAATTCTGAGAATTGTAGTTTTGTATGACATTTAGCTTTCTGTCAGAGAGTTTTGTTGCCACAACAAACTACAGTTCCCAAGATTCCATAACATCCAGTCATGGCAGTTAAAAAGCTGTCAAACTGGATCATTTTTGCAGCACTAGTCTCGATAGGGCTAAAGATCAAGAAAAGGGATTGGATGACCCACAAGGCGTTAATCTTGCTATCATTCTGCATCTCCCCAGCCCATACTATTTTAAGTAATAAGAAATATAAATAATACTTTAGATCAGGGGTAGGCAACCTTTCCCCTTTAAGGGCCGAGGGACTTCAGCTCCCAGAAGCCTCAGCCATGTTGGCCAATAGTCCCATGTTGGCCAATAGCTCCTGGGATTCTGGGAACTGAAGTCCCTCGGCCCTTAAAGGGAAAAGGTTGTCTACCCCTGCTTTAGATGCAATACACTGAAAAAAAGGAAATATTTGTTAGACTAAGGCAGTGATGGTGAACCTTTTAGGGACCAAGTGCCCAAACTCAGTGGCGTTCTGGCACCAGGTGTCACTGGGTTCTGGGTGCAGAACTTCCAGGGAGTGGAACTTCCAGAGGCAGGACTTCAGGGTGGGGGGTGGGGAGAGAAATGCCTAAGGAAAAAATGGAGGACCTGACCAAATAAAAGCTCAAAACAAGATCAAAACAAAAAAAGCCACTCATATCAATATGATAACAATATCAAATCAATCCATGCTATTCAGCCATGTTCAAAAGGGGGGACCTCTTGGAATCCCTCCTGGACAGTTCCTGTTTTCCTTGGAGTAGCAGATAAGCCTCGCACCCAGAGCTCAGTATATGTGTGTTTCTGAGAAGGGAGAAGGACAGCAACAGCGTAAGGCAGTGGGCTGCTTGAGGACGCATGCAAATGCTGAATGGGTTTCCCCTCTTAATTTCAGCACAATGGACAAATGAATCATTTAAATGTAGGCATATGGCCAAAACACACTACAGAAATAATCCATCTTGAGACCACTTTAACTGCCCTGGTTCAGTGCTAGGGAATACTGGGAACTGTAGTTTGTTTTGGCACCAGAGCTCTCTGACAGAGAAAGCTCAATGCCTCACAAAATTACAGTTCCCAGAATTACCTAGCACCAAATAAGGGCACTTAAAAGTGGCCTCAAACTGGATTATTTCTGCAGTCTGTTTTAGCTCTCAGTCAAGGATTTGTGGCTAGTAAAGTACAATTTTAAGTCTGTGTCTTGCTCAGTTCTATAAGAATACTGCAGGTCAAAAAGCCATTTTAATGTTCATCAGAAAAATACAACTGAGTACCTAATAAAGTGAAAACCAGCATGGTTTAATGGTTTGAGTGTTGGACTATGACTCTG
Source organism: Phrynosoma blainvillii (assembly GCA_026167975.1). Lineage (NCBI taxonomy): Eukaryota > Metazoa > Chordata > Lepidosauria > Squamata > Phrynosomatidae > Phrynosoma > Phrynosoma blainvillii. Next base: position 424,898,791 of record JANUYF010000001.1, read on the forward strand.
GAGAGCTGGGTTTGATTCCCAACCCGACTGTGAAACCCACTGGGTGACCTTGGGCAAATCACACTCTCTCAGCCTCAAATGAGGGCAATGGATTGGATGAGGAAAAACAGATTGAAGTTGAATCCAGACAAAACGGAGGTACTTGCAGTGACAGGCCCGAAACCAGATTCGGGAATACAGCTTCCAGTCCTGGATGGAGTCACACTCTCCTCCAAGGGCTGTATTCGCAGTTTGGGGGTGCTCCTGGACTCATCGCTTCACATGACTAGTCAGGTGAATGCGGTGGTCAGGAGTGCCTGTTATCAGCTTCGGCTGATTTGCCAACTGCACCTGTATCTGGATATGAGGGATCTGGAAACTGTGGTGCATGCTCTGGTAACCTCACGTCTGGATTACTGCAACGCACTCTACATGGGGCTACCCTTGTGCTTAACCCGGAAACTTCAATTAGTCCAAAATATGGCAGCCAGATTAATTACGGGAACATCAAGGAGGGAGCACATAACACCTGTGCTCAAATCCCTCCACTGGCTGCTAATCAGTTTCCGGGCACAGTACAAGGTGTTGGTTTTGACCTTTAAAGCCCTACATGGCTTGGGTCCATCTTACCTTAGGGACCGCCTCCTTCCATATGATCCCCCCCCCCTCCCTTAGGTCATCTGGGAAGAACCTGCTTCAGCCAATAAAGACTAGGCTCTCTCAGACTTCCCAGAGGGCCTTTTCTGCTGCTGCCCCTAGACTTTGGAATGGCCTGCCGGACGAGATCCATCTTACTTCGACTCTTGCTGCTTTTAAGAAAGCAGTAAAGACGGATCTCTTCCGACAGGCCTTCCCGGAATAACATCTTCAGAGGGGCGAACCCTAATTGACCCTTCTTAACTGTTCCCATTTCCTCGCCGATTTCATATTTATTGTTGCTGTCAATTTTATAGTATGGATTTAATTTTAATTTAATTCTGTAAGTTTAATTCTGTTTTAAGGGGGGGAGGGTTGTTATGAGAGGGATTGTTCTTAATCTTGTTGTTTTTTAATATGTTGTAACCCGCCCCGATTGCGGAGCAGAGGGGCGGGCTATAAATAAAAATTTATTATTATTATTATTAATGGCTGAAATCCCCTCTGAACAAATTTTAAAAACTTGAAGGCACAACAACAATATAGATGTGTCTAAACATTTAGATGTAAATAAACCTGACGAACTGAATTTATATTTCTGACTGGTTTTAGCTTTTATGTTGGCATGTTCTCCATTTTTCTTGAACGTCCTCCATTTAGAGCATGGCCAAGAAGCATGAATATACATTTATATATGGATGTTTTTAGCTTTTATTTTGTCATGTCATGAGCTTTTCTTGAATGCCCTCCATTTTGAGCATGGCTTAACATTTCTATGAGGGTTTTTAGCTTTTATTTGGTCAGGTCCTCCATTTTCCTTGAATATCCTCCATTTTTAACATGACTAAGAAACATAAATTTATAGGAGTGTTTTTTTTAGCATTTATTTGATCATGTCTTACATTTTCCTCGAATGTCCTCCATAGAACACCCTGTGCATACTGATATTCCAGACTAACAGGGCTTGTTCTCTGGATTCATACCCAAGTTGCAAGCCTCCCTTCTGGCAGCAGTGTCTACAGCCCTTCCCACCCACCAGGTTTTAAAAACTCACCTCCGAGCCCCTTTCCTGCCCATACTAAAAATCTTGCCAAGAAAACCCCATGATAGTTTCTCCTTAGGGTTGCCAGGAACAATTTAAATGCATCCCCCAAGGAACACGAAACTCATTTGGGCAAGTCACACTCTCTCAGCCTCAGAGGAAGAAAATGGCAAACCTCCTCTCAAGCAATCTTGCCAAGAAATGTTTTAAAAATTTTAAAAATGAATTAAAATAACACCCTGGGGCCCCCAGCTGTTCTGAAGGAATGGGGGCTGGAACCCATCTGGAGACCTAAGCTAGAGGCCCAGGTGGGCCGAGCTGAAGCCCCTTTCCCCGCAAGGGAGCCTCGCTGTGCCCCATCCCTCTCGCAGAGGACCCCTCCCCTTTGGATTGCACCCCGAAGGGAGCCAGAGAGGGCTGCAGAGGTAGCCAGCCTTGGGCTCTGGGGACCACAGTTCGAATCCCCACTTGGCAACTGAGGCCTCAGGCACGGTCACACTCTCTCAGCCTTAGGGGGTATCACAGACAAATTCCCTATCTGCCCATTACTACTAAGGAAGTCGCAGGAGAGGCTCGCCTTGGGACCACCACTGCCGCTCAGCAGGGGCTTGGAGGTCCCCGACAGCCAAGACCCACAAGGAGCCGTCATGGCCAGAGAGCCCCGGAAAGGCCTTCCAGGAGGAAAAGCAAACCTCCTCTGAGCAAACTTTGCTGAGAAGCCCCCATGGTAAGTTTGCCTGAAGGTCGCCACCAGCTGGAAACAACTTGAAGGCACACAGCAACAAACTATAGTTCCCAGAAACACAATTGGGGCAGGACTTCCGGCTGGTAGGGCAGGGCTTCCTACCAGAACGCCACTGCTGCTGGCTGGCTCCTTGCAGTCCCATTGTCTCGGTGCAAACTGGGGCGACACAATGAACCGGGCTGCACGTGCCGCTCCCCCCGCCCCTTCCACTGGTGGCTGCCATGCCCTGGCAAACTAGTCTGCATGTCACTTCTGGCACACGTGCCATAGATTTGCCAACACGGGACTAAGGCATTATAGCTTAGAGGAATTCCAATCCAATTTCGACAAACTGGTGGAAACCGCAGATCCAGCACTTCTATTCTTCATGTACAGTGGTCCCACCACATTTGCTAGGCTTAGGGGCACAGGACCCCCGTAAAAGTGGGAAAACCATAAATAACAAAAACACTATCCACATTTCTGCACTACATTCTTATAGTGATGCTATTCCACTATTACTGCCCTGTCTGCCTCCTGTTGCATTCTGAGGCTTGTAGTCCAGCGAGGCCTAACAGCTCCCTAGCTGAAAACTGTAAATGCCCCTCCCTCAACTGCAAATCCCAGAATGCATCAGGAGGCAGCCAGAACACTAATAGTGGAATAGCAGCACTATAAGAGTGTTGTGCAGAAATGTGGTATGCTTCCACCTGAGAGAACACCTCTCTAGGTCCTCCAGTGCAACTCTGGTCAACATCAACACAACAAATTGTGCTGGAGGAGCTACAAATGCCTAGTGGAGTGTTCTCTGTAGGAATCTCTAGGTCCTTCAGTGCGACTTTTGGTTAAAGTTGACCATAGAGTTGTGCTGGAGGACCTAGATATTCCAATCCATGAATAATCAAATCCGCAAAAGTGGTGCTCAGTGTTGGGGAAGTCTCTTGAAAGAAATAATTTGGAAGGTCTTGAATCAGTTGATTAATGATATATGTTTTAATATGGTTTTAATTTTTTGATTGTTTAATCTTGTTTTAACTTTTGCATCTTGTGGATTTTTAATAATGTCTTCTTTAATTGTTGCAAGCTGCTTTGAGTCCCGTTCTGGAAAAGGCGGGAAATAAATAAATAAATAAATAAATGGGTTGAACAATTAAATATTGCCACTCTGAAAAACACACTTTTTGAAAGATGTATTTCATGCCACAGTCACTATTTTATGATTTTAAAATGTGTGGTTCTTCTCTAAAGAAAAAAAAATTAATACAAAACATTTTTTTCAATTTAGAGTCACTCACTTGTCCACTTTTCCTTCTGTGCTGTTTATGAGGTTCATTAGCTTGTTCTGTGCATCATCTAACATTTCTTGCTTTAGTTCACCTACAGAAATAATAAGAATTTGAAGAATTTGCTGCTACAAGGAGAAAATAAACAACACAGATGTGTTCACAGAATGTCTTATAGGGAGTATCAATGGGTCTAGTTTTACATTTATCTACAGATATGAATAAGCAGGGTCCAAAACTCCACCTCGGTCATATTTTTTCACAGAAAACCTGAGATTTTACAAAAGACATTTCCCAAGCTTTTGTCATATACAGTACAGTAATAGCTTGCTTTTTCACAAATGGTCTAAAGGAATCTGTCCAAAATTTCCACACAATGAAAATTATAAGTTAGCACAAAGCAAACATTACTTCAGAGTTGTTTTAGAGAAGGGTGACACATATGGAAAAAGCTTTACTTAATACCTTTCAATTTCTGTTAAAATACCTGTCACATTAGTCTGACAGAAAGGAAAGTGAGCCAAAGCACAGATAGAATGATATAAATTCACCACTCATGATGTCATTCAGCTTTAGTTAAATTATATAAAACTGGGAAAATAAGATCTCCTAAAATAATTCAGCCTGTAATCCTAGACACATTTACTAGTGAGTAAGCTCCACAGAACATAGTAAAATCAAATAAGCATGGTCCAGACTGCATTGTCAAGAATTCCTTCCATCAGTGGCAATGAAATCTCCCCTCTCCATTGCAACCCCAAAAGTCTGCTCCAGGGGGCTGGAAAATTCTCTAGAGCTGTTTCCGGATTGGTGCCTTTGGTCTTTGAGAGCAACACTGGATTTGAGAACAACACTGGATTTAGGTGAGCATAGTACGCTTAGACACTCTCACTTGAGAGGTTTCAGTCAAGGCAGATCACAAAGTTATTCACAATGCATGCACAAGAACCGCATAGAGATTGACAGCAAAACATTTTTCAAGTTATTTTGGAAGGATAATCTGATAGGACCAATCTAGCTTCTTTTCAGGTAGCCACAATTTTTATGCATATGCACCAGTGTTTCATAGTACTCATAAGGTACATATTTAATCTCATTTCATATTAAACATTAGTATGGACCAGTTTGGACACAGTGCTCTTCTATAGTTTGCATATGTAATGGAATGAGAAGAAAGCCTCAAGGGCCTTATGTATTTGGAAGCAACTACTGATCTTGAGAATATACTGAGATATAGTGGCAACAAGCACCTGACTTCATAGAAAACCAAATATATGCATTTGAAATTGTTTCTATCTAGTTTATAGTTCCTTTATGAGACAGTAGGATTTGTTGCCATTTTCAGAAAGAAGCATGCTTTTAAAGTCCACAGAAAAGTCTTTAAGATTATCGAATAATGATATAAACCGGCTTAGCTGAGCCATCTTAAAATTAGAAGTGGGTGGCATCCTGATATTATCAGATGCATTTAGTCGACGAAATCGCTATCCGGGTGCAGCCCAGCTGCACTGCCACTCAGAGGGGCGCTCTGGCGGCCATTTTTTGAAGCCGGAAAACTCCCAGCTTCAAAAAGAGGTGTGAGGAGCGCCCCTTCGAGTGGTGATATAGCCAGGCTGCACCTGGGCAGCAATTTCGGCGGCTAAATGCGTCTGATAATATCAGGATGCCACCCACTTCTAATTTTAAATTGGCTCAGGTAAGCCGGTTTATATCATTATGCGATAATTTCCTTAATGTAAATGAAACTTAAAACTCAGTTTCATGAACATAAGATAAATTGTATCAGCAATTCAAATGCTCTGTCTGAGAGAATACGTTTTTGATTCTAAAAATGTGAATATGCATGCTCAATGGATCTGTTCATTTTAAACAGGTGTGGTAGACAGTGCCCTTTTACAAAACATAAGGGGTAAAAATGGTACTCTGACAACATCCATTTACATCTATGAGCTTAGACATGACATTTGCAAAGGTAAAGCTTTAAAAGGATCAACAGTCATTTGGTAATACTGAATGAACCCTTATTTGCACACAAATTAGAATGAAGCTTTTAAAAATACAGAATATAACTATAGGACAAAAAAAAGAACAGAGCCATATGGAACAAGTTTTAAGAAGATGGAAGTTTCCCCCCACCCAGAAAAAAAGCTTGCCACACAGTTCTTTCTATCAATTATGAAGGCTTGTCAAGGGTGCACGTTTTACATTTGCTAAAGAGCAGGAAAGAGACACCAGAAATCACTTGTCCTTCACTGGTCCTATAAAAGGTAACTGTTCAAAAGAGAAGTCTCAGTATGGCTGAGAGCCAGTGTGATACAGCAGTTTGAGCATTGGACTAAGATTCCGGAGACCAGAGTTCGAATCCCATGGAAATCCAGAGTGACTTTGACCAAGTCATACTATCTTTGCCTCAGAGGAAAGCACTGGCAACCCTGCTGAACAAACTGTCAAGAAAACCCCATCACAGGGTCGCCATAAGTAGGAAATGACTTGAAGGCGCACAACAACAACAAGCAGAACACATCTGTTCCATCTTTTCATTTAATACAAATAAAAGTGTAATGGCAGCCCTTAGAATTTCAGGTTAGAACTACTGAAACCAAGATTCCAATTACTATTCTGCCATGGAGCTCTCTCTGTGTGACCTTTGGTCAAACACTATCTTTCATTCCAACCTACTTCACAGAATTGTTGTAAGGACAAAATGAGATGGCGAATCACACCTCCCACCTTCAGCCTTTTGCAGGAAAATAAAGAAAAAAGTAATTTATTTTATTAATATATTATTTCCTTCAGCTAAGCCATCAGGCTAAATTTAGTATTACACAAAGGCTGAATGCTCATCTATTTGTGTAATCAACTTCCTCTATCATTTTTCTCTACTGTATAATTCACTTCTGAAAAAATACAATACTTTAATTAATGGGTATAAAAAGGACAGGGCAGAGCTAAATTTTGGCACGGGCTCCTGAAAATTAGACACAACATTCTCCTGCAATTTGTTAACCATTTATGGAAATTCAGAAACCTCTATCTGGTATGCCTTCTGTTTTTCCATTAATACAATTTCTGCTGCCAAAAAAATCCATTTAAAAATTCTTTCAGCAGTTTAGGCCAACAATCTGTGTCTGGGAATGTATCTGGCCACTGTTCAACAAGACATTATATGTTTTCCTGTGTAAATAACGTATTTTGAACACAGTCTCCTTTTTATTATTCTTAAATTGTCACATTTGATGGGTGGTGGGAAGGGAAGAGCGTTCCAGTTCCATTTCTAAATCCTACTCAACACTTCATATCCACAATCTGTGCCAAAAGTATGGTCTAAAGGAGACTATTATATTTTTGATTATACTGGTAGCACACTTGCCAAGATGCTGACCATCACTACTAAGGGGCTCAACAGACGGCCCCTAAGGGGCGGCTCTGTGCTGTCCGTAGGAATGACAGATTGGGGCCGTGGCAACCACACACTGATGCCCCAACCTGGCACTTTGCCGCTCTAAAAAGAGCTGGCAAATGTCGCTCCTTTTTAGAGTGGCAAAAAGACACCCTTGCCACAGTATCTTTTCAGCGCTCCTTTGGTACAGCGTGTATGAACACTGCGCAAAGCGAGGGCCCTGATGTCGTCCATCATCTGTTTGGGTGGGCGGCATGAAGATAATGTGGAGTCGGAGTCGGGACGGCCAGCGCGCGGTCGCTACGCCCCGACTCCATCCCCAGGCCAGCCCTTGTTCCCAGTCTGTACAGCCCCTAAGTTAACCATAGAAGGAGACGGGGAAGGAATATTCTTTCTTCAGCTCCCATCATCAATGTTTTCTATGGGGTTTATAGCACAGGGAAAATTGGAAGTTTAAACGGGTCAGAACTCTCAGTTATCCAGTGTATTAGGCGCAATTGCACTAATGGTTTTCACACAACAGGAAAGTGACACGAACCAGCAAATAGGCATTTTTGGGAAAAAACCATAAATTCATTTGCATTTCATCCACGAATTCGTTTTTGTTTTTGTTTTGTTTTTTTGCACAACTGCTCTAGTGTGAAAGCCATTTATGGAATTCTTCCCGTTTCTGCACTTGTTGCCAAATTTCCCATAGTTTTTGGGGGTGAACAGCCAGGGCTCTTAAAGGAACAGTTGCTGAGGCAAAGGCAGGGACTTGAAAAAGCTTGCTTCGCCCCTCTTCCTTCCCCATTAGCTGGGGCTGTTAAAGGAACAGCCATTCAAGGGAGGCAGGCACCGGTTGCCCAGAGGGACACAGCCTTTTATGCTGTTTTTCTACCTTTCCTACTTCTTTGGGTAATGTTTTCTTCTTTTTACTTAGGTTGGATACCATTTCTTGGAAAGTAAGGGGCAGTACAGTATAATTTTTATAAAGAAAATTGTGTAAATAAAATTGTTTATTTCTCCGGGTGTTTTCTGGTGACACAACTACTTCTGTGCGCACACGCAAAAAAAGTGATTGCCAAACCATTATCGGGCTTTACATACATCTGTGTGAATACCAAATGTGTGTTCTAACCTCTTTCTTGCTTTAGTAATGAGCTTTTAACACGTTATTGTGTTCTGCATGTGAAAATCATTTGTGCATTGCAAGCTTTTGTGGGTTGTGGCCACTTTAATCATTATCGGAATGGAGGTTCATAATGGTCCTCGTGTTATAAATTCCTATGAAAACGCTACAATGCTTCATGACAATGGTGACAGCCATATTGAAAAATGGAAGGTAAGAAAAAGGTGGAGAGCTTTATCCTCAGACTTTCCATCCATCCATTCACTGGTACAGTCAGGGACTTCTCCAGGTCCAGTCTTAGCCTCTGCTCACTAAAAACTGATCATAGTCTGTAGACACTAAGAAATATAACAATTTCAGAAATACTGAGCCTCTGTCCTGGCAAACTATGCAGTTAATTTCAGTAGGCTATGTGGAACATTTCTTCCTACCCCATTGCTATGCTGTCTTATTCACTTGTGAGATCTACATTTGCTTTCATTAGAACCCTAAATTAGCTTTAGTGCAAAAGACAGAAACTTAGATGAATTTTAAGACAAAAAATTGTATACTAGTAGTGAAAGAAGTTCAGTCTTTTCACACAGGAACTTTAATCTTTCTTCATTTCACTAATATAATTCAGGGGTTAGCAGTTAATCAAAAGTGAAAAATCTTTGTCAATCTACTAAAAATTATCCAAAGTTCTGCTAAATGATTCAGGTTTCCTTTCTGCTCATCCTTGACTTACATGGTACAAAGAAATGCATACACTCAGGGACACCCTTCAGACAGTGTTGAACTTGGTAGATTCTGTGCTCTGGTAGACTCAATTTCCAGGAGGGACAGGTGCTTCCACTCTTGTTCCATTTCACTGAAAACTATTTACTTCACCTTACACAATTCTATGATAAAAGTGAACCCCAGTCCTTATCTATAGAAACATGCCTTCAGAATGTGACAGAATAAGAGGTTGGTACTCACCCTGAATTATCATTCTTATAAGAAAGACTACATGAGCAATCCACACTCATGGGTTTTCTCCTCATGGCAGCTGATCAAGGCAGAAATCCAAAGTTCTTTCTCACTGGAAACCTTAACTTTACTCTTATTCTGATCAATTTATTTATAAAGAATTACCACATACTGTATGTCTTTTACCAGGTATATTTCTTAAAATAGGTTAAAATTGTAGAAATGTTTTGTTTTGTGCTGCTTTATTTTGTTTAGGCATAAATGTTTTGTTTTGTTTTTGTTAATATCCCAGGTGGGAGTGGATTGTTCTAGTCATCATCCAAGAGTAATCATTTATAGTGAGTACCAATCTCTCATTCTTTGGATGACTACCCAAGCAATCCACACTCATGGAATACAGCCAAGCCCATAATCATGGGTGGGTGTGCTTCTCACTATCATTGATCACTGTTTGCAATACAGTCCTTCCAAATGCCTCCTGAGCAGCTTTATATTTATCTAACTTGTAATACCTTATGAAAGCAGAAACTTCTTCCAGAGAAGCAGTCACTTGAAAAGCTCTTGTTGTGGCCATCTATCTAGTTGATAAAAGTGACTGGAGAGAGAGGCGAGCCAACAGAAAAGAACTTTGGACTCTTGCCTTGACCAACTGGCACAAGAGGAAAATCCATGAGAGTGGATTGCTCAGGCAGTCATCCAGGGAATGATGTCAAATAACAAAAATGTTGGGAACAGGCTATATCCTAAGCATTATTGGATAGTGTAACATATGAGGTCAATGAGAAAGTCCTTTTGTATGTCTTTGGAATTTTAAATGTAAATTAAGCGATTTGAAATCCAATACAAACTTCAAGTTACTAAGAGGAAGATTAATTCTACTACTGAACCAACGTAAGAGTTAATGAAGCAATCAAAATTCTTAGTCATTTTAGTATGAAATGGATTCATGGGTATAGACAACTTGAATGGTCAAAACAAGTAAATTCACTTCCCAGTTAAATGTGTGAAAAACTTAATTTTTCTTTAGCAAAACAAGATTTTGACTTTGCACAACTATCCATGATTTAACAACATCTTGCTTGCTAAAGTATCCAGTGGCCTTTATTTCCAAGTGGTATTCCCAGCAACAGCTAATGTTCTTCTAGACCAGTTCTGTAAAACAATTTACAGAACAGATGCCCTGATCACATGGGAGGGTTGCCCCTGATTACTGTGGCAAAGAGATGGCAAGTCCAACAAAGTCCAACAGAGTCTAACAAAGATTATCCATCTTTGTCATGGATAATCTCCTTAAATTCTTATCTGGAGACACTTAAAGATTTAGCAGGTAGCCCATAGGAACAGCTTTACTACGCTGCTTTATTTGTTTTCTGGCCTAAATACCCTAAAGCCTGGTGGTGCACTGGTTAAATGCCTGTACTGCAGCCACTCACTCATAAATCACAAGGTTGAGAGTTCAATACTAGCCAGGGCTCAGGCTTGACTCAGGCCTGCATCCTTCCGAGGTCGTTAAAATGAGTACCCAACAGTTGGGGGGGGCAATGAGCTTACAGTTGTAAACCGCTTAGACACTACATAGTGTGGTATGAAGCGGTATATAAATGAAGCTGCTTTGCTTTGCTTTGCTAAAGTCACCAGATCCCATCTAATTTTGTAAGCCAAGCAGAGTCAGCCCTGGTTAAAACTTGGATGGGAAGCTACCAATGAATACCAGGTGCTGTAGGCTATATTTCAGAGGAATGAACTGAGTATTCCCTGCTTAAGAAAACCCTATGCAATTCATGAGGTCACCGTAAATCAGTAGGTGACTTGAAATAATAATAATAATAATAATAATAATAATGTAGTAGTAGTATCCTGCTCTTTTCCCAGAACTGGAAATCAGAGCGGCTTCACAATATTTAACGAACAATACAATTTAAAACATAGAAAGTGCATTAAAAAGGAATGAAATTATTACAATGTTAAAATAGATAGCTGTTAAAAAATAATAATAATAATATTTATTTATATACCGCCCTTTGGTAAACCAATCAGATAATACCGCTGCACCCCTATATTACTGTTGCAGATACCCATGGCCGTATCTGCATATATTGTATGTTGTTGTTTTAATCTCTTTGTTTTAACTCTTCTCTGATTTAATATTGTTTTAAGGGGAAGGAGGGAATAGGGTTTGGATATATTGTATTTTAACATTGTGAGCTGCCTCGATTGGTCTCAGAGGGGCGGGATATAAATAAATAAATAAATAAATATTAGGCTGGATCCCTACTTCATGATCTGCCTTCTGACTGACCAGGACCATTACTGATGACAGACACTGGTTTAGGACCAGGACAGCCTCCTTGGATTGAGATGGAAAGGAGTAGTAGAGTGTCATTGGCATATTGATGACACCGCACCCCAAAACTCCAGATAACCTCTCCCAGTGGTTTCATGTATATGTTAAATAGCATAGGGGACAACACAGAACTCTGAGGAACCCCACAGGCCAATGGCCATGGGTTGAACAGGAGTCCTCCAGCACCACCTTCTGGGTTCGCCCCTACAGGAAGGAATGGAGCCACTGTAAAACAGTACCTCTAAGTCCCATCCCAGAGCGGCAGCCCAGAAGGATATCATGGTCAATGGTATCGAAAGCTGCTGAGAGGTCCAGTAGAACCAACAGTGACACACTCCCCCTGTCCAGTTCCCTGAGTAGGTTATTCACCAAGGCGACCAAGGGATGTCTCTGTTCCATAGCCAAGTCTGAAACCAGACTGAAATGGATCTAGATAATCCATTTCATCCAGAAACCCCTGGAATTGGGAAGCTACCACATATTCCAGTACATTGCCCAAAAATGGTAGGTTGGACACTGGTCAATAATTATCCATTATAGTGGAATTCAGGGCTGGCTTTTTTTAACAAAAGTCTCATGACTGCCTCTTTTAGGCATGTTGGGACTTTGCCTTGTTGCAGGGAGGCACTGACTACCTCCTTCACCCACCCAGCAAGTCCCTCTCTGGCCTATTTAATCAGCCAAGAAGGACAAGGACCTAAGACACATGTGTTGGCTTTCATCTCTCCAAGGATCCCATCCACATCATCAGGCTGAAAAGTATCCATTAATGCTAGACGGACAGGTGCCAAGGTTACATCCACTGGCACTGTATCAACTATAGCATCCAAGTCGGAGTGGATCTAAGAGACTTTATCTGCAAGGTGCCATGCAAATTATTTGAGTAGGCCTTCAAATAGGCTCCAGCCCGTGTTTGGTCAAATTCACTTCAAGTCTTCCTCTAACGTCGCTCTAGTCTCTGTCTCACTTGCTTCATCACCATCAACTCCCTGGAGAACCAGGGGGCTGGTTTGCCTCCACTCCGTAAGAGGGAACACTCTGTAAGAGGGGAGCAATTGTGTCCACCGCCCTGCCATTTCCTCATTCCAAAGGTAGGCCAGAGCTTCAACAGGATCACCTACCAAGGTGACAGGAAACTCCCCAAGAGCCCTTAGTAATCCATCTGGATCCATCAGCTTCTTGGGGCAGACCATCCTAATGAGAGGTTCTGAGTCCCAGTGAGTCTAAACCTGACCAGATAATGATCTGTCCATGACAACAGAACTGTGGAAAGTTCCACCACCCCAAGATCATCATCACCCCACTTAACACAGAAGACAAGGTCCAGAGTGTGCCCAGCAGCATGAGTAGGGCCAGATACCACTTGGGACAGACCAATGGTTGTCATGGGGGCCATGAAGTCCTGAGCCACTCCTGAAAGGCCAGTCTCAGCATGAATGCTGAAGTCCCCCGGCACTAATAGATGAGGAGACTCCAACACCAACCCCAAGGCCACCCCGGCTAGCTCAGGAAGGGAGACTGTTGTGCAGCAGGATGGGTGGCACACCAACAAAATCTCTACTCTGTCCTGGTTGCCCATCTTTAAATAAACACACTCAAAACTTGTAGACTGTGTGAGGAGGCATCTGATCAGGGGGATAGAATCACGACAGACCACTGCAACTCCACCTCCCTCCCTCCAGGTCTCGCCTTCTGCTGCACAGAGAAACATGATGGGTAAAACTGAGAGAGATTAACCCACCCAGCCTCATACAACCAAGTCTCTGTTATACATGCCAGATCAGCTTGTTCTTCCAGGATCAAGTCCTGAATGGCAGCTGTTTTACCATTCACTGACCTAGCATTCAACAGCAGCATTTTTAACTCTGCAAGGGGCAGGGTGTCACCAAGGCTATTCATACTATTTGCACTAGGCATTGAAGGCACACACACACACACACACACACACACACACACACACACTTGCTTCCTACCACAGCAAGGCATGAGCACCAATAATCCTCACTTCCACCTTTGCTAACAAATGCCAATGTCATGAAACAAATTATCCTGCTACTTACATAGTGACTTCACTGAATTGCTAACTGGTCAACAAACGGTATTTGATCAGTCTGCAAAACCCAGAATTTTGTTTGATTATAACAAACTATGCAAAATCAAAACATGTTGCATGCGCCAAATCCAACAGGGCAATTCTCAAGGTAAAAAGAAGTATGAAAACTTAGCACACTAGAACTTGGCTGCAAAAGGTCGTGTGTGCTTTCCACAATATTATCCCATGAAAGTAGACTGCAAACACACAGCTGGAACTTAGGGCAAAGTTTATACAATGACCGTCATAACATCACAACTTTTTGTGCAATCAATGCTGCTCTACTAGCTAAATTCCTTTTCTCTGTAGCCAAATTCCCATAAGTCTCATTGATCCCAAACACTATTTTCCCATCTGATGATCATGGCAGTACAGAAGCCATTGCTGGAGGAGAAAGATTATCCTCTTTTGTTTAATGCAACTCAAATACAGGATAGATCGTAGTTTTTTGTGGGTTTTTCGGGCTGTGTGGCCATGTTCTAGAAGAGTTTCTTTCTGACGTTTCGCCAGATCCTTTGACACTTTTTATATTTTGTATGAGTTTTGATTCACTATAAGCTGCCTTGAGTTGCTTTTGCAAACTAGGAAGCATGACAGAACAGTCTAAACAAACATCAAGATCCACACCCCTCTTTAAAAGACAAAGTAAACAATAGGCCAATAATACCTAGACTAAGTGCAGAAGGTAATTTGGCTTCTTGTGTGCTGACTTCTTTCTTGAAAGCTTTTCAATGTTGAACGCTTAGTGAAAAAACTAAAGCTTAAAAAAAATAAGGTATGTCATGAGCATTAAGGCAGGCAGGACAAGACAGGGTTTAGATTAAATCCTCAGCTTCCCTAGTGCAAGCTCCAGCCAACATGTCAGAAGATATTGTGTGGAGACTTCCTCATAAGTGAACCAATCCTCCATCACTCAATGAAGTTATGTGACCCTTATGTTGTTGCCTGTTACTCAGAAACATTAAGAGTAAGAAGCTGTAAATACTACCAGCCAGGACCAGGAAGGACTATATTTGTTTGCAATTCCAGTGTCAAAGAAACGATGACATGGAATAATTAAAGGTCAGAATGGAGATACAATAACAGATTTGAGCAACAGAAATTCCATAGGGGCTGCCTGTATACTTAGATTGGCTCATTTTTCTGAGCAAAGTTTACTCTGAAGTGTCCAAAAAAGAGGACAATTAAGATATATCTATGTTATAAATAAAATTCTTATTGAAAGGACCTTAATTGTGCTTTACTAAAATGTCAAGAGATCGTTATTCTCAAGACAGTTTATGAGGTGTAAAAAGGCCTATATAGTCAGTCCCTGTATGTTTAGTTTCAAGTTCTGTCATACAACAAGAGCTATTACCTTTTATTTTACAAAATGTTTCTCCTGGCAAATCTTTCTGCTGCCTGGCAGCAGACAGTCAAGATGTGTGTTAAATAAATTACAACAGTATTTTATCAACACTTTGGAGTGCTTAATCTCACAGTAAAAAAGGCTAGGTTTTAAACTAGCACACTATGCATTATTACAGAATAAGGACCGACGTCAGTTCTGATTTCCTCTTTTCCAATTTTACGTCCACTGGACATTATGTCCATTGGACATTTGAAACAAAAAGTCACAAGGAAATCTATATGTTTTTGGTGTAAATTTGTGTGTGTGTGTGTGTGTGTGTGTAGTTGCTTAATATGTGCATTTTGCAAGCAGTTTGCCTACTTTAGTGGCTTTTGCACACTATTTTCCACTAATATCTGTGTGCACTTCTGATTTGTATATGCATTTTTATGTATATTTTTCAAAAATCAGAAAGCAGCAATGCAAATTTAGATATGTGTGAATATGAAAGGACAAATACCTTCAGTTTGTGTACCGGTTCAGGAATTCCAAATTAAGTAGGCTTACATTAAAACATGACCTGATCAAATTTCTCTCCTGTTTAGTCTTGTTACTGGACAATTTTGTTTACTCCTTACATGACAAAGGGGTTTAGGAATGCACCATAACATGTGAGTTCCATGCTTGCTGCTGCATGAAAAAATTTGTAAGAGCAATTAATCTTCATTTAAATCCAAGATTTTTGAGTCTAGAACAGCTTTCAAGCACTGGTTCTCTAAACGTTTTGAATACTAGCTGAGATAGCAAGCTAGTTGTAGGGTGGGTCACAAGAGAAAAGTAAGCAAAGCTAGTGAAGCTATGGCAACTCTTCAGCCTCTCTCTCTCTCTGAAACAGCCACTGTAAACAAACATAAAGTGAGAGCAATATACTTCCCACATTCTACACTTTCTATCATATAGGGAAGGCTATTGCTCCAAGCTTCTTCCTCCAGCAATAACTGTTTCTCTTATGAGAACAACAACTTCCCTTAGTTAAATGACCAATTTAAAAATAGGAATAGAAATTCCTAACTTCAGGAATATATTATGTTATATTCAAAACTGACCTTCTGCAAATGAAAAGGAACTTCCATTTGTGCAAGATAAGCCCCAATTCCCTCCCTCCTTCTCACTCAACCCTCTGAATGCCATCCTAAACTCCATCAGTAGGCATGAAGTACAAAGCACTACAAAGGGAAGGCCAGGGAGTTTTCTTGCATGAGTGGAACTCTGGTTTCAATCCAATGGATGGTCATTAACCAGCTAAAGGCACAGCTTCTAACATCTCTCTTATTTTTGGTCACAATTAGTCAAAGCTGCCCCCTGGAGAAACAGAAGAGAAGTTTTGTAGTTGACTTAAATATGACTGAAAACATCATGCAATCATGAAGCTTTAACTCAGTCATGAGAAATGACTGAAATGTGGTCTGATTATACAACTCAAAGAAAGACTGTCAATTTCTTAAAGGATGTTGATTTATAACCAACAGAATTTTCATGAATCATCACAAAATGTTGGAGAAAGTCACTTGCTTTAACTACAGAGGTGCTCCTGCAATGTAATAAGAGACTATATAGGATAGAACTGAAAATCCAGGAGAATTCTGTCAGCATATTCACTACTGAGTAGTCACTGAAGCATATCTCAGCAGGACTACAATAGTTTTTTGTGGGTTTTTCGGGCTGTGTGGCCATGTTCTAGAAGAGTTTCTTTCTGACGTTTCGCCAGCATCTGTGGCTAGCATCTTCAGAGACTACAATACTTAAAATATGTCTGTTTCTCCCAATATCAAACTCACAGGAATGTGGATTTATTCCGCCCCCCCCCAAAAAACCCCCCCACAAACTGTTGGTTCACCAGAGAAAGGAGAACATAGGGCATACTAACAAGAGTGCATCTGTGCGAGCCAGAATCCTAGAACAGAACTAAAGGCAAAAATGTTGATGCAAGCCTTTGGGACTGGGGATTGAGAGACTAACTTTTTGGCAATTATTGCAGAATGTAAAATGGTTTTAATAGTTTGCGCAACTTTCTGCATTTATAAGCACTGTATCCATGCTAGACTACTTTTTGCAAAAAAAGCCTGCTACCTTGTCTTTTAAGCTCCTCAATTTGCTCTTCTTTGAGATCCAGCTGTTCTGTTAACCTTGATGCAGAATCTAGTGCTGCATTTGCTTCTTCTAAATTTTCCTGTTAACGTGAAACAGATCATTATAGCAACTCTTTGTAACACTAGCATATCTATCAGCACAGCAAAATAGAGTTTAAAATTCTCTTCCGTTTTAAGCCCTCTGGTCCACACACACCCCAAACATTTTACAGGAATTGTTTTGTTTTTTTTATGGATAGCAAGGACAGGCATATTCTACTTCCTTCCCAAATCCTTTCCTTTATTATGCTTTTAGCTTTCTAGTGGGACTGGTCCAGACTCATTCATTTCCATTCCTCTGGATCTTTGTTATTGCTGTTGTTATTTGCCATACTAATTAAAATAAGAACAGGCTGCAGTCTAGAACCATCTTACCCTACCTGCAATGAAAGTGTTTTCTCTTCTAGTTGCTCTGCTTTTTTCTTCCATTCTGCAATCTGCTTTTGGTGTTTTTGTAGCTCTGCTGAATACATGGCTTTCTCTTCTAAAGATAAAATAGGTGCACTTAGCAAACCCTACTGATGGACTCCCACCATCCCCTTCATTAGTAAATTAAAATTTTAAGAGAGTCACTCATTTGAAAGTTTGTCACAAAATTATCACATTTTAGAAAAACAAAGTAGTTATGGCAATCTTCACTATATGGCTGATGAGTTAACTTACCCCGCTGAAACTGCTCTAGTACCATCTGCAGGTTGGCCAAAGACATAGCATATTGTTTCACTTGGTCTTGTGAAATCGTTAGCTGAAGCACAGTTTCATCTCTGTGTCTAGTTACAAGATCCAATTGTTCTTGCAAGGATTCCACCTGCATACTAGCTTGATGGCTTCAAGTAAAAAAAATAAAATAAAAATAATATATATGTGTGTGCGTGTGTGCCCGCGCACATATAAAATCAATCATCCAGTATATATTGGGGGGGGGGGGGGAACCCTCATTTTTGGGTTCTAGAAATTATCACTACAATCAAAATATAAACATAAAAACAGTTGCTGTAGATATTATTTTCCAGGAAGGATAGTTTAAACTATTCTACTCTCTCCATCCCCCACACACTTTAAAAAAATGCTAATCAACTTTGTGGCACAGACATAAAGACAGCTGTTAGAAAAACAATAATTCTATTCAGGAAACAACTCTAGTTATATATATATAAGCATTTACCTTTCATTGGGCCTTTGCAGACTGCTAGAAATAGTGCAAATTGAGTCCACTTTAAGGGTTAGGGTTAGGGAATCATGGGAACTGTATTTTATTGTGGCACCAGAGCTCTCTGACAGAGGCTCAATGTCTTGGAAAAAAAACCCCAATTCCCATGATTCCCTAGCACTAACCCTAACCCTTAAAGTGGCCTCAATTTGCACTATTTCTGGCAGTCTGCAAAGGCCCATTGTGACTTACATAAAGGCAGCAGAAGGAGAACATATCAACATGACATGACTTACTAGAATTGACACTGTTTAATCTAAGTTAGAGTAACATGGGAAGCATATTATGAGATATTCAGCTGGGATCTAATGACAGAACACACTACTATGACCCTTTGCATACATGTGCCTGAGGACAGTTTTGAGGAGCACTAACCACTCTTCCATCTTGCCCAGCCCATTAGTAGGGAGGCAGGAAAAAGCTTCTGTGCTGCTAAGCAATATGGGAATGGCAATTTTGGCTGCAATGGTACTGCTGGAGGCCTAACATCACACCTTTCCCAAGAATCCCAAGGAAGCCATATGGCCTTGTGTTCATGAGATGGGGAATGGAAGGAAGTTAAATCTTGTGTTCCCTAACATTTCTGATACAGCCAAAATCCTTCCCAATGGAGGGACAATGAGCCAAGGAAGCAGGACATTAATCTTGTGAGAAGAGGAGGATTTTTTGTGTCTATGAAGGTATGCATTGGAAGGAGAGGAATGTATGTGTGTGTGTCCAGCTGGATGTGTGTATGTGGGGAGAACAATAGTGAATATGTGTGACCAAAGCAACAAAGGAGGGAGAGGGAGAGGGAGAAATTGGTCCTGGGCCCATTCTCTGCTGAATCTGTCCTTGCCCACTAGCATGGAGCCCCTGTTGCTTGTGGTCTTCCAGGAGAAAGATGCTGCTCACTCCTACTCTAAAATGTAACACATTTAATGTAGTCTGACAGTTAGGTTTTGTGAGAGCTTCTACTAGAAAAGGAAGCTTTCCATAAGAATGAAATGACTTTGTGAGATCAGACTAAGATGCCAATTTTGGGGAAAAGGCGGGAAATAAATTCAATAAATAAATAAATAAATAAATAGTCCATTATCTTGTCTCTAATAATGACAAACCTTAGTAAAGGAGATAGAAGTTTTCATACAGCATAACCTTCCCATCCATGGGAGTTCAGTTCTGCCCCCCCCCTCCAGTTGATGAATTAAAAAGCATGCTCAAGCTCCATTATAGTCAATGGGCAGTGATGTGCACCTACCACACTGACAATAATGGGCAGGGGCAATCCACAGATGCTCAATATGGTGGCCCCACTGTAAAATATTTATTCTGAACAACTAGCATTCAGATGTTAACTGCCACTGTAACATGGAGGTTCCACTGTTACATTTCTTCAGTTTGTAAAACACTAGCGTGCTGGGCTATCACTAATCTTATGCCAATGAATATCACAAAATGATTGGAAGCAGTGTTTCCTTTAATCTGTCTTTACAATCACCTACTAATCAATTCAAAGATATAGACATTTTAGTCTGTAGAATGTATAGAGATCTTGTAGTACATGTGACACTAACTGAAAGAAGTTGGCAGCATAAGCTTTTGTAGACCTGAATCTACTTCCTCAGATGCATTTGGAGGAATGGAAAGCCAGGGACAGACATATATAGGTCTGTCCCTGGCTTTCCACTCCACCAAATGTACCTGAGGAAGTAGACTTAAGTCTATAAAAGCTCATGCTGCCAACTTCTTTCTTTCAGCTAGTCTCAAAGGTGCTATTAAGATCTCTCTACATACTACTAATCAATATTACAGGTCATTCCAAGTTCTAGTGTTATGGGAAAATAAGTATTCTTCTAACCTATTTTCCCAGATCATGCATAATTCTTTAAAGTCCAAAAGCATCTGATGAAGTAGACTGAAGTCTACGAAAGCTCATGCTGCCAACTTCTTTCTTTCAGTTAGTCTCAAAGGTGCTACAAGATTTCTCTACATACTGATTCTACAGACTAACATGGCTATATCTTTGACTTCTTTAAAGGTTTATCATGTCCTCCCTCAGTTACATTTTTTTTCTAAATTAAGAACCTTAAATATTTTGCACAGGTTTCTGGTTGCTTTCATACCATTACCAAAACTGGCTGACATATGGAGTGGAAACAAAGACAGGAGCAATTTTATTTGTAAATAGGGAGCAGTGTCTACACACCTTCTTGAAAAAAAGAACTGTGCTCCTGTTGGCATAGTTCTACTCTAACAGAAAGCAGGTATTCCTTGTACAACCGACCGCAGTTGCCACAATTTAGTGTATGGTAGCAAGGCACAGTCCCTAGCGGGTTCAGGACCCAATGAGGCCCCATGTGCCAGGGAAGCTGTCAATCTCTGCTTTACCCTCTCTATGATTCTTAAGGTGTGCAGTACAAATCAAACAAGCCCCTCTGATTAGGGCTTAAAATGCTACTTTCTTGAAGTTGGTAGATATTTCTTTCATTTCTTAAAGTACTGTTTAGTTAACTCTATGTATTCAATTTTGATTTCATTTCCTCTTCCCCAATTCTATCCTCTCCCCAGTTTTAGGCATTATCCTACTTATAAGCTATTCTGAGCAGGCTGTACAAGTGAAACCAATGGCATTTTCAAAGTGGCACATTTGAAAACTATAAAGGAAAGAAAAGAAAAGAGAAGCAGGGTGAGAGATAAAAGGAGAAAAATTACATGTATGATTAAATATTATAATAGCAGCTACAGGTAGGTCCCATGTTGAGGTTACAGGTCTGCAATATTATTCAGATACTTGTATTGCACTGATACACTTTTGAACTTATAATTTCACTGCTGTCTGAAAGGGCTAATGGAAGAGAAATCAATGAACACAGAACTTTTGGACAGGTTCAACTAACTTCAACTAACTTTTTTTTGCATAAATAATCCTTCAACTAACTGCTGACAAGGAGTTTAAGAGTAAAGAAAATAAAGTATTACCTTGCATTTTCTACTGCAGTTGATGAAGACTGGAGCTTTTCCTCCAAAATCTGGACTTTCTTTCTAAGCTTAGATTCCCGATCCTCAGCTGCTAAAGCCTCACGTGTGGAGGTGTCTTCCCTTTCTAAAAGATGATTGCGTAATCTCTCCAGTTCTTGATTTAGACGCTGCTCCTTATCATGTAAATGCTGCACCTGCATGTCATTGAGGATATAGTTCTTCAGTTTTTCTTACTTCTGCGTCACCTTCAAATTCTTTTATTTAATCATTTTGTGTTTTTAAATTGTATTAGGTTTAATAAATTTTTTAAGGGGGGGAGGGAGAGGAAATTGCTCTTAATTAATGTTTGACGATTTTATGATATAAGCCGCCCCGATTGCGCACAGAGGGGCGGGGTATCAAATAAAAATTATTATTATTATTATTATTATTATTATTATTATTATTATTATCATCATCATCATCATCATTCCATACCTCATTCTGCAGGGCAGTAGTTTCCATTTGTTTCTGCTTGAGTGCCAACATGACTTGATCTCTCTCATGCTGAAAAGCAACAGCCTTCTCTTGCATAGACTTTGCTTCATTCAACAGATGATTTAACTCCCCTGCATTTCCCTTTTCCAAACAGAAGACAAAGCACTAAATGATCCCACTGTTGTCATCTCTCACCAAAACAAAATGGCACTACATTTTCCTCAAAATGTTCATTATCCAAGTTATACAAATCAATTAGTGAGTTGACACAATACATGGAGGAAACCATAGCACAAACATAGCTAAAAACATATGCCAGAATAGTTCCACTTCATCTTTTTCTACATAAAAAAAATCTGTGTAGGAAATTAACATGAAATTTGGATCTAAACCATTGCTTTCAATGATGCTGCATGTACATTTTAACAACATTCTCACAGTGGATGCAAGACAGCTCATAGTTAATATACATCTACATGCTAGGAAGTACAAGGTTCCCAGATGTGCCAACAACCAATAACAATGCCACAGCAAAGGTTGCATAAATTATTTAAGAAAAACCTAGGTAGACAGAGTTATGGGTACTATAGCAGCCTCATAAATAAGCCTACAAAAGTCACTAGTCATCAGAAAAAAATATTAACTTGCTGGTGCCTGGATGTGGAGAAATGAAGAGCTCTTTTCTCCTCCAGTATTTCTACACTATATTAAATTCATAACAGGAATGCATACTAAATTCATGGGATTTTCATATACTTTCTACAGATTTTTAGATGAACATTAGACTCTCCCATGACACCTGACTGACTTGGATGCAAATCAATAACTGCTTTTTCAATTAAATTCAATAAGGCTTTTAATTTCAAGCTAATATATGTTAGGTGAAATTTAATCAATTAACAAGACTTGAACTAGAGACAGTAGGTTTGAGAACTCTGCTCAGTTATGAAGACTATCACTTAGTGAACCTATACTAATCACTCTTAGCATAATTTACCTTGGATAAAATCACCAAAGGTTGAAGATAAAGCATGGAATCTTATGCATGCAACATTTTGATTCTTGGGGAAAATGGCAGATCAAATGTTACAATTAAACCAAGATTGCAACTCTTCTTACCCATGGTTTGCCATCCACAGATCTGCACTTCTGTGGATGGCAAACCCAGTTGTTTTAAATGGACACATGTGCATATGGCTGCAGCAGCAGCCACACGCACATCACATAGCCATAGGAAAGAGTTCCCACATTTTTTGCTATCCATGGGAGGGTCTGGAATGGAAGAAGGGACAACTGTACTTTTACTTAGGAATATGTTCCACTGAGCACAGTAGGACCTGTTTCCGAACAAATAAGCACAGAACTGCACTGTACTGCAAGTGAGACACACACTAGAATTTACATTTCCTTATTTACAGATTTTGTATTTTAAAATATATCAATTTTTTTTAAAAAAAAATTGGGATTATTTGTTCTATAGCTATAGTATAGTATAGCTAAAGAGTTCTGATGTTTCTGGTAAGTAAAATGGTAAATTATATCCAATATTTTTCTAAGAGACTCAGATATTTATATTGACCAAGAAAGCTTACATAGTCCCAAAACAGACAGACTTAAAAAGCCGGCTTCCGCACAGCTTGGGAGCATGGCGGTTACATGATGCACGCCCCCTGCGGACCACCTAACGCCACCCAAAAAGAAGCAGAACTTTTCTGCTTCTTTCTGTGGTCCATTTGGGACTGTGGCAGAAGGCACCCTGGGGCAACTGGGCCTGGAGCGGCTTCTTGGCCACCCCTTCCTGCCCATCTGTTTTGCCCCATAATTCCCAAAATTCTGCATATGTCCCAAATAGCTGTAATATGTATTGCATGGCATAAGGCACACCCCTTTCCCTCCTCACACACAAAATAAGAATTCATCACAAACCTGTTCTCTCTCTTTCAACATTTTTTCAAATGTGAGAACTTTCTCCTTCATGGAATGAGATTCAAATTCCTTCTCTCTCAACATCATGGAAAACTGCATATTTGTCTCTTGCAGTGCTCGGAATTCTGTTTCTTTCTCCTGACATCTTGTCACTATTCTATCATTTTCTTCTTTCAACTTACGGAGATCCATTTCCAAAATAAGAGTTCTTTCCTTTAGGTTAGTTACACCTTGCTTCAGCAGCTCATTTTCACCCTCTTTATTATTAAGATTTTCACTTAAAGAAACTAACTGATCACTTTTTGATTTTATTAGCAGATCTTTCTCCCTGAGTGATTTCTGCAAAACATCACATTTTTCTTTTAACTGTTTTATTTCTATATCAGACTCTTCTTGACACTTCCTCTCCATTTCTGATGATGCAGCCACAGAATCTGACAGCCTTTGATTATTTTCCTGCAGAGTTTGGATAGTTGCATTTTTTTCCTCCAAAGTTTTTGTCATGCGCTCTAGTTCCTCATTTAGTAGTTTGCTCTCACTGGTAAGCACCTGAGAAACAGCATTGCTAGGAATGTCTTGTGGCTGTCCACCAGTGGGAGAGGTTACTGGCAGAGGTGGTGTTACCATATCAAGCCTACCCAAAATAATATCCCTGGTGTTATTAAGCTCTCCTATACTGTGCTGGACTTGTGCTAATTCCTGGCTAAATGTTTTCAACTTTTGCTCATTCTGTTCATACCCCTGGATTAAGCTATTATATTTGATCTGCAACTCAGAATTGTTCTCACTGTCAGCTGAAATCTGTGCCTGAAGGCTCTGTAGTTCCACTTGGAGATGAGCAGACTCATGTTGCATATTCTGGACAGTGGTCATTACCTGTTTCTTCCACTCTTCCATTTTCTTCACTTGTTGTTTCAGCTTGTCACGCTCCTGTAAAAGCTCTTCAAACTGATTGCTATTGATGCTGCCTAATGCAGTGGCTGCATCTGTGCTGGATGCCTGAAGGACAGTCAATAAAGTTTGGCACTTTTGACTTAAAGCATCAATCTCAATGTCTTTTTCTCTAATAATACGAGACAAGTTTTTAATAGTTTCTCGGGACATATCTTGACTGCTACTTTCAAATTCACTGGCTAATTTTTGGTTTTCTTCTTGGAGTTTCTTTAGGGCTGCTTCTTTAGCTGCTACGATATCCATCATTTTGTGATAATCTGTTTTTAATTGACTGTTCTCCCTTGTCTTCTCACTAAGAACAGCCAGCACTTGCTCTCTTTCCATGGCATAGGCCTGCAATTGCTGCTGAAGGTAAAGAACATCCTGCCTATAAGATGGAGAGGAGACCCTTGCATGAAGAGCTTGTATTTCTAAGTTTTTCTCTTGAATGATCTGTGTAAGTTTGCCAACTTCATCTTTGGATAACTGATCTATTTGTTTACTCAGTGAGACATTTTGTTCATTCAGAAGTTTGATTTCCATTTCTCTCTCCTTGAGTCCTTTTACCAGCCTTTCAATCTCAGCTTTAGATAAATCATGTTTCTCATTTCCATTTTCACCATTAAGTGTTTGCACTTTGGTTCCTTGAAAAAGATCAGAAGAGTCTGGCTGAATGACCTTTCTCTGATTGTGTAATTGTTCTATTGTCCTCTGTAGCCTTTTGATTTCCTCATCCTTTTCCAAGCACACTTGTTTGTGTCTGATGTTCATTTGTTCCTGTTGAAATTTGGTTTCCTCGATCTCCTTTTTATACTCCTGAAGGGACTGCTGAAGCTGGGCCATTTTCTGATTCTGATCCTCAAGCATCCTTTTGTTTCTTTTCTGTTCTTCTTCAAGATCATTTTTAATTATAGTTAACTGAGTTATTTCTGCTTCTAGTTCAGTTATGATATCTAGGGTTTTGGGCTCGGCCAAAGGGGCCGTCCTACTTTGCTGGTCTTTTAGACGTTCAATTTCCTCCTTCAAATGATTGTTCTCTTCTTTCATGGTCGAAAGACTTTTCTCTTTTTCTTCTAAACTTTGTTTTAAAAGTTCAAGTCTTTTGGAATCCTTAACATAAGCTTCATGTTGCTGCTCCAGTTCAGAAGCTCGTGCTTTAAATTTTTCAACGAAGACCTCTTTCTCTTTTATGAGGTCTGTCAGTTGTTTCTGACCTGCTAAGGTACTTGTTAACATCTCTTTAGTTTCCTCATGATCAGCTTCCATATGTTCTATGTTCCTCTTAAGTTCTGCAATCTCAAAGTCTCTCTCTTGATTGAGCTTAACTAAGCGTTCATGGTCAAGTTGTAATGCAGTTGTATTCATGCTGCGTGCATTTGACAACTCTTCTATGGTTTGCTCATATTTATGAGCCTGTTCCAACAACTGGCTTTCAGTCTGGTTTAGTTCATTTTCTAATCGATTCTTTTCAGTTTTCAAAGCCTCCAGCATGGTATCTTTTTCAAAAGTAATCTTGTTTTTCTCACTACTAGCTATTTGCAACTGTTGTTTAAGCTCTTCACATGCAATATGAAGCTTTTTATTTTCTGTTTGAAGATCCAAAATAGATTTCTCTAAATCTGTGTTTCTTAGTTTACTTTCTGAAATTTGCTTGTTCAACTTTGAAATTTCTATTTCACTTTCTTTGGCTGAATTAGCTTGATAACTCTGAGTAGATTCATGACTGATCTTTGTTAATTCACTTTTGAGTACAGAAATTTCTTCTTCTCTTTGTAGTAGATTTTTCTTTAACTCAACTATTTCCTGTTTATTTTTGGAGCTACATTGTTGGGATGCTTTCAGCTGTTCTTTTAACTCTTTTATTTTAGTTTCCAAGTGCTGTTTAGTCATATGCAAATCATTAAGTGCAAATGTACATTGATTCAATTTCTCTCTCTGGCTTTCTTGTTCTTTGACCATTTCTAGCTTATCCACTTCTAGTTTAGAGGATTTTCTTTTTTCAGATTCTATGTCCAGTTTTAGTTCATTGATAGTATTAGCAGCTTCAGCATTCTGTCTGGCTAGCTGTTCTTTTAGTACAATCATATGCTAAAATAAAAACAAACAATTAACAAATAACAATAAAAACAGTACAGTAGTCCAACTCATTCATGATAAATATGCAATTAAACTTGAAAAGTAACTAATTGGTTTATAAGAGAAAGGTTCCTGAAAGTGTGTGGTACTAATCTTTTCTTTTAAGTACTAATCTTTTATTTTAAATTCTAGAAACATTTTAAATACTATTTTAACCATTTTATATCTTTCTAGCTACATGTGTTTTTACTGGGTGGTTTTTGTTTGTTTGTTTTTTTGGTTATGTAAGTTGTCTTGAGTCCCAGTTTAGAGGATAAGGTGGAGTATAAATAAAGGAACAGAACAGAAATGAAATAGATGCGTCCCCTTGCTATTTCTTAGGAACCTTTTGTAGCAATGAAATAATTAACAATATGACCCTCTTTTTAGGAGACCTACGAGATTACTGCAGTACAAAGTAATACTTACATAAAACAGTATAAATATGTTCGGGTGTTTTATGTACATTTGCTTCTTAAGAACAGATGCTATACATTATCAAGCTAACCATCTTCAATAGGAGAAACAAGTAGATCCTCCTGCTCTTGTTTTGAACTATTACAAGAAGGATGGGCAACTATCTTCACCTTATTGTAAATTTTGCTGTAGTGTGGCAGAAGCAAAATCACGTACCTTTAAAGCAGGGGTAGGCAACCTTTCCCCTTTAAGGGCCGAGGGACTTCAGCTCCCAGAAGCCTCAGCCATGTTGGCCAATAGTCCCATGTTGACCAATAGCTCCTGGGATTCTGGGAGCTGAAGTCCCTCAGCCCTTAAATGGGAAAGGTTGCCTATCCCTGCTTTAAAGCAAGGTATGCGCTCTCTCTGTATGTAGTTTTAAAGGTAAAGGGGTGCTTTTCCCTATCTGCCATCAAAATTCATCAGCAAATGGAAGGAGGCAATGGTAAAGGGAGTTCATTTAGACCATGTATTACCCCTCCCTCTATTAAAGTCTTGACACCTTTTGAAATAAGAATGGCCTTATAACTATTGCTCCTCAATTTTAGGCTGAGCTTTACTTTCTATTGTGGTGTATATGTTTTGCTGAAAGAATTGTATGTTTATAATAAAAGTGAAAATGGATTCAAATAATAATTCTGATTAGTATATCAGAATCGATCTCACTAAATGTACCGCCTTTGAATATCTTTTGTTGCCCTGTTTTGTTGCCATGTTAGTCTCAAGGTTCTACAAAATCCCTTTGTATAATACTGTTTTAATACTGTTTTAAGGGGGGGTGTATTGGGATGTATTATATAATTTGTAATTTTAACTTTTGTCAGCCGCCTCGATTGCGCTCAGAGGGGCGGGGTAGAAATAATAATAATAATAATAATAATAATAATAATAATAATATGACTGTTGATGCATCCTTCATTGAATAGTATATTAATTAGCTACAGGTAGCTAATCAGCAACCTAAGACTTTCTATTGTTAAAACTATGTGCTAATATCATTAGAAAAATTAGAATTAATAAAAACACAGCAAGCTGTCTGCATGGCTCTCTGCACTTACTACTCTCAGAACAGACAGCTGGAGAGACCCCTTGGGGTCCTACCACAATTACTCAACCCATGGCACACTGCAAACAAGACAGGACTGCAGATGTCATTTTCCAGTGTTCCAATCTCAAGTGCCTCAGAAACATTTTGGTCATGGGTCTGCCAGGCTGCTAAGGGAGATTTTTGAGGTCACATTTGGTTACTCATGACCATAAACATGAATCCTTAGCTGTGATAATGTTGTGTGTTCAGCTTACGACATCACAATTGCTGAATAGGATGTCAACTCAGTATCTTTAAACATCAAACATGTCATTCTTTTCCCTCCCCGTTTAGTTAATTGAATATATATATAACCTGTGTAGCTTCTTGGTTCTGCTTGTCCAGTTCTTCTAGTTCTCCTATTAAAGTTTTGTTTTCAGCAATGCTTTCATTAAGTACACGCTGATTTCTTTCCAAGTCTTGTCTTAACTGATTTAACACCAAGTTCTGTTCTTCAGTGGATACACTTGTACCAGTCTCACCCCTTGGTTGTAAATTTGGCACTTCTTTCTGGAATCCTTCCTTAATTTTGACAGAAAAAAGATCCTAAATTTAATAGGATAAAATCAATTTGAGTATATTCATAAATAGCAAGCTAGCATTTTTTAAAAAGACCACAAATTATTTGGGAAACTGATACATTTTCTAAGAACTAGAAGATCATGAAAGCTTATGTCACAAAATATTTGTTATTAAGGTGACATAAGACTATTTGTCATTGTTTTTGCTACAACAGACAAACATGACCATCCCTTCCAGGCACCTCCTTGAGAAATAGTGTATTTTTACATATTGACAGTGATGAGAGAAGAAACAACTAGCCCTGCTGATCACAGAAATTTGGGTTCACAGATGTCTTTTCTGCACCAGCAACAAGTGGGGAGGGAGAGTTTACATCTACCATGTGAGCCTTTTCTTTGTGTAATGCATTGATTCTCTGTAGAATCTTGAGAATCTATGCTTTCTGGTGCCTACCAGTGACACAAGGAAACTGAAATATTTCTGGTGCAGCAAACAAATGGTCTGCTTTAATTACCTGACTTGCTCCAACACAGGTCTGGGTCCTTCATATGACAAAAGCTAGACAGAAGCTAATAGAATGATTTGTCATCTTAAGCTGCAACTCTTTGGTCTGGGAAATCCTTAACTATTCTCTAACAGCTTTTTATTTAAGATTTCTACCTTTGGCAATCCAGAGGATTAGATATGAAAGTCTGTGTGGTAGCAAAAAAACCTGAGACACATATGGCATCTTAAATGCTAACTTATGACAACATAAGACACACTCAGGATGTAGACAGTGAGATCATATGGAAATTAAACAGAAAAAGTATGGACCTTTCAATTAGAGCATGGATATGACCTTTTCACAACAGCTGTGCCAGAATCTAACTGGCAATGAGCTAAATAGCAGTTGTATTAGGGCAAGAGGCCCCAGTCTCTATTTAGCTACAAATTATCTGGACACAGTATCTACTCAGGCAAGCAAGAACCAGTCTCCAAACTAACCCCTTTTACAGCTTTGTAATCATACATCAAAACCATTAACAAGCTCCAGTAGCATATAAATAGCAAGTGCAGTTCCCCTGCATGCATGTACACATTTTCTTGTATTGGTGAATGGACAGTTGATATTATTTCAAGATTAGTCCTTCTTTAGCATTATTAATCTCTTTACCTGATCTGACCTTTTCAGCTGGGTTATTTCATTTTTTGCATCTGTAAAAACAATAGATAAATATGTGAAGTTGTAGGCTTTCATGGCCGGCATCCATAGTTTTTGTGGATTTTTCGGGCTGTGTGGCCATGTTCTAAAAGAGTTTCTTTCTCTTCTACACTCTTCTAGAACATGGCCACACAGCCCGAAAAACCCACAAAAACAATAGATAAATAAGCTGCCTCTCTTAGAGGAAAATAAAGAAAACAAAAACAGCACTAAAGAGTGCACTCTTAACCACAAATTCTTGAAAATGACACATTCAAGTAAAGAAAAAGGTAGAATAAAAGCACACTTTAATGACTACTGCTAATAAAAAGTACATTTAATTCCATTCACTTTAATGTATCTCATTTATGTGGAAGCAACTCAAAAATGAGCTAGGAACCCAAGTGCAACCAAGTCTCATATTATTAAAGTATTTTTCAGTAACATGACAGAAGTGGTAAGAGATCAGTGGTGTTCAGCAAAACATCTGAGTAACAAGCCACTTTTTTAAAACATTCTCAGGAGCAAAACAGAGGCACTCCTTTGGTATTTGTCAACTTCCCTCTTCAGGTGGCAACCTGCTAATCTTGAATACCAGAGATCCTTGAGTGGAAATTACTGTCCCAAATGAGAAAACACTTTGTACACAGGTACCTGCCTATTCAAATCTAATTATTCCTAAAATAGTCTTTCCTACAGATGTAAAGGTCTGGAAAAAGTGGAATAATTTGGGGAAGTGGAGAGAACTGCTTTTTAAAAAACTTTTTCTTCTGAAGCCCTTTTTCTTGAAAAAATTGAAAGAAATGGAATATTGGATATTTTCTTTTAGAATAATGAAATCTAGGTGTTCACATATTTACAAACTCAAAACTATTTCTAAAATCTTTGTAAGAGGAAAACTTTTTATGTGAATAATCACTATAATTTGTGAACTTGGTTTCCTTTTCTCAAATCATTTTATGGAAATGGATACATTTCTGCTTGACACTGCAGAGAAGTAGTGCACACAAAATAGCTTTCTGTTTTACTAATGTTGATGTTTTGTTCTGTTTTTATAAGTGAGGCGACTGCTTGCTCCTCAAACTGTCAAAACCAAAAAGGTTCCTTATAGTTTTAGCTCCATTTGTAGAAAATAAATAAATAAAATTTTATTTGTAATTATATTATGAATAAAATTAACTTTTAATATATGAAAGATGCTAAGTTCATGCCAAACAGTTACATATGATAGACTTTCTGTTCCTAAAGAAACATACTGACATTAAATCAGTAAAAATGTGTGTGTTTAATATTGTGTTTTTCAATTTTCCCAAAAACCCTCTTTATGGGTGGGGGGAGACAGGAAAAAGTCCCCTCCCTGTAAGACTTCAAAATTGCTGGAATGTTTACATTGCTATTCTTTGTATGTTGAAAAGAAATATAACAAAATACTGAATTCCCTCTGTCTTCATACCAAGGAGGGCTTGTTGTAGTTGGATAACTTCTGCCTGGAGTGAGTCTGCTGAATTATTAGAAATTGTCTCTTGCTTTTTCAAATCAGCCTGTTCTTTGATAATAGATGCTTGGAGCTTACTGAATTCAGATTTTAGTCTTTCATATTCCTCTGTTAGTTGATTTTTCCCCATTTTTACCAATTCAAGTTCTTTCAAGAGAATGTTTTTTTCTTCTTCTGCTGAAGACAGTTGTTGACTTAAACTTTTCACTTTCTCATGCAAGTCCTTCAAGTGTGGTGCTGTAGATTCAGATGGACTGTTCTGCACATTTTGTTCAGAAGAAGGTTCCACAGCTCCACCAACTGTAAAGCAAGAGGAAAAATAACATTATCTTTACAATTGTCACAGAATCAAAGTGCCTGAGAAATTTAACAGCAATTTTGGAGATGAAAAGAACTGCAAACTAAAATAATACAATTAGTACTTCTGAACTGTACCTCAGGTTTTGTCTTTTTTCACGTGTGTGTGTATGTATTGCAGTATGAATGGGAAATCCAAGTTTCACAGAAATCTACAGGTATCTTGGACAACTTTCATTACTGTGAATTGTTATCCCTGGTAACAATCTACCTGAGCAAAGAGTTGCTAACAAACTGTTAGACCATAGCTGTCAACAAGTTTAACTACTACATTTTGTGGATTGGGAAGCAAGTGAAGAAAGTCTATCCTTTTACACACTCCTGGAGTACCCTCTTCAAGTCATTTTCAACCTGAAGACAATAGGGACAGGAATGCACAAAGAATTCTCTTTCATGTAGGTTGGTGTGTTTCTCCCCTTCTAGCCACTAAGCTAAATCTAACCAAACTGATGTTGTAGCCATAAACTAGTCCCTGTTCTCACAAATCCTACTTCTGGAGTCAAAGAGTAAACTGAGCTGAGGCTATACTGAGAATCTGAAATAAATTCCAGATCTAAACACAGGGTTACTCTCATTGTGCCATGAAACTTATTGTGCCCTCCTGGGCCAGTCATTCCCTCTTAGCCTAATATACCTCACCAAGTTGTCGCAAGGATTAAATGGGAAAAAAGAAAGCCACATACATTTTGAGCTCAATGAGGCAGATATAATTATAATTAATGACAAGATATCTGACAACACTCTTGCTTTTTCTTCACAAAAGCATAATTCATTGCATTATTATCTTGGAACACACACACACCGCTCCTTTTTATGGTGAAAGAAACTGTGAACCACTGGAATCTTCCCACCAGAAGGGACAGGTTGGCTCAGTTCCTCCTTGCTCTTACAGTCTGCAATAGCACCACAGTTTTTGAGGCTCTTTGAAACACCCAGAGAAGATACTGGGGGTGGGGGTGGGGTGGGGTGAGTGATTATAGGAAACAGCAAGGCAGAGGGCAAAATTGATTTTAAAAAAATTGCCTCCCAAGCCTGTTACCCAGAGGATTAATTAGAATACTTCCATTTCATATAATTATGGAGTATGTTAATCCGTAAGTATATAAAGCAAAACACATTTTATGCTATATGAAGGACTATATTATGATTAATCACCAGTTAGGAATTAATGTTCTATGAGGTAACCTGCTAAAGTTGTAAAACAGGAGCTACCACTACATAGCTGTGAACAACAGGTTGAGACTAATTCACTGATTCCATGGAGCTTTTTTATTTAGGACAGGGCTTTTTGCACTAGGCGTTCTCCAGATACATTGGACTCAAAAGATCATGTTCCTTGGCCAAGAACCACATTGGTTGAAGGTGACAGAAGCACTGGTTAAAACAGGGGTAGGCAACCTTTTTGAGCCGGGGGCCGGGTTGCTGTCCCTCAGACAATTGGGGGGGGGGGCCCGCGAAGCACAAAATAAATAAATAAATAAATAAAAATTAAAACAAATTTAAATATGCATGCACACTCTCTCAGCCCCAGAAAAGCCATGGCAAAACCCCTGTGGAGATTTTGCCAAGAAAACCTCAAGAGCAAGTAATAACAACAATAATCAATATCATCATGGCAGGGGGCGGTGGGGGGGCGGCGGCAGCAGGACCGGCCTGGGGCCGGTCCAAAGGCCTCGGGGGCCGCATTCAGTCCCGGGGCCTTAAGTTGCCTACCGCTGGGTTAAAACATCAAAGGAGTGCTATGTTGGAAAAGCCTGGTTTAGAATATGAGGTTACACTCATCCCTTCACATTCGCTGGGGTTAGGGCATAAGACCCCCATGAATGTGGGAAAACCACAAATAACAAAAACACTATGTTTTTACCTGAGAGAACACCTCTCTAGGAATCTCTAGGTCCTCCAGTGCAACTCTGTGATCAACATCTGCTAGATATTGACCATAGAATTGCACTGGAGGAGCTTCAGATGCCTAGTGGAGTGCTCTCTCTAGGAATCTTTAGAGGTCCTTCAGTGTGACTTTTGGTTAAAGTTGACCATAGAGTTGTGCTGGAGGACCTAGATATTTCTAGAGAGAACATATTAATAAAATCCTTGAATAATCAAATCTGCAAAAGTCAAAGCTGCAAATGTGGAGGGACAAGTGTACTTTCAAATAATATTCAGAGACATACACCACCACCACCCCCCAAAAAAGGGTACATAGCTTATTAGGTAATCTGGCTCAGTCACTGTACCCACATCAGTCTTATACATTATTCTAAGAATAAAAAAGATGATTTCTCCTCAACCTCTCTGCCTACTGACTGGCTGAGGCATCTTAAACTATGGCTTATCAGAATACCTTAGAAAAAGTTTAGGAACTTTTATAGGTGTTACCAGCAGACAAATATCATGTTAAACAATATAGCTATAGATAACCAAGAGAGGAACTGGATTTACTACCAACATTTTTTATCCTGGTAGGTGGAAAGGGTGTGCTCCAATACAATCTGTTGCATGAATCAAGCCATGAGTCTTGAGTCAACCTTGGGAAAGGCTGGCATTAATAAGACTTTGGAATCCCATTACATCAGCCATTCCCAATTCCCATCACCTCTAAACAAAAGCCAACTGGCTTGTGATGGTGACAATTCCAGTATAACAACCATGTTAGGATATGGATGGGTTATACAGTCAAAGGTGAAATGTAGAGATGTGTGTGTGGAATTTTCCTCATGAGAACAACATCTAGAAAAACAAAGTGAATCTAACACCAGGTGGTTACACAGACGTAAACATGGACTTTCCCAAAGATACAACTCATGGACACAGACTTTGTTATGAGAAAGGCTTGATAACAATATGTAAACATCGTTAGGCTGAGAAAATAGTCACATGGTAGATGATGGACAGCAAGAGGCTGGGTTAATATACATCATACAGGCATTATCCAATCAACATAAGGTTAACACCTGGAAGGTGGAGTATTGGAAGGGCCTAGAGAATACTTTGTTTTGATAATGATTATTATTCAAGATGCGAGAGTGTGTGACTTCCTGGCAGTGGTTTTAACTGCAACAAGTTGGGATCTTAAGCTTTTGGGATTGTTAAAGATGTAATCTTTCATGGCTGAACTGGACAAGTTCATCACAATGGATTTTACTTAGCTATCTTATTTTACTTTTATATGCATTAATAAACTATGCTTTTGGACTTTACAATGTGTCTTCTTGACTGAGGAAGACAGGATCCTGAAGAAGGGAAGCTGAGCCAGTTGATGGTAAGAGTTACAAAGTGGCTGTGGATCACAGCAGCCAGCTTGTCCTGCAGATTCTGCTGGGTGTCAAAGAGCATCACTGCAACACCCATCATCCACACACTGACAAACCACTGATGAATAAAGCTAGTACAATGGATTAAGTACTTTAAAAATGTTTAAAAAGTCACTCAAAGCTGAAAAAATACAAGCACCTAGTTAGACACAAACAGAAAAAAGAAACTACCACTTACATTTGGGGCAGAAATTTAAAAGCTGCCTATGGTAATTGTAATTCTTGTGAAAACTGTAAACTCAACCTTTCAAATTATATAGACAGCGAAGGGAAAGAGGCAAGTGACAGGAAGAAGATATAGTGTGTTCATATTTTCTCTATAAAGTTTTCTTTGGTTGCATCCACACTGCAGAATTCAGGTTGATACCACTTGCCATGGCTAACTGCTATGGAATTCTGCAATTCCCCAAATTCCATTGAATTGAACCATGGTGGGTAAAATTAAAGTGGTGTCAGACTAGATTATTTCTGCAGTGCGGATGCAGCCTTTTGGGATGAAAGACAATCTAGACAAGAATGGGAATCACAAAGACCTCCAGATATTGTTGGATGGCATCTCCTGCATTCTTCATTATTAGCTGTGGGTTCATTAGCTATGGCTATGCTGGTTGAGGTAGCTGGGACTTGCAGTCCAATAATATCTGGAGAATTATGTGATTTTTGCCCTGGAATGGGTTCTAGACTGTAGGGCAAGGATTCCCAAACTTTGGTCCTCTAGGTTTTCTGGACTTCAACTCCCAGAAGTCCCAGACAGCTTGTCCAACTGTCAGGGATTCTAATCCAAAATATCTGGGGGACAAAAGTTTGGGAATAATTGATTGTTGGGGTACGGAGTATGAAAAACATAGCAGACACTACAAAAATTAAGAGATACTTAGAATTTGTGGGGTTTTCAATAGCTAGGGACAATAGTAACCGGCTATTCAAAACTCTTCAAAACTCCCAATCAATAATAAGCAATACCTTTCTGTATTTGATCTTCAAGTTCTTCAATTCTTTCCTCGTATTCACCCAGTTCTTCTCTATGACGCCGGCTTATCTCTCCTAATTTTTGACGATGTGCATCCTGTAATACTGAAAGCTCATGCTGGTGCTCGTCTATTTCTTGACTCAACTTCTGTTTTAGCTCCTAAAATGTGTAATTAAAGAAAGTTAAAGAAAAACCTGCACTACCCAATCTGCCTAAGGTGAC
Organism: Phrynosoma blainvillii; assembly: GCA_026167975.1. Taxonomy (NCBI): domain Eukaryota; kingdom Metazoa; phylum Chordata; class Lepidosauria; order Squamata; family Phrynosomatidae; genus Phrynosoma; species Phrynosoma blainvillii. The sequence continues at coordinate 424,935,097 of JANUYF010000001.1, forward strand.
ACATATGATTTTAAAGAAAGATTACCTGTAAACAAATGGTAGTGAAAATACATCCTGTCACTTCAGTCTATGGACATATCAAGAACTCATAAAATCCTATCCAGATAACACAGCCCAACTCATCTATGTTAAGGACAGAAATATGAAGATGCGGGGGGGGGGGGGGGGAGAATACTGGAATAAGAAATAATGAATAACATATTTAAAATACAGTGTTCATAGACTGAATCTCCACATATTATTTCTGAATACTATATAGTAGATAGCAAATATATATGTAAGACTGTGTAGTTTCACATTAAACTGAATAGTGGTTTGTAAGCTGGTCCCAGTGCATAAACCACTGGTTCCCAGATTATTATGAATTTCCACAAAAGAAATATCAGTGTAGTCAATAGGCACAAATAAAGTATGGCTTCCTAACACATTAGGTGAGAAAATGTAAGTTCACCATAACAGATACCCCGAGAATCACTGATGTACAGTATCAGAACATCACAATACTTGGTTGTTTTGTGTGTGTGTGTGTGTGTGTGTGTGTGAATCACTACTTTATATCTGCTTGACACTATGAAGCACTGTTATTTACTTTCAGGTCATTTTGATTTATAGCAACCCTAAGGCAAACCTATCAAATGATTTTCTCAGCAAGATGTGTTCTCAGGGGGTTGCCTTCCTCTGAGGCTGAGTGTGATTTGCCCAAGGTCACCCAGTGGGTTTCCATGCCTGAGCATGGATTCACTCTCTTATCTCCAAGAGTCCTAGTCCAATGCCCAAATTACTATACCATGCTCACACAGCATGTTTTGTTTTTGCTTGATATTCATAAGCTGGCAAAACCAAAGATGTTTCTTGCAATTCAGGACTTCATAGATCCATTTGTAATTATTTTTTGAATAAATGTTACTTTTAATATACCAAACATGTTAATTTTATACTAAAGCAAGTTATACATAAAGGATTTTATGTCCATAAAGTAATAATGTGCCTTTAAATCTGTAGACTACTAATACTGTATTTTTTTCAAATGTCATGCTCCCAACCCAGAAACTTTGGGCCTAAGCAGACTGGCGGCATGGGGCCGCCCTGGGAAGGTGCGCCGCGGGACCGAGGCATCCCTACGCCTCGATCCTGCGGCGCCCCTTCGCCGCCCCTGAAAGGAGCGCTAAAATAGCACTCCTTTCACAAGTCAGCGAAAGTGCACCTCAAAAGCTTGCAGCGCACTTTCGCTGACTTTTCTGCCGCAGCGTGTCCGGACGCTGCGGCAGGAGATTGTCCTCAGAGCGCCGGCCGTGCCGAGGGCCGGCGGCTCCGAGGACGATCTCGGGAGAGGGATGGGGCGCCGAGCGTGCGGCTGCCCCTCCCCTTCCCTGCCTCCAAGACGGCTCTATTAGCCGTCTGCCGAGGCCCTTTCTTTCCCCTTTATGGCTTGAAAATATGTGAGAAATTTTACATCTCTAGGTAAGGAACAGAACTTCACTATTATGTGCAATCACCTCCAAGTGATGACCAAAATGACAAATTTACACATTTAAAAACCTCCACAAAAATTATTGTTATAATTAATCTGAGGAAATGTATTCTAAAATTAACAGGATTTATATTGATACTTATGTGAAATCCAATTGTTTTACCACAGAAGAGCAACACACATTAATGTTTTCTACACCAGAGGTTAAAAAAAAATCATAGCAATTGTACAGGAAAAGAATTTATTTATTTATTTTTAAAAAAATCTTACCTTGATAATATTTTGCAGCTTGCAGATTTCACTCTGATCTACATTATTTGCTCCTTCTGGTTTTGAAAACTAAATAAAAGAGCAAAATACATGCTCAGATATATTTAGCCACATGTCTTTAAAAGACATGCAGCAACAATAGAAGCCATACATTTATAAGATTTTATAATTAATAGCTGGACAATATTTAACAAAGTCAAAAGAATGAAGAATAGGATGATTATATAACATTCATGTGGCCCAGTGCACTGAATATCAGGAGATAGCCTAGCCTTTTATTCACCAAGTGTTTTCTGGTTTTAGCATTTCTAAGTGTATAATCTAATTGATACATGTAAGGAAGAGAGACGTAAGCAGAAAGAACAGAAGCAATATTCAATTTAAAAAAAAAACATTCGAAGAATAATAAATACTCATTTGTATGCTCCAAAAATATAGCCAATGAAAATGTATACAACTATTTTGTTTCCAGCATCTTCTGTTGAAAAGAACAGAACCACAAGCTTCAATGCTGATGTACAGGTTTATCTGTTTTGATGTGCTACAAACATCAAACCACAACATCTGAAAGCTTGAGTAAAGCTAACTTACACTTTACAAAGCACTGAATGCTTGGGTTAAAACATTTAGTTCCACCATAGGCCTCTAGAAGTTTGAACTCAGGTTCAGAAGATAAACTGGACATTAATGTCCAAAACACACTGCAGAAACAATCGAATTTGAGACTGTTTTAACTACGCTGGATCAATGCTAGGAAATTTTGGGAACTGTAAACATTTAGCCTTCTCTGTCAGAGAGCTCTGGTGCCACAATAAACTACAATTCCCAGGATTCCCTAGTACTGAGCCAGGGCAGTTAAGGCAATCTCAAACTGTGTTTTGGACCTAACTCTGTCTGGATGTAAACTATTATATGTCTTCTGCAAACTACACTAATAAGGATTGCCTGGTTCAGAAATGAAAAAAGGATAACAAAAGATTTCTATAATCAGGCAGTTATATTAATATAGCTCTATATTAAGACCCAGCAAAAATTCAAATTAAGATTTGTTACTGACAAAATTCAAAATTTTAGTAGCGATTGTAGCACTGTATATTATAAATTTTCTTTACAGGTGTATCATGATACGGGTTCATCTTAAAGGCTATGGGGCGGAAAAGACAGGCAGGAAAAAGCAGCTTGAACCTGCACTTTCCGAAAGCAGTTTGAACCCTGGCTGACCACACGAGCCACTCCCAAGACGGCCTGCATGCACATAGCCTGATCACACAGCATGTCATTAAGCTGCGCCACTGAGTAATTTTTTTTCACCTTCCCACCATCCATTCGCACTGCCACACAAACACACTGCCAGAGACCACCTGCTATCTAGATGTAATCCCATTAGATGGCTGCCTGTTTGAATGGTCACACAGTCGCACCTGCGATCCTTCACCAGGACAGGACATCAGTGTGCCCAATAAAACACTGGCAAAACACAATCATGGAGACCTCCTCGTGTCCCTTTCACCCCATGCTCCCTCTTGGACTGTCTGGTTTGTGTATGTTGTAATTACATCCATTGGAGATGTTACACTTTCACTTTTTTGCATTGCCACCCCAAACACTTGGGTATGGCAGCTCTGTCCTTTTTTAATGTGCACCTGCACCAGTGCATTTATATGCAGCGTTAGGGTTAGGATAGATCACTCCTTCAGAACCGCTCTCACATCGGGCAGGGCCAAAGGTGTGCATTTTCCTGGATAAGTCAGAATATTCGGGTTCTTTTTGCTCTGGTTTTTAGCCCGGGAGTGCAGCTTCAATACAGTTTTAGCCTGGTTTGGAGGCTTGCATCATCTAAATGCCCCACCTCCAAAGCAGTTTGAAATGGTTTTAGTTGGCCCGTCTGTTTCACCCCAAAGTATCACTTACAGAGAAAAGTGACCTACCTGTGCAATTTGTTTCCAATGTTGAACTTCAGATTCCAGTCTTGAAACCTCATTGGACAGTCTGTTTATTTCTTGCTGGGACCAGATTACATCTCCGAAGTCCATGTCATCTCCTTGAAAACTGGAAGAACTATGTCTAACCATAGGAACAAAGGATGCTGATGAACTGGTGGATGCAGACACAGCAGCTCCTGACTGTGATGATTGAGCAGCTGACTGTACCTTCTGCAACTGCTCTTGTAGTGTATTCTGCCTAGCTTTAAAATGGCTGATTTCCACCTAAACAGATGGAAATAAAACACAGTGACATGTACAGTTTACTAAGGAAGGGCAAGTAATCTCTGAAAATGATCATATTTTAGCAACATCGAGTTTCTAGTACTTGCTAGTCAACAGGTGACTTGAAGGTGCACGAAGAAAGACTTTGCCAACTAAGAATTTGGAAAGAATGTTCAAATTTAGCTCACTGGATACAAATGGTACTGTCTATTTCTTAACCAGAATTCAGAGCTCCTTTCAAGAAACCAAGCATGTAATTTGGTTGCAATGTTCTACAAAAGGGGTTGGGAAACTATCAAGAGCAGGGAGCCAGATTCCTCTACCCAAGCACTCACCAATCACTCTGTGGGTCAGATTACATCAAGAGATGTGACCACATCACCTGATGTCACTAGGTTCCAGACACTTTGGCTGTAAATCTGATTTTGCTCAACAAATATTTTCCTCAGTTAGGAAAAGCTTGTATAAAGTGAAGCCAGGCCCCTGACCAAGGAATTAAAGGAAAGAGCAGGCTTCTGTCTGTTGCCTCAGCTTAGGGCCTAGACTTGCTCCTCCTTCATCTTTGCCATGAGGTCAAGATGGAAAAAAGTAAAATAGCCCCAGCTGGTGCTTCAAGGAGCAGGTCTAGAGAAGGTGAGGACAGAGAGAAGCGACTGGGCTGCAGATCAGTTGTTCTCCCAATTGCCTCCCTTCTAAGGGGGAGGATTTCTGTGAGGGGGAGGGGGCTACTCCCAGGTCCTGCATGCCAAATTTTGTACACGAGCCAGGGTCTTCAATAAAAGAACCATATGCACAGAAAAGCAGAAACACCTGGTGTCTAAACTTAGACATGAACATTTATGACACATCTTACAAATGTAATAAAAGATAAAGACAGAGTGATGTTGTTAAAAGTTCTTTGTACTATACTCATACCTCCATATTCGCTGGGATTAGGGGCACAGGACCCCCGTGAATGTGGAAAAACCACAAATAACAAAAACACCATGTTTTTACCTGAGAGAACACCTCTCTAGGAATCTCTAGGTCCTCCAGTGCAACTCTGTGATCAACATCTGCCAGACATTGACCATAGAGTTGCGCTGGATGAGCTACAAATGCCTAGTGGAATGTTCTCTCTAGGAATCTCTAGGTCCTTCACTGCGACTTTTGGTTAAAATTGACCATAGAATTGCGCTGGAGGACCCAGATATTCCTAGAGAAAACATATTAATAAAATCTGTGAATAATCAAAGCCGCAAAATTCAAAGCTGCAAATGTGGAAGGAGTGTATTTTGTACCTCTTTCTGCTGAAGTTGACTGCGGTATTCTATAGACTGCTGCTTTATTTGAATTTCTGCCGCTTCATGTTTTTCTTCCAGGTCACTACAAACTTTCTTCAACCTCTCATTCTATGGAAGGAAAAATAATTGGATCTTTCAAAAATGCAATTTAATTTTATCCTACATAAAATATACAGAAAATATGCTAAAATCTTCATACTTGTGAAAAAGTAGAAATCAGTTTTTCAATATGAATTATTTTTCTAGATTACTGTCCCACCTCTGATCTCAGTGTTGCAAGAATGTTTTCTACATCCCGAAGACTTGCACTGGATACAGGAAAACCTGTTGCAGCATCTGAAAAGAGTAGAGAAGGGAAATAAAATGAAACAAGCAAATTCACAATACTGTACCTATTAGAATACATTTTGGAATTAATTTTTAAGATATGCAGTCTAAAGTAGATTTAAAATGTCTATCTCAGACTGAATTCCTACAACTTTATATATTTAAAACAGTCTAACAAAATCTTCAGAATCCATGTGTTTTGGATTTAAAATGAAAACATACAGGGGAACATATTTTATAGATTTATCAGATTCTTCCAACATATTATTGTATTTATTTTTATCCCGCTTTTCTCCCAAGATTGGGACCCAAAGTGGCTTACAGTCTAAAAACACAGTACAATTAAAAACTTTCAAAATTGATGTGATTGTCCAGCCTGGACTGTTTCAATTCTCCCCTGCATTTTCTCTCATTTTAGTTAGTCCTTAGTATGTTTGAGCATAGGAATGTTCCATTGTATTAGTTTGTGGGAGGAGCTGTAGGAATCCCCTGCATTTTTCTAGTTTTTGGTTTGCCCCTTCCCAGCAAGTTTTGCTTCAGCTTGGGTTTTTAAGTTTTTCTTAGGCAGGCTTGGCTTTATCTGTTTGGTGGCAAACAGGCACAGACAGAGGGAAAGGGCATTTCTTACTCCAGTTAGCCAATTTAGTTACCACATTTAGCCAATTTATTTACCAGTTAGCCAATTTAGTTGCCAGAAGCAGTTAATTATAATAAATACCAACGACAAAGAAGTCAAGAGCATCAGAAGCTGAAAGCCCCTGCACCAGCTTCATTGAGAAGGAGTTCAAACCAAGATCAAACCCAGAAAGATGACAACACTGAAGATTGCTGAAACCTAAACTGTAAAGTACCTTTTATTTTAAGCCTGTTAGAGCTGGGGAGAAGAAATCCTTTTTCTTTTGTTCTTCAAAATAAATTTCCCCCTTTTGGACTTTACATTCAGCTTTGGAGCCTTTTTGGGTATAAGAGTTTGATCTCACCAGGGTACTAGCGTTGCACACCCATATTTGCCACCACTTTTAGTTGGGTGTGTCTTCACAATTGACAATTAACTTAGAAAGGCTGACCCACTCAATACTCGTTTTCCACTACACAAACTTCAGGCTACATGTATGCGAAGGTACCAATTTTTCCTGTTCTTGGGAAATGACGTGTTTTAAACTGAGGCTATATTCACACTGTAGAAATAATGCAATTTAACTCCAGTTTAGTTGTTATGGCTCAACAACTATGGAATTCTGGGAATTGTAGTTTGTTGTGGCACCACAGCTCTCTGGTAAAGGGCACATTGTCTCACAAAACTACAATTCCCAAAATTCCATAGCATTGATCCATAGCTGTTAAAGTGGTAGCAAACTGGATTACCTCTGCAGTGAAGATGAAATCTGAGTTGAACAATCTCCAGATGTTACCAGACAGCCACTACCATCACCTCTGACCATGGGCTTTGCGGGCTATAAATGATGGGAGTTGTAATTTAACTACATTTGGAGAGCCGCATGTTGCCCACCCTGACCTCTTTAGAAAAAGAGAGGGGAAATCACTTCAGAAGCACTGTTTGGCTTGGGATACAATGGCTGATTTTATAAACAATGATAATAATGAATTTCAACCTTAACCATAGACAAGCAGTATGCTGTGCAAGAAGTGAATTTCTCCTGCTTTGTCTTTGTTTATTTTGCACAAAGGATATGGACCATTTCCCCTTCTACTCACTTCTGCAACCTACTGTGACACCTTAAATTGACTTTATAAGGCTTCCCAACCCGTTGGAGCACTTTTTTTCAGGGTGCATTAAGAGTTACAGGAGGAGCAATTCCCTTTTCATATCTGCTGGAAGTCAGCAGAATCACCCTGTTGGTATTTGCCACCACAAGCAATATTTTTTTAAATAAAATAAGATGTTGTTCCCAAACAAATCTATTCATGAAGCAGAAACAAACTATGGTTTGTTGCCTGTTTACATATCAATTTATTCTGGAGCAATCCCCCAGAAGTTTAAGCTTAAATCTCACAAAAACCTTTCAATTTTTCATTTGTTATAACTGTTCATGCACCAAGGCAGGGGAAAACAGAACCAGCTTTATGCACTAGCATGCTGCTAATTCAAAATAAAGTAGGATAAGGCAGGAATTCTGCTTTATCATTAATGTGCAACCACCATCAATAATTGCTTATTGTGTCTAAACACAATCTGGCAATACTGAATTTCTGTCAGAACAAAGCCAGATGTCTTCACAGGTTCATTTGAAGGTTACAATTCTAAAACTATATCAAAGGCAATTGTTATCACTACTGATAAAGTCTGAGCTCTGAAAATCCAATATTCAATAAAATACTACGTATTTTCAGTTCAAACATGCACTAAAATTTCCTAAAATCAGCATGTTTTACAAGTTTTAGGCAGCTGTATTAGGCTGTATTTGTCATAATACTTAGCCTGAAGAACATATAATCCCTGGAATTTATTTTCACAGTGGCCGCAGAAAACGTTACAGCTGAACTTTGCCTTCTGTGTGTCCACAATTAAAAAAAAAAAGTTCTCAGATGAGGTAATCCTTCTTTTCTTTCCCACATAATGTGTATTTTATACAAACGATTTCCCACATGATACTGAGTGAATGGGTATGGATCTTGCCATCAAAAAACTCACTAATGAACTGAGTCCTCTGCCACATTAAAATTCTTTCATGGTAATAACTGAGTATATATAATAATACAAAGGGACCATTATATATATATATATCAGTTTTTTTAAGAATGGGTATGTCTTGTCCTTTTAAACTGTTGCATGCTTTCATTAATGTGTTTTAACTGATGTTGTACATTGTTTATTTATTGTTGTTCCCCGTCTCGATCCATGGGGAGAGGGGAGTAAGAAATAAATAAATAGACAGCTAGATACATAAAATGTATTTATAATAACTATTATTATTATTAAATTCAGAAATGAGCACAGATTTAGTAAACTAGTTGTTGGAGTTCTGTGGCCTATTACTAATATCTCTCCCTGCAACATTTAAGTATCAAATTTCAAAATGTTGGCAACACTACAGCAAACTTGAAAATCACTGTGTGTGCATGCGTGTGTCCACACCTTCAAGTCACCTGTAGACTTATGGTGATCCCATGAATTTCACAGGGTTTTCTTAGGCAAAGAATGCTCAGAGGTGCTTTTGCCAGTTCCTTTTTCTGAAATATAGCCTACAGTATTTGGTATTCATTGGCAGTCTCCCATCTAAGTACTAACTAGGGTTGATCTTGCTTAGCTTAACATCCAAGATCAGATGGAAGTAGATGTCTTTAGGGTATCAGGCCTCAACTGAAAATCATTGCAGATAATGTAAATGGAAGCAGGCATCCATGGGGCACTTTAAAGTAACCTAATTACTTTACTATTTAGTACATTGAATACCCAATTCTTTAGATGTTCAAGTCCCATTACATACAATGGCATAGTAAAATAGTGCCTCTTATATAAAATGGCAAAATCAAGGTTTGCCTTTTGGATATTTATTTAGGATATTTTCAAACCATGAATGGTGGAATCTGGTTGCAGAAACAAACTACAATTCCTAGGATTCCCTAGCACTGAGCCAGGGCAGTTAAAGTGGTCTCAAACTGTGACAGACTTGATAGATCAATTATTCCCTTTGTCTTATACTGATCAGCATTTGATGCCTTTCCCATGTTACAACCTTGCTACTCTCTCCTATTCCAACTTGACATGTTAGTGCAAGGCAACTATCCATAAAATAATACTGCTTAGTTCAAAATACAGGCAGTTCCAAGTGTGTAATGTGGACAGCACTGTCAGCTGTACTGGTTTGTTTTTGAACTCAGTTCAGTTTGAACACTAAAAGCAGATGTAAGGAAAATGTGATCTGTGGAAGAGAGGCCCCAGAGAGGACCAAAAAATGACAAATTTACCTGCACACCCCCAGAAGGGTGTGGTAAACACTGGGAGTGTGTGTGTGGGGGGGGGGATAATGGGACACATCCATTTGAGTTCCTTTGGGGGAGTCACTGCAGCCCCAAACCCATTATAGTTGTCCTCCCCCCCACACACACACACACATTTAAATCTCTGGGAGCAAAGGAGCTCAAGAACCACCTCAGTTGCTATGCAACTCCCCAGACTGTGGGACAAGCTACAAGGGACAAAGCTCCTTTGTGTATTCTCCATCATAGGAAAACTGGGATATTTTCTGATAGTGCCTTACAAAAAGGCCAGTCCTCATCACTGGCTGCCTTTCTGGAAGAAGCTAAAAAAGTTCACTGTCAATCAGATTTGGTTTTTGTATACTTTGATCCTCAACTGCTGTTGTGTCTCTGCTCTTCTGTCATTTAACATGCTGTGCATTTTGACAATAATCTTTCACTTTATAAATTTGAATTTGTCTACAATCTGGTGGGATTTGGTTTTCTTTCAATTACCTTAAAGATGAGATTTTATTTATCACACCTCAATATTGCCTCTCCTCTAATGTGCATAGCTCTCCTCTTCCGCATTTCACTCAGCAACCTAGTAAGGTAAGCCAGGCTGAGAGGGAGAATGTGACTGGACTAAGATCACCCAGTGAGTTTCATGGTTCACTGAGGATTAAGACTCAGATCTGCCACATCAGCAAAGTCCAACACTCTTAATTTAAACAAAAAAGCAGTAAGTATCTCCTTGAGCCATCATGGCATAGTGGTTTACGTTTTGGACTCTGGAGAGCAGGGTCTGAATCTCCATTCTGCCAGAGAAATTCACTGGGTGACTTGGGCAAGTCATACACTCTCAGCTTCAACACACACACACTCACAATAGATTCATCTTAGGGTCATCACAAGTTGGAAATAACTTAAAGGCACAACAACAATACAAAAATATCTCCTTTGCTTTTAGAATGACTGGTCTAATTTTGGACCTCATCTTGTTCCCACCCTACAGGAATATTTAGATCCCTTCATTTAAAGTGGTGCAGTGGTCTAGAGCTAGCATGGCATAGTGACTGTGACTCTGGAGGCCAGAGTTTGAATCCCCACTCAGCCATGGATCCCCATTGGGTGACCTTAGGCAAGTCACACTCTCTCATGCCTCAGGAGATGGCAATGGCAACGCCCCTCTGAAGAAACTTGCCAAGAAAAGCCCATAATAGGTTCATCTTACTATGTAGAGAGATCTTATAGCACCTGAGACTAAGGGGGGTTGCAGACTGCCAGAAATAGTGTAAATTGAGTCCACTTTTAGGGTTAGGGAATCATGGGAACTGTAGTTTATTGTGGCACCAGAGCTCTCTGACAGAGAAGGCTCAATGTCTCAGAAAAAAACAACAACAATTCCCATGATTCCCTAGCACTAACCCTAACCCTAAAAGTGGACTCAATTTGCACTATTTCTGGCAGTCTGCAACCCCCCTAACTGAAAGAAAGAAATTGGCAGCATGAGCATTTGTAGACTTTAGGGCAAGGGTAGGCAACCTTTCCCCTTTAAGGGCCGAGGGACTTCAGCTCCCAGAAGCCTCAGCCATGTTGGCCAATAGTCCCATGTTGGCCAACAGCTCCTGGGATTCTGTGAGCTGAAGTCCCTCGGCCCTTAAAGGGGACAGGTTGCCTACCCCTGCTTTAGGGCCTTTGCAGACTGCCAGAAATAGTGCAAATTGAGTCCACTTTAAGGGTTAGGGTTAGTGCTAGGGAATCATGGGAATTGTTTTTTTCTGAGAATTTGTCTGAATTTTGGGGGCCAAAATTATGGATTGTGGTTTGACCTGTGGATAAGTTGACAGTAAAACTTAGGGACCTGTCACAGAATCATAGAGTTGGAAAGCACCACAAGGGCCATCCAGTCCAACCCCCTGCCATGCAGGAAGACACAATAAAAGCATCTCCGACTGATGGCCTCTGTTTAAAAACCTCCAAAGAAGGGGATTCCACCACTCTCCGAGGAAGTGTTTTCCACTACTGAACAGATTTTACTGTCAGGAAGTTGCTCCTAGTGTTTATGTGGAATCTCTTTTCCTGTAGCTTCCATCCATTCCTCCATATCCTATTCTCTGGAGCAACAAGCTTGCTCCATCCTCAGTATGACACCCCTTCAAATACTTAAACAGAGCTCTCATATCACCTCTTAACCATCTCTTCTCCAGGCTAAACATACCCAGCTCCTTAAGTCTCTCCTCACAGGGCATGGTTTCCAGACCCTTCACCATTTTAGTCACCTTCCTTTGGACACACTCCAGCTTCTCAACATCCTCTTTGAACTGTGATGCCCAGAAGTGGACATAGTATTCTAGGTGAGGCCTGACCAAAGCAGAATAGAGTGGCACTACTACTTCCCTTGATCTAGACACTATACTTCTATTGATGCAGCCTAGAATTGCATTGGGCTTTATAGCTGCTGCATCACAGTTGACTCATGTCCAATTTGTGGTCCACTAGGACTCCTAGATCCCTTTCACACATAGTCTTGTTAATCCAAGTGTCCCCCATCCTATATCTCTGCATTTCATTTTTTCTGCTGAAGTGCAGTACCTTACATTCCTCCATGTTGAAATTCATTTTGCTAGTTTTGGTCCAGCTTTCTAATCTAATAATGGCCCCCTCTTTGTTATCCTTCTGTCAGTAAGCATCATGTTCAGACAAGCATTTAAAATAGACGTTTTTTAAAGAGCTTTGTCTGGGTGTTGTATTCTTTTAAATGTATTTTAAACACTTGTATCTTTTTAAATATATTTTACTCTTTTGTATGTGATGTTTTAATACTGTAATAATTTAATTTTGTTTTAATGTAACACTTTTCTATGTTTTTAATTGTACTGTTTTAATCTTGTAAGCCACTCTTAGGGCCTTCGCAGACTGCCAGAAATAGTGCACATTAAATTGAGGCACTGTCCTGGCTCAGTGCTAGGGAGTCATGGGAATTGTATTTTTTTCTGGGACATTGAACCTTCTCTGTCAGAGAGCTCTGGTGCCACAATAAATTACAGTTCCCATGATTCCCTAGCACTAAGCCAGGGCAGTGCCTCAATTTAATGTGCACTATTTCTGGCAGTCTGCAAAGGCCCTTTGTCCCAGTTTTGGGAAAAGGGCAGGATATATTATAATAATGATGATGATGATGATAATGATGATATTAATATAGATGTTAAGATCATTTTGAATTTTGATCCTCTCCTCTGGGGTATTAGCTACTCCTCCTAATTTGATCAATATCATGTTTTAATTGTGGTGCCCAATTGGACACACTATTCCAGGTGAGGCCTGACCAAAGCAGAATAGAGTGGCATTTCTATTGATGCAGCCAAGAATCACATTGGCCTTTTTAGCTGCCGCATCACACTGTTCACTCATGTTCAATTTGTGTTCTACTAGGACTCCTAGATCCCTTTCGCATGTAGTCTCATTAAGCCAGGTGTCCCTCATCCTATATCTATGCATTTCATTTTTTCTGTCTAAGGACAGCACCTTACATTTCTCCATGTTGAAACTCATTTTGTTAGTTTTGGCTAGTCATTTTGAATTTTGATCATCTTCTCTGGGGTGTTAGCTGCTCCTCCTAATTTGGTATCATCTGCAAATTGGAGAAGCATGCCCAGTTTTCTTTCATCCAAATCATTGATAAAGATGTTGAATAGCACTGGGCCCAGGACAGAACCCTGTGGCACCCCACTTACTGGTCACTTCTTTCCAAGATGAAGAGGCGCCATTGGTGAGCACCCTTTGGGTTCGGCCGGTCCACCAATTACTAATCCACCTAACAGATGTATTGTCTAGCCCACATTTTACTATTTTGTTTGCAAGAATACATGGGGGACTTTGTCAAAAGCCTTACCGAAATCAAGATATGCTATGTCTACCGCATTCCCTTCATCTATCAAGCTGCTAATTTTATCAAAAAAGGAGATCAGCTTAGTCTGGCATGACTCGCTTTTGAAAAACCCATGCTGACTTTTAGTGATTATGGCATTCCCTTCCAAATGTTCACAGACTCTCTGTTTAATGATCTGCTCTAGAATCTTTCCTGGTATTGATGTCACACTAACTGGGCAATAATTGTTGGGATCCTCCCCCCACTTTTTTTTTTTTTAAGATAAGGAGAACATTTGCCCTGCTCCAGTCTGACCACATTTTACTAATATGTAGAGAGATCTTGTAGTACCTTTGAGCCTAATGGGGGTTGCAGACTGCCAGAAATAATGAAAATTGAGTCCACGGTTAGGGTTAGGGAATCATGGGAACTGTATTTTATTGTGGCACCAGAGCTCTCTGACAGAGAAGGCTCAGTGTCTCAGAAAAAAAAAAAAAATTCCCATGATTCCCTAGCACTAACCCTACCCCTAAAAGTGGACTCAATTTGCACTATTTCTGGCAGTCTGCAACCCCCCTAACTGAAAGAAAGAAAGAAAGAAAGAAATTGTCAGCATGAGCTTTTGTACACTTCAGTCTACTTCCCCAGATGCATTTGCTGGAGTGGGGGGCCAGACATGCCTGTCCAAGCGTGTCCACAGACATATATATGTGAAGATGTCAATTAGGAATGGGAATACACAAAAACCGGTGGCAGAACATTTCAGTCTTCCTGGGCACTCCATCTCAGACCTCAGAACAGCAGTCCTTGAACAAAAGAACTACAAAGGTTGATTGGAAAGAGAAACAGCAGAATTAGAAATTTATCCACAAACTACAGTCCCTCAGCAATGGCTTGAACAGGGACAATGGTTTCCTTACTCACTACACACTCTTCAACACTAGCTGACCCCATCCTCATAGGCGTATCCTACATCCATCTATTGCCCTCACCACAGGCTAGTGCCATTACTAAACTGGATCTGTCAGTTCAGCCCCATGCACAAAGACTAGTTTCCCATGTCTTTGTGCATTAAGACTGGACCTGCCACTTCATTTCCATACACAAAGGATTTGTAATTTGAATCAACATCCTCACATATATATGTCTGTGCCTGGCCTCCACTCCACTAAATGCATCTGAGGAAGTAGAGTGAAGCGTACAAAAGCTCATGTTGCCAACTTCTTTATTTCAGTTAGTCTCAAAGGTGCTACAAGATCTCTCTACATACTGATTCTACAGGCTAACATGGCTATATCTTTGAATTCTACCACATTTTACTAGCTTGTTTGCGTGAATCTCATGGGGAACCTTGTCATATCACCTCTTACCCTTCCTTCTCTTCTCCAGGCTGAACATACCCAGCTCCCTAAGCCTCTCCTCAGAGGCCATGGCTTCCAGACCCTTCCCCATGGACAGGCTCCATCGCGACGCTCTCCTTCTTACCTCCCCCTTCCTCAGTGCCTTCCAGTAGCATATCCTTGGTGAAACTGGAGATCTGCCCGGTCAGGGTCGAGAGGCTGCCTCCGACCTGCCCCACCAGGGACTGGCCCAGCCCTGCGCCCAGGCCCCCCAACCACGACGCCATTCCCTCCTGTTGCTGCCGCTGCTGTGGTTCAATGGGGGCCGTGGGGCGACCCTCAGCGAAAAGAGACGGAGCGTTGTCGGCGTCGAAGGCAGCCCTCCCGCGGCTTCCCCAGCCTGGTCCGGCTCCCTCCTTCAACTGAGGAGCCTCGCCAAAAAGAAACCGGCGGCAGTCAGTCTGTGGAGTGGAACCCCGCCGCCATGAGCCTCTTCCGGCCCTCTCTTCCTCGACGGAGGGCTTCGGTTACTGAGGGGCCCTCCCCGTTTAGGCTGCCACCTCAACGGCCGCCATTTTACCTCCCGGCTCACCATAGAGTTCGGACGGCTAGACGGCCCGAGTCTGAGGCGCTCAGGGAACGTGGCCCAGCCAGCGAGCAAAGCATGTCGGGATAGAGGAGGGTGCCTGACAGGACGCCCGCAAAGCATGTCGGGATAGAGGAGGGTGCCTGACAGGACGCCCGCAAAGCATGTCGGGATAGAGGAGGGTGTCTGACAGGAGGCCTGCAAAGCATATCGGGATAGAGGAGAGTGCCTGACAGGAGGCCCGCAAAGCATGTCGGGATAGAGGAGGGTGCCTGACAGAACGCGCGACTCACCTGAGGCGAATCTTTCTCCTCCTTGTTGTTGTTCTTGGGTGCCTTCAAGTCGTTTTCGACTTATGGCGACCCTCAGGGCGGGTGGCCCCATGTCCTCACCGTGCGAAGGCGGACGAGGCACCGTAAAAATGGAGAACATGACCCAATAAAAAAGTTAAAAACACTATTACATAATTTGTAGACAGATATACTAGCAGAAAACTTCACAGACCTGGAACACCTACAAAGGAAGATCAAAGAAGAAAGTGCAGGCTTAATGTTGAAGATAAAGAAAACAAAAATGATCACTGAAGACCTTCACAAGTGCAACCTAGACAATGAAGAAATAGAAATAGTAAAAGAATTCTCATACCTGGGATCAAACATTGATAGAAATGGGGACTGCAGTCAGGAAATCAGAAGACGACTAAGAATGGAGAGGGTGGCTACGAAAGAACTAGAAAAGATCCTAAGATGCAAAGATATACACCTCAGCACAAAAGTTAGAATCATACAAGCCATTGTAATTCCCTATTACACCATATGGATGTGAGAGCTGGACAGTTAAGAAAGATAATAGGAAGAAAAAAATCAATGCATTTGAGATAATGTGGTGCTGGAGAAGAGTGCAGAGGATCCCATGGACAGCAAAAAGGACAAACAAATGGGTCCTAGAGCAGATCAAACGGAAAACCTCCCTGGAAGCCAAGATGACCAAACTGAGGCTATCGTACTTCGGACACATCATGAGAAGAGAGGACTCTTTGGGAAAAAACAATAATGCTGGGAAAGATGGAGGGAAATAGGAAGAGAGGAAGGCCACATGCCAGATGGATGGACTCTATTAAGGAAGTCAAGGATTTGCAGAAATTAAGCAGAGCAGTGAAGGACAAGGGGTCTTGGAGATTTCTCACCTATAGGGTTGCCATGAGTCGAGATCGACTCAAGGACAATTAACAACAAATATATATATTTCTCTCTCTCTCTCTCTCTGTATGTCTGTGTGTGTATATATATATATATATATATATATACACATACACACACACACATATGTATATGTATGTAAGTATATATCTATATATAGATAGATGGATAGATATCCATGAATAATTATATATACTGGTTATACACTGATTGTTGAAGTCGTAGGCTTTCATGGCCGGCATCCATAGTTTTTGTGGGTTTTTCGGGCTGTGTGGCCATGTTCTAGAAGAGTTTCTTTCTGACGTTTCGCCAGCATCTGTGGCTGGCATCTTCAGAGAAAACTGGAATGGAAGAGAATGGGTCTATATATACTGTGAGACCCTGGGGAGGGAGGAGTGGTTCCCAGGTGAACTGTGTGTTCTGTGTTGAATAGGTATTGTTCTGTTGTTAATGGCCTAACTTCAGGGTATGCAATCAAGGGTATTGTCTGCTATTCCCATGTAAACTGTGTATTGTTCTGTGTTGAATAGGTATGCTCTGTTGTTGATGGCATGTCTTCCAGGTAAGGATATGCAATCAGGGAGATTGTCTGCTATTGTCTGCTGGGAAAGCCCCTGATCCTGGTTGGTTTTCCATTTGCCTTTGCTGAGTGCTGAATCTCTTATTTTGTAGGATTGGTAGCCGTATCTTGTTTATTTTACGAGTTGGAAAAAAATTGTACTCAAAAAATTGCCGTTGCTATCCCGAGGCTGATAAGAGTGAGGGGGATATACGAAGGCACATAAAGCAAACACTTGCACCTATGGTGAGATGCTAAAGTGGGGAGGGATTCGTGTGGGGAAAAGGCTTTTTGTTTTATAGACATTTTTAATTACTGCTGAATTTCTATCAAATGTTAGTACAGTCAGCCCTTCGTATCCATGGATTCAAATATCCACAGCTTGCAAATATTTTAAAAAATATTTCAGTTCCAAAAAGCAAACCTTGATTTTGTCATTTTACGATATATAAGTTTAATCAGTCAACCAACTAAAAATCCTAACAGTTGCACCTAACAGCCCTCATTGTATTAGTTTTTTTGCAAGGATATCAGGGAAGACCTTGTCAAAGGCCTTACTGAAATCAAGATACATTACATCCACAGTATTCCCTTCATCTACCAAACTTGTAACTCTATTTTAAAAAAAGGTAAGATTATAAGATCTCTTGCCCATTTTAAGACAATCCTTGATACCCAGCCAGCATCATATTACATTCCAAGAACTTCCATCATTGATACTCTACTCATCTTGGTTTTAGGCAATATCTTTCCTTCCAACTTTGTCCCCCAACTACCATTTTAAAGTTGAAGATGTTACACACCACTATACCCGCAAATTTGCATTTCTATTACTATTCACACATTCACCTGCTCATTCATTAGTATGTTTTTCCATAGATACTTTGATCCATGTGTCTGATAAAGTGGGTGCACCTACAGTGTAGAAATAATGCAGTTTGACACCACTTGAACTGTCATGGCTCCATCCTACAGAATTCTGGGATTTGTAGTTTTTGTGAGACACCAGCACTCTTTGGCAGTGACGGCTAAATAACTTATAAAACTACAAATCCCAGGATTCCATAGGATAGAGCTACAGCCCTTAAAGTGGTGTCAAACTGCATTGTTCCTAAAGTGTAGATGCACCCTCAGCTATGGAAAGCTTCTGCTATACACTTCTTCCTCAGTCTCAGTGTTAGAATTGCCCCCATAACTCTGCTGTGTTAAGTTATGCCTGCTTAGCCATGTTGTATGTAGTTAAGTTGGTTGGGAGCATGATTGTGTGAGGAGGGGGTGAACAGCTATGGGGGGGGGGGAATTGTGTGTAAACCAAGGTCCTATAGCTACCTGACACTCCATGGGAAGGAAAATGGGAGGAAGAAGATGACTTCGAAGGGGATATAGAAGTAAAACTTAGCTTGTTAACTCAGATCTGACAAAGGATGATCTACTGTGCTGATCTTTCTGGCTTCATCCATGAAATTTGTTAACTGAGTCAGATAAGACTGGGCATTACACTTAAAGGTGCTACAATATCCCTTTGCATATTGATCCTCCAGTTACACATCTGCTATGTTGTTATGAGGAAGCCATTCCATTCAATAATCAAAAACGAGTCAGTATCTTTCATAGTTTGCTCCTATACCACTGAAATCACAAAAACAGAACCAAATACTTGAGCTTTGGAAGGTCATGTCCATCGTTAGCACAAGTATTTACAGATGTCATTATGCTCTGAAGTAGGCAATAACTTCTGATTATGAAAAGGATCTATTAAAATTAGTTGCTGGTGTCTAGACAGGTAGATCTATTCTGAACTTGGTCTAAACTTTAAAATTGGGGATGCTCTGCTTTTTATTAATATTTTTTTCTTTTTCAGCTTGTTTGAATCAGACATAGGTTGGAGCAGATGTGTGTGGACAGAGGAAAAGTTTGCTACACATACTTTAAGATCACACTAATGTGTAAGATTTTTCATCCTGGGCTCTGCATTCATACTGAAATTTATAAAGCCAGGATCATCAATTGTTTTTCATATGAAACTGGATTCCAACAGGGTGGTCTCAACAGTAGAATTGAATGGAGGACAAGCTGGACATTCTCTAAAGGACAACTTTTCCTTAAGTGTCATTTGTGTTTCAAATACATTGTGCACACATATTTCACAATGGGAAAAGCCTGAATAAATCTAAGGTTAAAATAACTCCTCCATGCTGAACTACTAATTCATCTGGACTGCAAAATATGATCGAAGCATCCTGATTTACCACAGAACATACCAAGGGGGGAAATAACTAGTAAACAAAAACATAACATTAACCATTAAAAAACCCCAAACATTATCCTGAAATCCAAATTTACCCTCTTCCATTCTTCCCACCAGAACTGGATCTGATATTTTTCAAATCATGCTATTAAGAATACTTACACATCACACTTTCCTTGTTTCAGCTAGAGTGTAAATACTGATAACGTAGGCTACTAAAATGGCCAAGATTTGGATAGCGTTGTCAGGCTTTAACTCAACTTCCAATAGTATGTGGCTGAGATAACAGGGCACCAGTTATCAACGTGTTTTGAGGGCTTCACAATTTTTAAAACCAGGGGGGGTGGGGTAGGCAAGCAAGTCAAGTCTAGGGACCAATTTTCAGTGCCTGGAACTCTGGCAAAGCCATAGTCATCCAATGCATTTCATAGTACAGGAACTGAACTTATTTTCTAAATATTACAATTTAAAATTCTTCTAAAATTAAAAAGAAGTTGCATTCTCAGGGATTGGCAGCCTGGCACCTTAAGAATCACAAAGCTAGGAGTTACAAAACAGCATTTTCTTTAACAATGGCTTTTCTCCAGAGGTGTTGTTGGCCATAGAAAGTTCCTTGGGGGAGCTGTAATTCGCCATCCGCAATTTGCCCATCTCTGATTTAGTCAGTTTCTGCAAATGTCTCTCCGTAAAGAAATTTTGCACTTCCAGAAACTACAAAAAGTACATGTATTGTCTCAATTTTGTAAGGCATCCTTAAATTTCAACCACAGCTTGACTTAGAACGGAATGGATATTTTCTTTGGTGTGTGAATTTTAAATGGTGGTAATATTTAGAAAATAAGTTCAGCCTACATAATTGACATGGTACACATGTGTTACACCTGGATGTCTGCACCAGAATACAATATATCTTTCAAAGAAACAGCCCTAAATTCATCCAGCTTCAGCTTGTCCAGAAGAACACCATTTATTGGAAAAGTACAAAGAAAAAATAAAATTAAGTTTTATACAGAGTGGTATGATTTCATTTCATGCTTCATACGAATCCCTTCACATGTTTATTTTCAAGTAATAGCTTAAAAGCAACAAAATTAAAATAAATGTAGATAGCTTTAAGTAACTAATGTTGGAGTCATTTTAAAAATCAATGACTTGTGCATGAAGTTTCCTACTGTTAATAAATGAAGTAGGGCCAAAGAGTGCTGCCTTTCAATTTATGGAAATAGTAAAGCTAGATGCAATTTTAAAAGTAACGTTCATACTTAGGACCACATCCCATTGCCGGTATTTCACAAAGATCAACAAAACATGAAGCATGCAAATAAGATAACTGGGATTTGGCTCCTTACATGTACCAAGCCATCTAAAGAACATTATTGTAAACCAACGTCATCAAAACCCAAGTGCTCTTTTTAATATCATATTATTCCCTATCGTACCATATAGTTGCATACAATTATTTTTAATTCAGTAGCTAGGAGTGACACATCAATATGGTGCATTAATAATAATTTTGAAACAATGAGCAAACACAAATAGGTTTTCCAAGATTTTCTTACTGTATCTGGCTAATGCCTATGGGCTAATACAGTTTGAACACTGTAAACATCCATAACCATAGCAATAAGATATATGTAAACAGAATGTATGCTTAAAGCACCAATTACAAAACAGAAAACCTGTTTTTGTAATACAGAATACCAAATTTGGTCATCCTGTCATAGTAATTTTGTATATCAAAAGTATAATTTGACTAACAAAAAAGTAGTTCAACATTTGCTCCCTATTTTTCCTCAGCAACAGAAAAAATGACAGAAAAAACTGTAAGGTGCATGAACGAAGGCCATTCATGAAAAGCTGCAAAATTCTTACAAGCAGAAGACATTCGTTAACTTCTGATAGAATTCACACCCACTCACACATTCCTTTATGAATATTCATTCTTAACACATAGGCATCCATGCAGGGTTCATTTCACGTATGTGGTGTGCACATTCATAGTGTGGCACTGAAATCATGGCATCAAAAACGTTTCCTCTTCCTCAATTCTGGACAGCCTGGAATTTTAGGACTGTAACTTAGTGGATGATTACATGCTTTGCATGCAAAACATCCTAGGTTTAATCCCAGACATCTCCAGTCAAAAGCAACTCAAGACTAGAAAAGATCACTACTGTACCTGAGATATTGGAGATGCTGCCAAACACAGTAGACTGTACAAGGCAGCTATATATGTTCAACCAGTCACTTTAATACTTACAGAAATAAAACAATAAAGAGAAAATGTAAAATGAAGAATTTCCAGACAGAAAAGGATGAGTGCTTAACAATAGCCCAGCATTTCTACATTCCGTTATCCAGCTAGCACTCATATGCTTGAGTGTTTGTGCAAGGACAGGACATCATGGTAAAGACTGCTCAAAATTTAGCTAAGAATATAAACAAAACCCTTACCTCCTCTTCTTAAAAGAAAGGAGGAAAGCTCTAGCATTATCTCAATGGTTCCAACTTTAAATGTGATCCATGATGGCTTGCCTATCTCTCGCAAGACTCAGAACTCAAAATGTGGTTTAACTGACTGAATTTCACAACAGAGTTTCTCTATTTTTGCACATACTGATAGAAGAATTTTGAATCATCTCACCCATGAAATGCTTTCATGTTGAAAAGAACAAAAAATAGTAGTCAAGATTCTG
Organism: Phrynosoma blainvillii; assembly: GCA_026167975.1. Taxonomy (NCBI): domain Eukaryota; kingdom Metazoa; phylum Chordata; class Lepidosauria; order Squamata; family Phrynosomatidae; genus Phrynosoma; species Phrynosoma blainvillii. The sequence goes on from JANUYF010000001.1 coordinate 424,957,075, forward strand.
TTTATTTACAGTGTAACTGAAATACCTTTCAGGAATGGCAAATTTATTCAGTCTAAGTTATTCAGAATACAAAAGAGGGTAGAATGCTCTTAAACATATATGCAAGTCTAAAAAGTTTCAGATGTCACACCTTGGCTAATACAATCCTAACACGTGGGCCTCATGATTATTTATGAAGATCTCTTGTATAACTGAGTCAGAATGGTGTAGTGGTTTCAGCACTGGACAACTCTAAACAGGGTTCAAACCTTCACTCAACCATGTGAGGTTGCATCCACACTGCAGAAATAATCCAGTTTGACACCTCTTTAACTGCCATGGCTTAATGCTATGGAATTCTGGAAATTGTAGTTTGTTGTGCTCTGCTCTGTTCCCACAACAAACTACAGTTCCCGGAATCCGATAATATTGAGTCATGGCAGTTAAAGTTGTATGAAACTGGATGACTGCTGCAATACAGATGTAGCTTAGGTGACCCTGGGCAAGTCACACTCTCTCGAACTCAGAGAAAGGCAACCCCCACCCCCTGAACAAATATTGCCAAGAAAAACCTGTGATAGGTTCGCCTTAGGGTTGTCATAAGTCAGAAATGACTTGCCAGCACACAACAACTTGTGTAACTCTGCATAGATAACTAATTTTACTCTGAGATAAAAAAAAAAATTCACAAGAGCATATCATCATAACTAGGTGGATCTAAGTCACTTTGCAATTATTTGCCAATATCATAAGCATACCCTGAATGTCTACAGGGTGGAAAAATACTGGATTAGATTTAATGACACAGGGGTACCTCTTTACTCAGATGAGGAATTTCTACCAACTTTATTAGAACTGGTTATATGGTCAAAGCTAAAACCTTTAACTGGTAATATTTTCTTTGTGTTATATGAAGGTTGCCTTTTATTTCTATCATGAATCCCAAAGGTTTCAGGACTGTATCCTGCTTTGGTACATCAGTGAAATGAACCCTACTTTCATACCACCTGCACAAGATTAATACAGGATTTAGTGTTCTAAATAATAAAAATAGGCATTTTTTGTCATTTCTTTTCTTCAGCATTAATGCTGTTTCTAACAGTTTCCAAGGACATATTCATGGCTGCTTGAAGCATATCATCTTCACTCATATCACCTCCTGGCAGAAAACAAGAAAAAATGCATTAGATTTTAGAATATTATAAGAAGAAAACTGCTCAATTCAGACATTCAGTGATTCATCAATTATGCCTTACAAAGTTAAGAAAAAACACTGATCACATCCTCTTGGACTGCCTGCGTGGGTTAGGAATTGGAGGCACTGCGTTGCAGTGGTTCCGTTCATTCCTCTCGGGTAGGTCCCAGAGGGTGCTGCTCGGGGACAGTCGCTCCGTAAAAAAGGAGCTCACTTGCGATATCCCGCAAGGCGCCATTCTGTCCCTGATGTTGTTTAACATCTATATGAAGCCACTGGGAGAGATCATCCAGAGACATGGGGCTGGGTGTTATCAGTACGCTGATGACACCCAGATCTATCTCTCCATGTCTCGGTCATTTGCCTCGGCTCCCGATGGCATCTCTCCTCTCAATGACTGTCTTAAGGCAGTAATGGACTGGATGAGGAAAAACGGATTGAGATTGAATCCAGACAAAACAGAGGTGTTCACAGTAGCAGCCCCGAAACCAGGAATAGGGATACAACCTCCAGTCCTGGACGGGGTCACACTCTCCGTGAAGGACTGTGTTCGCAGTCTGGGGGGTGCTCCTGGATCCGTCACTTCAGATGACAAATCAGGTGAATGCGACATTCAGGAGCGCCTGTTATCAGCTTCGGCTGATATGTCAACTGCGCCCTTTCCTGGAAGTAAGGGACCTCGAGACTGTTGTGCATGTGCTGGTAACCTCTCATCTTGACTTCTGCAATGCACTCTACATGGGGCTACCCTCATGCTTGGCCTCGAAACTTCAATTAGTACAGAATATGGCAGCCAGACTGGTTTCCGGAACATCAAGGAGAGACCATATAACACCGGTATTAAAGTCTCTCCACTGTCTGCCTATTAGTTTCCAAGCCCAGTATAAGGTGTTGGTTATTACGTTTAAAGCCCTAAATGGCTTGGGTCCAACCTATCTTCGGGACCGCCTCCTCCCATACAATCCACCCCGCCTCTGGGAGGAATTTGCTGCAGCTGGTAAAAACGAGGCTGTCTGCAACCTCCCAGAGGGCCTTTTCGGCGACTGCTCCCAGACTATGGAATGGCCTGCCGGATGAGATCCATCAGATTACAACCTTAAGCAGCTTTAAAAAGGCTATTAAGACGTATCTCTTCTGGCAGGCCTTTCCTGACTAGATTTCCCGGCCTCAGGAGTCTCCTCATCTCTTCCTCTCCCACCTTGGCTGCATTTGCTACTTGGTTTGTGACTGTTTTGTTTATTTTTAAGGATTGATATTTTGATGTTATTAATAGGTTTTAATATTGATATTGGTTTAATTTCTTTTTCAGGGGAGGGAGGGTTTCAGGATTTTTGGAGTTGTATTTGTATGGAATTCTAACTGCTATAAGTTGCCCCGATTGTTTGACAGAGGGGCAGGATACATATTATTATTATTACTGTTGTTGTTGTTGTTGTTATCTATTCCCCAGCCCCCTCACTTCCCTCTTCCTACAGTGATCATCTGTGCTTTGAAGCCCTTAACTTCAGTTCAGGAGAATACACAGTACCGGGGAACTCAAGCTTAACCTATCAGTCAAGAAATAAATTACAGTATATGAAAGCCAGAATAACCACTTAAATTAGCCAATGTTTGTGACATCTCTCTTTCTTGATATATTATTGAATTTGTTATACCCTTACCCAATAAAAGTAATTTTATTTTTCATCATACAGACTACTGCAAGGCTAGAAATATCGCTACAGGTTAATTTGGAGTACCAAAAGTCTCAAAACCCCAAACTTTTTGCCACCAGCTGGCCACTTCCGCCTTCAATGCACTGCTGCAGTGCTCTTGCTCATTCATCTTCAGTCTCTATTTAGCCTCGTACCTCATACATAACACAAGTAGCAAATGAACAAGGCACAAGGCTGGGGAGATATGTGAGGATCTGTGAAATGGTGAGAGCCATGGATTCGTTCCCTAGCACTATGCTTAGATTCCCACCATTTCAAAAATTCTCAGTCTTTCTCCAGCCATGTACCGCGTCTGATGTCTCTCATGAGGAGCCCTGGAGGCGCAGTGGTTAAATGCCAGTACTACAGCCACAATGTTGTGAGTTCGATTCCAGGGCTCCAAGGTTGACTCAGCCTTCCATCCTTTTGTAGGTTGGTAAAATGAGTACCCAGCTTGTTGGAGGCAATTGCCTTAGATTGTAAACTGCTTAAGAGAGTGCTGAGTTCACTAATAAGCGGTATAGAATGCAAATGCTATTGCTGTTGTTCATGTTCCTCTCCAGCCTTGCAAATGCAGTACACACTAGGCTACCTGTATTATGTATATATAAATACAGGTATTCCTAAATGATAATAATAAAAAAGAAATAACACTTCTAGTTGCTAGCATTTCAGATAAGGGCTGTTCAACATGTATCAGAAATAGTCTTTCTCAAACTAGTATTGGGTAGATGTGCCAGATAATGTTTATTATCCCCACTATCATGAGCAGGGGCCATACTCAGTATGATGATGGAAACTGAGTCTATAACACATCTGGAAGACACAAGGTTGGAAAAGGCTGAGGTAAGGAGCAGTACAAGACAGACAGACGTTTGTCTAGTCCAGGGGTCGCACTCGGCCCGCCAACCCCCGCCGACCAACCCCCGCCCCGCCGCCATTTTGTTTGTCAAAATGGCCGCTGCGACTCGTTCGTGCATGCGCAGAAGTACTGCGCATGACCGGCCCCAGGTAAAAAAAAACTTGCTGACCCCTGTTCTAGTCCAACAGGTATAGGTAAAATTAAAAGAAAACAGGAAGTTTAAAACTGCAGTATATTACAGTGACGCCTCCTTATGCACAGACTTGCCATTCATGGATTTTAGCATACGCAGACGGCAAGCCTGCACTATCCCTAATGGTGGCACATGCATGTGGCCGCACCACAGGGGCAGCCCCCGTTGCCCCCAATGGCAGTGTGTGCACACGGCTCCACTGCCATTAGGGACAATGGGACTTCAGGTAAGCCCCTGTCCTGTTGTCCCTAATGGTGGTGCAGCCATGTCCACACACTGCCATTGAGGACAATAATGGCTATCCAAACACTGCCACTGAGGTCCCATGGATTTCAGTATCTACTGGAGGGGGGGAGGGTCCAGAACGGATCCCCCATGGATACCGAGGTCCTACTGTATAATGGGTGAAGAAGACAAGCAGAAAGGACATAGAAATTAGTTAGGTGACACTAATGGCAGAAGATGGTTTTTGAAAGTAGGTATTATAGTAAGAAACAGTAGGGAGAACGTAAACACAGGGGGCACACTGTCCAGGAGACAAAATAGATTGGGGAGCAAGTGGCCCCCCATTGACTTTTATTGTCATAAACATCACTGCACAGGTATTTATAAAGGATGAGGAAAGAATATGATCAGAAGATAAGGAGTGCTATTCCTTTAGAATTTCCCAAATCCTGTCTCCTCTAGATGTTTGCACGTATTGATTCTAATCAGTATCCACAGGCAATGTTGTGTGGTGCTAAAAGGAAGTTGTAGAAAGGAAGATCATTGTACATTTTCTTTTGAATAATATGGTGAGAAACAATTCTATAAATGGGTAAAGCCCTCCACCAATTTTTTAAAAATAGAATGCCTCTGCAATTACCTATCTTGAAAAGTTCAAAGTTGAGTATTTTAGTTAAAAAAGGTAAAGGTATTCCCTGTTGACAAGGTTGTCAAGTTGTGTCAGATCATAAGGGGTGGTGCTCGGTTACTAAGCGGAAGAGCCAGTGTTGTCAGACCACTTGTGACCATGTGGCCAGCATGATTGCACAGAATGCTGTTTATCTTCCCACCGAAGTGGTACATATTTATCTACTTGCATTTGCATGCTTTTGAACTGCTAAGCTGGCAGAAGCTGGGACTAGTGACAGGAGCTCACCCCATCATGCAGCACCCAGGCCTCAAACTGACAACCTGCTGATCTTGCAATCAACAAAGTCAGAGTCTTAACCACTTGAGCCACTTCATCCCTTGTTTTTATTATCAGAAAAAGAGAACAATTATTTCCAAAACCATGAGTGGAAAAGCACGGTATTTTATATATTGCAAGATATTATGCAAGGGAATGCTAAGCACTGAATAGTACCTGGATCTGTAACTAGTGCATTTGGACTTGTAACTGGTGCGCCATGAAGTTCTGGATTCTGAACTTGCTGATGCAACTGTTGCTGTCTAAAAGAATCAATAATGGTTTTAGGAAAAGGAATCAAAATAGATAAGCGTTAATTTTGATTATATAAAGGAAAGTCTACTACTTCTATCACTCTTTGTCTTTCTTCTGGGCCTTAAATTTATTTCTTCCTGTTCAGTTTTGGAGTAGTAATTGGTATGTTTAGAAACCTCAGAGCCAACAGTGATGAACTGTAGCAATGTTATTCAATAGTTAGTTATATCCATTTAAAAATTAAGGCCTAAATCCAATTGCTAGTCTTAAGTATATCTAATTCAAGAACCTTATTTTATATTCTAGAAAAAATTACAATAGCGTAACTATCCAGATGAGTTAAGAGACACCAGCATGCTTGTGAAGTAGAAGCTTTCGGTAAGCAACAAATAGAATTATGTTAACTAGGCAAGCATTTGGCATTCCCAAGGGAATATGAATAATGTTACAATTCACTTGAATAAAAGGGTATGAAATTTGTCAGGAATGAAAAGCAGACAAAAGTGGTTAAAGAGAAGAGCTTTGATTCCATTGTGTCTGGGCTTGTCATTTATGACTCTAAACAAAAATGCATGTGTGATAAGAATCTACCATCTCTATATCCTTTTGCATTACAAAACAGATAACTGGCTAATGATAGTCATGTACAATTTTATATGAAAAACTAAAAGTTCTGATGTATGTGGCCAATATGATGGCCTAATTATGAGCTACAATACAAAACTAAAAGAATCAAGATACCTACACAATTGAGGAGGCATCTAATGGAAAAACACTTGAAACATTGAACTGTGAAAATAAGTCTGAGATAATTGATTTATCTTTATTCCAGGATTATAAGGCTGAGATTCAGGAATTAAAGATGGCAATTACTGGTTTTAGTTAATGAAAGGCTTCTAGGAATATCCACCCGCACATCCCACTTTACAGAGTCTACATTACTTTTCAAAATAGGCCTGTCTTCTTCGTCTAAGTTCTTCTGATGTAAGAGATTCAGAAGGGTTTGTTCCAGAGGAGTGTGGAGCGTTCTGCGTGCAAGATTCTGGAACATCAGTTCGAGGGCCTCCTAAAATTAACACACATGCACCATTATTGAGATAGGTTGGTTTCAATGAGAGATATTTATTTACTACGTTTTTATTAAAATCTCCATATTAGTTATGTTCCATGTTTCTCATAAAATGTTAAACAGATAGCAAAACTGTTAAAGAGCTGCAAGGAGTTATGTTTTTAAAAAATCAGATAAAACATATTATTAAGTAGCCCTGGAGGAAAAAAAGGGGTCTAACACAGGACAGTACCTCTGTCTGGAGGTTACCAAACCAGAAGGAAAATTTTCAAGAACTGTAGGTTCTTTGGGAGCATAATATATATTTAAATTAGCCATCTGAAAAATCAATCAGCTAGAAAGATCTGTGCATCTACACCAGAGATAGGCAATTTGGTGGGAATGGGGGAGGGGCAATTCTGGCCCAGCCACACTGACAGATCCTAAGTGACAGCACATTATTTCCAACAGGGAGCATGGAAATGACAGGGGACTGGGGAAAACCTAAGCCCCTGCATTTGTGTAAAGTTTGGGGTAGTTTTCAGGAGGAAAACTGCCACAAAAACATGTCAAAAATGGAGCTCCAGGGAGCCACAAAAGTGGGGTTTGGACATTGCAGGTCTCCTATTGACTTATAGAGATACCATGAATTTCATAGGGTTTTCTTAGGCAAAGAATAGTCAGAGGTACTTTTGCCAGCTTCTTCCTCTGAAATATAGCCTACAGCACTTATTTGCTGGTGGTCTCCAAGTATTAAGCAGGGCTGACCCTGCTTAATTTCCAAAATCAGATAGTATCTGATGCCTTTAGGTTGTTTGTTTATCCTGGAATAGGGATAATCCATTATTCTACTGCTGTCCTTTTTTATTTTATTTTATTATAAATTTCATATTTTGGACACTGTCCTGCAATTTTATTCAAAACATGATTTGAATTAAAAACCTTTTTACCTTGCATACTAAGTTGAATGGCTCTACGGAGATCAGCTTCTTCATCCTCCATATCAATGTCATGCCTGCTGAGAGCAAGTGCTTTTTGCAAATTTTCTTCATCTTCATCTAACATGGCTGTACCATCAAAGGGATGGTTAACATCTAGTGCTTGTTCTGTGTCTGGGTTTTGTGCCCTGGAGAAATTACAAAGGCAAAGATACATATTTTGATTCTACCATCAAGTTTTTAAAACATTTTACTACATGCTTTCCCCTTGGAGAAAACCTTTATACAGTCTCTTTTAAAAATAGTAATTTTGAAAAATAAAGTAAAATACTCAAAAGCATCTTACAGGACTAATAAGAACACAAAATAGAATGAGATAGCTAGTAATGCTTTACTAAAGAAAATACTAAGCATCCATCAAACCTCTACTCAGACAAATGAAAGGAAATCTCATTTCCAATAATCTTTTCATCTCAAAAATTTTGGAGCAGAAGCTCTTTTCCCCATGTTAAGACAGTTCTGTCCCATAGCTACTAAACTGTTCTTCAGTTTGATACATTGTGTTAGGCAACTTCCACTACATTAAAAATAATTTATTCTCTTACAAATAACAGATGCAGTTTATGTTAACCAATATGAGCAAAGCATCAGTGCTCTGAGAACCTGTTGAACAGGTAGGTAGTGATCAAAATACCATGATGACATCATAGAGAAATTAGTTGGGATGATTGAGAAAAATCTAACAGGGAGAAAGGAGATGGATGTCAAACAGTCAGTAGAGTTATGGATGGGCTGTGATGCCATTCACTTCACTTGGAATCCTTGTTAGTGCTTCATTCATGTACATTACTATAAACTGGTAGGTAATAAAGGTCACCTAAGGTCACAAGATTCCCCCCCCCCTTTTCTTCTTTTAAGACACTGAACAGACATAGCTTATATAATTTCATATTTTGTTTAACTTTTATTATTCATATACAATTGCCACAAATTATTGACTATGCTATGTAGTTGGAGATAAGGAAGAGCACATCTCTATCCTACATAAAACAGTTGTACAGATAATACAAAAACAGAGTGTAGAGTTCTAAATCACACTGCAGAAATAATCCAGTTTGAGACCACGTTAACTGCCCTGGCTCAATTCTAGGGAATTCTGGGAACTGTAGTTTTGTGAGATATTTAACCTTCTTTGTCAGAGAGCTCTGGTGCCACAATAAACTACAATTCCCAGGATTCCCTAGCATTGAGCCAGGGCAGTTAAAGCAGTCTCAAACTAGATTATTTCTGCAATGTATTTTGGACCAGAGAGAGAAAGGTGATCTTCATTACCTATTGTAAACTGCAGATGTTACCTCCCAAATTATTTCTATCCTTGCATTTAGGTTTTAGAAGTACTCACAGTCAGCACTCAACACTTATTATAATGTTAGTTTTTATTTACCTTACCTCTGATCTTTTGATTGCAGAGTCTCTTCCCCAATCAGTTTTGGTCGCTGCATTTGCTGCACCCGAATCATCTGCAATAACTGATCAGCCTCACAATCTGGTAAGTCACCTTTTACAACAAATATTGAATAACCTAAGGAAAATAAAATAACATAGTCCAATATCAATAAACATGACAAAGATATGTAGGAGCAAATAACCATTTGCCAGTACTGTGCAATTCTGTCCTAACTTCCTTACAGTGTTAACATTTAATGATTTCACATTTGTTCAAATACTAAGGCAGACAAGGGTTCTTGTAAAAGAGTCTGATATCTGAAAGTCAGAGTTACCTTCTTGTTGTAACTGGGCCAGGAAAAGTGCAAGATAAGTATCAGATATCAGTTCTGGACCCGTCAAGAGAGAGTTCAAGTTGAACCACTGTAATTTTAAAAACAGATATCAAATAAAGATGGTTAACATGTGATTTAATCAGTCTATATTTGTCCATGGTAAACATCTACATGTTTTCTAAGCAACTGTTGTTTGATTAATATATTACTTTAAAGCACAAATGAATTATTTCTTACTGTGTGGTATTTTATTAAGAATCTGAACAGCAGGGCTGCCACCTGTCCCAATAAGGAATCTGAATATTAACTACCTGAATACATCTTGATACTTTGCCTCCCAGTTGTTCCTCAGGTGGTCAGAGCTCCTGGTCTGCTGTTCAGTACATTATGCATAGTTCCTATTGCATTTAGAGTGTTGGTTTTCAAGCTGTGACTGCATTAAAAAGAAGGTTTGTGCTTTATAGTAAGATCCATCTGCTGAATTAGGTAAACCTCAGGAGACCTGAACAACGATGGCGAGATGCTACTAAGAACCATTGCAGACATTAGTTTTTAGTGTTACCAGCATTGTTTTCTGGTAACATCAACCTGATCTCTATTCCTTTACATTCTCTACATTTCCCTCCATTCCACTTTCAATGTACATTTAATTTCTTTTGGGGAACCAAATGACAGGACCTGCATCTTGTTATATTTGTGTTGACTTCTTGTCACCAGAACTATATATGATTTCTGAGTGATATGCTATGAGTTTCTCTGGGCAATTAGTTACTCTGGGAAAGTTTTTTTTTTAAATCCAGATGAAGATATGAATACATAAGCAGTTTGTTGAAGATGCTCGGAATAGCTTATTTTTCCAGTACAGAAATACTGTATTACTGAGCATTCAAGCTGCATTAATTTATACCTCGCAAAGTGCAAGAGAAAAAAGTTATTGATTCTAACTGCTTTGTAAGAGACACAGTATCACAACCATTTATCTGTATAGCTTTGGATAGGAATGATGATTAGCAAAATCTATCAACCATGGCAGCTTTCTTAGTTTGTTTTCTTTTCTTCTAAAGTAACAAGCAGAATCAATGGTATCCCAGCCCAAGCATGCAAAAATATTTAACATTTGCTTCTATTTCAGTATTATCTATTTAACTTTAGTTCTTTGCATGCCCTAAAGTCCTTTAAAAAATCAGCAGTAGGTATCTCTCTACTTTTCCCATTATGTGTGGGCTGGACATTATATCACTATATTACAGAATAAATCTTTGGGACTTTGATGCAAAGGCTAAAAACTTCTGTTGGAGGATACATTCACTGGTTGCTAGATTAAGCCCCATGAGTGGTATGCTTCTCACTCCCCAGCATCTTTCATAGTCATACAGTTGGAAAGACTGCAAGGGCCATCTAGTTCAACCTCCTGCCATGCAGGAATACACAACTAAAGCATAAAAGATGGCTATCCAACTTCTGTTTAAAGACATCCAATGAAGGAGAACCCATCATGTTTTGAGGCAGTCCATTCCACTGTTGAACAGCTTGTCTCTGTCTGGAAATTCTTCTTAATATTTAACTTCCAAACAAACATGACCACTATGAATCTAATATGATGTGCTTTATCATAAAATCATAGCATCATAGAGGTGGAAGAGAATATAAATGTCATAAAGTTCAGTTTCCGTGCCATACAGAAATGACCAACCAGAGGACTCCTGAAAGATGGCTATCCAACCTCTGTTTAAAAACCACCAAAGGAGGTGAGTCCACCTTCTGAGGCAGTCTATTCCATTATCAAATTGTTCTTAGTGTAAAGAAGTTTAGTAATTTATATCAAACTACATGGCTGTTTCATAATATTCTACACTATGAAGCAAATTTAGCTGCAATCCTAAGTATTCAAACACATGAGGTAGCATCAGTTCCCTAAAGGAATATTCTTTTTACATGCATGCTTGAAATCAATTTTTAAACAAGTAAAAAAGAGAGAATATCACCTGTTTTCCTAATTTTCGAACGGTAAACCAATGTTCTTTATAGTTACAAATAAAAGATCTTTCATTTCTGAAAGAAGAAAAATACAATTAAATATTAGAGTTCATATTTGAGGATTTTTGCTATCATTAGTGGTACAATTTTGTATTTTAAAAACATTTTAGGAAATAGAACTATAATTCTGATTATCTGATCATCTGATCTGCTTTGGTGGTTCAAAGTAGTCTATTATTATTTTGGAAATATATTTAATATGTAATATATTTTATAAATAGAGACAAACACTGTGATGTCATAAAGCAGATATGATGCCACATACCATTCAAAGTCAGCATTCTGTGATGCCACAGATACTGAGATGTCATGAAGGCTCAGAGGACAAATGGACATGTAAGGCCTCAAAAATATGAAAAGGAGTAAGCTGAAGGGATAAGACCGAAACTTCAGATAGAAATTCTCAAAAGGAACGCTCTGAGGATTTCTTTTTCTGGCATTACTTGAATTTTCTGTATAATGGAAAAAAAAGGGAGCTAAATAGAAAATCTTACATAGGGTCGATTCCGAGCCTCTGATACTCTGGGCTGTTGAAGAGGATTAGTTCTAAACCCCAAACTTTCAAGGCATTGCTTATAACCTGTCAAAAAACAGCACTTTTCATGAAACAAACCAGTTAGTTATAAATTTAAAGCAATGCAACCATTTTAGCCACTATTAAAACAAATATATTGTTTTCACAAAGCTGGGATGGGAAAAATTTCTATGCTTTATTTAAAGGAAATCACTGGGGTGAGATAATTCAAAATCAACCTTCATGAATCTACATTTAGCAGACCACATATAAACATCTAAGGAAGAATAACAAATACAAAATTTCACCAAGAGATTCTCAGAAAGCACACAACTTCATAACTGGTATTATAAGTGGCTGTACAGCCATCATTTTATTTTCCATTTAAAGCATCACATCTATGCTACATGCATGAACTGTAAACTGGGAAGTTATTTAGAGGTTTAAAACACACTGCAGAAATAATCTAGTTTGAGACTGCTTTATCTGCCCTGACTCAACGCTAGAGAATCCGGGGAATTGTAGTTTATTGTGGCACCAGAGCTCTCTGATAAAGGTTAAATATCTCACAAAACTACAGTTCCCAGAATTCCCTAGCATTGAGCCAGGGTTTATTATGGCACCAGAACTCTGACAGTGAAAGCGAAATGTTCCACAAAACTACAGTTCTCAGAATTCCCAAGCATTGAGCCAGGACAGTTAAAGCAGTTTCAAACTGGATTATTTCTGCAATGTTTCGGACCAGAGAGAAATTTCCTAATTCATTTAGATATAGGACCACAGAATCTTTTACCAAAAGAGCGTAACAATGAACTTTATCTGAAGATGCCACTAAAATGAACTGTGCTTTAAGTAAGAGAAGATATTTGCACAAAAGGTGTATTATCCAGAAAAATTACTGAGGCCTACTAAAAAAATCCTAAACATGTACATATTCTCTGTACATTTTTGAACAATGTTACATGTGTTTGATCTTAATTTTTAGTTTGACATACATGGTTACTGTCAAACTTCACTCATCTGGGAAATTAAAAAGACAATTCACCTTCACCATACTTTCACACTGCAAAAAAGAGTGAAGTAATTTACAGCAAAATGAAATCGCAAGCGAAAGTCTTCTTGTTTCATTAATTTCTATCTGTTTTAGAAATACAGGGTAACTCTACACTATACCACATATTTGTTTGCTACTTGCACACTAGTGTTTCTTGCAGCAAAGATATACAGTGTAGGAGTATAGGGAACACACACACACTGGGGTTTTGAGTCCTGGTGATTTAAAGTACAGCCCACCTTTCACTCTGACATTCCTACAAAAGAGCTATAAGGACAAGATAAATAAAATGTTTTCTTCGTGTCTATAAATATTTATAACCCCATAGGGTGGTTTTGCTGCTGACCTGCAATATCCTCTCACTTCTGCAGCCCCCTGTCCACAGTAAAACCTGCTCTGGAAGGATAGGAAACCCTCTGTGGGTGGCTTTCTGGTGGTGCAGAGGGCTGGAGGGAGGGAAAGAATATTTTGTTGAACTAGAAGGCATCTGCTAGCACAACGCTGGGTCAAAACTTACGTCAACCACATTTTACAAACTTGATTCAAGACCACCACATAAATAGCAACACATTACACACATGCTCTATAAAGTAATTTCAATTTTTTTACAACTTTCCATTAAATGAAAGGCTTTAACCCATGGGCTGGACTACATACCAGGGACTCAACTGAATGGGATTCTTCTACATGCCTCCCCTCAATAAAACTCAGAGTTGTACAACTGCATATTTTAATTGAGAATTTAAAGAACTGTTCACTGTATTAATGGGTTTTCCACTTTGAAAGTCATCCCTAAGTATGCAGAAGAACCTGATTTCAAACAATCTTCTATGCTGGGGTGGGAATCCTGCAGCCTTTCAGATGTTACTGGACCACAACTCCCAGCATTCCTCACCATTGTCTATACCAGGGGTAGGCAACCTTTCCTCTTTAAGGGCCGAGGGACTTCAGCTCCCAGAAGCCTCAGCCATGTTGGCCAGTAGTCCCATGTTGGCCAATAGCTCCTGGGATTCTGGAAGCTGAAGTCCCTCGGCCCTTAAAGGGGAAAGGTTACCTACCCCTGGTCTATACTGATTAAGGCTCTAGGACTTGCAGTCCAGCAATATATAGATTCCCATCTCAGCCTTTACAGCCTTTACACACTATCCGGCTGCTTTAATGCATGGAATATAGCCCCTAGACTGCATTTTGAGATATCCAGTTTGTCCAAATGTTTCCTAAACTGCTCTAAAATGTCCACAATGTTTTTACTGAAATCTTAATGAATCTTTTCAAAAGAATGAGACCACAACAGAATGCTTACTTGAATTGAGAAGAAACCACTGTCATCCATGTTTCCAGAAGGTTGCTATTGATCAAAAAATGGGGGAAAATATGATTAATCCATACTGCTCAAATAGTTTGAGAAATCAAAAACAGTAGAACATTTATACACATTTTTCACACTTTCTGCACACCAGAACACACACTATATTGCAAACCATTCTAGGACTGTAAATAAATAAAACAGGTGGCCATATATTAATCTTGGTTCTATTTTTTTTTAAGACTGTACAAATTGTCACATAAATGTTTCTCAAAGTCTCTAGAGCCTAATTTCTGGCTACACACAGTCAGAGTGGGCAGGGAGGAGTAAGTATTTTTCTGGATTCATAGGGATAACTAGGGAGGGAAATCCATTTCTCCTGGATCTGCTGATGGAGCATCTTCCACCAAAGGATGTACCAAATTGGATCCAGGCCTGACATTTACAGAAAGCATGTTGGTGAGGGAGGAACATAAACACTTGGCCCAAGGCAAATCTGAGCCCAATGAAGGTAACCATGCCCAAGAATTATTATTTTGGATGTACAGCTCCTCCCTCCCCACAGTGTCATCTTCTTTGTGAGCAACGACTATAAAGCAGGAGAAAGAAACCTTTTTTGTACCAGTTTCTCTGGAACAGTACTTTGTGTTAAGAATGTTAAACTACATTATCATGAATAAGTATACAATTACAATTCTGCAATGGAATTATCCTAACCAGCGCATACTTGTAGTAAATTTGCATGACACAAGCTAGCAGGATAAGCCAGTCTGTCTAAAGAACTTGTACCTGTAAAAATGTCCTATATTCTTCACTAGAAAGTCCTCCTTCTGCCATCCTTATTCTCTCTTCTTCATCCAGCTGTTGTGCAATAGAGGACAGTTCTACAGGACTGAAATACTCCCCTTGCAGCAGATTATTCAAACAGTGCTGGGCACACAGGGAGCCTTCTTGCTATTATATGTAAATAAATAACAAAACACAAAGACAGAGACAAAACACTACTGTAAGCATTGAGGTCTTGTCATAACTCTTTGCTCAGATGAGATGTCTTTAAAACAGAAATGCAATTCTACTTTTTCAGGTAAACTATTGCTGCTCAGTTTTCCCAGAGCCTGAGAAATGCTTTCTCCAACACTGAATAAAAAAGGCATGCCTACATATGTCACATGATCCTTCCTTGATTAATTCAGTACTTTTATACCTCTGATTTTATTAATTTATTAAAAATAGACCATCCAGAATGATGCTGTAGTTGGCTAATGATTTAAATCATATATTGCAGATACAATTAAAACATAAAAGAGATTAAAAGCACATACAAAACCATTCATCAATAAAAGAAAAAGGAGCCAGTTAAGAGCCCCTTCCTCATCAACTCAGCTGTGTAACACCTGCCTGATTAAGGTCTCTGTGTGAAGGATACACACATTTATAAAGTTAATTTTGTTGCATTAATTTATAATACAAGTCATTATGCTTTACATTTTTAAACTAAAAGTCATTTAAAGTTATTAAAAATATTCACAACGGCTAAGCCTCGCAAAGTTAATAAAAACTAACAAAATCTATTAAACCAATGTGAAACAGCAATGGCTACAGATAACAATGAAGTTAGCATTTAATAATTAAAATAGTTAATTTTAAACCCACAGTTGAAAAGGAAATGAATTAATAATGATAAACTAATTTCTAACAAACAACTATCAAGCATCATTAGGAGTGGTGTCAACTCAGGGTGGCTCAAGGTGTCATCACCGTGGCCGCACCCCTTGCCAGCCGTAGGGGGGGGAGCTGTTGTGAAAACTGGGGTGCCAATAGGCACATGCACAACATCACAAACGCTCCCCACCAACCAATGTTCACGCACCAGGCACCAAGTCTTGGACAAGCTTCCCCCCTCCCAAAATCCTCTCCCTCTGTATTCTTGGCTTGCCAAAGCTGCTGCTCATCAGGTGCCACCCCTGGGGCTGACCTGGCCAGAGCAAGCAGAGACAGAATGGCAGCTTTCCATCTCTTGAGTAAGGGCAGATGGTAGGACAAAGGTGGCGGGGCCAGCACAGAAGAGCCTCAACACTTGCTACTGGCCCCACCATCACCCAGGATGGCAAGATCTCCTTGGAACTCCAGACAAGGTCCTCCCCATGGTATCACACAGTGTTCTCCATACCCTTCGCACTATGTTGGCGACACCACTGTATCAGGCTTAGGAAAACACTCTTAGTTCTCCACTAAATATGGCTCTTGAGGGAGATGGGACTGAAAAAAGAATTTCTTTTAAATAACCCAGAACCCAGACAGTGTCATATAGGAGAATAAGGATCTTGAAACGACCTGCCAAATTTTGCTATTAAATCCAGCCCCAGCCCCAGTCAACAGCTTGGTCTTAGCATTTTAGACCAGCTGACCTCTCAAAACACTTACTGGATTTATGTAACATGCCAAGCTAGGACTCTATATGCAATCGAAGTAACAAAACAAGCCGAGTAGCATTAGTTTGTGGTTACACAGTGGCTCAAGTGGTTAAGAAGCTGACTCTTGTTGACTGTAAGATTGGCAGGTTGGCAGTTCAAGGCCGAGGTGCTGCATGATGGGGTGAGCTCCTATCACTAGTCCCAGCTTCTGCCAACCTAGCGGTTCGAAAGCATGCAAATGCAAGTAGATAAATAGGTACCACTTCAGTGGGAAGGTAAACAGCATTCTGTGAAATCATGCTGGCCATATGATCACAGAGTAGTCTCTGACAATGCTGGCTTAGTAACAGAGATGAGCATCACCCCTTATGGTCGGACACAACTTGACAACCTTGTCAACAGGGAATACCTTTACCTTTACCTAATTTGCTGTATCATCTGGCAGCTTCCCTTCTCTCCCAACAAACTGGAGAAAGAATCTGTGGTTTTGTTCTTGACTTCTTTTGTTACTTGGGAGAGAACAAACCAGAGAAGTGAAGCTGCCGACAGTTGGCTCAATGATTTTGTTAAGTGACTTCCACTGGTCCACATTGCTCTTTCATGAGAGAGTTATGTAGGTGTCTTTCTTATTGTGTTATACTGCAAACCTAAGATGGAGAGTAAACAAGTCTCAAGTGTTGTTGTTTGTGAATTACCTACAAGTTGGCTTTGACCTATGGTGACTCGTAAGAAGTGAGGACTCAAAAGAGTCATATCAACAGCCCTGCTCATGTTTTGCAAATTCAGGGTCATGGCTTCTTTGCTTACATCATATAATGCAGTATATTACCTTCAATTTTACTGAGTAATATTATATTTTCTAATGAGTGATGTCATCTCATGATTAGCCCAAAAATATGATAGCCTCCCTCTAGTCATTTTGGCTTCTAGTGAGAGTTCATGCTTGTTTTGCTGTCAGACACATTTATTTGTCTTTTTGGCAATCCATAGTAACCACAGAACTCTCTGCCATCATCACATCTGAAATAAATTTATTCTCTGCCTGTCACTCTCCTTTGTACTTATCTAGAAAATGACAGCTGGACTTTCATCCAATGAGTTAAAGTTGGCATGAATGGCTCTTCTTTGTTCAGCTTCATCCTCACATCAACCAACACCGCTGTATGAGGTAGATCAGGATGACAGTAATTTGCACAAGGTCCTCTAGTGTGTTCCATGGCTCAGTTAAGAACTTCAACCTGATCTTTCAGCTCCCATTTCTACGTTCTCTTAACCACTCCACCACAAAGACTTTTACTGAGCTTCAGTTCTCTATTTTCTTATTGCTCCAGATAAACAACAACTGTAGACCTGTTCTCTTATTCAAACAGAGTCTTTTTAATAATTCTGTTAGCAGAGCCAGAAAAAGCTCCATCAAAGAAAACTGCCTAGTATCAGTAGGTGCTGAACAATAGCTCTTTGTAAGAAGCAATCTTTGTAAAGGTCACATTTTAAAATAAATACATAGCTTTTGAATTTTGACCATCCTTGCATGTAGATCTACCAATAGATGTCATTCTTAGTCAAATTTCCCTCAATATACCTTTACAAAATGCACATACATGTGGAAATGCATACCTAAGGCATATAACCAGATTATGCCTTTATGAACAAATTAAAGACCTTTACATTACTGTGTTTAAATCCTTCAAAGAAACATGAATTTAGCATTAAAATTTGGTAATTTTTTAAAAATAAAGATCTATTTTCATGACAGAATCTTTTTAAACAACTGCTTACCATTAACAGTTTTTTTAAAAAAAAAAAAAGCTTTCAAAAGCCAGACTACCCACTGTCTGAATTATGAAATTTCCTTCATGTCTTTGATCCAGGAACACATCTACATGACCTCAGAGATACAACTATTATTTTATCTATATTACTCTCAATATTTAGAATATTTTCCTATACAAAGAAGCTTAGAATTTTAAATTGCAATAAAACCTAATGTTAGAATAATCTTAAAAAAATAGAATAACCAAATATATGCCCTGGTAAAACATTATTATATAATGAGTGGAAACCTCTATCACAGTCTAATTATATAACTTTACTTACACTCAGCTAAGCAGCAGAGGTGTTGAGATATCCTGTCAGTGAAATGCAAAGATGTGTCATGAGACACGACCAAGTATAATTTATTTTGTTGGCTCTCTCCTATGTTGTAACTTCACAACAGACCCTTGCTGAATACAGATGTTACAGAACTGCCCAATTCTAATTCCCACAGACATAAGTGCATTTGTGAAGACACAAGTCCTCAACAACATCCTGGCCAATAATAATAAATTCACAGTATAGCTTTTAGAACCTGGATTCTTGTAAACAGCAACATCAAACTAATTACTGGGTGCTTGTGTTTTAACAGTTTGCAAATCATCATAGTCATCATCGTCATCATCAAAATGTCACTCAGAACTCTCAGGAACATTTATGGCTTCTATCTTATACACTCTTAAAAGGAGGAGTAAACCAACTGGAAAGAACAGAATTTACTTCTGACTAGACAAGAATAGGATTGTGCTCCAAATATACATTTACATCGCGAACAATTTCTCCAAAGTGGGCAAATGTGCATTCAAATGGCAAATGCAGTTCAGGGTATGTGGTATATATTGAGGCAAAGGGGAGGGATCCTACCGGTAATTTCACATATACTGCATCTGCATATACATATAAGTATACGCATACTGTACTTACTTCAGTCAACAAAGCCTTTGACAAAGAAGCTCTTTGAAGTGGTGGCACTTCAAAAGCTTTCAAAAGGGTCTACCCAGTCACCCTTTTCTTCTTGTTCTGTGCCTTGCTGGGAGTTTTTAGCAGCATTGGGAGGATAGTAAAAAGGACTGGAGAAACAAACTTTTGGTAACAGATTGCAGCAGCATTTCTGCAGTAAGCAATGCAATAAACAAACTAGAACTACGAAAAAACTGGATTCTATCTAGCTGTTCCTACTGTAGCTGTGTGTGCCTGCTACATGCCCGATAAAAAGCAGCTGTCTCCAGTATATTAACGAAGCACAGATCTGTAAGTCTGGCCACCAAAATGGAAACCATAAGAAAAGGGGAGGATGGTGAAAGAAAGAAAAAATACCTGATTTTGGAATAAGCTTTCAAGTGGCCTTTAGAAAGTTCAAAATGTTTTTGTTTACTTATGTAAGTGTTGTTTCATTTGACACAAGTATATTATAGTTTTGAATAAAAAGCCTGTGGAAACATGATGAAATATTTCTTTTTGCAGTAAAGGAACATATCTCTAGTCTTCCCATGCTATTTCTGCCTTTACCAACTTTTTTTTGTTTTGTTTTGAAACCTTTACCTAGGAGCACATCTATTTTGCTGAGGTATACCTATGTGTTGATCAAAACTCAGCTGGCAGAAAACAGATCTTGGTGTTTTGGTGCACATCTCAACAAAAGTGTCAACCCAATGTTCAGTTGCTTTGAAAATAGCAAATTCTATGTGGGGTATCATTATGAAAGGAACTGGAAACAAGACTGCCAAACTCATAACACTTTTTAAACTAAGGAATCCTCTTGCATAATACACAGCTATGCCCACCAGCCTGGACAGAAAGGGATAATTTATGGGGGAATTGATTCAAATTGTCATGTTGGATATTTAATACCTCAAATCTTAGCTGTTTTACACATATGTGTATGGACTGCACTGGACTGCATCATCAGTTTCTTTTCTGTACTGAATCACAGAGCATATCCAATTATCAATAATCCTACGGAGTTACTTTTTTTGATGGCTTGAGGGCCTGGAGTGGGAGACTCAGTAAACTCAGTGCACATGTAGAAATGTTTTCTACCTATATGTATAGATCTTGGGATCCAAGCTACTGTTTATGCTAACTGTCCAGTGCTCAAAACCATGGGAGGGTTACCTATTGACGGAGATATGCTTATGCTCATATAGATTATATGAAAGATACACGCATCCCAGCCTGAGACACACTCACTACAATAAATCACTACATTTCAACCTATCCTACCCCACAGGTTTATTTTAAGGGGAAACTAGATAGCTTATGCAAAGCACCCTGAGAATGATAGAGAAAGGACAGGATAAAATATGGCAGGATCTTTAACCAACTAACCCACCAAAAAGAATATATCCATGAAACAAATCAAACTACATTGTTCCAAAAGTAAAATGTAGGAGTAGCCAAGACATAAGTAACCAGAAAGGCAGTGTTTATATCTAGAAAGCAATCCATACCACATTTAGCAGATATAACAACAGGTGGGAAGACATGTTAGCAGCAGCAATGTAATATGAAACATTGATAACAAAGCAGGAAGTGAAATATCAATGGCACCAGATGTGTATGTGATAACATATTTGAAAATAACAAGCCAGTCATACCAGTATGGCAGGGAAAATGACATAATGTCTCTCCTGCATGATTTTTAACACCTTTGCCTAACGAAGAAGCTGGTGGCACAAAAGCTTTCAAAACATATTTTGTGCATTCTGGGTGGCCCAATAAAGGTACTGCTGTTTGAAAACTTTCAAAATGTATTTTGTGCATTTTGATTGGATCAATAAAGATATTGCAGTTTTGTGGATTTTGGATGTTGTTGTATCATGTTTTCAAATTATAAACATATTGGAAATTACAGGATAACATGTCGGAAGTGCAACAATGCGCTGCACTGAAAGACTTCATGCCTCAGAGTGGGCAGCAGTAATAGGGTTAGATAGTCTGAGTGATTTGCAATGCTCTCCCTTTCTGTCTACCTATTCTGACTCCTCTGTGATGTAAACTGATTCTCTTAGGAATGTTTCTACTCCTCTTCTTACCAGACTTTTCTCAGACCTCTGCTAGAGATGTAGCTAGATTAGAATAGCTCCCTCAGTAACTTCTCTATCTTAGAATGCAGCTCCTATAAGAAAGACTTTAGCTTGTTCTCTAAGCCATTGGCATCTTGCTCCTTAGCCAAGATCTCTGACTGCTGCACTACAGTAATTCTAATACTGTGGCCCCTTGGTATCTGCTGGGGCTTGATTCCAGGAACCCCGTGGATACCAAAATCTGTTTATGCTCAAGTCCCATTAAATACAAACAGTACAGTAAAATGGTGTCTCTGATTTAAAATGGAAAAATCAAGGTTTTAGCTGAGGCTGGATGGCCATCTGTCGGGGATGCTTTGATTGGGAGTTCCTGCATGGCAGGGGGTTGGACTGGATGGACCTTGTGGTCTCTTCCAACTCTATGATTCTAGGTTTGTTTTTGGGATGTGTGTGTATGTATGTATATATAGATATAGATATAGATATATATATAGAGAGAGAGAATATTTTCAAGCTGCAGATGGTTGAATCCTTGGATATGGAGAGATGTGTGTATTAAATGTCCTCAAATAGCCCCTGACATGGTGACCCCATGGATGAGATATCTCCAAGTCCCCTCCACTGCTCTGCTTAGGTCTTGCAAATTCAGGCTTGTGACCTCCCTGATTGAGTTTACCCATCTGGCATGTGGTCTTTCTCTTTTTCTACTTCCCTCTGCCTTCCCTAGTATTATTGTCTTTTCTAGAAGTCATGCTTTCTCATGATGTGGCCAAAGTATGACAGCCACAGTTTCATCCGTGGAAGCATTCAGAGACATAGCTGTGTTAGTTTGGAATATCAGGATGCAAAGAGATCTTGTAGCACCTCTGAAACTAAGAATTCAAAGATATGTCTGTGTTAGTCCAGAAAATCAGTATGCAAAGGGACCTTGTAGCACCTTTGAGACAAACTGAAAGAAAGAAGCTTCCATACACTTGAGTCTACTTCCTCAAAATGTATGAAATGGAGGGTCCAGGGACAGGATTAGTCTGTCATCTTCCCCTTTTCACCATTTCAAACAGAATTACTATGGTCCAAAACAAATTCAGTTTGAGATCACTTTAACTGCCCTGGCTCAATGCTAGGGAATTCTAGGAACTGTAGTTTTGTGAGACATTTAGCCTTCTGTCAGAGAACTCTGGTGCCACAATAAACTACAATTCCCAGGATTCTCTAACATTGAGCCAGGGCAGTTAAAGTAGTCTCAAACTGGATTATTTCTGCAGTGTGTTTTGGACTTAGGTTTTCCAACTCCCCTTCTGAAAAGTCTGGCAAGACTCAGTATTAGTAGTCTTTGTAACCCCAACTCCATTTGGGAGGGAGCATTCTTCCACCACACCATTCCTTTAACCAGCTTTCGGAAAGATCTCTCCTCGTGGATCCTCATGATCTTCTTGTGTCAATGCAGACTTGAGTCTACTAGATGTGTGCATCTGAGACACAAGTCTACGAAAGCTCATGCTACCAACTTCTTTCTTTCAGTTCATCTGAAAGATGCTATAAGAACACTTGGCATACTTAGTTTTGTCAGTTGTTTGACATGGAGGGTCGACTGTACAAGACGATCAACTCTGCAGACTCCAAGGAAGTGGAACAAGGAAGTGAACGACCAAGCAGCAGAGAAAAATCAAAGCAAAAATAAAAATCACACAAACAGTTCCAATAAATAATAGAGCATATTTTCAATTCTGTAAGGAACAAGATTTCAGGTCAAAGGCAACACAAGAGACTGCTCATCTATAGAGTCAAGTGTCCAGGTGCCCTAAAAAGCAAAAGAGACATTGAAAGAGAAGAAATGAGATAAACATGGCATTGCCAAAGTTTCTTGAGAGAGGGAGGGAGAGACTTAGGGAGCTGGGTATGTTTATCCTGCAGAAGAGATGATTAAGAGGTGATATGATAGCCATGTTTAAATATGTGAAGGGATATCGTACCGAAGATACAGGAAGCTTGTTTTCTGCTGCTCCAGAGACAAGGACAAGGAGCAATAGATTCAAGCTCCAGGAAAAGAGATTCCACTTCAACATTAGGAGGAATTTCCTGACAGTAAGAGCTGTTTGACAGTGGAAGACACTCCCTTGGAGAGTGGTGGAGTCTTCTTCTTTGGAGGTCTTTAAACAGAGGCTGGATGGCCATCTGTTGGAGGTGCTTTGATTGAGAGTTCCTGCAAGGCAGGGGGTTGGACTGGATGGCCTTTGTGGTCTCTTCCAGCTCTATGATATGTATATGGGAGAAAAATGATATATCAAACAACTCAGTCACACAAGACCAGCAAGTCCTTTCACACTACACAATTATAGCTCCATGATTCCATTTTTACGATCATGGCTGCATCTTACAAAATCCTGGGATCTGTAGTTTGGTATAAGAAAGAGACCCCACCCTCCAGTCCATCTGATACCATCTGGCCTCAGAGGGAGAGAGTCAGGCCCAGCTCTATGGGGCCTAGCCTAGAGTAAGGAGAGCCCTCCCTCCAGTCCACCTGCCATGGTCCAGGCCTCAGAGGGAGAGAAGAACTGCTGGACTTGATCCCCTTCCCTGCTGCCATTCCCTTCTCCTTTTGTGTCATGTCATTTTAGAGTGTAAGCCTGAGGGTGTGGATACTTTCTAATTAACCATTTGTAAGCCACTTTGAGAGCCTTTGTGGCTGAAGAGCGGAGTATAAATACTTCAAATAAATAAATAAGTAAATAATATAATGGGTGTTAGAACAAACCAAACCAGAAATCTCCCTGGAAGCCAAGATGACAAAACTGAGGCTGTCATACTTGGGACACATCATGAGAAGAGAGGACTCTTTGGAAAAAACAATAATGTTAGGAAAGGAGGGGGGAAGTAGGAAGACCTCATGCCAGATGGATGGATTCTATTAAGGAGAACATGGGTATGGGTTTGCAGGAGCTAAACAGAGAAGTGGAGGAGAGGGGATCCCCAGGATCAACATGGGTCGATATTGACTCAAAAGTAGTTAACAACAACAACAAAAGGCATTAGAAAGCTCTGCCTGAGAATTCAAAATGCCCCTTCCTAAAGAGCTGTGAGGAAACGACTGGCAAAACCAGCTGCCCTCACGCACCCTCATCTTCCATGTTGAAACTCTCATTTCCTGATCTGGAATTCACATCAACCACTAGCCACACAACACAGACGTCAAAGGAGGAGGAAGACACCCACTTAGGCTGCATCCTCACTGCTGAAATAACCCGGTTTGACAGCGCTTCAACGGCCAGGGCTCCAGAATGGTAGTTTGTTGGGGGACCAGAGCAGATTGGACAACCTACAATTTCCAGAAGAATGTAGAGCACCTTTGAAACTACCTGAAAGAAAGAAGTTGTCAGCATGAGCTTTCGTAGCCTTCAGTCTACTTCCTCAGATGCATTTGGAGGAAGGAGGAAGTCTGAGGAAGTAGACTGAAGGCTACGAAAGCTCATGCTGACAACTTCTTTCTTTCAGTTAGTCTCAAAGGTACTACAAGATCTCTCTACATACTGGTTCTACAGACTAACATGGCTATATCTTTAGTTTCCAGAAGTGTTAAACTGTTTTTCTCCCATTTAGTTTGTAACATCTTGCCTGATGAAGCCCATGGAGCTTTGAAAGCTTGCAACAAGTATATTGTGCATTTTGGTTGGCCAATAAAAGCATCACTGATGGAGTTTGAATTTGCTAAATGGCCAACACAGCTCCCCTTGAATGTTTTCTGTTCCAATGTATGCTAGTTAGGGCTGTTGAAACCCTCAAAACATCTGGAGGACATCAGGTTGGGCCAGATTGATCTAGTGATTTTGATTTTTCTTTTAAATTCATTTTTTTTAAAAAAAAATCAAATATACGAATGGCTTTAGGCAGTCAATGTATTCAACTATGAACACTTTGTTTTGCTCCTTTACTCCACTGAACAGATATTTGGGGCTTATAAGGAAAAAAACAAAACAGGCCTGCCATCAAATACATACGAGGCCTCAAGGAAAGCTGGGTAAAACATTTTAATATTTCTATGATTTCTTTTAAAAGCATATATATATATATGTGTGTGTGTGTGTGTGTGTGTAATATATATATATATATATATCCACAATATAGATCATGCATAATATACATTTTATATATATATATATATATTATACTAAACGTTATATATATATATATATATATATACGCACACACACACGCAACCACAAACATATTATATATGGATATAAACAGTGAGCAAAACATTTCCTTGAGGCTGAGAGAGTGTGACTTGGCCCAGGGTCAGGATTCGAACCCTGGCCTCCAGAGTCCTAGTCCAACACACAAACCACACCACCATATAAATAAACGATAGTATTACTAGCCAGCCGGGGGGAAGGGGTCTTTTAGGGCCAAACCTGCTCCCAGTTGCCTCAACACAAGGTCTGCTACTCTTCTTCACCGCCTCCACTTCCTCGCGAACGTAACGTGTGAACGCGTGTCAAAGACTCCCCAGAAGGGCTTCCCCTCCGCCCTCGTCCTAACGGCTTCTTCCCCTCAGTTTCCTCCTCCCTCTCTCCCCTCGCAAGCGCTCGCTTACCCTTTCGTGGAAAATGGCCTCCATGTTTATTTGTCTCGGACCTGCCCCACCAACCGCCGCGCCACATGATGGCGGCCCAGCCAATCAAGCCCAAGCCCCGCCCCTTCACAGCTGCAACCAATCCCCGGCGCTTCCTCTTTCGGGGAGGGGCTTAGCCGCCCCTATGAGCTCAACAAACGCCAAAGAGAAGCGGCTGGGAAAGATATGTCCTGTCTTATCCCTCACTTCCGGTTCCTGTTTGAAGGGTTGCTCTATCAGAGGCTCCATCCGCCGCTTTACTGGCTCTCTGGCTCAGTGCTAGGGAATTCTGGGAGTTGTAGTTTGCCTTCAGTATCTTTTCCAGTTCTTTCATAGGTGCCTTTCCCATTCCTAGGCTTCTTCTTATTTCTTGACTGCAGTCTCCATTCTGTTTAATCCTAGATATGGGAATTCTTTAACTATTTCAATTTTCTCATTATTATTATTATTAATTATATTCATTTATTATTAATTATATCCCTCCTTTCTCCCAGGACTGGGACTCAAAGTGGCTTACAACATTAAAAAATAACAACTAAAAACATACAAAAAATAATGCATAAAAATGGAATTAACCTACCACAATAAAATAAAAAAGATTAATTTTTTAAAAAAATCGTTGTTTAGATTGAATGAGTCCCTGTACTGGGAGGAAGGTGGGATATAAATAAACAGAATTGTTGTTGTTGTTGTTGTTGTTGTATTTCTTCTGTGGTCATTATTTAAAAAAACAAAGATAATGAGCACAGAAGAAATACACAAATTCAATCTAGACAACAAGGAAATTGAAATAGTTAAAGAATTCTCACATCTAGGATCAAACATTGACCAGAATGGAGACTGCAGTCAAGAAATAAGAAGACGACTAGGAATGGGGAGGGCAGCTATGAAAGAACTGGAAAAATACTAAAGAGCAAAGACATACAACTGAGCACTAAAGTCAGAATCATTCAGGCCACTGTATTCCCAATTACCATGTACAAATGCGAGAGCTGGACAGTGAAAGAAGCAGACAGAAAGAAAATCAACTCATTTGAAATGTGGTGCTGAAGAAGAGTACTCAGGATACCTTGGACAGACAACGAACAAATGGGTTCTTGAACAGATCAGATCAGGGCTCTCCTTGGAAGCAAAGATGATCAAGTTGAGACTATTGTACTTTGGCCACATAATGAGAAGGTGCGGATCACTAGAAAAAACAATAATGCTAGGAAAAGTAGAGGGCAGAAGAAAGAGAGGAAGACCACAAACCAGATGGATAGACTCAATCAGGGGGGTTATGAGCAAGGGCTTGCAGGATCTGGGCAAGGCAGTGGAGGATAGGAAAGACAGGGATTCTTGGAGATGTCTGATCTGGAACCAAGTTGAGGGCAGCTAACCACAACAAAGTTTGTTGGGGCATCGGAGCTCTCTGACAAGAGAAAGCTAAATGTCTCACAAAAACTACAAATCCTTAAATCCCATAGCATTCAGCTAAAGTAATAATAAGGAGAATAACAACATTTATTTTTACAACGCCCCTCTGAGCACAATTGAGGTGGCTAACAAAAGTTACAATTACAAATTATATAATACATCCCAATACCCTCCCCCCCTTTAAAACAGTATTAAAGTAGTGTTAAACTGCATTGATTCTGCTGTGTAGATGCAGCCTGCCAGATTTCCCAGGCTGCATCCACACTGCAGAAATAATCCCATTTTACACTTTACCTTCCCTGGCTCAATGCTATGGAACCCTGGGAACTGTAATTGGTTTCTGGTGGTTTCAAACTGGATTATTTCTGCAGTGTGGATGAGGCATTAGCTCTTTTGCCCATTTCCTCCAGTGAGGCAAAATATCCAGGTTCCCAGAATTCCATAGCACTGATCCATGGCAGTTAAAGTGGTGTTCAACTAGATTATTTCTTCAGTGAGGATGGAGCTGGAGAAAAACAGATGAATTACTGGATGATAAAAGGTTCTCTTTCACAGCAGCCATCTGATGTACGGGTGCATCTACACTGTAGAAATAATGCAGTTTGGCACCACTTTAAAGTGCTGTGGTTCTATCCTATGGAATCCTGGGATTTGTAATTTTGTAAGGTCTTAACCTTCTCTGCCAGAGGACTGATACCTCACAGAACTACAAATGTCAGAAATCTGTTGGATGGAGTCATGGCGGTTAAAGTGGTGTCAAAGTGCATTATTTCTAGTGTAGATGCACCCATGTCCTTCAAAGTAAGGTCTTGGTTAGAGGTCAGGTTATAATTGGTTTTTGCAGCCTATCCTGAAATATGTGTGTGTGTGTGTTTTAAAAGGTAGTTGTGCTGTTGGTTTGGTGAAGCAAATACAGCAGAGAAGTTAAGCCATTTATGTTAACCTAAATAGAGGGTGCATCTACACTGTAGAAATAATGCAGTTTGACGCCACTTTAAGTGTTCTAGTTCCATCTTACTGAATCTTAGGATTTATAGTTTTACAAGATATTTTTCCCTACTTGTGCAAGGCTTAGCTGACCAGGTTGTTTCATTCCACACGAGCATACGGTTAGTTCTGAATAAAATGTTTGCTGCAATATGTTGAACTGCTGTCTTCTGTTGGTTTTTCAGGTTATGTGGCCACGTTCTGGAAGAATTTATTCCTGATGTTTCACCTGCATCTGTGGCAAGTATCTTCAGAGGGTGGTGGCATGGAAGTATGTGGGGTATATATATTATGTGACCCTTGGTTGAGAGGAAGTGATTTACATGTTAATCTGTGTGTTGGTCTGTTGTTGAACAAAGTTTGGCTACCAGTCCTGAAAAACACCAAAATCAAGACTCAGTACATACAAATGACCACCACTCAGGGTCAGGAGATTTCCCCACAGACAATGGATTTCTAATTAGACACACATCTACCATGCATATCCTCCCACCCTGAGGCCTTGCCATTCAACAACAGACCAGCACACAGATTAACATGTAAATCCCTTCCTCCCAACCAAGGGTCACACAAGTATATATACCCCACATGCTACCATGCCACCACCCTCTGAAGATGCCAGCCACAGATGCAGGCAAAACGTCAGGAATAAACTTTTCCAGAACGTGGCTACATAGCCTGAAAAACTCACAGAAAACTGTGGACACTGGCCGTGAAAGCCTTCGATTTCACATGCTAAACTACTATTTCCTTTTTGTGGTTAGGAACCTAACCCTACTCTTTCCATGTTATTTCTGCCTCTGGTACCAACTTTTCTGTTAAGTAATGCCTAGGAACACATCTATAGGTAACTGAAGGATACCTATAAAACATTCTTTTAAATCAGACCAAAACAACGGTTTGAAATCCAGTTTAAAAACACATTAAAACAATCAGAAAATGTCCCTTATTTTTAAGGACTAAAGGCTGCACAGAACAATACAGCTTGTTTTATCATTTTATTGTACTGCTGATTTTAACTCTTCTTTAGTTTAATTCTGTTTTAAGGGGATGAGACTGTGGGTCCAGGGAATGTTTTTTAACTTTGTCTGTTTTAAATGTTGTTACCCGCCCCGATTGCCACGCAGAGGGGTGGGCTATAAATAAAAATTTATTATTATTATTATTATTATTATTATTATTATTATTAGGTCAATTGGGATGGAGCTAGTCTGACATCAGGTGCATCTCAACAGTAGAAATAATGCAGTTTGACATCACTTTTAAGTGCTGTAACTCCATGCTATGGAATCCTAGAACAGGGGTAGGCAACCTTTTTGAGCTGGGGGTCGGGTTGCTGTCCCTCAGACAACTGGGGGGCCGAAGTACCAAAAATAAATAGATAAATAAATGAATAAAAATAAAAAATTGGAAAAAATTTAAAAAATTAAAAAATATGCATGCACTCTCTCTCAGCCCCAGAAAAGCCATGGCAAACCCCCTGTGGAGATTTTGCCAAGAAAACCCCATGAAAAGTAATAACAACAATAATATCATCATGGTGGGCGGTGGCGGTGGTGGCGGCGGCGGCAACAGGACCGGTCCAAAGGCCTCGGGGGGGCGCATTCGGCCCCCGGGCCTTAGGTTGCCTACCCCTGTCCTAGAATTTAGTTTTAGTTTTTAAGCCTTCTCTGCCAGATTGCTGGTGCCTCACCAAACTACAGATCCCAGGCTTCTGTAGGATGGAGCCCTGGCAGTTAAAGTAGTGTCAAACTGCATTATTTCTACAGCGTGGTTTGCTTATGAAGTTGTAAAGGTTTTGTAAAGCGCCCTCCAATATATCACTTAACTAGCACTGATTCAAACTTTGAAACAACTCATTCCAATTCATTTTATACTGAGGTAGGCAACTTTTACCCACCAAATGTTGTCACGATGCAAAGTTTTATCAGCCCTAGTTACCACTGCCAATGGTGACAGATAACGAGTAGAGTGGTCCCTCTACATTCGCTGGGGTTAAAGGTGAAAGACCCCTGTAAATCTGGAAAAACCACAAATAAAAACACACTATTTTTAAAATCTAAGTCAAGAACACCTCTCTAGAAATCTCCAGGTCCTCCAGTGCAACTCTATGGTCAATGTGTACCAGAAACTGATAACAGAATTGTGCTGGAGGACCTAAAAATGTCTAGAAAAGTGTTTTCACTAGGAACTTCTAGATTCTTTAGCACAACTCTGTGGTCAATTTCTGGCAAGAGTTGCACTGGAGGACTCAGAGATTCCTAGAGAAAACATATTAATAAAAACTGCACATAATCAAATCCGCAAAAGTCAAATCCGCAAACGAGGAGGGCCAACTCTACTGCATCTCAGCAACAGGTTGCAGGGACACAACTCCTGGTTTATGACTTCCTCAAGCAGAGATCACTTCAGATTTCTGGATTTATAAGCCACAGCCAGTAGTAGGGCCAATAGTAAGTTATATTTATTTTATTTATATGCTTTCTCCCAGAAAGGGACCCAAGGGAGCTCACAGATAAAATGATTTCAAAACTTATATGATAAAAAAAGTCCAAGAAGTTGCAAGGCAAGTGCAAAGGTTTCTTATCCCTGTATTACAGAAATTTCTATTGACCCATTAGACAGAAAAGGGGGAAAAGTTTCCTCTAAATTGAGATTGGTGTATAGGTATTTAAGAGAACACTGTAATCCAGGGCATAGCTATGGGGGAGCAAAATAGGGGTATTTGCCTTACAAAGAAATGTTCCCCTAATATACTTCTTCATACCCTGGATTTCTAGCATTGCAGTAACCTAAAATTTCAGGTGAGCATTTAAAAAAATATAGTTTTAAGCATCCAAAGCAAAGGGGCAGGCAAAGTTAACAAGGGAACATGGACACAGCAAACAAATGTAAGTTCTAGGTGTGAACAATTTTCAATGGCTCACTCTGGACCTTTGCAGACTGCCAGAAATAGTGCACATTAAATTGAGGCACTGCCCTGGCTCAGTGCTAGGGAGTCATGGGAATTGTATTTTTTTCTGAGACATTGAGCCTTCTCTGTCAGAGAGCTCTGGTGCCACAATAAATTAAAGTTCCCATGATTCCCTAGCACTGAGCCAGGGCAGTCCCTCAATTTAATGTGCACTATTTCTGGCAGTCTGCAAAGGCCCTCTGAATGGCTAGAATTCTTATTGGGGGGGGGGCATGGCCTCAATCCCCATTCCCATATCTCTGATGCAATCTCATTGAAAACTACCGTATTTAAAAATTAGGTCACAAAAGTATAATTGCCGGTAAAGAGATACAAGTGTCATCCCTTTGACAGGTTGGGAACCAGAGCACTGCCAGAAAGCGGAAACCATTGAAATGCAGAACCCAGTCTCTCTCTTTTTTAAATCATCTAAATAGATTTTAGCCATTGAAAAATCTTATGGATTCTTTTAGCTTTACCAATATACTTAGGTATCATTATACTACTGTATAAACACAAATGTAAGTATGAAGTTGTTGTGTACCTTCTGACTTATGGTGAACCTATCATGTTTTTTTTTTCTTGGCAAGATTTGTTTAGGTTTGCCATTGCCTTCCCCTGAATACCTGTGCTATCAGCATACAATGACACAGTGAAAGACTCTTACACTGTACAGTACTGATTGAATGAAAAGATGGCACTGAGTAAAATACAAACAAACCCAGCACATGGTCACCAAAGTATGGTGCAAAGTGCCATTTCCCCCCAGCCTGAATACAGAAGTCATTTGTGGCGTTGTCATCATGTGCACACTTTTATTTGTGCTTAAACTATAATATTCATAATGGCACCTAAGTGTAAGTGATAAAGATTGAAAGAGGATAACACACTGAATGAATGAGTTTTGGATATAACTTAAAAAGGTCAAAAGATCAGATTGTTGAAAAGTGGACCACTGAAAAGTGCATGCCTGTACAGGTTTGCAACTCAATATGTTGTTATTTGTGTCCTGTTAGAATGGGATCTCTTGCTTTGTACAACAGACTTCTGAAAGTGGAGTAAAATATGTTTCAACTATTGCTGGAAATCATCCAGACAACTCTCCTTTTCCTTGAAGGTCTGCATTTATGGTCAGAAATTTAAGAGGCAGTTAATACCAAGGTGTGTGAGTGGGAGAAAGTTGTAACTGTTCTGTATGTGTCTTTGAAATAAGAAACAAGTGGAAGGAAGCCTTTAAACCAGGGGTAGGCAACCTTTCCCCTTTAAGGGCTGAGGGACTTCAACTCCCAGAAACCCAGGAGCTATTGGCCAACATGGGACTATTGGCCAACATGGCTGAGGCTTCTGGGAGCTGAAGTCCCTCCGCCCTTAAAGGGGAAAGGTTGCCTACCCCTGCTTTAAAGCTTTTGGCTTGTGAGTGATTTTATTTATATGTTTTCAGCTACTTTTGCCCTACCACCCTCTACCAAATGCCAAGCCATCAGAAACCAGAGTTTGGTTTCTTGAAGACATCACCAGCACTAGAGAGGGAAGGAGTAAGAAACTTAACACTATTAGTATACTGCTAGTAAAAATGGTGAAGTGCTAAGGAATAATTTGAACTCCTACTTTACTGCTTCTTTTTATAGCAGGTTTTGATTTTTTTTAAACCAGAAAAGAACAGTCTTGATACTGTTTCCTCTAGAATAATGTCATGCAGTGGGCCAGGGCAGACAACTGAAGAAGCCAATTTTTACCTTGTGGCAGGCTGTCCTGTCCCAATCAGCAGAAAATAACAGGAACTTGAAGTTAGTTTTCATGGACAATTAAAAAAATTATTCTGCTGGGTGCTTTGCTATCCAATTCTACTCCTGGAGGCCTTCAGGAATAGCAATTTAACAAGTGGGATGATTTTTGTCCCACAAATCTAGAGATGGATGCAGTGTTGCAAAAAAGCTCTTAAGAGTGTAGTTTCCTCACTCTTGCAATAGGTCATCTACATTCTAGATTCTGGGGGAAATTAAGGTCAAAAGATAGGAATTTGACCAGGATTAACCAATAAGCCCCTGACAAAACTGGAGCTAAAGTGTCTTTCTTTTACCCAGGCCTTAGTGAGTATAAAGTGAAATTGATTAATGCTACAATCAATTTTGGAATAGCAATGAAAATACTGGTGTTATATACTGAGTTGTGCCTAAGAATGTCAAATGCCAGAGAAATTAGGTTACAAAAACATATTGAACATCACAGATTACTGTTGTTAACTATTGTCTCGTCGACTTATGGTAACCCTATGAATGAGCAACCTCCAAGTCACCTGCTCATCACTATCCCTGCTCAGGTCTTTCAGATTTGGGCTGTGGCTTCCTTGATTGAGTCTGTAATTCCTTGATTGAGAATGTAATGACATAATGAACTCATCCATAACTGGAGTAAAAGTTGTATTTTTCTTCTTAAAAGTAGCTTCCAAACTTCTGCTAAAGTCATCAATTTAACAGAGATGGGCCTGGAGAAAGGAGTTTGACTAAAGATTTTTGTTTCACTTGATGACACAATCATATACTTCTTAAATAGGTGAATTTAATTGTATGGAAGTATTTCTCATTTGACACATTATTTCCACGTGACTTCTTCTCCGGGTTTCAATTCCCTGTGAAAATAAAATAGAGGATCACCAAATTAGGAATGTGTTCTTGCAGAAAAAAATATTTTACATTTAAAAGTATGCTCTGCTAAGTAATTAGCTATTCTGTAACTCCTACACTTCTACACTTCCTCCAACAAGATGCAAATTAATAAAAATGAAAACTTACTTTAATAAATAAAATCATGTTTGTAACTTTTTTAAAGAATTCAAAATACATCTAGCCAAATGTTCTTAGCACACAAACTGCCCCTAACGGCATGCATTACTTGTCTGCTAATTTAAAAAAAAATAGTTGGGATATTCAGCTCTCTTCAGTTATATCTTCTAAATAAATTTAGTTATCAGAAGACACCACCACCATACAGAGGCTAACAAAGGAAGAGGGGTAGGAAACCTCTTGCTTACAGGCTGCATACAGCTTGTTCTCCAAAACTGTACTCACAGGCCCCAAGCCCTCCCTCACCCCCAATCTTTCATTTAATGAAAATGTCAGAATTGCAGCTCCAAAAGTTTTATCCTCTTTTAAAGCAATCTGCCACAACTTGTTTTAACAAGCTAATGACACAAACATCTCTCTCATGAATGAGAGCTATAGAGAATGCATATGGGGAAAGCAGTTTTCATTCTGCTGATAAACTCTACAAGATACAATGCAACGTTTTTGCCTAAAAATTACTTTTGTTGGTGAGGAAATCCCTTTGGGAAGGACGTTCCACATTTTGGCACCACTACCAAAATTGGCATTATTTTGTTAATGATGCTCTTAATCTCAGATCTAAGTAGCATCTGCTGAAGGGTCTTGGCAGATTATAACATGGCCAGGGTGACATGGACTAAGTGCTTCATTAAGGCTCCTGCTGCTTAGGGCTTTGAATCACATGCTTCCATCATGACTTGGAAGCAAACATGGATTCAAATTACAGGAAAAGATATTCCAGCTCAATATTAGGAAGAACTTCTTGACAGTAAGAGCTGTTTGATGGTGGAATACACTGCCTCGAAATGTGATGGGGTATCCTTTGGAGGCTTTTTAACAGAGGCTGGATGGCCATCTGTCAGAGGTGCTTTGATTCTGTGTTCCTGCATGGCAGGGGGTTGGACTGGATGGCCCTTGAGGTTTCTTCCAACTCTACAATTCTATAATTCAATGCAGCTGGTGAAACTTTTAAAACTGGCATAATTTGGATGCCAGTCAAGAATCTGGTAGCCATATTGGATGTGCTTTTAGCAGATGCTTCCAAATCTTCAGCATCAGCCCTCAATGTAACACATTGAAGTAAAATCATCTGTAGGTAGGGCATGGATCAAAACAGTAAAATATATTAGCAACTGTATTTGTCCACAAACATTCCACAAATATATTGTAGAACAGGGGTAGGCAACCTTTCCCCTTTAAGGGCCGAGGGACTTCAGCTCCCACAACCCCAGGAGCTATTGGCCAACATGGGACTATTGGCTAACATGGCTGAGGCTTCTGGGAGCTGAAGTCCCTCAGCCCTTAAAGGGGAAAGGTTGCCTACCCCTGTTGTAGAAAGTATCAGGTTTTGAACTTTAAATACAATATTAATATTATGTCTCTCAGAGGGATTCCCCTCTCAATAACTAACCTTTGAAATAATTTGCTCTTGTTTCTGTAGAGTGCCAGTTTCTCATCATTCCTCCTGTCAAAGTAACATCCCACCACAAATGCTATGGGAACCAAAGTCAGGCCCCAGTGATCTCGCACAATCTGGATAATATTCACCATAGTTACTAAAAAGAAAGAGAACCGAAAATACTGCATTCAGCAAAACATTTATGTATGCTCAAAACATGTAAATCACTTATTAGTAGAAAAGTTAGGCAAAAACACTTACTAATGGTTTAATGGATCAATTTCAACAGATGATCCCAAGTTTTATGATTATGAGTATGGGGAAAATTTGCATTTTCTCCTAAATTAAGATTTCCCAAATACTTTGGCTTGTTTCCATAGGAAAGATCATTTGGGTTGCTCTCTTCTGCACCTTTCTTACTTCTATGATAACCTTAAGCATAACTAATAAGAAGCAAGTTCCACTGAATCAATGGGATTTCCTTCTAAGGAAAGGTGCTGAGGCTCAGACTATGTAAACCAGGGGTAGGCAACCTAAGGCCCGGGGGCTGGATGCGGCCCCCTAAGGCCTTTGGACTGGCCCCAGGCCGGTCCTGCCGCCGCCTCCGCCACGCCCCCCCGCCATGATGATATTGATTATTGTTGTTATTACTTATTCTTGGGGTTTTCTTGGCAAAATCTCCACAGGGGTTTTGCCATGGCTTTTCTGGGGCTGAGAGTGTGTGCATGCATATTTTTTTAAAAAAAATTATTATTTTTTTAAAAAAAATATTTATTTATTTTTGGTGCTTCGACCTCCCAATTGTCTGAGGGACAGCAACCTGGCCCCTGCCTCAAAAAGGTTGCCTACCCTTGATGTAAACCATTTCACATGTAGCAACATTCCTACGTATAATTCATTTATGTGAAAAACATTTTAAAATCTAACCTACAAGTTACCATGAGAGGCTAGAATACTATGTTGTTGCATACTTTATACATACTTAGCTATGTAACAGAAGCAGGAAGGAAATCTTTTAGTGAACTGCAAAGATGTGCTCTACTGAGGTGTATCAGCACTCCCTAGCCAGGGTCCTGATGCACATCAGGTCCTGTTGAGCATCAGTGACTCTGCTGGCTCCCCTTGCTGAATACAGATATTGTGAAACTGCTCCTATTTCCTGCAGAAATAAGTCGGTTTACAATGACATAAGTCTCCAAGTTAATTTCAGCTGCAACATACAGCAGCTTCTGTCAAGGGTATGTTCATAGTGCAAACAAAAGAAGTTATACTATGTACCTACCTTAAATGGATATTTATACAGTGAGACCTTGGTATCTACAGACTTGCCATCCACAGATTTAAGTATCTGTGGCTGACAAGTCTGCGTTGTCACCAATGGTGATGTGTGCACATGGTTGCGCCGCCTTAAGGGACAACCCCTGTTATGCCCAGTGATGCAACCACATGCACCTGAAGTCCCATTGTCCCCAATGGTGGCGCGAATGCGTGCACGCACCACCACTGGGGACAATGCAGGCTTGAGCATCTGTGGATTTTGGTATCTGTGGGAAGGGGGTCTGGAATGGATCCCCGATCGATAGTGAGGTCCCACCGTATGTGGCTTCAAACCACCTGTCAATTTATGGCAACCCCATGAATTTCATAGGGTTTTCTTAGGTAAGGAATACTTAGAGGTGGTTTTGCCAGTTCCTTCCACTGAAATATAGCCTACAGCACCTGGCATTCCTTGATGGTCTCCCATCCCAGTACCAACCAGGACTGACCCTGCCTAACTTCCAAGATCAAATAGAATGTAGTGCCTTTAAGAAATTTGGCCCAAACAGATAGGTGTAAAGTAAGACTAAAGGGATGGTCATCAACATTAGGTGACAGAACTGCTAGCAGAGCCAAAGTGATGAAAAAAGCTATAGTCCTAGCACATGTGCCCCTTTAGAACACAATATTAGGTCCTGCTGCTCGTGCTGCCACATTGCAGAATTAATGCAGTTTGACAGCGCTTTATCTGTAATGAGATTTGTCACTTGCTGTGGCACCTGAGCTCTCTGACTAAGAAGGCTAAATATCTCACAAAACATCATTTCCCAGAATTCTATAGCAAAAGGCAGTGTCAAACTGGATTAATTCTGTGCAGATGCAGCAGCCCTTTTGCTGGACTGCACCTGGATTTGTCCTCCACTGATTACCACAAATGCAGAAAAAAGCCAAGGCTGCATCTGCACTGCAGAAATAATCCAGTTTGTTGTTGTTGTTGTTAACTGCCCTTGAGTCAATCTCGACTCATGGCGACCCTATGTCTTCCACTGCTCTGCTTAAATCCTGCAAACCCATACCCATGACCTCCTTAATAGAGTCCATCTATCTGGCATGTGGCTTTCCTCTCTTCCTACTTCCCTCCACCTTTCCCAGCATTATTGTCTTTTCTAATGGGTCTTCTCTACTCATGATATGTCCGAAGTATGACAGTCTCAGTTTGTTCATCTTGGCTTCCAGGGAGGATTCCGGTTTGATCTGGCTTTATCCTCTGGAATCATGGGATTTGTAGTTTGTTGAGGCATCAGTGAGACCAGAGTGGCATAGTGGTTTGAGTGTTGGTCTACAATTCTAGAGACCAGAGTTTGAATCCTGGCTCGGCCGTGGCAACCCCCCCGTGACCTTGGGCAAGTCACCCTCTCAGCCCCAGAGGAAGGCAAAGGCAAACCTTCTCTGACGAAACTTGCCAAGAACAGCCCATGATAGGTTCATGGCCTCAGGGTTGCCAAAAGTCAGAAACGACTTGAAGGCACACAACAAGTAACACCATAGCTCTCTGACAGAGAAGGCTAAACATCTCACCCTGAGCCATGGCCGTTAAAGCAGTGTCAAAGTGCGTTAATTCTGCAGTGCAGATGCAGCCCAAGTGGGCAGCTAATCTGAACCCACTATTCCTGAATACATACCTGAATCTACATACCCAGTACTGGATGTCTATGAGGGTCAGCCTGGTTTAGTGGTTTGAGCACTGGACTAGGTCACTGAGAGGCCAGGGTTCAAATCCCAGCTTGGCTATGGAAAACGTCTGGGTGAACTTGGTCAAGTCACACTCTCTCAGCCTCAGGGGAAGGCAGCCACTGCAGCCCCCCTATGAAGAAACATGCCAAGAAAAACCCGTGATAGAGTTGCCTTAGATAGGAAAGGACTTGAAGGCACACAAAAGCACCACTTGGTGATGTTGGGCAAGTCACACACTCTCAGCCTCAGGGGATGGCAATGGCAACCCCCACCCTCACCCTGAGGAAACTTGCCAAGAAAACCTCATGATAGGTTTGCCACAAGTTTGAAAGAACTTGATGGCACACAAGACTGGGTGATTCCAGTGAGAGTGCTTAAATAATATAGTACGTCCCACTTTGTTCACTGGGATTTATGTCTCGGTAACCAGCATGGTGGTTTGAGTGTTGGACTATGATTCTAGAGACCATAGTTCAAATCTCTGCTCAGCCCTGTAAACCCACTGGGTGACCTTGGGCAAGTCACACTCTCTCAGCTTCAGGGGAAAGCAATGGCAAAGCCCTTCTGAAGAAAAATGCCTTGAAAGCCTCGTGATAGAGTCGCTTTAGGATGGAAAGGACTTGAAGGCACACAACAGCATCACTTGGTGACCTTGGACAAGTCACACTCTCTCAGCTTCAGGGGAAAGCAATGGCAAAGCCCCCTCTGATGATCCTGCCTCAGCCATGTAACCCACTGGAAGACTTTGCAGACTGCTAGAAATAGTGCAAATTGAGTCCCCTTTAACTGCCCTGGCTCAGTGCTAGGGAATCATGGGAATTGTATATTTTTCTGAAACATTGAGCCTTCTGTCAGAGAGCTCTGGTGCCACAATAAACTACAGTTCCCATGATTCCCTAGCACTGAGTCAGGGCAGTTAAAGTGGACTCAATTTGCACTATTTCTGGCAGTCTGCAAAGGCCCTGGGTGACCTTTGGCAAGTCACACTCTCTCAGCCTCAAGAGAAAACAATGGCAAACCCCCTCCGATTAGCGTGCCTCGGTCATGTAAACCCACTGAGTGACCTTGGGCAAGTCACACTCTCTCAGCCTTAAGGGTAAGCAATGGCAAACCCCCTCTGATGATCTTGGCTCAGCCATGTAAACCCACTGTACGACTTTGTCCAAATCGCACTCTCTCAGCCTCAAGGGAAAGCAATGGCAAACCCCCCTTTGAGGAGACTTGCCATGACAGGGTCGCCTTAAGTCAGAAAGAACTTGAAGACAAACAGCAACAACGACAAAATTGGAAGTCTAACCTTACACGACGCCACCCAAGACACAGAGCTGGCTCTCCTAGTCCCTTCTTTGAGGTAATTCTCTCTCTCACAGACCACCCTTTCCGCCATTTCACAGGCCTCAACCTTACCTTTCCTGCAGGCCTTGCCTTTCCCTCTCAACCCAAATAGGGACTCTGACAGAAAAAGGAAGAGACCCGCGAAGGAGCCTCCCAGGAAGGTGGAAGAGTCCATTAACTGGAGAGGGGAGCCGGAGACGTTTCTTTTCCACCGCTGAGAACCCCTTACCCCATACGACTCGGGATATTTTTAGAGACTCTCTTAATACACATTAAGCAATTGAAGAGGTTGTTTGAATGAAAATGTCTTTCCCTGAAGGATTTGTTTCCCCCCGTGAACAGAGTGGTATACTCCCTTCCTCCTCCTCTCTAGTCCCTCTCCGGCCAAAATGGCGGCCAGGATCACCAGAGAGTGGCCTGGAATGGCCGTTTTTCTTTCCCCATTCAGAGCTCCAGTAGATTTAGGGTCCGAGAATTAACCAGGGGCTGTTTATACAGGTAAGGGCGACAATGAGTGCCAAAGAGGAGCCAGAGAAACACTCGCTTTCTCTTCCTGTGTCTCACATGCATTCCTGACGCGATGGAGCAATTCCCGCCTTTCCTGTGAGGGAAAGATTTTGGGGGAAAAGGGAGACGACTGCTGCCGGGTGGGTTAGGAAATGAAGAGGGCAAAGAGGATTTGGGGGTGCTGCTTTGCTTCTCACTTGGAGTGAGGCGCAGCTAGATTCCCTTAATGTCGATTGGGTTATAATCTTTCATCTGATCGTTTTTATGTGCCTTCAAGTCGTTTCCCATTTATGACGACCCTATCATGGGGTTTTCTTGGCAAATTTTTTTTCATGGCAAGTTTTTTTTCCCCAGAGGGGTGTTTGCCATGGCTTTCCTCTGAGGCTGAGAGAGTGTCACTTGTCCAAGGTCACCTAGTGAGTGTACATGGCCAAGCCAGGATCATCAGAAAGGGTTTGCCATTGCCATCCCCTGAGGCTGAGAGAGTGCCACATGCCCAAACTCACCTAGTGGGTTTATATCAGGGGGTAGGCAACCTTTCCCCTTTAAGGGCCGAGGGACTTCAGCTCCCAGAATCCCAGGAGCTATTGGCCAACATGGGACTATTGGCCAACATGGCTGAGGCTTCTGGGAGTTGAAGTCCCTCGGCCCTTAAAGGGGAAAGGTTGCCTACCCCTGTATGGCTGAGCCAGGATCATCAGAAGGGTTTTGCCACTGCCATCCCCTGAGGCTGAGAGAGTGTGACTTGCCCAAGGTCACCTAGTGGGCTTACATGGCCGAGCCAGGATCATCAGAAGGGGTTTGCCATGGGCTACCTCTGAGGCAGAGAGAGTGTCACTTGCGCAAGGTCACCTAGTGGGTTTACATGGCTGAGCCAGGATCATCAGAAGGGTTTTGCCATTGCCATCTCCTGAGGCTGAGAGTGTCACTTGCCCAGGGTCACCCAGTGTTGTTGTGGCCCATCAAGTTTTTTATGACTTTAACTTGCCTAAGGTCACTCTCACTGGTTTTAAATGGCCAAGCTGTGATTTGAACCCTACTCCCTAGAGTTGTAGTCTTAACACCCAAACCTACGCTACACTGATCTCACTGGTGCCACAACAAACTACAAATCCCAGAATTCCATAGGATGAAGCCACAGCACTTAAAGCTGTGTCAATCTGGGTTATTTCTGCATTGCAGATGCAGCTTTGGGATTTCCCTCCTGTGTTCGTGGTAATCAGTGGAGGTCAAACCCAGGTGCAGTCCAAACAAAGGGCTGCATCTGCACTGCAGAATTAATAATCCAGTTTGACATCGCTTTATGCTATGGAATTCAGGGATTTGTTGTTTTGTGAATTATTTAGCCTTTTCTGTCAGAGAGCTGTGGTGCCACAGAAAACTACAAATCCCACGACAGAGCTAGGGTTCGAACCTTGGTTTCCAGAGTCGCTCAAACCACTACATCACACTGACTCACAATTTAATATGATTATTGGAACTGAATCTAGTGGCTCTTTAGGTTGAGATGGTAAGTTCAGCAAGCGCCACCTCTCTATACATCTGGATGTTTAATATGAGGAAATGGCAAAAGTATTTTTGACATTGTTTTGTTAAGTCATATTCGACTTATGGCGACTCTGTGAATGAGACACCACCAAACTAGTCATCAGCAATCCTGCCCAGGTCTTGCAAAACTCAGGGTCGTGGCTTCTTTGATTGAGTCTATCCATCTGGCATGGGATCTTCCTTTTTTCCTACAACCTTGTTGTCGCCTTCAAGTTGTTTCCAACTTATGATGACTAGTCTAATGTGACCCTATTAGGGGGTTTTCTTGGCAAGATTTGTTCAGAGGAACTTTGCCATTGCCTTTCCCTGAGGCTGAGAGCATGTGACTTGCCCAAGGTGAGTTTCATGTCCAAATGGGGAATTGGAGCCTGGTCTCTACAGAGTCATAGGCTAACACTCCAACCACTACGCTTTGCTGACTCTTGCCTTCTACCTTAACAAGCTTCATTCTTTTTTCCAGTGAGTCTTGTCTTCTCTTGATATGACCAAATTACAACAGTATCAAGGGCTGATACAGACGGCCTGTAAGGGGCGACTCTGTGCTGCCCCAGGAGCGGCAGATTGGGGCTGCGACAACCACACCCCGCGGCCCCGATCCTCATTTTTGCCACCCCCAAAAGAGCAGGGTGGAAAAAGTTGCCCTTTGAGCTGCCGTGACAGCTCTTTTGCACCCCTTTGATGCAGCATGTATGCACGCTGCGCCAAGAGGGCAGCCTGATGCCGTGCGGTGTGCAGTCGGGTGCGCGGCTTCGGGATGGAGTTGGGGCGGTCAGCGTGTGGTCGCCCTGTCCCAACTGCACCCCCAAACCGGCCTAAAGTGCTGATCTGTATCCCCTCTCAGTTAGTCACCTTGGCTTAAAGGGAGAGTTCAGACTTAATTTGCTGTAGGACCCATTTATTGGTCTTTTTAGCAGTCCACGGTATCTGTATAACTGTTCTCCAGCACTACATTTCACCATTATTTTCTTCCTATCAGTTTTCTTCACTGTC
This sequence comes from Phrynosoma blainvillii, assembly GCA_026167975.1. Lineage (NCBI taxonomy): Eukaryota > Metazoa > Chordata > Lepidosauria > Squamata > Phrynosomatidae > Phrynosoma > Phrynosoma blainvillii. Next base: position 424,999,914 of record JANUYF010000001.1, read on the forward strand.
AAGCTATCACAACTATGCATAGAAATTGGAAAGACAATGGCATGGACAATCTTCACTTCAGTATTCAATGATAAATCGTTACACTTCAGGATCTTGTCTAATTCCTTCAAAGCTCCCTTTCTAAATTCTATTCTTCTGATTTCTTGACTGCAGTATACTGTCTGATTAGTGACTGAGACAAGGTGGGGAAATTTGTGACTATTTAATTGTCTTTATATTATCCTTTTAAAATTGTGTACATCATCTGTGGTCATAATTTTTGTTTTCTTCATGTTCAACTGTAAACCTACCTTTGCACTTTCTTGCTTGACTTTCTTCAGTAACCGTTCCAAATCTTTGCTATTTTCTTCTAGTAGAATGATATTATTTCCAAATTGCTGGTGTTCCTACAATTTTTATGCCTCCTTCCTCTGACTAATCCTGCTCTGACTTTTACTTTTTGCTTCTTATTTGTCCTTAAAGGCTTGAAGAATTTCATCTGTCATCCATTGAGACTTTGCTTTCTGTTTGGCTGCAAAATAGCATCTTTTTGTGTTCCTCTTTGATAATATCCCTTGCTTCAGTCCACAGTTCTTCTGGCTCCCAGTCAGTTAGGCTTAATGGTACAAATTATTTTTTACATTCCCTTTAAATTCTATGGGGATGTTCTTCAAGTTGTATTTTGGCATGATGTTTGATTTAGTGTTCTCGTTTAGCTTTACTCTTATTTCTGTGTTCATGGTCTGTGTCACAGTCTGCTTACAATTATGTAGCATATTTGATTTCTGTGTTGGCCATCAGATGATGTCATCTATACAGTCATCTATTTGGTGGCCTAAAGAATGTGTTTGCAATGAACAAACTGTTGACTTCACAAAATTCAGTCAGTCATAGTCCTGCTTCATTTCTTGATGCTAGGCCAAATTTTCCTACAGTCTTTTATTCTGCTCTGTTTCCTACTTTTGCATTCCAATCACCTATGATTAACAAGAAGTCCTGCTTTTTGTGTGTTCAGTCTCCTCCTGGACTCCAGAATAGAATCTTTGAGTTTCTTCTCCTGCCTCTGTAGTTGGAACATAAACTTCAAATGTGGCTATGCTCATAGGTTTTCCCTAAAATCTTATGATATTGTGAAGTCGTAGGCTTTCATGGCCGGCATCCATAGTTTTTTTTGTGGGTTTTTTCGGGCTGTGTGGCCATGTTCTGAAAGAGTTTCTTTCTGACGTTTCGCCAGCATCTGTGGCTAGCATCTTCAGAGAAAACTGAAATGGAAAAGCCTGGTTGTATATATACTGTGGGACCCTGGGTAGGGAGGGGTGGTTCCCAGGTGAACTGTGTGTTGTTCTGTGTTGAATAGGTATTGTTCTGTGTTGATGGCATCGCTTCAGGCTATGCAATCCAGGATATGTCTGCTGTTCCCATGTAAACTGTGTATTGTTCTGTGTTGAATAGGTGTTGTTCTGGTGTTAATGGCATGGCTTCCAGGTGAGGAATGCAATCAAGGAGATTGTTTGCTGTTGTCTGCTGACCCTGGTTGGTCTTCCCTTTGCATTTGCTGAGTGCAGATTTTCTTATTTTGTAGGACTGGTAGCCATATCTTGTTTACTTTGAGAGTTTCTTCTTTCCTGTTGAAGTTGTCTAAGTGTTTATGGATTTCGATGGCTTCCCTGTGCATTCTGACCTGATAGTTGTTGGCATGGTCCAGAATTTCAGTGTTTTCAAACAGCATTTTATGCCCAGGATGGTTTATCATGTGTTCTGCTACTGCTGATTTTTCTGGCTGGCCCAGTCTGCAATGTCTCTCATGTTCCTTGATTCGTGTTTGGACACTGCGTTTGGTGGTCCCTATGTAGACTTGTCCGCAGCTGCATGGTATGCGGTAAACTCCTGCAGCTGTGAGAGGGTCTCTTCTGTCCTTCGCTGAGCGCAGCATTTGTTGGATTTTACCATATATCAAAGGAGTCACAGACAGAATTGGGAAAGTAGTGAGGAAACACAACCTCCAAATTGTTCACAAACCAACCAAGAAAATCCAACAAATGCTGCGCTCAGCGAAGGACAGAAGAGACCCTCTCACAGCTGCAGGAGTTTACCGCATACCATGCAGCTGCGGACAAGTCTACATAGGGACCACCAAACGCAGTGTCCAAACACGAATCAAGGAACATGAGAGACAGTGCAGACTGGGCCAGCCAGAAAAATCAGCAGTAGCAGAACACATGATAAACCATCCTGGGCATAAAATGCTGTTTGAAAACACTGAAATTCTGGACCATGCCAACAACTATCAGGTCAGAATGCACAGGGAAGCCATCGAAATCCATAAACACTTAGACAACTTCAACAGGAAAGAAGAAACTCTCAAAGTAAACAAGATATGGCTACCAGTCCTACAAAATAAGAAAATCTGCACTCAGCAAATGCAAAGGGAAGACCAACCAGGGTCAGCAGACAACAGCAAACAATCTCCTTGATTGCATTCCTCACCTGGAAGCCATGCCATTAACACCAGAACAACACCTATTCAACACAGAACAATACACAGTTTACATGGGAACAGCAGACATATCCTGGATTGCATAGCCTGAAGCGATGCCATCAACACAGAACAATACCTATTCAACACAGAACAACACACAGTTCACCTGGGAACCACCCCTCCCTACCCAGGGTCCCACAGTATATATACAACCAGGCTTTTCCATTTCAGTTTTCTCTGAAGATGCTAGCCACAGATGCTGGCGAAACGTCAGAAAGAAACTCTTTCAGAACATGGCCACACAGCCCGAAAAAACCCACAAAAAAACTATCTTATGATATTATTTGATCGGATTTTGCATTATATCCGTTGACTGCTTTTGCTATATCTTTCCTCACTTATTAATGCTAGCCCATCCTTAGATTTTCATTTTCTGCATAAAACACTGTGTAATTATCTGAGTCAAAATGTTCCATTACTGTCCACTTTAGTTTGCTCACCCCAATTGTAATGTTTATATGCTCCATTTCTTGTTTAATTATGTCTAACTTCTCCTGATGCAGGCTTTTCACATTTCACCTTCAGATTTTGTTTTCACCTCTGAGCATGTCAGGAGCTGAATGTCCTTTCAACTTGAGTCCAGTTATATCATTAGCTACAACACTAATCATTGCTGTCTTCTGTTGTATCCTGTATCTTGTTGAGTACATTCTGACCTGGGAGTGTTATCATCTGGCACTATCTCTTGTTTCACTTTGAACTGTCTCATCATTGGGTTTCCATGGTAAAAATTATTCAAAAGGCATTTACCATGCCTCCTTTTGCACAGTACCAACAAGTGTTAGCTAGAATCATAGAATCATAGAGTTGGAAGAGACCACAAGGGCCATCCAGTCCAACCCCCCAGCCATGCAGGAACTCCCAATCAAAGCATCCCCAACAAATGGCTAAGGTGCCACTGCTATTGTCTCTGAGAGATCCTCTGCCAGTGTCACACTTCCCCCTCACACACACACTAGTGTTGCTGCCAGTAGCTGTTTGGCACATTTAGGGCTTTTGCAGACTGCCAGAAATAGTGCACATTAAATTGAGGCACTGCCCTGGCTCAGTGCTAGGGAGTCATGGGAATTGTATTTTTTTCTGAGACATTGAGCCTTCTCTGTCAGAGAGCTCTGGTGCCACAATAAATTACAGTTCCCATGATTCCCTAGCACTGAGCCAGGGCAGTGCCTCAATTTAATGTGCACTATTTCTGGCAGTCTGCAAAGGCCCTGGTTTCTCAATAAAAGCCTGTCTAATATGGGAGAGCCTACCAGGAGCACTACTATCATCAGCATAACCTCTTGCTTTGCAAGGAGCATGCAATCCCTCCACCCTGGAAAGGCAGTGCCATGGTGATTATCTTGGTAGTGATTGAACATGATGGTACGGCTCTGTATGGGTGTATTTACAAATATATATTTTTGCTTTGTGACACGGAGTAATCCACCACAAAGAATTAAAATCAGTATATGGGTTGAGCCTCACTTGTCTGGAATTCCAAAATACTTTACAAGCCAAAACATTTTTCATGGGTGGCTAAGATAGTCACACATTTGCTTTCTGATAGTTCAATGTACACAAACTTTGTTTCATGCACAAAATTATTGAAAATATTGTATAAAATTACCTTCAGGCAACGTGTAGAAGTTATATATGAAACATAAATCAATTTTGTATTTATACTTGGTCCCATCTCCAAGATATCTCGTTATGTACATATATACAAATACGGGTATTCCAAATCCAAAATAATAAATAGATATCCCCAAAATCCAAACCCCTTCTGGTCCCAAGCATTTCATATAAGGGAGACGCAACCTGTAATACTTAGCCCTATACAGTGGACCTCAACTTGGGACAATTTGGGATTAGAAAGAAAGTGTACAGTAATATAAAGCTTACTAAGTGGTAGTAGGTAATAGGTTGGGGTGTTAAATAATTGCTGTGCTCATAATTCCCCTTCCTGAAAATGCCCCCTCAATGCTGTGTTTGGGGTCCCATAGGAGTATACCCTAATGTATGTTATTGTAAACCTTGGGTCCTAAAGTGAATTATGTTTTGTGGTGAAGGCCTTTAAAATACAATAGCTAGTACAATGAAAAAATGAAAGTTTCCAATATTCCTGTGCCCATACCAAGGAAGAAGTGGAGTCTGATGCAGCTAAAGCCTGTTTACACCTGAAATGAGCCTTTGAATTTTCCTGTTCCTCTCAGTGGATGCTTACCTGTCTTGTATTTGAGGCAGAGGTTGTATTCTGACCTTGCTTTAGGTGTCCTCAAGTACAGTACTGTACTTTGCCCCAGAAGCAGGAATGGTAGTTGTTCATACATTTTACATGGAAGAAAGTAGTTAGTGCAGACAAAACCTACTTCCTGGTGATTCAGGCCAATTAGAAGTGATCCATTTCTCTGTCTCTGTAGGCCCACTCAGATGTGTTTGTGCTTATATGTGATGTGCTACCTGGGTATTGATACGTTGTGTTATATTAATAGATTGACAATATGAGATCTTCATGTTTCTAGGGCTTGGTGCAGTTTTGGAACACAATGGCAAAAAAAGTCCTCTTTGGTTGTAAAACACATGCTATTCTCTTACAGTAGCAAATTTAAGTGAGCACACTTGAAAAGGCAGAATGACTTCAATTATCAAGCTAACCACCCTCTCAGGGGTGCAGGAAGAATCAGCTCTCTGTTATTTACTTCAAGTAGATGAGTTTCGCTTCCTATTGGATTGTGGCTGGGATGAGAATTTTTCTATGGACATAATTGATTCTCTGAGGAAGTAAGTAGCATCTGACTTTAACTGAAGTTCTGCTTCTCTGGAAATAACTTGGAAACATTTCTAATTATTGCATATTTGACATAGGCTGTATGTGTGTGTATGTTCCTTCAAGTTAAGAATTTCATGATATTGGTATGCATTTTTAGATGATCAGAGCTCTTTAGTAAAAAACTAAAGATTTATACAAAAGCCAATATCTCTCACTCTCTTCCTCTCTCCCTACCTTCCTCCTCCTCTCCCCCTTCAATTGCTATCTTTACTGTACATGAAGTTTGACTTTGTAGGAAAAAAACAAGAATGGTTGATTTCATGATGACTTCGGAATTTTTCCTCTAGTGCATTAATAATACCATATATACTTGACTATAGGTCAACCTTGTATATAAGTGGAAGACAGATTTGAGTCCCAAAATTGTGGATTTTGATTTGACCCATGGATAAGACAAGGAAAAATTTAGGGGCATGTAACAAAATAACTTTAAAAATTATGACAGGCATAATTGTTTATTTGGCATGACCTATTGTGCTAATTATCTAGCTGATGAATATGAAATTAACTTTTTTTTCTTCTGATACAGCATTCACAATCAGTCTTGTGACATTTCTCTCTTGCTAATCTACTTGTTTTTGTGTTTCTGCTGTTACCTTTTTATTTAACAAAATGTAATAATAAAGGATTGGTATAATAAAGTTTTTTTCTTAAAGTTACCCCCTCTCTTTTGCTTGTGGTAGTATTTGTAAGTGGAGCTCTTACAGCCACTGGTAAGGAAACACAGGAGCCAATCCATCAGTTGGATTAAAATGTATGTACATGTATTTGATTATCAACATGCTCTATATAGTAAGGGAAATAGTTTGATTGTTCAAATAGCAGAATGGTTTGTAATTTTCCTGTTTGATTTTCTTTTACAGACATGTTCATCAGGTTGATGCAGTACTTCTTTCACACCCTGATCCTTTACATCTGGGTGCACTTCCATATGCAGTAGGAAAGATGGGTTTGAATTGTGCTATTTATGCAACCATTCCAGTGTACAAAATGGGCCAGATGTTCATGTATGATCTCTACCAGGTATAGTTTGCATGAAGTTTACTTTTTCTTATAACTATATTAGTAAAGCTGTGCATGAATGGAAATTAAAAATACTTTCATGTTCTTTTTGTTGATTAGTCACGGCACAATACAGAAGACTTCACTTTGTTTACCCTGGATGATGTGGATGCAGCTTTTGATAAAATACAACAACTAAAATTTTCTCAGATTGTCAACTTGAAAGGTGAAAAAAACCTTTTTTTTTTTTTAAAAAAAAAGTGATGGTTTATATGAGAATTGTAGCTTTGTGGGAGATTTGCTGTTCATTTTGTTCACATGTGCTAGAAATACATTTTTGAATGCTTTTGAAATAGCTCAAGATATTTATTTTTGCTCCTTTTGTTTAAATTCCTAAAAATGTTTGTAATGTATTTTTGTTTTCCTAAGTTGTTGTTAACAAACTACTGTGAAGAAAAGTCATTTTTTCCTTAGCTTTGTTTCTGAGATTCATTGATATGTCATCAGTATTGTTTGAATTACAGTAGGTGCTTCTTGAGGATTTTGTTGGTGCTCTGTTCAGCAGCCTCCAAAGACAATACTTTGTATTAAGCAAATACTGATAAACTAAATGTCTCCCATACCAAAAAGAGGACTGAAATTATATGTCTTCTAGGAAGATTAGAATTACACTGTCATGTGGGTTTCATAGTTTATGAACTGCTAGAGAGAAAAAATGCAATTAACTTTTATATATTTTCACCTTTCTCTTTACTTAAAAAAGCTTGTGGACCAGGTTAAAGATAAATTTTAAAAAGATAGTACATGTATACCTCAGTTTAAAAAGTATGTGTTCCTGGGCATTACTTCTGTAGCAGAAAGTTTGTTGTCAGTGGTAGAAATAACATGGAAAGTATGCCATGGCTCAAGTAGCTAAGCCCCTGACTCTGCTGATTGCAAGATTGTCAGGTTGGCAGTTCGAGGCCCAGGTGCTGCATGAGAGAGTGAGCTCCTGTCACTAGTCCCAGCTTCTGCCAACCTAGCAGTTCAAAAGCATGCAAATGCAAGTAGATAAATGGGTACCACTTCGGTGGGAAGGTAAACAGTGTTCTGTGCAAACATGTTGGCCACATGATCACAGAGTAGTCTCTGACAGCACTGGCTCTTTGGCTTAGTAACGGAGATGAGCACCAGCCCCTATGATCGGACACGACTTGACAACCTTGTCAACAGGGAATACCTTTACCTTTACAGGTTCCTACACCAAAAGTCGATGATGATGATGATGATAATGATGATTTACTTAAAGTATGTCTGTTCTTGACTTGAATGGAGGTGCACACCCACAGGGGCATGTCCCATTTTGTCCCCCTCCATTCACCGCCTGGAAACGGGCAAGGGATGCAGACTTGAAGCCTGTGAAAATGAAGGGGCCACTGTATTTCCATGCAACAGCAAAGCATAGAGTAGTAGAATTCTTTCACATTTATTTATTTAAATTTATTTAAAATATCTATATACAGTTGTCCCTCCCCATTCATGAACTTGGAGTCTGCAGTCTTGCTTTTCTCAGGAGGGACAAGCAGGGAGGGACAAAATGGTGGTGTGCACCTGCGCACAGCCCTGCATGTGCACTGTGGGCACCATTATTTTCAGTGGGTCTTGAATATTTGCAAGTCACCATTTTCACCGGGGGGTGGGTGGGTCCGAAATGGATCCCTTGTGAACTGGGATGGGCTACTGTACTTTAAACTATCTATAAGTAATACCTCCCAACCCATAAGGGCTCCTAAGTCTTTTTGGAGTGAAAGATTGCACTTATTGCAACCTTTTGTCTGGTTCATTTACTGTGATGTCAGATCCTGGCAATCTGGCTTATCTCCTCTCCAACAAGCCAGCAAAATAAACCTACAACAAACCATGGATTATTTTACTGATTTGTTAATGGAGAGACAAACCAGATTGCCAGGTTTATAGATCAGAAAAAGCATACTAACAGTAAAAAGTCTCGTTTATTCAGTTGTTTCTTCTTGCCATTGAACTGATAGTCTAACATGAATATCATGCAGCCTTGAGGAAAACAAAACAGAATTTGGTAGTATTCTGGATTGTCATATATAGACTGTTCTCTGTGTTGGGGAAAAAGAGGGAGAAAGGAGGAACTTTAAAGCAAACTTTGTCACCATTTTTTAAGTTACAATGTTTTTATATGGACAAGTAGTAATTGAAACACTTCAGGGAGAGAAAGAACTCAAAGTTCAAAAAACATTTACTGTGAATAGATCTTCTACCATTTCTGTTCCTTTCAGTGGGAATCCAGAAAATGCTGCAGAGTAAGGTACTTGCAAAAATCAGTTTAATGTAGACCTTCTTTGGAAGAGCTGGAATGATGATGCCTTGTTTTAAGTGCCTTGATAATAAAACAGATTACAGGAAACTTTGCATGTCATTGTCTAAAATACTGCTTTTTTTCTCTTAGGGAAAGGACATGGTTTGTCCATTACACCATTACCAGCAGGCCATATGATAGGAGGTACAATTTGGAAGATAGTCAAAGATGGAGAAGAAGAAATAGTTTATGCAGTAGACTTCAACCACAAGAGGGAGATGTATGTACCTAATGGTTGCTAATTTCCTGTTATAATTGCTTAGTACTTTTGATTTCTAAGAATACCTGGCCCTGTATTTAGTATAGCCACAGATGTTACTAGGCTTACACTTACCTGCATTAGTTACACATGAATCCTTATTGGCCTGAAAGAGGAAAACATTCATTTCGTATTTATAAATGCTTCTTGTCCAGTCTTGTGGAAACTGCTTTTATTTGCCATATATTATAAGTAGTTATTTACTCATCTAAATTAATAGCAAAAATGTAGCAAATGTCAAGGATTTTCATGAGCACTGATTGAAATTTTAGAGCAAAGGTGGCTGAACAAATAACTGCCCCATTTGAATGACAAAACTTTAAGTTTAAAAAGCATTTTGAAATGCATTACAGTAAGTTCTACTGTAATGTGTCTTGTACAGTGTGAATTGGCAATAACACGATTTGTTAATACTATTTGCAGAACATTGACTCTTAATTGGCTATAGCATGATTCCATCTTGAGCGTTCAAAATTGGTGCCTCTCCACATCTCACCGGTTAAAAAGCAATCCCCTCTTCTCTCATCTTAGCCATCCAGTTTGTCACCCCTTTGGGTTTCAGAAGTGAGGGACTGAGTGGATGGAAGGAGGGGGAGGGAGCATTTGCAGGCCAGGAATGAGATTTTAAGTTGGGAGAGGAGTAAATGAAGTAGATGGAAAAAAGGAGTGGGAGCATTTGCAAGGATACAATTTTAAGCCAGGACAGGTGTGAATAAGGTGGATGGAAAGAAGGGGCGGGAGTGTTTGTGAGAGATGAAGTTTTAAGCCCTGACCTGAGTGAAGTGAATGGAAGGAGAGGGAGGGAGCGTTTGCACGCCAGGGATGAGATTTTAAATTGAACTGAAGTGACGTGGATGTAAGTATGAAGAGGGAGCATTTCAAGCCAGTGGTGAAATTTTAATCTGGGATAGGAGTGAGGCAAATAGAAGGAGAGTGGAAATGTTTGAAAGGGATGAGGTTTTAAGATGGAAGAGGAGGTGGATGGAAGGACAGGGTGGGAATGTTTATGAGGGATGAGATTTTTAAGCCAGGACAGGAGTAAGTGAAGGGGAAGGAGCGTTTGCACAACATTTGACTGCCACAGCAAGATGAGGCTTGTCTATGCCAGGGCACAGAAAGCATTATTAGCTGTTTAAAGTATTGGAGATCTCTCCACTTTTCAGGGGAGACTCCAGAGGCTTAAGGGGGCTGTACTTTGCTCATCACTGCCATAAATACATGTCCTCATGTTTTTCAATGCTAAGCATTACCATTTATGCTTATAATTAAAATTTATTCATTAAAATTTGTGGCTAATTAAATGCTTTTTTGAGATCTGCATCTAACCTCATTTTCTCCATAAGTCCTGTTATTTTTAAAGGACGATTTTCTGTTACACAGACTTTTAAGGAAGGCAACTAACATATTATAGCAGAACTTTTCTGTATGGCTTCAAAAACATTTGCCATCCAGTCATAATTCTTTGACTGTTCACTTTTAAGTGAAAATATTAAAACACTTCCTAATCCCTGTTGTACTTTTCATGACATGCTTTAGTGATCCACATGATGTTTCTATGCTGATACATGAAAAACAGCAGGAAAACGTCAGATATTTGCATCATTTAAGATAAGGTGAGGGTTTTGTTACATAACAGGATGTGATAAATAGCAGGATATTTGCCATGTGGGGGCATATAGGAAAAATGATTTCCCATTGGAATATAATAGATAATACATTGGGACCTCAGTATCTGCAGGGGATCCATTCCAGACACACACACACCCTGCGGATACCAAAATCCACAGATACTCAAGTCCCATTGTCCCAAATGGCAGTGCATGTACACGGCCACACCACCATTAGGGACAATGGGACTTAAAGTAAAGTACTGTTGTTCCTAAAGGCAGCACAGCCATGTACATGCACCACTCCAGGACAATGAGAGCTGTCCAAATGGCGGTGTGGCTACGTGCATGTGCCACCATTGGGGACAATACGGGCTTGCTGTCCGCAGATACCCAATATTGCAGATGGCAAGTCTGCTGATACTGAGGCCCCACTGTATTACTTTGTGGTAACTTCTTCCACAACTACTTTTTTCTATGTTGATTTCTCATTATCCTTTTTGCTCCCTGACCTCTGTCTGAGGCAGAACAAATAGATTTCTGGTATATTTTTGCTGTTTTAGTTTTGACATTGGCTTGTTTAACAAAAGTACTGTAAGTGTCTGATGTGAATTCTTTTTCCAGCCATTTGAATGGATGTTCCCTGGAAATGTTAAGCAGGCCTTCCTTGCTTATCACTGATTCCTTTAATGCTACCTATGTACAACCAAGACGGAAGCAAAGAGATGAACAACTGCTGAGTATGTATTTTGCTATAGCATGTGGAGTAGCAATAACTGGTTGAGGAATGGTGGAATGGAATTTCTGTTTGCCTCCATTTCTAAATCCTAGAAACCTTGAGTGCCCAACTGTTGGGGGGCAATGAGCTTACAGTTGTAAACCGCTTAGACATCCCACTGCGAGATATGAAGCGGTATATAAATGAAGCTGCTTTTGCTTTGATTTGTGGTGCATATCAATGTTAAAAAGAAAGAGAGAAATACAGTTTTGCAATCTGGATAAGACTGTGAATTTGACTTTAGGCCCAGGCCCAGTTGAAATATTTTCTAGAAAAGTAAGAGTGGGAAATATTTACAGTTAGTGTCTGTGTATGTTAAAGAGAATAGTTTTGTTTTAAAGAGAACAGTTTTTCAATTTTTTTTAAAAAAAGTGACAGCTCAGTATGTTGCTGCTAAATGTTAATGCAGAGACCTTCAAAAGTGCTTTTGTAGAGGTAGTTTTCTGAAATAATGCCTTTTCTCATATGACCACCACATTAAAATGAACTGCATAAAGTTCCTCTTTTTGCAGAAGGCAAAAGTACTCTGGAGACATTCTAGGGATGGTTTTTTGTTTTTTTCATTGTAGTTTCAGTGCTCTGTAATGAAGTCTGACAACCACTCTGCAGAACTTTAGGAAGTGTGTAAAAACTATTTTAATAAACTTTTTTTGGGGAGAAAAGGAAGGTAGTTTATAGCAGGGATGGGCAGCTATGGCCCTCCAGACATTTTTAGCCTGCAACTCCCATGAGCCCTAGCCAGTGGTGAGTGATGGTGGGATTTGCAATCCAAAAACATGGAGGGCTACAGTTGTCCTCCTGCTTTAGCAGATGTACTAGTAGCTGTATATGGATTTAAAGCCCCTTAGTCCTCCATCTTAACTCCTTTTCTTCCTCCCCCCTCCCCCATTATTTCTCATCTTTTCCTCTCCACTCTTCACTTTTTCTATCTTGCTAGTCTTTGTCTGTCTTCCTTCTAGGGCTTGGTTAACTTTTCCCTCTGCATACTTTGCTCCCCACATCTTACCAGACAGTAGCACTTTCTCTTTCTTTACTGCTGGAAGAGTTAGGGGGCAGTGCAGTGGACTAGCATAGAAGCCCTCTGGAGAAAAGAAACTCTCAAAGCTATCTCTAGTTTTGTCAATCCTGGCTATGGAAGGTCTGGCACCTAGTATCTGAAGATGGTTTTTTAGGCAAGAAAGAGATTTTAATTAACCCCAATTAAGCCATTAAAAAACAAAATCACCCTGTGTCCCCTTAGTATCCATGCCAGATTTCATATGTCGGTTTTCATTGTCTTAGAGCTATGGCAGACACACAAACATTCTCTATTATTATTATAGAAGTTTTTTCTGCATATGGAAATGTGAATATTGTAAAAACTAATACTCTTTAACATGAATATTAATTAACATTAACTTTTTAACATTATTACATTATACTATTATGCTTATTATCTGTTTTGGGATGCTAGAGAAAAGTAGATATAACAATTTTATTGGTTTGGGTAGACCCTCTGCCCATGCAGATTACAACTATTCTACACCATCATTGTGTTCATGGTTGCTGTGGTCAGTATATCACCTGGTGGCCAACATTTGGCTGGCAAGCTTCTCCATAGGCTGGTCCTCAGATGGAAGACAAGTCTTCTACTAGGGCTGTACCCAACATGGTAGAACCTACAAGAGCATGTGCTGTGTTGGCATTGCCTTTGAGAGCCTGGGTAACTATAACACCAGAAGGAGGCAGAAAGGTAGAATTTTGTGGAAGTAAGGTAGATGTAGGTTATGTAATTATAATTTAATTTGGAGAAAGATCTTTAATTCACTAAGGGCCATTACAGACTGCCAGAAATAATACAGCTTGAGGCCACTTTAACTGTCCTGGCTCGATGCTAGTGAATCATGGGAATTGTATTTTTTCTGGGATATTGAGCCTTCTCTGTCAGAGAGCTCTGGTGCCACAATAAACTACAGTTCCCATGATTCCCTAGCACTGAGCCAGGACAGTTAAAGTGGCCTCAAGCTGCATTATTTCTGGCAGTCTGTAAAGACCCTAGATCACTGTATGCCAGAAGTGGATTAAAGCCTAACACTTGAGCAAATGGGAATTTTCCTCTGACTATTCAACATTAATTAATTAAATAAACATTAGTTTTAAAGGGGATGCACATCAAATGTCTGCTTGTTTTTTTGTTTTCAGCGAATGTCCTGGAAACACTTAGAGGTGATGGAAATGTCTTAATAGCTGTGGACACTGCAGGCAGAGTTTTGGAACTTGCCCAGCTGCTTGATCAAATATGGAGGACAAAAGATGCCGGTTTAGGAGTCTACTCTTTAGCACTTTTAAATAATGTCAGCTACAATGTTGTGGAGTTCTCAAAATCGCAGGTTTGTTTTGATAATAAAATATACTTATGATTACATTGGATCTTTGTGGTGCTTTACAGGAGAATAATTGTGCTACTAGGCACTTGAATTTCACTGTTGTAGAGCAGGAACTTGCAGTGTTATAGTTTGCTGAGCATATCCTCCAAACAGGAAGGTTATTGGTAGTCTAGGGGTAGAAATTCTCACTTAAAGCATAAAGACTTTAGAAAGCCAGATGAAATATAGGATACTTAGCCATACGGTCTGACTTAATATTATGAAGGTTCATATGTTAATGAGTGAAATGTGTGCAGTATGTGCAATATTATCATACACCAAAAAAGGTGTATGATAATTCAAGATTTATTTTGCTAATAATAACTTGATACTAAAAGTTGTCTGATGACCTGCCAATTTTTCCCTCTCCCATTTGAAGGTGGAATGGATGAGTGACAAGCTGATGAGATGCTTTGAAGATAAGAGGAACAATCCTTTCCAGTTTCGTCATCTGTCTCTCTGTCACGGACTTGCAGATTTGGCTCGAGTTCCTAGTCCCAAAGTTGTCCTTGCTAGTCAGCCAGATCTGGACTGTGGATTTTCAAGAGATCTCTTTATACAGTGGTGTCAGGACCCCAAAAACTCTGTCATTTTGACATACAGAACCACTCCTGGGACACTGGCACGATTTCTAATAGATAACCCCTCTGAAAAAGTTATAGACATAGAGGTAAACAAAATGTATATTTTTGGTTACTCTTGTATAAGGGCAGTAATCCATTTGTGCATTGGGATAGGTGATATTCTGTAAAACATGTCCTTCCATTCTTTACTGTGCTTCGAATAATAGATTCCTACAATAATGAACTACTTCAAGAACATTTTTGTATGTCACAGTATATATTGGTATTCATGTGTGTGTATGTGCCTTCAAGTCGCCTGCCGACTTATGGCAACCCCTTGAATTTCATAAGTTTTTCTTAGGCAAGAAATACTCAGAGGTAGTTTTGGAAGTTCTTTTGCAATGCAGTAAATCTTGGGCAGTCTTGACTCTACAGTGTATGCCTAAGTTATATGCATATTTGTAAATGTGTCTGGTGTGTGCATATATTACATTTTGTATGTACATGTAGTATTCCTTTGTAAATGTAAAATAGGCTTGAAACAGTTGTAGAGATTTCCCATAAAGGCTTTGCCTACAAAAATACAAAAGTTTATTTCCATTAAGTGTTAGGCTAATTACTTTGTCACAAAAATCAGCTGTTAGATTCCACTGAAGATTAAACTTTATCAGATGTGGCACTGTGAATTGGAAACCTGACATGTTGATATTTTTTCTTGTATATATAATGCTGGTTTCTCATTAAAAATTACTGAGAAATCATCAGTTGTTTCTTATACCTGTATAACCACCTTTTGGGTATGTTTGTTTATTTGTTTGTTTGTTTTAGTTGAGGAAAAGGGTCAAACTAGAAGGAAAGGAACTTGAAGAGTACCTGGAGAAGGAGAAACTTAAAAAAGAGGCAGCTAAAAAATTAGAACAGTCCAAAGAGTGAGTATGTATGCATATAGATCACACGTGTGTTCTTGGAAGTGTGAGGCAGCCTTTTAGTAAATACTGCCACTGTTACTTCATAATTCCTGTACCACCAAGAAGTATATATTTTACATCAGAATTTAAGTGCATTACATTTAAGGCATTTCATGCTTTACAAGTCTTAACATTTTAAATAAGCTCCATTGATATCAGACAGATTTCCTCCCAGAGGCTGTTATGCATCTTAAATTGATGTCAGCAACTGATATAAATGCTTCTTAAGATATATAAGGAACTCCTAAGAAGAATTTGCAACTTAATGTCTATGTTAACTTGAATTAAGAATGAGCAATACAGTACAGTATAAGTATATTACTTTCCATTGTCCTTTCCACATGGTACAAAACAGTGCATCGAGTGAATTATCTCTCAGCACTCATTACTGCAGCATTGTTCAAGGGGAAAGCAAAAACAGGGATCCAGTACAAGCAGCAGGCTGGAGCAATTTCCCTGTAAGGACACAGATTAGAGCAGCTAAGGTTGTTTGGTGTAGAAAAACAGTGAGTCAAAGGGTACAATGATAAAGCTATGTAAACAGTAAGTCAAAGGGTACATGATAAAACTATCTTTTTATGAAGAAATTGTACAGAGAAGTTTTTATTTCCCTCTCAATAATCAGAGTCATCCAATGAAGTGGAATGGTGGGAAATTCAGGACAGAATTTTAGAAGTTTCACTTGGCTAACCACAATTAAACTATGGAATTTGCTCCGTCGGTTGCAAACAGCTTAAATTGTTTTAAAGAGGGATTAGACATTTTCATGGAGGATGATGTTATCAGTGGATATTTGCTATGATAGATGGATACACCTTCCTGGATCAGATTGCTTTGGATAGCAGGTGCTGGAGAATAGCTGTGTGAGAAGGCTTTCCCCCTCATATCCTGCTTCCGGGTTTCTCATATGCATCTGGCTGGCTATTATGAGAAACAAGATGTTGGATAAGCCTTTGGTATGATCCATGTGAACTGTTCCTACGTGATGGTGGATCCAGTGTCTAGATGGGAGAACACTGGGACCACTTACAGTGTTGTAAAGAAACATTAAGCTAGAAGCATTACTTTTATTTTTCTGCTTGTATGTATAAATATTTCATTTTGACTTCCATTTTAGAGCTGACATTGATTCCAGTGATGAGAGTGATGCAGAAGAGGACATTGATCAGCCATCTGTTCATAAAACTAAACATGATCTGATGATGAAAGGGGAAGGTAACCGGAAAGGAAGCTTCTTCAAACAGGCCAAAAAGTCATATCCTATGTTTCCAGCTCCAGAAGAGAGAATTAAATGGGATGAATATGGAGAGATTATCAAGTATGTGGAAGTGAAGAAAGAGGATATTATTCTAGCATATATAAAATGTGGGGAGCCTCTAACACCTAAAAGCAGGGCTTAACATTGTCTGTCTTCATTTTAAAATACACGTTTTCTAGTATATTTTGGTACACATCTATCTAAATGGCTCGTATACTTCTGTGCCTGTCAACCTTGCAGCTCCAAATTCCATTTTGGAGTGTGAGGGTCTCTCCAGAGCAAATGGGAAGGATAAATGGAAGAAGAATAGAAGGGGAGGTTCCATTCTACAGATTTTGGAATGTTGTATTTTTGAGCCTCAAACTTTAATTCCTGGATTTGAGTCATTGTTTTTAAAAATGTTTGATAGTGTAACATTACTAATTAAATGGATATATTGATGTGTAATTTGTCTTTGTATTAATAATCTTCTCTTGCCTAGACCTGAAGATTTCCTCGTTCCAGAACTGCAGGCAACAGAGGAAGAAAAAAACAAATTAGAATCAGGACTAACAAATGGAGAAGAACCTATGGACCAGGATTTATCAGATGTTCCTACCAAATGCATTTCAGCAACAGAATCAATGGAAATAAAGTAGGTGCACTAAGATTGGTGGCAGGTAGAGGGCCCTGTTAGCAACTAAGTAATTATGGTTAGTCCGTTGCAAACTATCCTTTCCCCCACCAATTGAGACTGCCTGATAACTCCAAATGCAGTACTGAAATCATGCTGTACTGAGTTTTCATACTGAGAAAATTTTCTATAATCATTGTTTCCTTATTGTTCTTTTTTAAAATATAAAAACCTAAAGCTTGATCCCATCACCTCATCTATCTTTCAGTTGAGCAGGAACATCTTTATCTTATCTGGATTAAGCCTCAATTTGTTCTCTCTCATCCAGTTTATTACTGATAGCAGGCATTGTGTGTGTCGTCCCCCCCCAAAATGTATATGTTAAACTCCCTGTGTTTTCATGTATATGTTAAACAGAATGAGGAGCAAAATAGACATGAGGTACATCACAGATCAAAGGTTTGGGCCATGTGGTGGTCTCCCAGCTCTAAGTGTCAGGTTGTTTAACATAAATTTCCCCAGCACCTCCTTCTGAGTACATCCCTTCAGGAAGGACTGGATCCAGTGCCCCCAAGTCCCAACCTAGAGAAACAACCCAGAAGGATACCATTGTTGATAGTATTGAAAACCACTAAGAGATGCAACAGACCAACAGGGGCACACTCTCCCCCATCATCCACCAACACAATCAAAATCATTTCTGTCCTGTAGCCAGCCTGAGGTCAGATTGAAACTAATCTAGATGGGTTGTGGGCAGTGTGGGAGGCCAGGGGGCTGCATTAGCTCCTTGGGAGACCACATACACACTGTACCCATTGCAAAAAGGGGGCAAAGGACACCCCCCATAATCTCTAGGGGCTGTGTCACCCATGCCTGGGACATTTTAGGCCCTGGAGAGGACTTTTTAAGCAACTGGAAGTCAGTTCCTGTTATAGAAAAAAGGCCTCTCTAATATAGCTGAGTAAAGGGCGAAAATTTTGGTGAAAATGCCCTCATACCTCATAGCGGAACATGTGGTTTGGTTTGGTTGGTTGGTTTGTTCTAATACCTGGTGTTGCATGTGGCCTGTGAACTGGCCTTTATCCACCCCTGATGTAGTAGACAGTCTATTTTATTCAGGAACCCCTAGAGCTGGGAGGCCACATATGCCTCAAACCTTTGTCTTAAAAACCAGTTTTGGAGACTGGTAGGATTCAGAGAGAGCTTCTTAGTAATCAGGATCGAAACTTGCCTTGTTGCAGCAAACATTCATCTCACTTCTTATACACTTGGCCAATCCCCCTCCGACTTTTTATGATCCAAGAAAGACATGGATATAACACACTTGTAATGGGTCTCACCTCTCCAGGGATCCTCCAGAGTTGCACATATTAAAATGTATCCAATAACCATTATAAGAAAACTGGAGAGGGGGGAATTAGGGCTTTTTTCTTTTGTTCTTTTATATCTCCACAAATAATAAAAACATAAAATAGCAGGGCCTAACAACTTGTTTGGTTTCATTGTAAAAACCAAGTTGCTCTCCTTCATTTTATGTCATTAACCTATTGTTAATCCATCTATATACATGTCCTCTTAAAGCTAATAATAATAATAATAATAATAATAATAATAATAATGGGACCTTTAAGTGAGGGATGTATATCCAACAGTTCAAAAATTCAAATATATTATTTCTATCACATCTTAACATGTAAATATGTATATATGTAGGTTTAGATTGGCAAAAGGAAAATGCATGAATAGTGCATAATTGCTATACAGTTCACGAGAAACTGTCTTAAACTAATATTATCAGCTACAGAGAGTCTTAATTTCGGTTGAATGTGCTTGAATGATTATTGCTTTGTCATTCTGGGTCTGGGTTTTCTGTCTTGCATTTAAGCTATCGTAGTCAATAACAAATTCAATAAATAAATTATTGAGTGAATTTTCTCCTTACATCAAATTTTAGAGCTCGTGTTACATATATAGACTATGAAGGTCGATCAGATGGGGATTCCATTAAAAAAATCATTAATCAGATGAAGCCACGGCAATTGATCATTGTCCATGGACCACCTGAAGCCAGTCAGGATCTTGCAGAGTCCTGTAGAGCTTTTGGTGGAAAGGATATCAAAGTTTACATGCCCAAACTGCATGAAACTGTAGATGCAACCAGTGAGACTCACATATACCAGGTAAGATTGTGGAATTGGGTAAACTATACTATACAGCTAATAAATTGGGGGGTTTAAAGCTGTATTACAAACTTGTCTGAGGTGCTTGTCTTCTCATGACAGGGAGGGGAAGTAGTAATAACTTCAAGCAACTATCATGTTGGAATTACTATTCAAGCTGACATATTATATATAGCAATAGCAGCTTCATTTATATACTGCTTCATACCTTGCTATGCAGTGCTCACTTCGGCAACACATATACTAAAATTGGAACTATACAGAGAAGATTAGCATGGCCCCTGCGCAGTCTCTAAGCGGTTTACAACTGTAAGCTAATTGCCCCCATCAAGCTGGGTACTCAATTTAGTGAACTCGGATGCAAGCCTGAGTCGAGCCTGAGCCCTGGCTGGTATTGAATTCACAACCTTGTGGTTTGTGAGTGAGTTGCTGCAGTACAGGCATTTAACCACTGCACCACCAGGGCTCTTGATTATATAGGTCAGGGGTAGGCAACCTTTCCCCTTTAAGGGCCGAGGGACTTCAGCTCCCAGAATCCCAGGAGCCAACATGGGACTATTAGCCAACATGGCTGAGGCTTCTGGGAGCTGAAGTCCCTCAGCCCTTAAAGGGGAAAGGTTGCCTACCCCTGGTCTAGATAATCGGTTTCATCCAAGACAGCTTGGAGTTGAAGAGCAACTGCCCTCGATCACCTTGGTAATAACAAGACTGGCCTATAGTTGAACATTTCCAGGGGGTCAAGGGAAGGCTTTTTCAGAAGCAGCTTAAGTGCCGCTTCCTTCAGACACGATGGTACATGTCCTTCCCTGAAAGATGCGTTGATGATATCCGTGAGGATGATATCCGTGATTTTTAACTGCTGTAAGCCGCCCCAATTGTTTTTAACAGAGGGACGGGGTATTATTATTATTATTATTATTATTATTTAAAATGTGTTATTTTTTATATAGCAGCATGGCGTAGTGGTTTGAGTGTTGGACTAGAACTCTGGAGACCAGGGTTCAATTCCCAGCTCAGCAGTGAAAGCCACTGAGTGACCTTGGGCAAATCACATGCTTTCAGCCTCAGGAGAAGGCAATTGCAAACGTCCTTTGAACCAATCTTCCCAAGAAAACCCCATGATAGGTTTGCCTTAGTGTCACCATAAGTTGGAAACTGCTGGAAAGCACACAACAACAACAAATATGTTGCCCTGGGCAGGCTTTCACCCTGAATGATAGGCTACAAATATACTTAATACATTTTTAAAAATGCTTTCAACTGGTAAAGACTTTTGCATCCACTAGCTGTATTCTCTTCAAGGAAAGAAGAAATACCATGTATATTCGATCATATGTCAACCTCATGGATAAGTTGAAGGCAGGTTTGGAGGCCAAAATTATGGATTTTGATATGACCCATGGATAAGTCAACAGTAAAATTTAGGGGCGTGTAACAAAGGATGTAAATGATGAAGCAAAGGAAAACAGTGCCAAAGAACTTGCAGAATTCCAGCAGGCATAACTGTGCTCACCCTAAAGACTGGATGGATTGTAGCTGTGTAATGTTTGTGGGATGCAACCAGGCACAGACTTAAGAAAGTGCACACACATAAAAATATAATATATAATAATATAAATAAATAAGCTATTTGTTTATTGAATAATAAATAACAAAGCACCTTCTACTGCAACACTTGTCTGCTGGGGGAATGAATAAATCTGATAGATTTGATCTTGTTCCCATATCCGTTTTCCAGTCTTAACTCCCATTTCTGTATCCATTGGTATTATTATTATTATTATTATTATTATTATTATTATTATTATTTGAGCCAGCATGAAAATATATACAGTGGTCCCTCCACATTCCCTGGGGTTAGGGACACAGGACCCCCGTGAAAGTGGAAAAACTGCAAATAAAAAACCACTATGGTTTTTTTGCCTGAGATAACACCTTTCTAGGACTCTCTAGGTCCTCCAGTGCAATTTTATGGTTACCATTCACCAGACATTGACTATAGAATTCTGCTGGAGGATCTACAAAAGCCTAGAGAAGTGTTCTCTCTAGTTATCGCTAGGTCCTGCAGTATGACTTCTGGCAAAAGTTGGCCATGGAGTCATACTGGCCAACCTAGAGATTCCTAGAGAGAACATATTAATTGAATCTGTGAATAATCAAATCTGCAAAAGTCAAAGCCACAAATGTGGAGAGGTTACTGTATTCTTGTGAACATTTCTGTTAATTTTTTTGCATTTGGTTGGCAGACTGCCTCAAAAATTTAGGATTTTGCTAATATTGATAAGCAACTGCATGGTGTAACGTTTTGTAATGTTTTAGGATGTGGACTAAATTGTGGATGTAATAAATTTATCTCCCATCCTAATTTACACAGCCATCTGGTTGATCAAATATGTCTGCTTGCAGGACGGTCACCCCCACAGACTGCAGAAAGCATATATTCTACTTCAGTAGTTGATGTAATTACTCAGGCTCTTTTTAGTTCTACTTTTCTAGCTGTTTCATTGGTTACCTGGGCCATTTCAATCCTCATAGTAGTTCCCAACATTAATGCCACATATCCTTTATAGTCTATTCCTAATATTGTTGCATCCCTAAAGCTCTTCCACTGATTTAATGCATGGTGAACACATAGATGTTGAACATATGTAATGGTCTTTTTCATTTGTTTTTCTTTCTTTCTTTTTTTTAAACTTGTGGATCAGGTTAGGTTAAAAGATTCACTTGTCAGTTCTCTTCAATTTTGCAAAGCTAAAGATGCGGAACTGGCATGGATAGATGGAGTCCTAGACATGCGGGTATCAAAAGTGGACACTGGGGTGATTTTGGAAGAAGGGGAACTGAGAGATGATGGAGAAGATACGGAAATGCAAGTGGATGCTTCCTCTTCAGATTCCAGTACTGCAGCACAGCAGAAGGCCATGAAGAGTCTCTTTGGAGATGATGACAAAGAAATATGTGAGGAGAGTGAGATCATTCCTACTTTGGAGCCCTTGCCTCCAAATGAGGTAAGAGAACTTCATTTGTTCTTCAGATAAGTTTGTATTACTTTGGAATTTGTGCCTTGTCTTGAAAGGAAATTAATTTACATAGTTTTCAGTGTTGGAATCAAGATTTAAAAATAAAAACCCTGTGTATGCAAATCTCTTGTTAAAATCAAAGGATTATGCTTTGCATAATTAAAATTGGCAAGGTATAGCTTGATTCACATGATTCACATAAATATGTGTAAGAAACTTTTTTATTTATCTGAGGCAAATATGGTGAACTTTTCCCTTTAAAATGGAAATAAGTCAAAAAATTTACCTCACATTTGGCATTGCCTCTCCAACTTAAGATTTCTGCTGGTCGAATAGAAGAATCCAGAGGAAACAAGAGTATGGGTGATACCTTTTTCCCTACTGCAGCCCCTTGAATGCCTCCCCAAATGGCTCCTAGAGGACTGGAAACCCTTCAGAGCTAGTTTTCCAGTAGCTTAAGAGCTGCATCACAGAGGGAAGGAGAAGAAAGTTCTTTTGCACTTGTATTGCAGAGTCAGCATTGGATGTAGGCTAGATGAAGCACATAACTTCCTTGTTGCAACAGCTTCATTGGTTGCCAGTCTGTTTTTGGGCACAATTCAGAATGCTGGTGATGGCCTATGAAGCCCTATAAGGCTTGCGTTCAGGCAGTTGGCAGGACTGTATCTTGGTTTATGAGCCCTCTACAGCTCTATGATATACTGGAGAGGCCCTTCTCTGTGTCTTATTAGGCTTGGTGTTGAGAAAAAAGGAATGGGCCTTTTCAGTGGCAGCTCCCAGACTTTGGAACTCCTTCCTTAGGAAGACTAAGGGCTGGTGCAGATGGCCCATAAGGGGTGGCTCTGTGCCTCTCCTGGGAGTGGCAGATCGGGACTGCGGCAACTACACGCCGCGGCCCCGATCCTCCTTTTTGCCACCCCCAAAAGAGCGGGCAAATGCCGCTCCTTTTTAGGGTGGCAAAAAGCTGCCCTTAGAGCCACCACTGCGGCTCTTTTGTGTGTTTGCATGCTGAGCTAACGGGGCGCCCTGACGCCGTGCATTCGGGTGTACAGTGTCAGGGCAGCCAGCATGCTGTCGCCCTGCCCCAGCTTCATCCCCCTGGCCAGCTTAAAGTGCTGGTCTGCATCGGCCTAAGATAGCTCCCTCCTTCTCTCCTTCCACTAGCAAGTAATATATTTTTATGCCATCAGGCTTTTAGTAGCTGACTAGGGTGGGTTTTTCAGTGTTTACTGTTGTTTCATGATTTGTATGTAGTCTTTTAATAAACGTTAATGATTTTAAATTTATAAATTATTTAATAGTTTTAAATAACTTTTATGTTTATACTTGTATTAAAGTTTTTATATAGTTTTAATTTCCATTGTTATTAAATATGTTCTTAGCTGCCTTGAGTCTCATTATTATAGCAATACAGTCAGCCCTCCGTTTTCATGGGGATCTGTTCTGCCCCCCCCCAAAAAACGGAGATAGCTACTATTCAAGCCCCATAGGCTTGAACTAATTTTTAATTTTAATGAACAGAGGGTGACTGTATAGCAATAGCAAGTATATTTTTATACCTCTTATCAGTGAACTAACACTCCCTGAGCAGTTTACAATGTATAAGCCAATTGCCCCCAACAAGCTGGATACTCATTTTACCAACCTACGAAAGGATGGAAGGCTGAGTGGACCTTGGAGCTCTCCTCTAGGATTGAACTTACAACGTTGTGACTACAATTCCCACATTTAACCACTGCGCCACCAGGGCTCCTTATTGGGAGAAAGGCAGGATATAGATGAATAAAATAATAGTAGTAATAATAATAATGTTAATGTTAAGTAGACAAAGAAGAAGAAGAAGCTCTTGATTGAAATTTGCCAGGATGGTTAAAAAACAAAAATGGCCATGATAATTGAATGTGGCACACTGACCACCAGTTGGCCACCCCAAAGTACTTATTTATCAAAGATCTGAAATAGCTAGAGTACTCTCCATACTACAAGTTACAGTTCTGAAAGCAGAATCCAGGTGTTCTCATTGACATTGCCATAAAGTATCTAAATGTATGTGGGTGAGAACCACTAGCCAGTTCTTCTGTGAAGTTTATAGCTTTGTCCATTTTGCATACATTGCAGTAAAGCTTTGTTGTTATTAACTGCCCTCAAGTCAGTCCCAACTCATGGTGACTCTATAGATGAGACCTCTCCAAGCCCCCATATCCTCCACTGCTCTGCTTAGGTCCTGTAGATTCAGGTCTGTGGCCTCCCTGATTGAGTCTATCCATCAGGCATGAGGTCTTCCTCTCTTTCAGCTACCCTGTACCTTTCCTAAGCATTATTGTCTTTTCTAATGAGTTGTGTCTTCTCATGATATGGTCAAGTATGACTGCCTCAATTTGATCACCTTGGTCTCCAGGGAGAGTTCAGGCTTGATCTGTAAAAGGACCCATTTATTTGACTTTTTGGCTGACTATGGTATCCTCAGCACTCTTCTCCAGTACCACATCTCAAATGAGTTGATTTTCTGTCCGTTGGATTTCTTCACTGTCCAGCTCTCACATCAGTTCATAGTAATGGGGAATATAATTGCTTGTAAAATAAAATGGCTTGTAAATATAATAAGCAGTAAAGCTTAAAGGAGGGCTCATTCTCAGTGGGTTTTGCCTTGTGATGGAAGCACAAAAATATAATTGTTAATGAAATTATGTTATCACATTTCTGTCTTCCTTGCAACTTAGCCTTGGAGCTTGTAATTTTGATGTTTGTAAGAGTATTTTCTTAATTCTCCTTACACCCTTCCATTGACATTTAGTTTGTATTTTCTTCACAAAAGGTTCCTGGACATCAGTCTGTCTTCATGAATGAGCCAAGGCTGTCTGACTTTAAGCAGGTTCTACTGCGAGAAGGAATTCAAGCTGAATTTGTAGGAGGAGTCCTTGTATGTAACAACTTGGTGGCTGTTCGCAGGGTAAGTCGACTCTCTCTCTCTGTTCCTTTCATGTGCCTGTTGCAATAAAATTCTTCTTTAAAGTCAGTAATTAAATGTAATGTTATTTGTTGCAGACTGAAACAGGACGTATTGGATTGGAAGGCTGTCTCTGTGAAGACTTCTATAAAATTAGAGATCTTTTATATGAACAGTATGCCATTGTCTAAAGGAGAACTGTAAATATGATACATATGAACTTGTTTTATTTTTATTGAATTTTTTCAGAGCACATGTGTATAAGGACCAATAATAGCCTTTACCAAAGGTTTCCATTGACAGAACCCAGTAATGGAACATAATTATATATTCTAGAGCAGGGGTAGGCAACCTTTCCCCTTTAAGGGCCGAGGGACTTCAGCTCCCAGAATCCCAGGAGCTATTGGCCAACATGGGACTATTGGCCAACATGGCTGAGGCTTCTGGGAGCTGAAGTCCCTCGGCCCTTAAAGGGGAAAGGTTGCCTACCCCTGCTCTACATAAATGTTCTGTATATTTTGCCAGTTTTATTTTTCAGTTCAAGATTTCTGTTAGGAAATACCTGTTTTAACAGTATTTCACTTGCAGGGTTTGTAGGGGGTTGGAAGTGGGGACAGCTGTTCTGAGTTGCATTCGGTCTAAGTTGCATTTAGCTCCTGCTTGAACCTGATGGGGTTGAATCACTGTTAATCTGTCCCATTGATTTCAGTGCTAAGTCAAATTCAGTCTGGATCCAGTCCTTTAAGGTTATGTTTAAAAATACAAACTGTATTTATCAAAAGCCAATTTTCCTGTTTTGCAATTAAAATATTTTCTTCCATCCTTGATTTTGTGGGGAATGTTAAATTACTGATTTGGTAAAATCAGAAGTGACAGATTTTAGATAATTGTTTTGTTTATTGTTTGTATTGTCCCTCCCCTGCTCCGAAGAATTATCGGTTTTGTATTTTAGGATATACGGTAGATATTTTCAAAGTATTTTCTTTAATTATTTTAGATAATCAGATCAGTTTTACTAAACTAAATAAACACGCAAAACTACGGGCACCCAAAGGAAGTGTGCAAATGGAAATGAAATTCCATTTCTTTTGAAATGAAAATGTTATGGTGATCTTATGAAATTAAACTGCACAAATTTTATCTCTTGAAAAAGATTTCTGAATCAGTTCAAAATTATGTAAGTCTAGCTCTCATAAGTAGTTGCTGCTGATCATTGTTTCTTGATTTATACTTCAATAATTCCAAGGAGGATATACTTGAAACTAAGATTTACTAATATTAGGTATGTTTTCCATAAAACAATTTTAGTAGGTAGCATTTAGTGCTGGTATTGCACTGAAGAACCATTTCTATTTAGAAAATGGAACGGGGTTTCCTTATTCCTTGTAAGCCGCCCTGATTGGTATACCATTGGGCGGGATATAAATAAATTTTATTTATTATATTATTATTATTATTCCCTCTCCAGCCTCAGGTCATTCTCAAAACTGGTTACAAAGCTGGGAAATGTTCCTTCCCTCAGTTTTCATACTTCCTTCCACAAGGGTTAACCCTACTTTTCTGTATGATAATGTGTTCTATACATGTTATACAGACAGAGGTGATAAAATGCAGTTTTATCTGATCCCGTGGCTTAAATTGTAATTTCCATAGTCAAACACTATGTAATTATGTGATTGAAAATGTCCCAGTCCTGTCCGTTTTAGCCCCCTCATCCCAAGTATTGTGATGTTAAGCATAGCATTCCATTTCTTTTCTTTCTTTTCTTTTAAAAACACTTTTTAGCTTATTCCAATTTCTCATAGCACAGCTTTCTACTGTGTATGCATTGTGCAGCCTTTGACTTTGCTTTTACATCTCTGTGTGTCTATAGCTGAATGTCCTTTGGCTTGACTCCAGTTGCATCATTAGCTATAGTGCTCTTTGTATTTGTCCTTTGAATTATTTCCTCATAGGGCTTTTGAGGTAAATGACATTCAAAATGGGTTACCAATGCCACCTCCTGCTTAGTAAGAGGAGGTAGAGAAAGTGCCACTGCTGTTTATTTGATTTTTTTATTTAAAGCATCTCTGTATCACCTCCCAGTTTGTTTATTTGAAATATTTCTGTATCCCAGTGCACAAGGTCTCCTGAGGCAATGAACAAATAAAAACAAAACAAAGATAAAAAATATTTTAAAACTCCTAAAAGCAGTCTAAAAACAGTTGTACAGTTCAGTTTTGAAACAGTTATAACATCAGTTTCAAACATTGAATGCCACGCAGAACAACACTGTTTTGGCTGCCCACTGGAAGCTTAAAAGAGATGGGCCATCCTAACCACTTTGAGTGGGGTGTCCCACAGTGAAGGTACTGCTACAGAGAAAGCCTTGTTACGAATACCCACCAATCTAATTTCATGAGGTGTTGGGACATGCAACAGGGTCTCCTCTGAAGATCTTAGATTATTGAGAGACTCATATGGGAGGAGGCAGTCTTTCAGATATCTTGGCCCTAAGTTGTTTAGGACTTTGTAGGTCAGCAGCAGCACCTTGAATTGAGCTTGGAAGTAAATTGGAAGCTTCTTGGAGGAACCAGTGTTATATAGTCTGTAAAATGCACATCTAATACCAATCTGGCTGCTCATTTTTTACTAGCTGCAGCTTCTAAACACTTTTCAAAGGCAGCCCCACATAGAGCACATTGCAGTAGTCTAATTGAGAGGTAACTAAGGTAAGAACCACTGCCTTCCCCAAAAAAGGGCACAGCTGGTACACTAGCCAAAGCGGAGCTGAGGTGCTCCTTACTACCTCATAAACCTGACTTTCCAGGAGGAGCACTGGATCCAAGAGCCCCATACTCAAAAGCTATGAACCTGATCTTTCAGAAGGAGAGCAACGCCATCTAGAACAGGCTGTGGTCCCAATCCAAGGGTAGTTTTCCTATTGACCAGCAGCATTTCTGCCTTGTCTGAATTAAGCCTCAGTCTGTTCATCTTCGTCCAGTGCTTTATTACATCTAGGTAATGATTCAGTACCACCAGAGCTTTCTTTGCATCATTTGTAAAGGGGAGCTGGAGCTGAGTATCATCAGGATACTGATGACACCTAACCTTAAAGCTCCAAATGACCTCTCCCAGCAGCTTAATGTAGATGTTGAAAAGTTTTCTCTGTTTCTCCTCCAATGTCACGCCTACGACTACTACTGCCCAGTAGCTTCTCTTCACTGAATGAAGGTGTTTGGAACATTTTTTCTGGCTCAACAAAAGCCAGTATGAATTAGGAGATACCACCATTGGCAATGCTGTTATCAACATATCCTCTTCTTATGGAAGCATACAATCCTGCCACCATAGAAAAGTAGTGCCATGGTCCCATTATGATACAAGGCCTGACATAACTGTAGTGTTACACTGTGGTAAGCCTTTCGTTAGTGCCAGGCTGAGCAATCTGTACTCATCCATACATAGATGAGCAACTACTTCATTCATCCCTTGCTATTGGCCAAGTTGACAAGAACTGCTAGCATTTGAGTCCAACAGTATCTGGTGGATACAGGTGTCTCTGTCTTGTCCTAGTGTTTTTGTGGTAATTGATTGAAGAGCACTAATGCATGTTTTAGTTATGCTTATAATTCTCTGAATGCAAGCCATAGAATTCTGTATTTCATTAATGTTTATTGAAAAGAAACATATATCAATTTCATTTTGTCACTTTTATTATATGGTTGCCAATTTAATATAGAACTGCTGCCTTTTAAAAAGTTGAAAGAATAGGAAAATTTTGGCAGTTGGACTGTTTATACCACAGTAGAACTTTGGGTAACAGTTGCCAAACCTTGCATTTTTGCATGAGCAGGAACCTTTTGCCTATACCATTTTTTCAGACTTTGAAGACTACTCTGGTTTCATTTTCACTATGTTGTTAATGATATGTGCAAGTCCCTTTCAATAATAATTCTACTTTGGTAACATGCATCCTTTACATGTTTGTCTCCTAAATCTATTTTACTGTAGCATTTTCTCCCATTTCCCTGGCATCCATATCTAGGAGCAGCACAGATCCTCACTGCAGGATCTAGCACCACCTCCCATTCTCTAACACCTTGTCTCTTCCATAAAATTTATTTTTTTAAAACATATACCACTTTTTTGTTTAACAACTAAATTATGAATTAAACTTGCCTGATGATTTAGAAATGTTGTTTCTCAGAGCTGTTTGTGTGATTTGTTAAGAATGCCAGTTAATAAAATCCACTCAATATCATTTGGGAAAAAATTTCAAAAATGAATGCTGTATTGTGTTTTTAAATATGTCATGCTGAATTTCTCAATCAGGTCTCTGCATTTAATTACCGTATTTTTTGCCATATAAGACGCTCCGGCATATAAGGCACACCCAATTTTAAAGGAGGAAAATCTAGAAAAAAAAAGATTCTTAACCAAATATTGTAGTAAAATATTTTATATCAACTGTATAAAGTTAACAGCAGTTTAAGAACAATTTTAAGTTGTAAATGTAAGTTCAAGCCAGCAGCAGGGCCAGGTGTTGCACAAATTCCCTGCCCAACTTTCTTGCAAGTCTCCTGTCGCCTTATGGCGACTCCATGAATTTCTTAGCGTTTTCTTAGGCAAGGAAGACTCGAGAAGTGGTTTCGCCAGTTCCTTCCTCTGAAATACAGCCTGCAGCACCTGGGATTCCTTGGCGGTCTCTCATCCAAGGACTATCCATGGCTGACCCTGCTTAGCTTCCAAGATCAGATGGACTCTGGTACCTTTGGAGTTTTTAGGCCATTGGCTTATGGTGACCTCATGAATTTAGTAGGGTTTTCTTAGGCAAGGAATCCTCAGAGCTGGTTTGTGCCTGTTCCTTCCTCTGAAATAGAGCCTCCAGCACCTGGTATTCATTGGTGGTCTCCCCTCCGATGACTAACCAGGGCTGACCTTGCTTAGCTTTCAGGATCAGATTGGATCTGGTGCCTTTAGGGGATTTGGGCTACTTGCAGAACCATGGAATATCAGAAGGGCAGAGTTGGAAGGGGCTCTCCTGTGGTCATCCAGTCTCTGCCGGCACTTGCCTCCACGCCTCTCTCTCTCCCGCTCTCTCCGGCTCTCCTCCTCCCTTCCCGGCTGCCTTGGGTGGTGCCTCCCTTCCCGCTGCTCCCTGGCACCACTCCTCCTCCTCCTCCTCCTTCTTCGTGGGGCTGGGACTCCCCTCCCTTGAGTGCCGCCGCTCTGAGGGAGCCGGAGCAGACAGGTGCCCCCCTCTTCCTCTTCCCACTTTGGCTGGGCTTTGGGCTCCGGACCCTGGCTCTTGTCCCGGCGGAGAGGCGGCCAAGGAGGCATGGCAAAGTGTATATTCACCTTATAAGACACACGAACTTCCCCACCCCCGTTTTGGGGAAGAAAAAGTGTGTCTTATAAGGCGAAAAATGCGGTAATGTTTTCAAGTTTTCTCAATGATTTCCTAACAATGCAAAACTAATTTCAAAGAAAAGAGTAGGTAAATAATTTTGCACACATTTCTGAACAACCAGGAGTATTAGAGCTACCTAATTAAAGAAGAAAAACAAAGAAAATGAAAAAAAACTTCTTCATCATCAGAGTGTTTATATATCCTACTATTTTTGTAGTACTACATCAGACATAGCATTGCGGATTTAAATGTCCTACAATAAAATGTGAGCTTATGAGAAGGTTCCTTTTAGTGTAGTTCTAGATCAGGGTAGGATTCATGTAGCTTTCGAGAAGTTGTTGCACTGTAACTCTCAGCATCCATCAACTAGGCTGATGGGATTTGCAATCATCTGGAGGGCCACATGGTTCCTATCCCTGTCTAAATGTAACTGGTCTCCAGGTGCAAAATCATATAGAAGAGATACTATGTATTTCTGTCCAGAGTGAATCCCTTGCCTCCTGCTTCGCTGGCTAGATTCTTAACTAATTGTATTTTAATTATTCTACTGGTTTAATTCGATTTTCATGGGGTGGGTGGGTTAGGGATGGGGGGGGACAGAATTGTTTTAACTGTTGTCATGTTTTAACTTGTACGCCGCCTCGATTGCTTTGCAGAGGGGCGGGTTAAAAATAAAATTTATTATTATTATTATTATTATTATTATTATTATTATTACTAAGAAACCTGGTTAGTTTTAGCTGCTACTAAATTGGTGCCAATATACAGTATTCCTCAACCACAATGGCTGTGGAAGGGTGAGCAAGGATTCACTGTCTTGTTGCCTTCATTCACATTTTAAGCATTCTTTAGTAATGTACATAAGTTTTCCATGTGAGTGGGCTTTCTTGTCCACTACTACAATTTGGGCATCCAATGGATCAGACCTGTAAGCATGGACTTTCCGCTATAATTCTTATACTAACATTTATAAATTTGAATTGTACTTCTACTTTTAAATGTTGTATATAAAGCATTAAGTGTAAAGCATCATGCTTTGGGCTTGTCGTTGATCTTCTCTGATATCTTGCTAGAATAGCAATGCAGTAGACAATATGAAGAAACTGTGAGCACAATTGGTATCCCATTCCAATTTTCATAAACAGATTTATACTGAAATGTTATGTTTTAAAGATTTGTCAGAAGTAGTATGTCCATTTCAAAATCAGCATTTACCCCACCTATACTTCCAATGTGCTTTGAGTGGCATTTTTCACCTTAGATGACTGCAAATAATAATAATAATAATAATAATAATAATAATAATAATAATAATATTTTTGTTTCAGATGCACTTTTTGTGCTTCATCCCCTGCGGTGCAATTAAAAAAGATGCTTTTCTGGAGCAAGCTTATAGGACAAACATTAATTCCATCTGTATCTACTAGCCTCCTAAAGTAAAAATGTTCTTTGTAGTAGAGTGGACTGTGCCATTAAATACACTTGGCTGTCCATATTCATGGATTCTTTATCCATGGATTCAATCATCCATGGCTTGAAAATATTGCCATTTTATATAATGGGGCACCATTTTACTATACCACTGTATTTAATGGGAGTATCCACGGATTTTGGTATCGGGGGGGGGGGGGGTCCTGGAGCAATGCTCCAGACTTATAAAGCCACCATCTGAAGCACAAATCTTTTAGGTTTCTAAGATAGTTTAATCATTGGAATGCTGCTCTAATGCTATTTCTCACGGCACAAAAACACCCTCTGTAGAAACAGTAAATGTTGATGAGGGGGGGCGTTTTCTGTTTAGGTCTGCATATTGCAGGAAAATTGGCCATAAAATTTGCTTATAACAGGCTGAGGCTAGCAGTAGGTAGGGCCAGAGCCAAAAATAAGCGGGCCACCTCCTTTGCTTTCTCTCTTTCCTCTTCTTCTTTATCCAGTGAGGAGACAGATAGCTCTAGCCAGTTGTCTCATCTGATTTCTTGCAGAGGGTTTTGAAAATAGGACAAAGGCCACAGATGTGCCATATGTCAAATACTTTGGGAGTGAATTTTCCCCAAACCACTTCTGCCTTTTACTTAATCTTCTTAGGTCCTAGCTACTTTACATGCTATACAAAATAAAAACTCTTATGAATGGAAATAGCTGAACATCATGACAAAATCCCATACAAAAGACTTATTTATTTTCCTGTCATGCAAGCATATGGCTAAGAACCTTTCATTGTTCAACATGATATTTAAGCTGCTGCAAGCTTTGTCATTGTCTGTCCGTTGTATAGGATAAAGTTCATGATTGGAAATTGAACCCAGAATTGTGTCTTGTCTCTTGCCAACATCTGTTTGCTCCTTTAGGAGAAAGACTAAAATTAGTTTTGTGTAGCTCCAGAGCCGGCATGGTGTAGTGGTTTGCACATTGGGCTACAACTCTGGAGATCAGGGTTCAGTTCCTCACTTGGCCATGGAAACACGCTGGGTGATCTTGAGTGAGTCACACACTTTCATCCTGAGAAAACACTGTGATAGGTTCACCTTAGGGTCGCTATAAATCAGAAATGACTTGAAGGTACATAACAACAACAAAGCAAAAATGATCAAGAGCCTTGTGGTATCTTAAAAGGCAAAGGGTTGTGTTCTGACATGGACTAGACTTCCCATTGTCAGATTAAAGAGTTTCCTAAACTGGCGAGTTTATATGGCTGGGTAAAGAAACCATTGTGTACACTATAACCCGAAGAAAG
The DNA here is from genome assembly GCA_026167975.1 of Phrynosoma blainvillii. Classification (NCBI taxonomy): domain Eukaryota; kingdom Metazoa; phylum Chordata; class Lepidosauria; order Squamata; family Phrynosomatidae; genus Phrynosoma; species Phrynosoma blainvillii. The sequence continues at coordinate 425,033,338 of JANUYF010000001.1, forward strand.
CAAATGGAAGGAATGGTAGCAGTCAAGGTCCATTCTAGAGCAGAAATTTAAAACATCTGAGGCTCATTCAGTGTAGACACAGAGCCCAACGAAGTTCAGGAATGGAGAAGAGCACATGCAAGAGAACAGATAATTTTGCCATGTTACCATCGAGACAGGCCCAATGTAAAACCCCTAAAACTGGAGTGATGGGGGTCAAAGAAATCCAGGTTACCTGCTGTGCTGCTGGTCTCAAGAATCAATCACCCCCATTGGGTGTCATAACTCACTCGGTGGAGCCAGTAGATTCAGACTTAGAGGAGTCACGTGGCCAGGAATATACAGTTCATGATGCTGGTGGCCTCTCCAAGCCCAGGCAGCTGGGGACTGAGGCAGTAGGGGTCCTGCTTCCTAGCAGGAGGTGAATGATGCTGAAGACATGCTGCCATCTTTTACAGATTGTCAAAATTTGAGAGATGATGCCAATTCCAGCAGCTGTTAAATAGGAGGCGCTGACTAATTAAGTACCTGGTGTCTTGAGACAGCTGCCTATAAATCTCCCAGCAGCTCAAGGGCATTTTGTTGTTTACAACCATCTTAGTTTCAGCATTCCTGTTTTTTTGGAACTTGGACTGATCTATGATCCTGATTACTCCTTGCTGGCTTCATTTATCTGGACTACTGACTTGTTGTAATGAGTTCTAAACCAGTTGATGACCACTCGCTTGTTTCTCCATTTATCTTGCTTGGATCACCCACGACGGACGTAGACTGTATTAACTACCTGACAGCTCTTGCACTTCAATATCCTGATTCCTAGGCCACTTGCTGACTGGAGCATAGGACACTAGGTCCAAGCCCTCCCATCACTGATAGAAGTTAAAGAGCTGATGGAAGTCAGCCTCCTTATATGCAAAACTACAGCACACACGGCCATTTTAGTGCCCAGGTCACTTTGCACACACTTGGTAAACGAGGCAAGATAAAGCCCAGATGGGCGTTATCCACACTGCACAATTGTAGCACTTTGATTCCACTTGAATTGTCATGGCTCCCTCCTATGGAATCCTGGGAGTTATAATCTGGTGAGGGATATACAATTATCTTGTGTGTTCCCTTGAACTCCAGCATTATTACTCTTTGGAAGAGATTAATAAGTTATCTTACAAACACATAGATCCCATGATTTCATAGCATGGAGCCAGGAAAATTGTTGTGAAACTAATGCTATTATTTAGTGTGAATATACCCCAAGTAACAATCATTGGTACTTGACAGCCACTTCTAGTGACACTTCCACTGTTGGAACAGTGTTCTGTGCAGATGAGAATTTTTAATTGTCAGAAACATGTTGGAAGGTATTAAAGAAGGAAATCAGAAATCTGGGACATGTTTTGTAAACTCTACTTTTTAAAACCAAACCAAACTATAATATACATACCTGTGAGAAAGACCCATTAAGTTAAGTGGGACTTATACTGTGAAACTTTGTGAATGGTTGCTAAGAAGCCTGCGGTAGATAGGGCCAGCCTGTACAGGTCTACTCGGGTGCAAGCCCCAGTAAATTATAAATTAATTATGAAGTGCACCAAGGTTGAAGATTAGCTGTATCCAACAAAATGGGCAATCCCCAAGAATTTTTATATTTATATGTTAAATGTGTTTCCATCAGTTTCGGGACCTTCTAAATATAATGCTTCTCTGGTCCAAAATACACTGCAGAAATAATCCTGTTTGATACTGCTTTAACTACCCTAGTTCAATGCTAAGGAATTCTGTGAACTGTAGTTTTGTGAGACATTCTCTGTCAGAGAGCACTACAGTCTCAAACGGGATTATTTCTGCAACATGTTTTGGATCTCTGTCTGGAAATCTAGATGATGATGATGATGATGATGATGATTTACTGTATTTATACCCCACTCTTCAACCTCAAGAGTGGCTTACAGAGAGTTAATTAGACATTTCCCTGCCCTCAGGCTTACAATCTAAAAAGACATGACAGAAAAGGAGAAGGGAATGGCAGCAGGGAAGGGGATCAAGTCCAGCAGTTCTTCTCTCCCTCTGAAGCCTGGACCATGGCAGATGGAATGAAGCTCTTCTTCTTACTTTAGGCTAGGCCTGATGATGATGATGATGATGATGATGATGATGATGATGATGATGGAGCTGGGCCTGCCTTTTCACTCCCTCTGAGGCTGGATGATGATGGCAGATGGTATGGAAGCATTGGCTTTTCTTTAGGCTGGGCCTGAATAAATGACACCTCTGAGGAGCTAAACAGACACCCCCACCTTTGGAGCAATGTCCTGGTACCCCAGATCGGGGCCGCGTCAATTGCACACCACGGCCCTAATCTGGCATTTTTCAAGCCTAAAAAGAAATGGCAAAATGCTGCTCCTTTTTAAAAAGGGGAAAGTGCACCTTTGCCACCGCGGTGGCACTTTTCCCCCAATTCTTCGGTGCAGCACATCAGTGGTACGCCAAAGGGGCGGCATGACATCACCTGCCATCTGGTCGGCCGGCCAGTATGACGCCAGCATTGGGGCGGCTTTAAGGCATGCCGCGTGCGGTCACCATGCTCCCACTTTGCCCCGATGCCAGCGTTTAGTGCCGGTCTGTTCAGGATCTAAGTGTAGTAGAGGCAAAAAGGTCTAAGGAAAAAGTTCACAAAATAAAACAAAGATTTTTCATTTTTGTTTTGTGAACACACTAATTTTTTTCCCTTATACCTTTTTGCTGCTACTACTGTTTAGCTTTTTGGTTTAGGTGATTACCTTGTTGTTTAGATCAGGACCTACTGTAAGTGTTACAAATCCTAAATCTCCTTCTACAACCAGTACCATAACTCCTATAAAATACATGGACCGTGTTGATTTAAAAATGTAAACAACTCTGATCAATAATAGTCTAGTCTAATCTTAAAATGTACACTCAGTCCTCCATATCTACAGATTTTTTTTTAATCCATGGATTCAAGCATCTATGGTATGAAAATATTTTTAAAATATATGAATTCCAAAAACCTTACGTTTGCCATTTTTCATCTTACTGTGCCACTCTAGTTAATGGGATTTGAGCATCCACTGACTGATGTTGGTATCCACACCACTGTGTGATTATTAAACAAAATTCCATGGTGCATCACATTTCTCAACAGAAAAGGGAGTTTCTAGTTTTCAAAAATTAAAATAATCCTGCTATAAACTCTGCTATAAACTCTGCAAACAGTGGCATGTATATCAACCATTATTCCTTGGGGTCAAATAAATGTATTCTTAATAAAGATGCTACCCAGTTCTCCATGCTTTTCAGTATCCTCTGCTATGAAGAATGAGGGAGGGAAAGGCAAGCTCATATGTCTTACAGTCTCAATAAGAAAAAGCTGGGTCTCTACACAAACTAACAAGGTCCAGAGCTACAATACAGTCAATGGGAGTCATAGGATGAGATACTTTTTCATGACATGTAGCTATGTCTTGTAACTGCATCTCCAAAGATTAACACACACCCCAACCTACCCTGGATTCAAACTCCAGGAAAAGAAGTTCCACATAAACATTAGAAGAGCTGTTCAACAGTGGATTGTACTGTCTCAGGTGTGGTAGAGTGTCCTCTGGAGTTTTTAAACAAACTGGGTGTCCATTTTTTGGGAGTGCTTTGATTGTGTCTTCCTGCATGGCAGGGGGTTGGATTAGATGGCCCTTGAGGGTTTCTTCCAATTCTATTATTCTAAGCCATGCAGTCTTCCCAACATGGCCATGTCTGGATTTCCAGAGAGCAGGAGTGATGAATGATGACATATCCAATCCTCTTCCTTTAGCATCATCATTCATTCCCTTCTTCCAGTTTGGTGATGGTTGTGTTGGGGGGGGGCTGCAAAAAGTAGGTTGAATATGATTTTTTAAAAAATAAAACCATTAATATAGAACGAATTTTCCTTTGCAGTCCAGAATTGCACAACTCAGCCTGTTGCAACTAACAATTAAATCCATGATAAAAATAAAAACTGGGAAATACATAACCTTATTAATAATGTTTGCATCTTAACCACATTCATTTTGTTTGGCCAGTTCTTTACATAACCCCATCTGTCTTTAAAATGAGCATTTAACAGTTGGAGATGTAGGGCCATGTGACTGGGCAACAATGCAGATTAATATTCTGGTTTTGCAATCCTCCTATTATGAAGTATCATTTGAGAGCAATGGAGGGGTTTTGTCTTGTCCTGTGTGTATTTCGTGGAACGTGCTCTAAAGTCAAGTGTGCATAAGAGGGCAGTCTTAATTTGTTATCATCACACGTCTTTGTACAAGTGAGTGGCTCATCTATTTTTTCTGCCAAGTAACTTGGTCGTCTTGTGTTACTCTTAGGAATCAACAGCTGTGTTTTGTGGGTTGCTTGGGGGAGGTGATGACGGGGGTGCTTTTTCTCTGTGCACTTTGTTGGGTCAAATAAGTTAACGTTGCATAAAATCCACTGCAATCTGTTTTCCAATGTGCTGGATAATCCCACTGTATTAGCCAGACAGTCAAACTTCCAGCCTCTATCACTTTTGATCCATATAGGATGAAATCCTTGTCCCATATTATTCTAGAGGTAAACTGTTACAGTCCAGAGTCAGAGCAGGACTTCTCTCCTACTATTTAGATCCTACAGTTCTTATTTTTTAAATATAATTTCGTTTATTCTGTTTTGCAGGGTTTTCCCCCCTCTCTGTAATCTCTGCGATTTGACTAATGCACAATATTGCAAATGCATCACTACCCAGGCCAACAGCCTTTAAATCACTTGTGGATCTATAAACCTCTTATGCTGATTAAAAGTGTTAAGGTTATTATTATTTTTATGTAACTCGAGCTAAATTTAATTTGTGTTGCCATCAAAGGAATACTCTCATATCACAAAACATGTTCCTGGTTATGCTTTCATTGGAGTCCCTGGAAAAAAAACAACAAAATAGTTTCATACTTGAGTTGTGTCTGTGATCTTAGGATTGTTTGTTTGTTTTAAGTGCCAAAACTATATAATTCTGGAAAACCCAGAAAAGCGAGTACATCCTTTTGATATTTTTAGATTTAGCTTCTTAAAAAACCCATAAAATATTTTCTGGGCCAACTAAAGGAAAGCATGTGGCAAATAAGAATTCGAGTTCTTCTGAATGAGCTGCATGCTGTTACTGCTTTTTTAAAATTTTCATTTTTTAACTAGGTGCAGCCTGTAATGTGCACTACTCTGCTGAACGTTCTACCTAGACCAGACCTGCACCGGAGAAATAATCCTGTTTGACAGTGCTTTAACAGCTATGGTTCAGTGCAATGGAACTCTGGGACTTGTAGTTTTGTGAGCTATTTAGCTTTCTCTGTCAGAGAGTTCTGGTGTCACAACAACTACAAATCCCAAGATTCCATAGCATTGAGCCAGGGCAGTTAAAGCAGTGTCAAACTGAATTATTTCTGCAGTGCAGATGCAGCCCTAGAAACTAGACTCACTTCCATTCTATTCCTCTCTTTTTCAGTTTCCGATTTCCTTCTGCAAAATATAATCTCCCCCTCCATTAATGAGCATAGTCAAGGCCAAATTCAGGTGGTTGGGGGCTACACCTCCCTCCATGGCCATGCTGGTTGGAACTGATGGGAACTGTAGTCCAGCAACGTTGATAAAGCTACATGCTTCCCATCCCCGATACATCTGATGTTTGATTAAAAGACTTAGAACCCTATGGGTTGTTAACTACCAAGGTTTTCACATGTCCCTCATTGAGTTTTGTAGGGCACACCACACCCAATAATTTTTTCTAAAAATTATTTAAAATGCCTCCCACACACTCTTGAGCCTGCGAGGGACAGTTTTACTGTTTTTGTGCTCTCCCGTGTTGTGTTTAGGTCCAGGAAAATCCCCTTCCAAAACAAGAAGAGGACTTTCAAAAACCAGCCAAAAACATCCCTGGGTGGCAAAAACATGGGGAATGCACCCACCCGGCAACCTAAAGTCATAGGTGGGCATTTTGAGTAAAACCAGTTGAGGTTGCAAGACGACTGCATGCCCTCCAACATTTCGCAGATAAAAACTGGCCAAAAAAAATGAGTGTGGTTAAGAAGCACTTTATTAATAAGGAAGAACATGCAGATTGGGAGAGGGTGCAACAGTTTGGGTTTGACTGAACCTACTGAGAAGGACAAAACTTCTGTTCCCTGATGAGTTACCTGAATGTACCTGAGTTACTTCGGCAGTTTGAACTCAGTTCGTAGCAATTGAAGTAAATGAAGGAGGAAATGGGAAAGTGGGAGGAGGCGAGAGAAGCTGGAACATTTTTAAAACAACTGAAAAAGTGGGACGACAGAGATTCATCAGGACAGTCCCTGCCAAATCAGGTATGTGCTTGGGGCTCAGAAACAGACAACTGGACACAAGGACCATAGGCTGTACAGTAGGCCCTTGGCATCCTCTGGTGTTTGGTTCGAGGATCTCGTGTGGATACCAAAATCTGTGGATGCTCAAATCCCATTACATTCAATGGCATAATAAAACAGCGTCACTTTTATAAATGAGAACATCAAGGTTTGTTTATTTATATCGGGGGGGGGGAATATTTTCAAGTTGTAGATGGTTGATGTTGTGGATAAAGAATCTGTGAATATGGAGGGCTGACTTTACTTTCACCATCCCTGCCTTACACCAAACCATATCTTGGATCTTCATTCTCTTCTAACATGTTTTGAAAGCATCCATCTCTTCCTTATCATTTAATGAAGCAGCAAAAAGTAGTTTTCTCTCCTGACAATCCTCTTATATAATATAGTTTGTTAGATATTTTGTTGTGCCATTATTTTTTAAAAATTCCTGATTATCCTCAAGAAGTAAAAATAATTGTAATTGTTATGGATGTATTGTGCATGTGCGTTTTGTGTTTAACTGCAGTTGTTGGGATTATTAAAGACTGCAAAGAAGCAACTGTTAAGGAAAAAGCAACATGGGATATACAGTAATAGAAATAAAAATATGTATGTGAATGTCAAAGTGACTAAGCAGGAGCAATCAGGAAGATACACAGGTGAAAAAGATAATATAATTAAGAAGCCTTGAGAGCCAAGGACAAAGTTATAGAAGGTATATTGAGAACACCTGTGATAGATTGCAAACACCTGAGACTCATTAAGTGGTCAAGGTAAAGTGATGAAACACTTGGGTTGGTCTTAGGTATGGGATGATCTATGTGGACCAATCAAGGTGTATGTACACACCCACTGGATGGAAACTGACTGGTGGGTGGTGTCTAACAATGGCTATAAATTGCAATGTTTGCTAATGTACATTGTGGTGTAGTGTGGAGTGTTTTGGTGGAGTAGAGATTGTGATTTGTAGGGCATATAGTATTTATATATAGTAGAATAAAGTAGATCTTTTATATAAGACTACTGAGTTGTCTGGTGTCTTGAGGGAAGATACAAGAGCCAGAAGAATCCTGGAGAAGTTTGGAGACATCTCAGAAAGAAGAGAGAGAAGGCTTGGAGAGTTTGTCAGGGTCTTCAGCCTATTCTCTGAAACTCTGCTGCTTGGGAAAGAAGCATCAACCACTGATCAAAGCTGGTCAGCTCTGCTACATAACAAGGTGGTGAGTTAGAGCCAGAGGTGAAGAGCTACAACTCCCATCATCCCTGACAGCAACATGGCTAGTAAGAATTAATACAGTTCCATTTATTAGTCATGGTTTAAAAGTGTGAAGTTGTGAACCTCCCTTCTCATCAACATACCTTCACCTAATATCCTTATTTGCAGTTAAAATAGAAGAATTAATATTGTTAATATCTCAGTAGAGGAGTTAATATTTGTTAAGGTTAGCCAGGTTTCATACACAGTCAAAATTCCAGGTTTTAGCTAAGGAGAAAAAAAGCTGTAATATCTTAGTTCTTCTCAAATTCTCTTGACTAGAGATTACCCCATTACATGTACAGCAGTCAAGTAAACTTGGGTGAGTTTTTCTATTCTGTTAGGTGATTGTAATACAAAGCAGCCAGTGTTAATGAGAATCTGTGTTGTTATTTTTAATCTTGGATAATACCATTAAGTATAACATTGGAGGCCTCCTAAAGCAATTTAATCCTACCCATCTATGCTGGGAAACCATTTGTCTGTCAGGCCACCATACTTACTATAGTTTCAAAGCTGAACCACTGAAGGTGATTCTAGCCTCTTGCCCCTTATTATGGATTTCCCAGATTTCATAGAATCATAGAATTAATAGAATTGAAAACCTGCAAAGAAGGAGACTCTACCAAACTCTGAGGTCTCATGTTCCACCGTTGAACAGCTCTTACCATCAAGACGTTCTTCCTATTGTTTAGATGGAATTTCTTGGCTCCATTGCTTCTGGCCCTTTGACTTTGAGCTCTTCTGCATCTTTGTCTAATATCGAGAGTGGAACAAGATTTAAAGTCAGAGCATTCCAAGATCTGAAAAATGATTTAACAATATCTAATGTTTAGTTATAGTGTATAAGTAAGAAAATTCTGCTTAACCAAACAAAATGAGCACCAACACTTAATAGCACATCTTAAGAATATATCTTAGCATTGGAACAGAAAGGATCTGTATAATATTTAAACAAAGTGCCGTGCCACTGAGCTATTTAACTCATGGCATGTGTACAAAAACAAAATACAGCCAGCTCTCTACTTTATCCATAATAGATTCAAGCATCCATAGATTGAAAATATTGCAAAAAATATAAATTCCACAAAGCAAACCTTGATTCTGCCATTTAATATAAGGGATTCCATATTACTATGCCAATGTATTTAATGGGACTCAAGTATCCACAGATTTTGGTATCTGCACTGTATCAATGAATGGCATATAAAAATATTGGACTTGGCCCGCGAGATCAAATTTAGAAACTTAACGAAAGGAAGATGTGTAAGCAACATAACAATCAATTAATAGGAAAGTGAAGTCTAATTAATTAATAGAATTATAAGCTCCCAGATGACCAGGATGAAGTTAAACTTAATGTTTTGTTAGAAATAATTTGATTGCCCTTTTTTAAGTAATTAATTTGTGTTACAAATGGTTGTTGCCTGTAGTTACTGTTTTATCATTTGCTCTTCATTGTTGATGAGTATAGGTAAGCACATTCACATGCACTGGAAGACTTCAAGCAAACTTGTGCAGTTGTCAGAACTGGAGACATTGCATCTGCCTTGTCTGACTAAAACAACAGTTACTTGCACCCCTAGGCATGCCCTCTGGGTTCCTCTGAGATGGAAGGTTATACAGCAATGGATTTTCTCTGCCCTTCAGCCTGCTATACCAAAGCCACCTTTGACATGCAAAGTTCTGGTAGGCTGCTCAACTTGATGCACTGCACACCTACCTCTTGCTCTGTTGTTGCCTTCACTGAGGGTCTTCTCAGTGGCTGCCCCCAGATTCTGGAACTCTCCCAAAAAACTTTATTTAGAAACTATATACAGTATGTTCTCCACAGATGTATACAGTCGTCCCTCCATATCCACGAATTCTTTATCCACAGATTTAACCAACCACGGTTTGAGAATATTCCAAAAAGATACAAATTCTAATCTTGATTTTGTTATTTTATATGCTATTTTATATAAGGGACACTATTTCAGTATGTCGTTGTGTTTATGGGACTTGAACATCCACGGATTTTGGTGTCCATGGGGGTCCAGGACTCAAACTCCAGCAGATACCAAGGGGCTACTGTATTGTCAGGACTGAATAATCATTGTTAGCACAGTACAATTATAGCATACAGTAATTCAAATTTTGAGTGGACTAATGCTGCTTTCACCCATCAAACCAAACAAACGTATTTTTCCTTCTTTCCCATGACCACCCTTCCTTTCCCATACCTTCAGTTTTCATGGGAATGATCTTGAAGCTTCCTGCACAGTCTCTAATCGCTTTCCCATCTGCTCACTAACCACCAAAGGAATGTGAGCAGTAGCCCTAACAATTAACTTGTAACTATATGTCCCATCATCCATATTAATAATAATATGTGTTAAGTAAGCAAACTATGGCAGGCAAACCTGATCCCATCAATCATGGCAGGCAAGCTGAAAGGCTCAGCTTCTGACACAAGGGGGTGCTGTATTGTGTTTTAAGAGCTTTTTTTACTTTTTAAATTGCATTTTATTATTTTGTTGAATATAAATTATGTTAATACTGTAAATAGTTTAATTCTATTCTAATGCTTTTTGGGTATGTTTTTAATTGTGTTCTTTTGAACTGTGAGCTGCTTTGAGACCCAGTTTTGAGAGGAAAGCAAGATATTATTATTATTATTATCATCATTATTAATTAATTAATTAATGGGCCCTGGTCGAAGCCAGAAGAATGACGACAGCTGCTCTACTATTTTACTGCTAGTTGACAATAATTTGAAAGTGGTAAATATTAAGTAGTATTAAGTACATTTTATTTTGTTATTTTTTTAAATTATTCATATTATAAGAGATATAATAACAAAGATGTTTCATTGACAATTTCAAATTAACAGTTTGCTTTTTACAACTTCCAAACCTTACCTACTGTACAGTAATTTTACTTACAAGTTTAATTATCTCAGAATAATGTATTACATATCTTAGGTACAATATCTTGATTTTCCCTCAAATAAACTCATCCTTTTTTCTTTCTCTTATAATATCTATCAGACTTTATTCAATAATATGTAAAGTTAAATATGATTTCATTTTCATTTTCTTCTTGTATTTTCTGAATCTTGAGTCCCTTCTTTTTATGAACCTCGTGACTTTTTTCTTTTTTCGGTTACCTGTAGCTCTGTTATTTCAAATTTTCCACTTATACATGTTCATACATAGTCAAATACAAATACCTTCTCTTAATTTGTGCTAATTGTATCCTATTATTACTGTACATCTATCTGTATATATTTATTCCAGTATTTAGTATTACATATCTAAATTATTGTCATAGTTGTTTCTATTCTTGTTTCTGTTAAGTACATTTTTAAAGTGTTTGAACATTTTTAAAAAATGTTCAAAATCAGGACCTATGGCTAATTGCTAGAACCAATAAGAATTGACCCATTGATCCAATTGACGAATGATAAAATAACACTTGGGTAATTCTTACTGATTTAATATGTCTACTCTGGAAACTAGCAGTTGGATTTAGGTCCAAGAAAATATAAGAATCTATATTCCCTCATCATATCAATGAATTCTGTGTAGTCTGAACACAGCTTCACTATCTCCACCAATTATTATTAGCAACTTTATTTTATGTAAGAAGAGCTTACTTACTGTGTTTCCCTAGATCAGAACTGGAGAACATGGGCAGACATACCATGATACTTTGTCAGGATAAGAAAAATAACTTAGGGCCTTTGCAGACTGCCAGAAATAGTGCAAATTGAGTCCACTTTAAGGGTTAGGGTTAGTGCTAGGGAATCATGGGAATTGTGTTTTTTTTCTGAGACATTGAGCCTTCTCTGTCGGAGAGATCTGGTGCCACAATAAAATACAGTTCCCATGATTCCCTAACCCTAACCCTAACCCTTAAAGTGGAATCAGTTTGCACTATTTCTAGCAGTCTGCAAAGGCCCTTATTTCCCTCTCCATCTCCATGGTTTATAATTTTAGAAGGGCAGGCAATTTAAGATGGCAAATTTAAATTGGCACAAGGGAAGACAGCAAGGCAGTTACCTGAAGTCACAACTGCCAGAGGGCAAGGAGCACTAATAAGGTGTGGAAAGACAAAGCCTTGTGCACCAGCAACCTGTTCTGCAGTCACAAAGCTAGCCTGATGCCTTCAGGTGTGGTGCAGGATGCTGTCGCGAGTATCAAAATAAGAATGAACTGCCAGGTTTGTTCGGAATAAAGGGCAGGGCACCATATTATCTGCCTCTGGAAGTGAAGTGTCTTGTACCATCCCTGCCTTAAGTCTGGAATTTTCTTACCTTAACATGAATGGTATATCTTGAATTCAGAGAAGAAATGTGTGTGTTTTGAGTATATGGCTGATTTTTCATACTGGGACTAGCCCATCTTACTTCATGAAGTGCCCCTCCAGAGGACTTATCTACTCTTCTAGAACATGGCCACAGAGCCTGAAAAACCCACAAAAAACTATGGATGCCGGCCATGAAAGCCTACGATTTCATATCTACTATTCTGTCAATGAAAATTTCTCTTGAGTTTTTTGTTTGTTTGATAGTTTTATGAGTGGTTGGGTGTTTGTTTGTTTTTTATTGTGTGTGTGTGTATCAGATTTTCCCCACTAATGGTCTTAGTTATTGGTACATGTTACAGATACATGGAATGTGAGAAGTATGAGCCAAGGGAAATGTGACATAGTAAAGAAGGAAATGGAATGTATAAACATAGCAATACCAGGAGGGAGGGACCTAAAATGGACAGGAATGGGTCATTTTGACTCAGACGACTACACAGTGTTCTCCTTAAGAAATGATAAAAGGAGGAAAAATGGAATAGCAATAATAATGAATAAAGGTATAGCAAAATCAGTCAAAGGATATAACATAAAGTCAGACTGAATCATGACAAGAAGGCTTTTGGAGAAGCCAATAAAAATCACCATAATCCAAGTACTGTATATACTCATGTAGAAGTTGACCTCATGTATAGGTAATGGGAAGGTTTTAGGGCCAAAATCATGGATTTTGATATGACCTGTAGATAAGTCAAGGGTAAAACTTAGGGGAGGATTGAGAAGGAACATCAGATTGAGAAGGAAGTGGAGCGAAATGGGGTGGTCAGAGAGATCTGAGAAGGAGGTGGGGAGAGAAGGTTTTAACACTAGATTGGGAAGTGGAGAGAAATGGGGTGTTTGGTGGTCGGGGGAAATCCAAGATGGAGAAGGAGGAGAAGAGAAGGTTTTAATATTGAATTGGGGAGTAAAGAAAGTGGAGGGAAATAGGGTGTTTGGTGGTCAGAGAGATTTGGAGGAGGAGAAGGAGGAGGAGGAGAGAAGGCTTTAACATCAGATTGAGAAGGGAATCACCACACACACACACATTTTGTTGTTGTTGTTAACTGCCCTCCAGTCGATCTGGACCCATGGTGACTGTATTGACCTGTATATAAATTGACCCTAGAATTTAGGGTCAATTTTTGGGCATAAATTTTATGACTTCTAATTGAGTATATACAATACATGCACCGACCACAGAGGCAGAGGAAGAAGGAATTGAGAATTTCTATGACAGAGTCCAGGAAGTAATTACATACCAAAACAGGACTGCTTGGTAAACAGGTAACTGGAATGCCAAAGTAGGAAGCAGAGCAGAAACAAAGACAGTGGGGATATTTGGGTTTGGGTCAAGGAACAAAGCAGAAGAGCGGTTGATATCATTTTGCAAGACCAACGATCCATCATAAATACCTTTTTCATAAAAAAGGAAATTGTATATGTGGACATAAGCAGATGGTCAACACAAAAACCAAATAGATTACATAATAGGTAAAGATGGAGAAGCTCCTTTCTTGCAACAAAAATGAGACCAGGGCAGACTGCAGCACAGACCATGAACTACTAATATCCAAAATTAGAATAAAGCTGAAGAAGAACAAAACAATCACCATGCCAAAAGATGATCTAAAGAACATCCCAACAGAATTTAAAGGCAATGTGTGAAATAGATTCACACTATTAAGCCTAGTTAATTGGCAACCAGAAGACATATTGATAGAAGTCGGGGACATAGTCAAAGAAGAATGCAGAAAGGCAATATTATTAGCCAAAAAGAACGAGAAGAAACAGTGGATGACAGACAAAACACTTCAATTTACAATAAGAAGTGGTTATTTGCTATTGGACCATCACCATTTGTTACTATTAAAATTATTAGCCTTCCATTTCAAACTTTTCCATGTTTTTAATCCCCTGTATAGTCTCAGCCTGGTACAGTGGTTTGAGCGCTGAACTAGGACTCTGAGAGACCAGGGTTTAAATTCTTGTTCAATCATGGAAACCCACTGGGTAACCTTGGGCAAGCCACATACTCTCAGCTTCAGAGAAAGGCAATGGCAACCCCCTTGAACAAATCTTGCCATAAATACCCTGTCTTCAAGTCACCATGAATTGAAAACTACTTGAAGTGAGACAACAAGAAAACAACATACCTTCAACAATTGCCTTTTATTTCCTTCTCCAGCACAGTGCCATCGTCTTCTTTCCATCCAGAAAAAGTGAACACATTCACCTTTATGAAAGAAATTCCCAATATATAGTTAACATCAAATAAATATACAATCAGACCCACAGATTCTTTATCCACCATCCGTGATTTGAAAATATTTTAAAAATTCCAAGAAGCAAACCTTGATTTTGCCATTTTATAGAAGGGATATCATTATATTGTGTCACTGTACATAATGAAACTTGAGTATCCATGGATTTTGGTATCCACGGGGGGGGGGGGATCCTGAAACTAAACCTCAATGGATACCAAGGGCCCACTGTATATGCACACATGTAAATGAAAGCTTTGATAGTCTGGTTGAGTCTTGTTAAGAATTTTGGTTTGGCATAAGTACAGCTACTACTCTGATTCTGTATGGACCCATATGCTGCTTAAAAATAAACAGGGCTGACATAATGTTAGTCATGACTAGTACTTGCTCCCAGTCAGCTGCCATGCAAACAAGACAGAATCGGAACAAAAAGGGCTATGTGAAACTCTTTAGAGCTTGGGAAAATATGAACAAGTACACAGTCTGTTAAGCTCTGGCAAACCATCATGTTGTCTAGTGTCAGTGCTTGCAGAAATTTTACTAAGTCAATTAACTTTTGAAAGAGAACATAGAAAAAAGTAAAAAGTAAATTGAAATAAAATTAAAGAGGGAAAGGAATCATGTGACATGCTCGTATAATGTTTTGCAACTTCTAATATATTTTTATTATACATGCTTAGGGCGTTGTTGATGGCACTTGTGCATCTCATTAAATAGCTAGCTTGAGTACATGATGGCTGAGTTGAAACTAACCACCAAAGAATGTCAGTCCACATCACAGGATCATGAGAGACAATCAAATAATAAAGAAATAGTATGTTCCTGTGTTCTATGTCCAAACACATTTTGAAACCTCACAACACATAACTCATCTTCCTGCACTCTCACACATAGTCAGATGGGCAAAGGACAGTTGAGTGGGAGACAAAATGCACACACTACACTGAGATCTTGCTTAGAGTCAGTCCCTGTCTTGAGTCCCTGCTTTTGATGTAAACTCAGGATGACCTTTGGAAACCCATTCTTCTCAGTCCTACCATATGCAGTGAGGAAGTTTCCAAAAATTTTCCACCAAAATTTTTCAATTGGTTCTGGATAAGGGCGTTAAAAATACCATGCCTCTGACAGCGTTCATAAGGACTATGCAAAAGTCATCAGACATTGTGACTGAATGGGGAGAACCACCTGGATTTTGCAGGGTTTTGTTTTGTTTTTTTGCAAAATACAGATTCTTTTGCAAAGAATGTACTTGCAATAATTTAAACCATGATTTTTCAGTTTCAGTTTCTATGACAGATGAATTCATAGCATAAGCATTACTTCTTTCAGTCTCAAAGGTGCTACAAGATCCCTTTGCATACTGATCCAGACTAACACAGCTATGTCTTTGAATTCTGTTACAGATGAGTTATTGATACGAAGGAGCAATAAAAAATAAAACTTATTTATATCCTGCTTTTTGTAAAAACAAAGTGGTGTACAGCAATTAAAATGATACAAAATATATACAATATCCCCCTCCCCTTAAAAAAGAATTAAACAGTACTGAGATTAAAATTACAAAGATTAAAATAAAAAACAATAATACTATAATATTACAGTAACAGTGGGCAGAATCATCACAACTCACAAATTCACAAATATGAGGTCGGGTGCTATTCCGGGAAGGCCTGCCGGAAGAGATCTGTCTTGACAGCTTTCTTAAAGCTATCTAGGTTGGAAATTTGATGGCTCTCATCCAGCAGGCCATTCCAAAAAGGTGGGAGCGACTTCAGAAAAAATCCTCTGGGAGGTTGCAACCAATCTGGTCTTCACTGGTTGCAATAGGTTTCTCCCAGAGGATCTGAGTGCATGGGGCAGATTATATGGAAGCAGGCGATTACTTAGATAGGTTGGGCCCAAACCATGTAGGGCTTTAAAGATGATAACCAACACCTTGTACTGTACCTGGAAACGAATGTGGAGTGACTTCAATATTAGTGTAATATGGCACTCCTGGTTGTTCTTGTAATCAGCCTGGCTGCCATATTCTGTACCAATTGGAGTTTCTGGACTAGGCACAAGGGTAGCCCCATGTAAAGTGCATTGCAAAAGTCAAGTCTTGAGGTCACCAGAGCATGTACTACTGTTTTGAGGTCACCTGGTTCCAGGAAAGGGTGCAGCTGGCGTATCAGTTGAAGCTGATAACAGGTGCTCCTGACCATTGCATTTACCTGATTTCTCATCTGAAGTGATGAATCAAGAAGCACCCCCAGACTAGGAACACAGTCCTTTGAGGGGAGCGTGAACCTCTCTGGGACTGGAGGTTGCAACCCAATATCTGGTTTAGGGGCCCCTACCGTAAGTATCTCTGTTTTGTCTGGATTGAACTTGAGCTTGTTTTCCCTCATCCAGTCCATTACTGCCACAAGACACTGATTGAGGGGAGAAATGCCATCTGTCATTGTCGTTGAAGACTGAGACATGGAAAAATATATTTGGGTGTCATCAGCGTACTGATAACACCCCGCCCCGTGTGTGCGGATGATTTCTCCCAGCGGCTTCATATAAATGTTGAATAGCATCGGGGACAGGATGGCACCCTGAAGGACACCACAGTTAAGCTCTGTTTTTGAAGAGCAACTGTCCCTAAGCATCACCCTCTGGAATCTGCCAGAAAGGAAGGAATGGAACCACTTTAAACCAGTGCCTCCAATTCCTAACCCTCCCAGGCATTCCAAGATGTCATGAGAGGTCTAATAGCACCAACAGGGTCACGCTTCCTCTGTCGATGCTTAGATGAAGGTCGTCAGTTAAGGCGACCATGGCAATCACCACCCCATATCCCGTCCTGAATCCAGTTTGGAATGGATCTAGAAAATCAGCTTCATCCAAGACCACTTGAAGCTAAAGAGCGAAAGCCCTTTCAATCACTTTGCCCAAGAATGGCAGGTGGGATACAGGCCTGTAGTTTTTCATGTCCAAAGGGTCCAGGGAAGGTTTTTTCAGGAGCGGTCTAAAGAAGATGGTATATGACCTTCCCTAAGGGATGCATTGATGACACATCTAAGTGCCATCAAGGCATCACCCCCTGGATGGTCAGCCATGATGGGCAGGGATCAAGGGGGCATTTCATCTTCCTCACTTTCCCACGGATCTTATCCACGTCATCAGTACTCACAAGCTCAAATTGATCCAGACTAATCTCATAAATGGCTTGGCTGGACACCTCATCAGTTGACTTTGCCCCAATATTGGCATCCAAATGATGACACCCAAATATATTTCTCCATGAGAGATTTTACCTGCAAAGTAGTTGTTAAATGCGTCACAGCAGGCTGTTGTTGGGTTAAGTAGAGGGTTCTGGGTAGATGGCATCACCGTCAGTTCCCTCACTACCCTAAACGGCTCTGCTGGATGACACTTTGCAGATGCAATACAAGCAGGCGAGGAGGATCTCCTCTTTGCTTTTATTGCCTCTCTATAAGAACAAAGAAAATTCTTATGACGAGTTCTGTCAGATAAGAGTCCAGTTGAGCGCCATTTGCGCTCTAGTCATTGTCCCACCCGCTTCATGTTCTTTAGTTCTCTGGTATACCAGGGCTTTCGATTCGAAGCGGGAAGGAAAGGACGCTTGGGAGTGATTGTGTCGATAGCCCTAGTAAGATCAGTGTTCCATGTGTTCACCAAGGTTTCAACACCAGCTGAGAGACTCCCTGTATCCCAATACCACCGGTCACTTACCCTATAAATGCCATGAGTTTTTCATGTTTTGAAGATTAATTCATTGTTAATTTCTTTGAATAATGGGTGCATCCATAGTGGACAAATGGGGGATGACTTGGTGCATTGAGACGTCTCTGTTTTCCAACTATGGATTGTTTCTTATAGATTTTGTTTATCGTATTTCTTTTCAGAAGGGATGAAAGTAATTGTAACCCATCTTCAGGGATCATGTTATTGAATTCCATGGAGGTCCAAACAATTGATTCATACTTTGAGACATGTCAAAGCTTGTTTTAATTGAAAAGCTGATTAGTATAAGTCAATGTATAGAATGGAAGGACTACCAAGCAAAGATTTGGTTATTTTTAACTTATTTTGGAAAGGTGATGATTATTTATTTATTTATTTATTTATTTATTTATTACCATTTGCAGTAAAAGGTTTCAAGGGTTTTTGCCAAGATCTTATCTTTATTTATGATGATTTAAGCAGAATAACCTGACACAGAAAGACGAGTTTAGGTAGAGCACAGGCCTTCACAGAAGCACCAAACCACACTTCAATCTGGCATCAACTACAGAGGTCACCGTCACGCTGTTGAGCTGCTGTACTATCAGTCTGCCATATCCCTGTTGTTTCTTCACATATTCCACCTGAACTGTCAGGGTATGGATCTTGTGCCCTTGGCAGTGAAATTATAAAATGATAACTCCTTCTGTTCATCTAAATTTCTCTCAGCTCCACTACAGTCACTTAAGGTTTTGCACGTTTCACCTTCTGTAAGGTTTCTGCTACTTGCTGCTTATGCTTCCTTTTGCTGCTGCCACTTTGCTAGCTTAGTACACATGTATTTGCTGTCTCTTGCCATTCTTGCCTTGTTTATGCAGAGTACAATAACCACAAGTTTATTGTGCTTATGCAACACTCTCTCTTCTGTTGCCCAGTGGGAGAGGAAAGGGAAGGTGTCTGTCAAACCTTTGCATCATCACTCAAAATTTAGTGAGAATAGTGACTGCATAAGGTTACAGACATTCTTTAAAAAAATGCTTGAAACCTTGGCCAGCTAGTGGCACAAATGGACATAAGATGGCATGTCTAGATTCTGGATAATACTCAGTCAACTGGGTAATATGGCAGCCCCTAGTCTCACTTTGGGGAAACTGAGCATGCACATTATAACACATCCAACTATCGACTGTGACTGTACATTGCAAGGTTAAGTAGTTTGTTGAAGAGCTTAGAAAAGTTAATTTTTAAGATTACATATCCTAGTGTGATCCATCGCTCTGTGAGCTCTCTTCGGGGATGAGAAGAGATCCACCAGGCTCACCCAATAGCAGCTGGTGTTTCATGACTATCAGTGATGCATTGACTCCATTCCAAACTTTATATGAGCTATGTGAGATTCTAAACCTATTTTGGAGATAAAGTTCAGAACCCTGGATTGTTGTTGTTGTTAGCTGCCCTCAAATCGGTTCCGACTCATGGCAACCCTGTGGATGAGACATCCCTATTTTCCATTGCCTTGCCCAGATCTTGCAAGCCCTTGCCCATAACCCCCTGATAGAGTCTATCCATCTGGTTTGTGGTTTTCCTCTCTTTCTTCTATCCTCTACCTTTCCTAGCATTATTGTTTGTTTGTTTGTTTCTAGTGATCCATGCTTTCTCATTATGTGGCCAAAGTATGATAGTCTCAACTTGATCATTTTTGCTTCCAAAGAGCCCTGGTCTGATCTGTCTAAGAACCCATTTGTTTGTCTTCTTGGCTGTCCATGTATCCTAAGTACTCTTCTCCAGCACTGCATTTCAAGTGAGCTGATTTTCTTTCTGTCTGCTTCCTTCACTGCCTAGCCCTCGCAGCTGTACATGATAATTGGGAATACAGTGGCCTGAACGATTCTGACTTTAGTGCTCATTGTATGTCTTTGCTCTTCAGTATCTTTTTCAGTTCTTTCATAGCTGCTCTTGCCATTCCTAGTTTTCTTCTTATTTCTTGACTGCAGTCTCCATTCTGGTCAATGTTTGATCCTAGATATGGAAATTCTTTAACTCTTTCAATTTCCCTTTTGTCTAGACTGAATTTGTTCCTTAAAGTTTCAACATCCAGGGACGTGGAAATCGCCGGGTACCATTGGATTCACCAGCCTTTCATAGAGGTGATGATGACAACAGTGGACTACAACAGTGGTTCTCAAACCTTCCCCTCTGGGCTCTCCTTTATATCTACATGCACATGTTATAGGTCCCTCCCACTTAAGGCAATATATGGAATTTTGCCTTTGGAAAAAGCAAAAGGAAATGAAAGGGGTTTAACTTTGCTCCTTCCAAAGACAGAAACTCCACTAGCTGTGGGATTTTGCCTTTGGAAAGAGTGAAGGAAAAGGGAAAGATTTTAATTCTGCTCCTTCCAAAGACAGAAATGAGGGCTTTTGCCTTTGGAAAAGGCAAAGGGAAAGGAAAGGGATGTCCAGAGGAGGGTGACCAAGATGATGAAGGGTCTGGAAACCATGCCCTATGAGGAGAGACATACAGAGCTAGGTATGTTCAGCCTGGAGAAGAGATGGTTAAGAGGTGATATGATAGCCCTATTTAAATATTTGAAGGGATGTCATATTGAGGAGGGAGCAAGCTTATTTTCTGCTGCTCCAGAAAACAGGACCCAGAACAACGGATGCAAGCTACAGGAAAAGAGATTCTACCTCAACATTAGGAGGCACTTCCTGACAGTGAGAGCTGTTCGACAGTGGAACACACTCCCTCGGAGAGTAGTGGAGTCTCCTTCTTTGGAGGTCTTTAAGCAGAGGCTGGATGGCTATCTGTCGGGGGTGCTTTGATTGTGATGGCAGGAGGTTGGACTGGATGGCCCTTGTGGTCTCTTCCAACTATATGATTCTATGATTCTATGAATTCTACTCTTTTCAAAGAAGAAACCCCACCAGCTGTGGGATTTTGCCTTTTGAAAGAGCAAAAGGAAAGGAAAGGGGTCTCCCGTTGCTCCTTCCAAAAGCAGAAATGCCACCAGCCAAAGGATTTCGACTTTGGAAAGAACAAAGAGGAAGGAAAGGGGGAGAAACACACAAGTCCTAGCCTCACCACACCCTGACACTCACTTTCAGGAGTCCTTAAACATCCACAAAAGGCTGGTCAGTTCTGGAGACATAACATGCTGGCAAGGATGGCTGCTCAACCTGGGCAGAAGTAGTTGGGTCTTCAAGGATCCCCCCCTTTGTAACCTTCCCAAAGAAATCTCAAAGCCCACCCTGGGATGTTGCCCAAAAGCCCTGACCAAGAACTAGACTAGGCAATGCAAACACAGGTTTACACATTTCTCTTGAGAGCAAACAGCAAACAAGTAGTCGGTATGGAAGAACGTCTGCTTAGAAAAAGAAGGAAGAAAAGCTGTTTGAAGATTCTGTTTGCCACCTCCCACAGAAAGCCCCATACTGACTTTGCAATCAGTAATAATTAATTAATTAGCTATTTTCCTTGTCTCAGGCAATATTTATTACGTAAGCAGAGTCGGAAGAGAAGTTACGGCATGTGTTTTTCCTCACTTGGAGTGTAATTTCCATACAGTGTGAAATTTCTGGAACATATTCATTTTGGGTTTAATCATGTAACTTATTGCATGATTAAGCAGGCATGAGACAGCCTTCATCCCAAACAGCATAGAATTAGCTGCTTTTTGGCAAGATATTTGGCTGGTTGGTTTTTTTGGTTTTCCTCTCCACAGCAGCACTATAGACATATGGTCAAACCTGCAGGTTGCAGCATTTCTTTTGTTCTGTTGTTCTGTTTTTGTTTCTTCACCATTTTCCCCCAAGCAGTTTATAAATAGCAGTGAAATGTAATTTGAAGAAGAAAAAAAGAATGTACACACCATTCAAAAATAGCACCAAGGCAATTCACCCAACAACCAATATAATAGCCTCTGACCCCTTTGTTAGTCTATCCGGTGCCTTATAACTCAGTGCATAGTGAGACTTTAGGCCTAATACTGAATAATGAGTGTCATTGCTCCATCACCCCAGTTAATATGGTCAACTGGAATATAGCAGGCTGGAAGGCTTCCCGTTTTGGGGAGGATTTTTTTTTTTGGATTTTTATCCAATTTTTATTTGATTGCTCTTCCGGAGACCTGGCTCCAAGGTGGGGACAAGAATGCACTGTCCGGGTACAAAACCTGGTATGAACCTGCACAGAAAATTAAAAATAAGGGTAGAGCCTCTGGAAGACTATTAATTGCAGTCAAAGAACACTTAGGCAGGATGGGAGAGCTGGTTTCTTTCCCTATTTTACCACAAAACTGCTTAATAGTCAAGTTGAGTTCTCCTAGTATAAATGTCATCATGGTCATCATCCATATCTCTCCAGTAAATTCCCCTTACTATTCTAAGGTAGTGTGGGCTTTCCTGGAGGAACTGCTGGAGGAGTTCAGTAAGGGATTTCCAACTGCTTTAATAATTTTGATGGGAGACTTTGGGCCTTTGCAGACTGCCAGAAATAGTGCACATTAAATTGAGGCACTGCCCTGGCTCAGTACTAGGGAATCATGGGAACTGTAATTTATTGTGGCACCAGAGCTCTCTGACAGAGAAGGCTCAATGTCCCAGAAAAAAATACAGTTCCCATGATTCCCTAGCACTGAGCCAGGGCAGTGCCTCAATTTAATGTGCACTATTTCTGCCAGTCTGCAAAGGGCCTTAAATCCTCGAATAGATACATCACCCCCCAAAATTTGCAGACTTGGGTGGCCTCCGGGATGAATTGCAAGATGTGTTTTGTTGATT
Source organism: Phrynosoma blainvillii (assembly GCA_026167975.1). Taxonomy (NCBI): domain Eukaryota; kingdom Metazoa; phylum Chordata; class Lepidosauria; order Squamata; family Phrynosomatidae; genus Phrynosoma; species Phrynosoma blainvillii. Next base: position 425,056,055 of record JANUYF010000001.1, read on the forward strand.
TTTTAGTGATAAAAAATTAATTCTCTAAACAATTCCCTAAACAAGAGTAAACTGGTCTGGCTGACTTTTCTGGGTACAGAATTTTAAAGAAGAATTTGGAAATGTTGTTAGAAATGGCTAACACATTAGTATTAGTCATAACCATATATATATATATATATATATATATATATATATATACACATACATAGCATTACTTCAAGTCATTCTTTTGGGACATAACACATTGTAACACACTACTAGAATATTGTTTTAAAGTTATTTTTTAAAACTTTAAAACCAGAAAAGTGAGCAATCCCAAAGTAACCTTTAAAAATTTGCAAACTGACACATGCAATTAAAAAAATAGCAAGCAAACATTACTCATTAAATGACAAAAAAATAATGTTAATGTTAAAATGTAGAAAAAACCAAATGTTATGGCCTTATCAAAAAAGTGACATTTTATTTGCAATGAGAAAAGACAGAAAGGAATCCATTATCACCAACATGGCTATCTCTTTGAATATTGCCATGCCTCCATTAACAAAGCTTCTGACATGTCTACACAGCACTCTCTTTCCTCTTGGTCCTCTATCTGAATTTTTTTTAGCAGCATCAGGTTTGAGGATAATGAAGGAGGTCTGGACATCTGGTCAGGTTGCAGCAGTGTGTCTGCAGTAACTGATGAAATAAAGCTTAAGCTGAGAAAGTATGGGATTCTCCTTAGCCAAGTCTGCTGTAGCTGTGTCTATCTGCCTCTAACAGGCAAGATAAAAAGCATCTGCCTCCAGAATCCTTTACCGAGTATGGGTGAACAGCAAAATAGAAAAGAGGAGACCAGCCTGCATTTCCAGGGCATGGGTAGAAAGCACATGGGTAGAACAGCAGCTTTACCACCACCACCCTTCTAAGAAAAGAGAGACCTTTTTGCCAGTTTATCTGCTTGCAGCTCTCAGGGGCTGCCTCTGTTATGAGTTATGCTAAATAAATATGAATAGTACACTTTGATGCATAAGACGGGAAAGCTGTCTGTTGCCAGAATCTGCACAAATTGTTAAAAATTCGTACTGAACAACTAGGGCTGTTATGGCCTAGACCCTGTGCAATTTGAAAAAAAAGCCAAGTCTTATTCTAAAGTACAAACTGGCAAATGTACTCCAAACTCCTCCTGCTAAGGAAATGGTTTTCTGGATGAGTAACCAGAATGTAACTGTCTTGTTTACTTCCATGGAATGGAGAACAGCCAAACTGGTACACCCCCATTACAAGGTGCTGTTCAGTTTCCAGAGAGGTTGAGCAACCTTTCTGGATTTGAAAGAGGATAAATATCTATACAAGTTGGCCCTCCAAATTTGCAGCCTTGAAACTCGTGGTTTCAATTATTCGCAGGGTCAAGGTGCTAATGTGGGCATGCCTTCTCCCTTGGCCCCCTGAATACTCTTCTCCCAAATCCTCTCCCTAGGCTGCCCAAGGAGAGGATTGGGGAGGAAAAGGGGCAGAGAGCCAATTAAAGGAACAGGAAGGTGGTGGGGGGGAAAGGAGTGAGCACCTCTGTTCTTCTTCCCCTACCCATCCCTCCCTTTAACTGGCTTCTGAGAGGGAGGAGTTATTCATGATTTTTTCATATTCATGGGGGTCTCATTCCCCTAACCCCTGTGAAAGTGGAGTGAGACAGTATTTTGGTTGCATATGGGTTGCTTAACCTCTCTGGAAGCTGAAGAGTACCTCATAATGGGGAGTGTACCAGTCTGCACCAATTCGGAAGCCCATTGTCTGTACTTTCCCAATTTCAGGGGGAAAGCAGGATATAAGTAAGTATTATAATAATAACAATAATACTGCCTAGACCACTTAAGGGTCATTATCAGTACCTGGAGGGCACAGAACCCTGTGGCACTCCACTAGTCACTTCTCTCCAGGTTGAAGAGGAGCCATTGGTGGACGTCCTTTGGGTTCAGTCAGTCAGCCATTACAAATCCACTTGACAGTTGCATTGTCTAGTACAAATTTTAGTAGGTTTTTTCAAGGATATCATGGGGGATCTTGTCAAAAGCCATACTGAAATCAAGATGCACTATATCCACAGCTTTCCCTTCATCTACCAAGCTTGTAACTCTGTAAAAAAAAAAAAGATAAGTTTAGTCTGGCATAATTTATTTATTTTTGAGAAACCCATGTTAACTTTTAGTGATCACAGCATTCCTTTTTAAGTGCTTACAGACTTTGTATTTAATCATAGAATCATAGAGTTGGAAGAGACCACAAGGGCCAACCAGTCCAAACTCCTGCCATGCAGGAACTCAAAATCAAAGCATCCCCGACAGATGGCCATCCAGCCTCTGTTTAAAGATCCAAGAAGGAGACTCCACCACACTCTGAGGGAGTGTGTTCCACTGTCGAACAACTCTCGCTGTCAGGAAGTTCCTCTTAATGTTGAGGTGGAATCTCTTTTCCTGTAGCTTACATCCATTGTTTCAATCCTAGTCTCTGGAGCAGCAGAAAACAAGCTTGTTCCCTCCTCAATATGACATCCCTTCAAATATTTAAACAGGGCTATCATATCCCCTCTTAACTGTCTCTTCTCCAGGCCAAACATGCCCAGTTCCCTAAGTTGTTCCTCATAGGGCATGGTTTCCAGACCCTTCACCATTTTAGTCCCCCTCCTCTGGACATGCTCCAGTTTTTCAACATCCTTTTTGAACTGTGGTGCCCAGAACTGGACACAGTATTCCAGGTGAGGCCTGACCAAGGCAGAATACAGTGGCACTATTACTTCCCTTGATCTAGATCAGGGGTAGGCAACCTGTCCCCTTTAAGGGCCAAGGGACTTCAGCTCCCAGAAGCCTCAGCCATGTTGGCCAATAGTCCCATGTTGGCCAATAGCTCCTGGGATTCTGGGAGCTGAAGTCCCTCGGCCCTTAAAGGGGAAAGGTTGCCTACCCCTGATCTAGATACTTCTATTAATGCAGCCTAAAATTGCATTGGCCTTTTTAGCTGCTGCATCACACTGTTGACCCATGTTAAACTTGTGATCTACTAGGATTCCTAGATCCCTTTCACACATAGTCACGTTAAGCCAGGTGTCCCCCATCTTATATCTATGCATTTCATTTTTTTTTTTGCCCTAAGTGCAGTACTTTATATTTCTCTGTGTTGAAATTCATTTTGTTAGCTTTGGCCCAGCTTTCTAATCTATTAAGGTCATTTTGAATTTTGATCCTGTCCTCTGGGGTATTAGCTATTCCTCCTAATTTGGTGTCATCTTCAAATTTGAGAAGTATGCCCCCTATTCTTTCATTCAATGATCTGCTCTAGAATCTTTCCTAGTTTTGATATCAGGTTCACTGGTCCTCTTTTTCCCTTTTTGAAGATGGGGACAACATTTGCCCTCCTTCAAACTGTTGGGACTTCCCCAGTTCTCCAGGAACTCTCAAAAATTATTGCCAATGGTTCTGAGACGAGTTCTCCCACTTCTTTGAATTTTTAGATGTCGTTCATCTGATCCTGGAGACCTGAATGTGGTTTGTTTGTGTGAGCTAGGAGGAGGCTTCCTTGGAGCTTGTAAGTGTTCTATTGTGTTGTGGTGACCTTGTGCCTGTTGACAGGCAACATGAAGGTAGGTCCCCATATGCACACACACACATACATATATCACCACTGAGAAATCTATTGGTTTGTCTAGGGGTGGACAAATGTGGTCTTCCAGTTGGACTGCATTCACAGCATTTGTCATCATTGGCTATGCTGAACCTGTTTTAGGAACAGAGTTCAGCACCCTGGATAGCTCATTTACCATTCAGACTGAAACTCAGAGAGGATTCACTGCTCCATGGACATTAAAGTCACCAGCCTCCTCTGTAATAAAAGCATAGAACTTTCATCATTTGGGAAAGAAAGGAGGAAACTGCAGTGAAATGCTTCATTAAAAAAGGAACAACTGTCCCTTTTAATAGAGGGGAAAGACCAGACAGAATAGATAAAGGAATAACACTGCCCCTTGTAATACAGAATAAGGAAAATCTAATTGGTTGCACTGGGATGTATCATGAAGAAGAAACCTCTTACCTGGCTCCTTCAGTCTTGGCTTCCTAGCAGCATTTATGTGCAAGGTGAATATTATAGGGAACTCTCCTTGATGTGAACTGAACAATTTGTTGTATAATTGTGGTTTTCTAGTACAGACTTCTGGGGAGCTTTTTATGGACGTTATCACACGGGGCCCAATCCAAACAAAATCCATACAAAATCTCAACCGAAACTGGATTATTGGCCCGTGTTTTCACACGACGTCGCACAGAAACTGGACAGAAAGTGGACAGAAAGTGGACAGAAACGCGATCTTTTGAAATTCGGTTTCTTGAGGAAATGCAATTGCGCGATGAGGGTGATTATGCATTTACCGTAAGTGTGATAACCAAATACGTATTGGGGAGCATTTCCCCATCATTACCCATGGTTCCCGCGAGCATTCCTCTATCTGCGCATGTGCAGGAGGCTTATTTCTACTACATTTACGGGTTTTTTTCTCTTGTGTGTGGACGTTCAATGCACTTACTGTAAATTCGCAATGAAGGTAATGATGTTTGCAGAAACAAGGTTTATTTCCCGTTTATTTTCGGGATGCCTCATTTCCACTTTATTTTCAGTTTCTGGACCACGTGTGATAATGTCCTAAGTTAGACATGCTGGTAGAAACACTCTTCAGTAATATTGGAAATGACTTCTAAAAGGCCAGACAATGAAGAGTAGCCATTATCTGAGCCAATATTTGGGATGTTCTTCCTTCTCTAAGTGTACTATATGCATCTGGTGATGACATGCATGTGTGAATGGTCAATCACTGGTTTAAAACCTCATACAAGTTGTAACATACCGCTGTTGGGCACACAACAGTTCCTCAAAAGTGTCTCTACTATATCCCAGGCTCCTTGCATTTATACAGACTGAGTCAATCAATTAATCAATCACTTTATATCTTGCTTCCTCCCTCCCAAGTGTGGCACTCAAGGCAACTAACAGAATAAAAAGAAACACAGGTAAAACCTCATATAACTAGAAACTTACAGAAAGATGAAATTAAAATAATACTAATTTGCCTGTAGAACTTAAACATTTATTTGAAAGCATTGATTTGACAGCATTAAAAGAAGGAAAAAATTCCCAAGCACCTGCTGGGATTGCATTTCAATGACATCCAGAGTCAGAAAGCCACTCCTTTTTGCGCCAGAAAAGGCATTTTTGCCAGTGCCACAGCAGTTTTTCAGCACTCCTCTGGAGTGCACCATATAAATACTGCACTGCTGGAGTGCCGAAAAGTTGCCGCCATGTGGTTGCTTGGGCGGCTTCACGGCGGCCTCTTGGCAGCTTGGGGGCATGTGTTGTGCATGTGCCGATGTGTTGTGCCGATCTGTATCGGCCCTAAGTCAGTGATTCCCAAACCATCAAGCATCTTAGTCAATGGTCTGGGATTCTGGGAACTGAAGTCCAAAACACCTGGAGAACCAAAATTTGGGAATCACTGGATTAAGTGATAGTCTTCAAAAATGATGTTCCCCACACTTATTAAGTGTATCCCCCATGCTTTTGCTAAAACTACTGTAGCATAGGGGCTAAGAAACTCAGATCATCATCTCATTTATACCATGAACTTATCACATGATCCTAGGGAAGTCACTCCCACATTCTTAGAAAGCCTAGATTGGGGAAGACTGGAAATGCCTCTGCTTCACACACAGAAGCTCCCAGATTCAATCCTCATATTCCCTTGTTAGTAGAGTTGTTATTCTAAGTTAAGATGATATGATGGGATATCCATGCAGGCCGGCCACTTCTTCTTCTGGCCATATGGGTATTGGGAGACAAGGTATCTTAAAGTCCAGGGAATAAAATTCAAATTCCATTAGCAACACAAAAAGATATTTCCTTTGAGATCCAGGTTGTCTCTTGCCTTTGTGAATTACAAGCGTCTCTGTTAGGCAGAGAACATTGAATTTCTCAAGAAGCCTCCATCCATCCTTTTGCATTAGGAAAACTTTTAGGTGCTGTTAGGTAAAACACACCAAATACAATCAGATTTTTTAAAAAAATGTTTTACCTTTGTTGGAGGTAAAAACTGCAACTAGTAAAATCCCCGTCCACTGGCTCCCTCTTTAGGTTTCCCCTCTCGTGACTAAAATGTGATATCTTCACATCCAGAAATCATATCTGGAATAGCCGTTTTGGCCATATAGCAAAGTACAATAACCAAAATCCTTAAAACATTGATACTTTTATTGGATCAACCAAAATGCACAAAATAGAAGTTGCAAGCTTTCGAAGCTCCACTGACTTTAAGATGCTTTCTCTCCCAATGCCGCATGGCCACAAGGAGCAGGGGCCTGCCTGCATAAATATCCCTCCCTATCATCTTAACTCAGAACAACAAATGTAGGCCTGTGACTAACACTGTCACATTTGTTTCCTCCTGTATGATTTTTAACACCTTTGCCTAATGAAGAAGCCAGTGGAACCTCAAAAGCCTGTGACTTATATTTTGTGCATTTTGGTGGCCCAGTAAAGGTGTTGTTATTTCACTTTCCCCCCCCAAAGTCTGAACTCAACGTGGCTCACAATTTAAAAGAATACAATTAAAAGCACACAAAAGTGAACATTAAAGTAGAATTAAACTGTTATAGTATTAGAACACATTACTCACAAAAAGAATAAAATGCAGTTTTAAAAAAGATAAAAGCGATTAAAAACAATAAAGGTATTATTTTTAAATATTATCAATAAATATTAATAAATAACACCAATAAAGGGATCACTGTTTCGTGGATTTTGGACGTCTTTGTATTTTGCAATATGTGTGGCCAACACAGCTACCCCTGGATATGTTTTCTGAAAAAAACATGGTAAACTACTTGAAATTATGCTGGCACAGAATGTTGATAAAACAAGTTATATAATTTACTCTCCAGCAAGGACTAAGCAGGATAAAGCCAGCTCTTAATGATTATTTGTTTAGGATTAACAGCAACAGAAGAGTGGGATTAGCCGGAGGTTCATAAGGGTCTGGGCTTCTCCTCTCTTATCAAACACTCCCAATGGCAACAAGTCACACCTTCAGACTGAAGGCTCAACCCACCACTCTGAACTTTTGCCCCTCGGTTCACAATTTAGACTACTGGCCTATTTGCTGGAAATTACAGTGAGAAATCTGAGATGTAGACTGGGTGCAGCTGCTTCCCAGATTACAGGAACAAAGCATTTCCACATGCTTTGAAATAAGGATTGAATGTAGCATTTCCAGATGCTTTGTTCTATCTGCTGTTCGTTTATGAATCTTTCATTGAAATTCTCACACAAAGAGAAAGAAACCCTTCTGGCTGCAAAGTAAATTTGTGTGTAGAGAGTCACAGTGTTGGGAGAAGCCTCAAAGATACCATTATAGTTTTGATCTATGAAGCCCTATCTGGCTCAGGTCAAGGTTAGCTGAAGGACCACATTCTTCCTTTTGAACCTGCCCAGGCTTTGAGATCTGCTGGAGAGACCTTTCTCTCTGTCCGACCATCTTCTCAGGAACATCTGGTGGGAACACAGAAGAGGGCCTTCTCAGCAGCTGCCCTCAGGCTCTCGGACTCCCTTCCCATAAAAGCAGTATGCAGAGGGATCTTGCAGCACCTTTGAGAGTAACTGAAAGATCGAAGTTGGCAGCATGAACTTTCGCAGACTTGAGCCTACTTCCTGAACGCTCAAGTCTACATAAGCTCATGCTACCAGCTTGGATCTTTCAGTTACTCTCAAAAGTGCTGTAAGGTGCTCCGTTATTAATTATAATAGTAATGTAATCCTACCTTTGTTACTGCAGAAATAAATTAATTACTACCAACATATTTATTCTAATGGGAGTCAGGCATGGTGTAGTGGTTTGAGTGTTGGACTAGGGAGATTATCTCAGCGCTAATTAAAGAAGCTTACCTGAGCTGGCTTAAAATTTTAAACAGGCAGCATTCTGATGTTATCACAAGGATTTTGCTGCCGAAATCACCGCTTGGGTACAGCCCGGGTCCATCCTTGCTCCCAGAGCTGCTCCGGCAGCCATTTCCTTAAGCTGGAAAACTCCTGGCTTCAAAAAAAAAAACTGTGCTGAGTGGCCCTGGGAGCGCGGATGGACCTGGGATGGACCCAGCGGCTAAATCCTTGTGATAACATCAGGATAACAACAAAAAGGGAAGAACAAGAGATTTATTTCACAAGATCAGGGAAATCAAAGGAAAATTCAAACCAAGGACTGGGACGATCTATGACAATAAAAATAACATAATTCAAGACCAGGAAGGAATAAAAAGATGTTGGATTCAAATCCACAAAATGAAGAACACATGGAATGAAAAGCCATATGAAGATGAACCCCACATTCTAAAAAGTGAGGTGGGAACTGCAATAAGAGAAATAGCGAAATAGCGAAAAACAAATCACCAGGAATAGATGAATATTCCAGTTGAACTGCTGCAATCCACATTGACAGAGTCAATTCTAGTGCTCACCAACATATGTCAACAGATATGGAAAACAAAATGATGGCCAACAGATTGGAAAAGATCAATATACATCCCCATCCACAAAAAGGGAGACACAAGAGACTGTAGCAACTATAGGACCATACTACTGATCTCCCATGCAAGGAAAATCATGCTCAAAATTCTGCAACATAGACTCCAACCACACATGGAAAGAGAGATCCCAGAGGTCCAAGCGGGGTTCAGGAAAGGAAGAGGCACTAGATACGATGGCTAATGGAGAGCGCCAGGGAAATCCAAAAGAAAATCACCATGTGCTTTATAGACTACAGAAAAGCCTTTGACTTCATAGATCATGAAAGGCTATGGAACACCCTTAAAGACATAGGAGTGCCAACACATCTGATAGTCCTGATGAGGAATCTGTACTCAGGACAAGAGGCTACTGTCAGAACAGAACACAGAGAAACAGAATGGTTCCCAATTGGCAAAGGGGTCAGACAAGGCTGCATTCTTTCACCTGGTTGTGTATGCAGAGGGGCGGGATAAAAATAAATTTATTATTATTACTATCTATTCAACTTGTATGTAGAACATATTATAAGAAAAACAGGCTTGGACAAAAGAAGGAGAAGTGAAAATAGGGGGAAGGAATATCAACAATCTAAGATATGCAGATGACACCATAGTACTAGCAGAAAACCTCACAGACCTGGAACACCTACTAAGGAAGATCAAAGAAGAAAGTACAAAAGCAGGCTTAACACTGAACATAAAGAAAATAAAAATAATGACCACTAAGGCCATCACAACTTCAACCTAGACAATGAAGAAACAGAAATGGTGAAAGAATTCCCATACCTGGGATCAAACACTGATAGAAATGGGGACTGCAGTCAGGAAATCAGAAAACTAAGAATGGGGAGGGTGGCTATGAAAGAACTAGAAAAGATTCTAAAATGCAAAGATATACAACTCAGCACAAAAGTTAGAATCAAACAAGTCATTGTATTAACTATTACCATGTATGGATGTGAGAACTGGACAGTTAAGAAAGATGATAGGAAGAAAATCAATGCATTTGAGATAATGTGGTGCTGGAGAAGAGTGCTGAGGATCCCATGGACAGCCAAAAAGACAAACAAGTGGGTCCTAGAGTAGATCAAACCAGAAACCTCCCTGGAAGCCAAGGTGACCAAACTAAGGCTGTCATACTTAGGACACATCATGAGAAGAGAAGATTCACTAGAAAAGGCAATAATGCTGTGAAAGATGGAGGGAAGTAGGAAGAGAGGAAGGCCACATGCCAGGTGAATGGACTGTATTAAGGAAGGCCACGGGTATTAAGGGGTTGCAAGATTTAAGCAGAGCAGTGGAGTATAGGGAGTCTTGGAGATGTCTCATTCATATGGTTGCCATGAGTCGAGATTGACTCAAGGGCAATTAACAACAACATCAAACATCAGGATGCTGCCCATTTTAAATTTTAAGCCAACTCAGGTAAGCCACATTAATTAATGCTGCAATGATCTCCTAGGACCTCTGAAGACCAAGTTTTGATTCCCAGGTCAGCCATGAAATCCATTGGGTGACATGCTCTTAGCCTCAGGGGAATGCAAAGGCATTAGAATCATAGAATCACAGAATTATAGAATTGGAAGAGACCACTAGGGCCATCCAGTCCAAACCCCTGCCATGCAAGAACTCCCAATTAAAGCATCCCTGACAGATGGCCATCCAGTCTCTGCTTAAAGACTTCCAAGGAAGGAGACTCCACTACACTCCAAGGGAGTGTGTTCCACTGTCGAACAGCCCTTACTGTCAGGAAGTTACTCCTAATGTTGAGGTGGAATCTCTTTTCCTGCAGCTTGCATCCGTTGTTCCGAGTCCTATTCTCTGGAGCAGCAGAAAACAAGCTAGCACACTCCTCAATATGACATCCCTTCAAATATTTAAAGAGGGCTATCATATCCCCTCTTAACAGTCTCTTCTCCAGGCAAAACATGCCCAGTTCCCTAAGTTGTTTCTCATAAGGCATGGTTTCCAGAACCTTCACCATTTTAGTCACCCTCCTCTGAACATGCTCCAGTTTGTCAACATCCTTTTTGAATTGTGGCACCCAGAACTGGACACAGTATTCCAGATGGGGCCTGACCAGAGCAGAATACAGTGGCACTATTACTTCCCTTGATCTAGATACTATACTTCTATTAATGCAGCCTAAAATTGCATTGGCCTTTTTAGCTGCTGCATCACACTGTTGACTCATGTTCAACTTGTGATCTAACTGGACTCCTAGATCCCTTTCACACGTAGTCTCATTCAGCCAGGTGTCCCCCATCGTATATCTGTGCTTTTCGTTTTTCCACCCTAAGTGCAGTACCTTACTTTCTCTGTGTTGAATTTCATTCTGTTAGCTTTGGCCCAGCTTTCTAGTCTGTTCAAGTCATTTTGAATTTTGATCCTGTCTTCTGGGGTATTAGCTACTCCTCTGAACAAATCTTGTCAAGTCGGAAATGACTTGAAGGTACATAGCAATAACAACTTTTATTCTAACTGGGTCTAAGCACTGCACTGTTTAGCATGGTTAAAAGTAACTTCAGCAGGTCCTCTTGGACTCACCAGGGGCCACATCCCTCACCATCGAATTTTGGCAGCTAATGGAGAATAAACATTTCAAGCAAGCATTTGCTTTGTTGTTGTTAACTTTATTTGTGCCCTCTTTTCTTCCAAAATTGTGATTCAATACAGCTTATAAATTAAGATGTGTACAATATTGGTGAGCCAGTGTGATGTAATGGTTTGAGCATTGGACTACGACTCTGGAGACCAGGGTTTGAATCCCTGCTCAGCCATGGAAACCCATGGGGTGACCTTGGACAAGTCACACACACTCAGCCTCAGAGCAAAGTAATGGCAAATTCCCTGTGAAGAAATCTTTAGGTGCTGTAGGGTCGCCATAAGTCAGAAAGAACATGAATGAACACAACAACAACAATATGGGTGAAACATTCAAAAGATCAACATTAAAACAGAAGTAAATTATTAGCAAAATTCAAACAATTAAAATAATAAAAAGCAATTTAAAACATCAGAATCCTATGTGTTTTCCTGTCTTTTCGTGAATTTCTGTGGCAAGCTGCTGCAAAGCATTTAAAGGAAGCAAAATGCTTACCCTAAATTATTCTTTGCCCCACTACTTGCTTTTGAAAGTCAGAAGTGTATCTTGTCACTGGCTTTCTATATTTTCATTTACAAGAGTGTCTTTGGGAGTTGCCAAAGTGGCCCCTGAAAGCTTCATGTGTCCCATCCCTGCTCCAGAAACAGAGCAAATCCACTCCATCTATGTGACAAGCCCTTCAAAAGTTTGAATATATCGTTGTGTTTTTCCCCCAACAAGCCCTTTCCCTGCTAAAAATATGCAACTCCTTCATCCCTTCCAGAGCTCATGATCTCTTAAACCATAGTGCACAGAATGCTTCCTAAAATAATTCTCTTTGAAGAGAAGAAAAGAATACCTAATCCCCTTTCCCTTGAAGAATGGTTTAATTGAAATGCACTAGCCTTTTAATTTTATTTTGCAAGAATAAACTTTCCAATAAAACACAAGCCTCAGGTTTACTGTCTTTTCTTATCATTTTTTAAAAGGAAGAACCAAAGTAATGATTGGAAGAAACTGTAGGCATGCTTCCACTTTTGAGAAGGGAAGTGGAGACCCAGAGTCCACCCACATGACAGAAATAATCTGGTTTGATCCCACTTTAACTGCTATGGCTCAATGCTGTGGAATTCTGGGATTTGGTGGCGCAGTGGTTAAATGCCTGTACTGCAGCCACTCACTCATAGACCACAAGGTTGCGAGTTCAATACCAGCCAGGGCTGAGGCTCGACTCAGGCCTGCATCCTTCCGAGGTCGCTAAAATGAGTACCCAGCTGTTGGGGGGCAATCAGCTCACAGTTGTAAACCGCTTAGACATCCCATAGTGCGATATGAAGCGGTATATAAATAAGCTGCTTTGCTTTGCTTTGTTGTGGCACCAGTGCTCTCTGACAGAGAAGGCAAAATGTCTCACAAAACTACAGTTCCCAGAATTTCACAACATTGAGCCGTGGCAGTTAAAGCATGGTTAAACTGGATTACTTCTGGCATGTGGATGCAGCCCGAGAGTCATAACATACCCTCTTGATTGCTGGTGTGGAAGTGAAGAGCAGAATTTGCGCCATGGGCTTAGCTTTGCACCATGGGCTTTGATAGCAACCTCCATGCATCCCCCAAAATGTCTGTGCAAAGCTCATGTATCTACAGACCATGCATAAATGAACCAGACACATCATCCTAATCCCCAATCTACACAAATCCATATATTAGGCATGGAATTGTTCTGTAAATATTCTAGTGACTTGAATTGCTAGAGCAAAAAGTGAAGATGGCTCTTTCAATTTTAATGGAGAGTTTCAGCAGGTGTTGCTTCTTACCCAGTTGTGACAAGCAATACCTGCTGAAACTCCCTCTCCTGCACAAACCATTAAAGGCATAGGAGCCTTTTCCACTTTTTAATCTGGCAATGCAGCTAGTGACTATAATACTCAAGCAGTGGAAACTGCTGGATCCGGTGTCACAGGTTTGGCAATCTTCTCCAGGTGGTAGTCCAAATTTTAAAGAAGATCTCAAAGATGCTGGATATATTTTTGGGAGATAGGGTTCCCCATGGGGCCAGCATGGCATAGTGGTTTGAGCATTGGACAAATTACTCTGGAGACCAGGATTCAAATCCCCATTTGGTCATAGGGACCCACTGGGTGACCTTGGGCAAGTCAGACACTTTCAGGTTCAGAAAATCCCATAATAGATTCACCTTAGGCTTGCCATAAGTGGGAAATGGTTTGAAGGCACACCACACAACAACAACAACAACAACAGAGTTCAACATCTGGGAGAGATGTTTTAAAGAGCGGGACAAAACCCGAGGCTGGATTCACTGTCCTACTGGCACTGGTGCCACCAGCTGCCTTTACACTCAGCTCTTAGGGTATCTCTGGATTTCTGCTTCCAGTCACTTGTACATATTGTTAGTGAATGTGCTCCATTTTTCTTATATATTTTAGCCATGTGGAGTTCCCTATGACCCCAGCCTGACCCTTGGGAGATGGCAGCCATAATCCCCTAAATGTAAGGTCAGGTAAGCAAGCTGAAGTTGCTCAAGACCACTACAGATTTCCTGGACAGGCAGGTTTTGGGAGTTGCCCTTGGGAATATCCCATTATATTGGAAAAGATACATAATGGTGTTTGTTTGTCTTGCTAGTCTCACACCTAATGGGACAGTGATCAGATTTGATTGCACCCCTTTCTCTAGCTTCCTTTCCTTGGTAGTTTTGAAACCAAATGCATTGTTTAGACTATGCCCATGCTTAGGTTAACAATAGTAAACCCATCAAGCCTTTGTCCACCTGTTGTTTGACTCATGGCCAGGAGGCAGAAATCCCTATAAGAACCCCTGGATTTTAGCAGACCTTGTGCTACCTTGGAAGTGCATGCTGAATCTGTCAGTCTGCGCTCTGAGATAGTTCCTGTGACCCCCTCTCTTGCCGGTCGTGCCCCTTCCACGAAACCCATCCTCATTCGCCTCCAGAAGTCTGGAGGAGTCTCTCGGCCATGAGTATATCCCCCTCTATCCTGGTCTCCCTCTCTGCCTCCCCACTCTTGCTCTTTCCCACTTATTCTTCTAGTGTGTGTGTGTGTGTGTGTGTGTGTTGCATTTGAATGTTTGCTTATTTTGTTAATACATATTTTCAGACTTTAATTGGAGTTTGGTCCGTTTCAGTGTCATTCCTTGCCAGAACTCTTACATCTCTGGTATACAATTGGATAAGATCTCCGAAGCAAAGTTGGGCGCTTCACTCGCATATTTGAGCTAATTATAAATTCCCCAAAATTAGGCTTGTGTTTCCCAACAATATGCTCTGAATATCCTGTTGGCTGCCTTGAGTCTCATTATCAAGAGAAAGGTATGATATAAATGAATTTAACAACAATAATAGCCTAATATCCTCAGTAGAGAGCCAGCATGGTATAGTGGTTTGAGCATTGCACGACAACCCTGGAGACCAGGGCTCAAATACCCGGTCAGCCATGGAAACTGACTGGCTAGCCTTGGGCAAGTCACACTCTCTCAGCCTCATAGGAAGGCACAGGCGAATCCCCTCTGAACAAATTTTGCCAAGAAAACCCTGTAATAGGGGAGCTTCATAAGTCAGCAAACGACTTGAAGGCACCCAACAACAACATGTCCAGTAGTTTAACCTTTTAACACAATGAATTCTTCAAGGCCATTAGATTGGAAATTTTCATGTTTGTGCATAATGTCCACATTAGTCTATTACAGAAAAGAAAAGAAAATCAATGACTGTAGCCCATTTCATCAGTTGCATAAAGAGATGAGGAGGTGGGAAAATTAGAGATAGAGAGAGACTGCTATGTTTGAAGAGAACCTCCTAATGAATTGTACCACCAGAGAGTTGAATCGTAATAACAGTTCTTATCACATTACATGTTTTCATGGGCTTAATTTACTTAGCGCCAGTGCTTTTTGTATTATCAGCAACAGTTTTGTGAATAGTTAAATGCTAATAATGCAGTTTCTCTTTGACCTTCCTGTCTATAATTCCCCCAATTGTACATACAGCGTGTGTTGTGTGTGTGAATATTCATGCACGTGTAGAAATTCATGCATCTGACAGTGGGATATTGTCAGTGATCGCTCAAACTAAAATAAAAGTGTTTCATTGCACACTTCTGTTCTATGCTTCCTGAGCATAGATGTGTTGGAAGTCCCAGCATCCCAGCTGCTGTAGGAAAGCTGATCTAGTTATCCCAAAACCCCATATTCTGATTTGGAGTGATGTGCAGAGATCTGGTGGAGTCTCCTTCCTTGGAGGTCTTTAAACAGAGGCTGTATGGCCATCTGTCGGGGATGCTTTGATTGGGTTGGACTGGATGGCCCTTGTGGTCTCTTCCAACTCTATGATTCTATGATTCTATGATTCTATGATTCTATTCTAGAATTTTTAAAATCAAGCTGGACTTGGACCAGCTATATTCTTGTTTATTTAAAAAATATTTAGAAAAAATATTCTGAAGATGCCAGCCACAGATGCTGGCGAAACGTCAGAAAAACACTCTTCTAGAACATGGCCACACAGCCCGAAAACCCCACAAAAAACTATATTTAGAAAAGGTTTAGAAAATTTAGTTTTGGATTGCAACACACACACCTCCTCGAGTCCCCCAGACACTGGTGTGATTCTGGGGGCTATAGTCCTGAAAACCTCAAAGTTCCCAAACTTTGCTTATAACAATAGGCTAGACTGGTTTTAAAAAGTCCCACTCTGTGATGTTCTCTTTGGCCTCGCTTTCTGGCAACAGCTTGGATGGATCAGGGTGAGAATGACAACTGACATGCAGCGGTTGTAGAGTTGCGAGTGAGTGATTAACAAGGTAGCATAAACTGAAGTGATGCACATGAGGGAGCAAGCTGAACATGTGGGTCTAAGTTAAGTAACATGCGCCTAGGTACTTTAAATCCAGCCCTCATAATCTCCCATCAGTAAGGACAGTAGATTTGTGTTCCCAAACAAGCTGTGCCTGAAATAGTCAGCCAACAGAGAGCTTCTCACAGGGATTTGCAGCAGCTTTGGCATGTGGCCCATTGCAGGCTTTTTACCATCAGGGCACTCCTGGCAAGGATCAGCCAAGTAATTTGAAGGGAGAGTTAAGACACTGAAACATTTCCCTTGCCACTGGGATTCCCTTCAGCTTTCCCACTTGGCTGGGACTTTGGCTGTTTGCAAGCTACCATTTTAGTGGCTGATCTATCTGCCCAGGAGACTTAAAGTAAGGTTTAGAGATCTTTGACCTGGCCAAACAATGCTGTTTCCACACTCTCCATTATTACTACTTTGGAACTCAGCTATGGAAAAATCTTGAGGCTCATTCACACTACACAGCCATAACCCTTTGATTCCACTTTAACTGCCATGGCTGCATCCTTGGGAATCCTGGGGTTTGTAATCAAGGCACTAGAACTTTCTGGCTGAAAATTCTAAATACTTCTCCCCAAACTATAAATCCTCTTGGCTCTCAAGGCACCAGCTCCTGTCTGATCTTGGAAGCTAAGCAGGGTCAGCCCTGGTTAGTACTTGGATGGGAAACCAGCAATGAATACCAGGTGCTGTAGGCTATATTTCAGAAGAAGGAACTGGCAAAACCACCTCTGAATACTCCTTGCTTAAGAATATCTATGAAATTCATGGGTTCACCATAAGTCGACAGGTAACGTAAAGGCGCATACACACACAAACTATAGATCTGAGGATTACATAGGGTAGAAACATGGAAGTTAAAGTGGAATCATAGTGCTATAATTGTGTCATGTGAAGGGGCCCCTGGAAATTCTTGGTCAGCAGTTACTGATGGACACGCACTACCTCTCTCTGGCTGCAAAAGCAATATGAGGAATACATGCCATCCAAATGCCCTGATTTGACAGGGAAGTGCCTATTCAGCCTGTGTCATCCCACTTTTTCAGCTTCTTTCAAAATGTCCCACTTTCTCTCTCCTCCTTTCATTTTCTCCTTTTGTCCTCAGCTTACTCCAGTTGCTATAAACTGAGGACCTTATCGCATGAGGTAAAAAAGCTGGCTTACCTTTCCCAAATTGAATTCTAATTCGGGCTGCATCTGTGTACTATCATATGTAAATCGCTGCTGAATCCGCTGGCCGAATACATCCCAGATGCAGCCCGGGTCCCAGGCGTGCTCAGCCGGCCCTTTTTTGAAGTTGGGAGTTTTCTGACTTTAAAAAATGGGTGCCAAAGAGCTCTGGGGACCTGGGCTGCATCCAGGATGTATTTGGCCAGCAGATTTGGTGACAAGTTACATATGATAGTAACAGGATGCAGCCCGAATTAGAATCCAATTCGGGAAAGGTAAGCTGGCTTTTTTACCCCATGCAATAAGGTCCTGAGTTCAAAATGCAGGTGTTGTTTGCATTCAACTCAACAGGAGGCGGAAGAGGAAGACTCATGCCCTTCCCAGTAACAGACTCTGCCAAAAGCAAACTGCTGCAACATCTCCTAGATTTGTGTGTTCTTCCTCAATATAACCTTTGTCATCTTGACGACACTCTGCTGTTGCGTGACCACACTTATGCAAGTTTTATTTTGCGGAATGTTGGCAACATCAGGCATTATTGGAAGAAATATCTGGACCCATTTCAGTCTGCTTTCAACCCAGAGTATGGCACTGAACAGCCTTGGGACTTCATCACATACAGCTTTTAAAGTGCCATAAAAGCTGGAAAATAACGCCTAAAATATTCCCTGTAGCTTTCCTGCCTCTGTTTTTTCTGGGATCTATGTACTTAGACCCTTTGCTTCCTTTTAACTTATTGAGGTCACTTCCCCTTTCTTCATGAAATGGTTAGGTTTCTTTCATGGTACTCAGTTACAATATTTTTACACCATTTAAACCACTGGGACTGTAAGCTATGGATTTCAGGGATTTGTAAACCTCTGTGGCAGAAAATTCAAAATAACTCAGAGGACGACAAATCCTTGAATTCCATAGGATGGAGCCATGTCAATTAAAAGTGGTATGAAAGTGCTATAACTATGCAGAGTGGAAGAGACTCTTCTCTTTTCATTGCCTTTGTTTGGAAGGGAGCAGCCATGGGGCTCTTGCTCCAATAATCTACCGTAGTTAAAGTCTACAGGTGTGAACTAGGCATTACAGACTCTTGTAACCAAGTACAACTCAGCTTCCTTTTTCAGTCTCCTTTGCTATCCAAAGATAGATTTCCTGAAATAATAAATGTTAAGCTTTCCTTTTTACCTTACCAGAGAACATCTTGAACAATTTAGTCCGGTTTCTACTGCAAGTCGATGTGACACGAGTCCTGCATAATTTGACTAACAAATTTTCCTAATGTGAGAGGTTTACCCTTTGCTCACCCCAAACTTGAAAAACGTCTGTCGAAATGCCTCTAAAAATGACCTCTAAGAATAACTTCTTAAATGAAAATACTCCTTGTTACGACAATAAAGTGCAAGTCCTCCTTATTTGGTAAGTTATTTTTGAAATGGAACTTAGGGTACATCTACACTGTACAAGTAATGCAGTTTGATGCCACTTTAAGTGCTGTAGGTCCATCTTATGGACTCCTGGGATTTGTAGTTTTACAAGGTCTTCAACCTTTTCTGCCAAAGCATGCTAGTACCTCACAAAACTACAGATTAGTTTAAGTTGTACCCTCCTTAAAGATACCCCCATTATTCTTGCTTTTTCCCAATGATGACAGCCCCAAAGGAGTAACTGTTACTATAGCTGCAGCATAGCTACTATATACAAATGATGTATATAAAGCCAAATCACTTTAAAAAGAATGGCAGTGAATGTGATTTTTTTTTAAAACAAGGTTCATCATATTAATGGTTTATAGGAGTTATATTTATGTACGCAACTGGTAGGGACCTAATACCTTCCTTTGGTTCCAATCTATATTTGGGGAAACCATTCACTTATATTGCTCCTCTCCTCTTATGAGCTGAAGGTGGTGTATGTGGCTCTTCCGTCCACTACTTTATCCTTACAATGTTGTGAAGTAGACTGAGAGAGAGAGTACCTGGCTCAAGGTCACCTAAGGAATTTCATGTGTCAGTGGAAACTAGAACCTGAATCTCCCAACTCCCAGTCCAGCATTTTAACCATTAATCCAGTAATTATGTTGTTGAGTGCATAAGAGCATCTGTTCTTGGAGACGTGCGGGTGCATCTGCATTGTAGAAATAATGCAGTTTGAAACAACTTTAAGTGCTGTAGCTCCATCCTATAGAATCCTGCGATTTGTAGTTTTTACGAGGTCTTCAGCCTTCTCTGCCAAAGTGTGCTGATGCCTCACAAAGCTGCAAATCCCAGGATTCTGTACGATGCAGCCCTGGCAGTTAAAGTGGTGCCAAACTGCATTATTTGTATAGTGTAGATGTACCCCCAGAACAGCAGCTGAAGCAACAGAGGGATTGATCTTATATCATTTCCCCCAAGTGTTTACTGGTCCTGAGTTCAAGCCCACTGTAGCTGCCTCACACTAAACATCTGAGTAAGCCTCATCCATTGGGAAGGAGGTGGTTTGGCTTACCATAAGGCAACTGTTTGTTAGTTTTCTATTGTGTGGGTGGCCTAGGAACAGGTTGACGGCCAAGCTGTTCATTGCTGGAGGCTGCCTGACTGCAGCAAAACCACTTTCGTCAACTTTTGGAGGAGACTGAGGTCTCGGGGATACTTACGGAGCCTTTCCAACCAAGTATCTGTCAACACCACCCACTCACTTACACAGAGTCAGAAACCAATGCATGCCTTCTCCTTTTTATCACACAACATGTATTTTCTTTCTTCCCTTGGTTCTGGTAGAGTCCTTACAAAACCAAGAAAAAAGTCCACACTCTGCTGGCTGCTATGTAGCCAACAGCAACAACATGGAGACAGCACGTTCTAGCCTATTGCCATTCCTTTGGAACTTGATATTTATATAGTAGTTACGTTTCTCTCTCAAGGGCTCAAAGTAATTATGTGGCTCTCTTTCCCCTCTTCCACTTTATCCTGCCCATGGTTTGTCTTTGTTGTTGTTGTGTGCCTTCAAGTTGTTTCTAACTTCTGGCGACCCTAAGGCTAACCTATCATGGGGTTTTCTTAGCAAGATGTGTTCAGAGGAGGTTTGCCATTCCCCTGAGGCTGAGAAAGTATGACTTGCCCAAGGTCACTCAGTGGGTTTCATGGCCTACCAGGGAATCGAACCCTGTTCTCTAGAGTCATAGTCCAACATTCAAACCACTACCCTACTTGTCTACATGGGTGATTTTCCCTGACTTCCTCCAGGTTCCCTTTTTCCTGTTGACATGATACAGGGCCAAAGTCCCAAATCGGTCTGGACTTCCTCCAGAATACTGGCAACCAGTGTAGGCCTTCTTCCCCTAACCTGCAGCCAAATAATAATAATAATAATAATAATAATAATAATAATAATAACAACAACAACAACAACGGCACTTTATTTTTATATTCCACCTTTTGCCGTGGCAATCAAGATGGCTTACATATAAAATTAAATTTAAATAAAACATGCCCAAAATAAACAATACTAAACAATACTAATAAACAACAGTTAACCCCCTCTAAATAACTATATAACTCTAAATAACTCTCCTTTTGCTGTGGGTTTTTGACACTCTTTGCACTGATGGTGGCAGCTGCCTTCAGATGTGGTCCTCATCCAAGCTATGTGGCACCACTGCTGCAGCACAAGTCACTGGAGGTCAGAACAAAGTGCTCAGTGTATGGCTGTGTGCCTCATTCTGACCTCAGCAGCGGGAGTGGGTGACAAATGGGAGCAATGTGGGAAGGCAGCTGCCCATCCTTTGTTGCAAGAGAGGAAAACCCATAGCAAAAAAGAGCAGGTAAGGGGTGAATTTGGGCCAGAATATTCCTGGGGCAGCCTGGAGTATTCTGGCAAGTGTAGACCCAAACCCAATGAGGTAAGGCATGCTGAGAGAGAGTGACTAGCCCACAATCATCTAGAGAATTTTGTGAGTTAGTGGAGATCAATAGTGTTACTAGGGGTGTGTGGGAGGTGTGGACCTCACCGGGTGACACCCCAGAAAAATGGGTGACACTCGGTTGGTTATCCCCCTGTGCCATCCCATCCTTCTTCACATGAAGAGAAGGACATGGCCTGAGGCCAAACACACTGGTCCTAGAGTCCCGTCACCCTGGAGCCCCACTCCCCACACCAGGGGTTGGGACGCCATTGGTGGAGACCAGAAACCTGATCTCCCAAATCTCAGTCCAGCACAGGGGTCCCCAAACTTTTTGTGCTGGGGGCCAGTTCGCCATCCCTCAGCTCATTGGAGGGCCAAAGTAAAAAAAAAAAGGCGGCCGGTGTTGTGCACGCATGCGCACGACTCCGGGCACCATTTTGGAACAAAAAATAGCACCTGCAGTCGCACGCGCATGCGCATGACTCCGGGTGCCATTTTGGAACAAAAATGGCAGCTGCAGTCACGCGCGCATGCGCACGCGCACGATGCAGGGCATCATTTTGGAACTAAAAATGGTGGCCACAGTCGTGCACAAGAGAGAGAAGGCGGTGGCGGCGGTGGCAGTGGCAGGACCGGCCACGGGCCGGTTGAAAGGCCTCGACGGGTTGGGTTCGGCCTGCGGGCCGTAGTTTGGGGACCCCTGGTCCAGCACTCTAACCACTACATCACACTGGCTATTGAAGCAATCTATGACATTCCCTATGGCAAGGGTGGACAACTGTGTCTCAGACTTCCCCACATGGGTCACAACAACCCAGCAAAATTAAATGCCTTCATTTTCTTCAAAATAGTGACACCATGTTACCTCTCACCATTTTGCTGAGAAAAATGGAGGTACCAAAGGATGCTGGGTATGCTTTTTCACATATTTTCAGTGGAGGATGTAAAATGGAATTCCTTATTATTCAGCCAATGAACAACAAAACCCGAGGGACTTTCTATGTAGTCTGGGGGGGGGAATGCAAAAATCAGACTGAGAATTAAAAACTGGGGGATTGGGAGGCTTCAGGAGCCAAAACAAGTAGGGTCCAGGGACCACACATAGTACGTAGGCTGCACTATGACCCTCTCTGCCCTACAGGATGGTTCTTGTGGCTCTCAGTATAAAAAAGCAGTGTGACATTTATAGGATTTCAAATGCCACAATAATGACTGGGTTTCTATAATTTTGTTAATGTACATCAATATGTAGTTTTCTCTTTATTTTCCTCATATTCATACTACTTGGCATTTGCATAGTGCTTCCAAGTGTTGAAAGGACTTCACATTCAGTATTTAGTTTATTTAAAGCAGTGAGTAGCAGTAAATAAATAAACCAAATGACAAGACAGTTCCCCCCTACATATCAAGAGGGGAAATGGGTTCTAGGACAGAAGAGAAAAACAAGATAGCTATGTTATGAAGTGCCAATAAAGAGGCTGTAACAGTTTGCTTTTGCCTCAGTGTAAAGGGCAAAATTATCCTCTCTTGTCTCCTCTCTCCTCCTTGTTGACTTGAGAGCGAGTTACTTTTCCACACAATTTGCAGCAATTGAAGTAACCTGAAGACAAAGAACAAAAGTGGGAGGAGGAGAGAGAAACTGGGACATTTAAAAAGCAGCTGGAAAAGTGAGACAACTGAGAATCAGGACATTAGGAAGGTAAGCTAGTGGCATGTGGAACCAAAGGCAAACAGGTGGGATAGTATAGTTTGGCTCAAAACCCTTACAGCCAATCACTAAGTCTTAGAGGAGCCCTTTTAACCTTTTTTTAATGACAGCAGAGTTTTTACAAAAGCTGGAAGACAACCTTATGAGGTAGGTAGAGCTACTAAGGAAGATCAAAGAAGAAAGTGCAAAGGCAGGCTTAATGCTGAACATAAAGAAAACAAAAATAATGACCACTGAGGACCTTCACAAGTTCAACCTAGACAATGAAGAAATAGAAATAGTAAAAGAATTCTCATACCTGGGCTCAAACATTGATAGAAATGGGGATTGCAGTTAGGAAATCAGAAGACGATTAAGAATGGGGATGGTGGCTATGTAAGAACTAGAAAAGATTCTAAAAAGCAAAGACATACAACTCAGCACAAAAGTTAGAATCAATGCAAGCCATTTTATTCCCTATTACCATGTATGGATAGTTAAGAAAGATGATAAGAAGGAAATTAATTCATCTGAGATGTGGTGCTGGGGAAGAGTGCTGAGGATCCCATGGACAGCCAAAAGGACAAACAAATGGGTCCTAGAGCAGATCAAGCCGGAAACCTCCCTGGAAGCCAAGATGACCAAACTGAGGCTGTCATACTTCAGACACATCATGAGAAGGGAAGACTCTTTGGAAAAAACAATAATGCTGGGAAAAGTGGAGGGAAGTAGGAAGAGAGGAAGGCCACATGCCAGATGGATGGACTCTGTTAAGGAGGTCACAGGTATTAAAGGGTTGCAGGAATTAAGAAGAGCAGTTGAGGACAGGGGGTCTTGGAGATGTCTCATCCATAGCGTCACCATGAGTCGAAATCAACTCAAGGGCAGTTAACAACAACAACAAATGTGGAGTTAGTGTTAATTGTGCTACTTATCTCTTATGTTGGATTACAGTATTGCATAACTGAATGTACAACCAAATGTGCACACTGTGTGGCTACAATAAACACAGTTTAAAAATGACAAAAGGGTTCATTGATGCTATATATTTTATACAATATATATGCCCAGTAATATACAGTACTGTATATTATACAGTAATGTACAATTTGTTGTTTTTATTTGTCATCATGTTGGCTTTGACTTATGGCAATACTTTGAGCCCTAGTCATCAACACATCTGCACTGCTGTATTGTGAAGAACAACTTAGGGAGCTGGTTATGTTTAATATATGGTAGAGAAGAGACTGATGCTATCTCTACACTGCAGAAATAATTCAATTTGATGCCACTTGAACTGGCATGACCCAGTGCTGTGGAATTCTGGGATTTGTAGTTTTGTAAGATATTTGAATTGTGGTGCCCAGAACTGGACACATGTTGACTAGATAACATCTAAATGAGGGTTTCTCCACTAGCCATCCTTGTCAAGGATGTAAATCTGCACAAAACCAAAGCAGTGCCAAAATCCATTGTATTAGGCTTACATTTATTTCAGGAAATGTTTACTCTGCTTTTCTAACAGAGATGCAAAGGACCTTACAATAAATAATGCATTTTTCTTGCTATGACTGAAATCTCCAAAACTGTATGCCAAGGGTAGCCAAAGTACAGCTGCATCCAGTCCTGTACCCCCCTCCCCATGCTACCCAATTTTATTTTCCAGCTGATACTATAGTTTGACACTGAAATTGGGTGGTAAACTACTAAAACTGTTAAAAGCCCTGGAATAAATGACACTGACTACCCCTAGGCAAAAGCTAGTCAAAAGAAAGCTAGTTCTTAAGATCCATTGAATTAATGGGACTTTCATAAGTGTTGACTTGTGATGGGCCTACTCAAGATGGGACTAGTCAATATTGTAATAAATATTATATTAAAATGAATTTAAGTACACACACACACACATGCAATCAGTTAATTTCTCTGGCAGGAGTAGGGGAGAAATTTATTTGCTTACAAGAAAACAATTTTCCCCAAATACTAATTTAAGATGTATGAGACAAGTTGTTATTTATTAATAATGAATAGAGGACTTTGTTTGTTAATCATTAAAGTATAAGAGCAAAATAAAGTATAAATAGAAAAAGTAGTCTATCCCTTCTCCTTAGGCTGCAGTATCTGTGCGCAGCCATGAATCAATTGACCATTCTAAAAGTGGTCCTGGAGCTGATGTAAGTTGGCTACTCCTCTTCCAGCCATTCTCCTGGGTATGACTGATTTGTGATCACTATTTATTCTCTTTGTGTGCTTCTCTTTTCAGTGATGCTAGGGCTGAAAACTTCATCTGCTATTGTTTTGAGTGGCTGCCAGGAAGCTCTGTAGACACCTTGGATGCACCTATTAGGTGAGATGGAATACTGACCCATGTTACACCTAGCCCATTTTTGTTCATTACAATTGATTTCAACATCTCTGTGTTTAGGACTTTGATAGTTTTCCATTGCTCAAGGATTAGACAGCAATCTATATTGTGGCATTCATGGACCAATCTTCTCCAATCTGATACCCTCTAGATATTTTATGCTGCAACTCCCATCAGTCCTACTACAGTGGTCAGTGATAAGACACAATAGGAATTGTACTACAGCATCGCTAGAATGTGCCAGGTTGTAGAAGGCTGCAGCCATGGGCTTTCCACAATATCAGAGATGTTTTATGATATCTGGAGGTATATTTTCAGAAAATATGCAGCATTAACCAAGCGATTGCTGGGCTACTTTAGATCAGAGGTGAAATTACTGTTAAATCATAGCAATTTTCTTCCACAGATGAAACCTGATTTTTAAAACATATACATTAATATGTCTATAGATAGATAGATATAAACTTGTGTCTAACATGCAGGCTGATTGCTTTCTTTTGGTGCATTTGTCAATGTATTTGGACAGCAGGCAACATCTCAATGATTGTCTCAAATAAAGCATCAACCAAACTCCTTTGTAATTTTCGGCTTAAATAGTCATTGAAAAAAATTGCTCCAAGTGGAGAATTAAATGGAAGCTGTTTTGATCTTCTCTGCATACAAGCTTTAGCGGTCTGTCTAGTCTTCATTGCTAAGGGTCAGGAAGGGGTCCATCAAGAAGACATAAAAACAGTCTTTTGGAAGACTGGTTATTTAAATATATATGGATGAAATTGCTGCAAGGTTGGTTGTCCAATTTTATTCCTTTGCTACAAATGGCAATGACAGCTATTCAAAACAAAGGCTTCTTTCCAGCAATAGAGCTTTGCTGATTCTGACATGATGTGTACATTTTGCATATAAAAGCACCATTTACTATATTTTCCCCCAACAGACACTCTGGCTACTTTTTGCTCTGATATCACAGATGACTGTTTACTAAGTGGCAGTAACTCATTGTGATGTGCATATAACCACTTAATAAGATGGCCATCTGCATTGCTCTGTTAAGTGCAAAACAAAATTTTATCATGTCACGTACAGTTGCCAGGTCTGGACTATCCCAACCCCTGAGATTTCAGGGCCCAAACCTGAGACCTAGTGCTTAGATCCTTGTGATGTTGCAGGGGATGATGTCACAAGGATAATGTTATAAAAGAAAGCCTCTGGTGCTGAAATTAAGCATCAGTCACATGGAAATCAGGTTTTGATAGCCATGAAACCCCTGGGGGGATGTTGGGTAAGTCACACGTTCTCAGCCTCAGGGGGAGGCTATGGCAAACTTCCTCTGAACAAATCTTGCCAAGAAAACCCCATGATAGGTTTGCCTCAGAGTCACCATAAGTCAGAAACGATTTGAAGGCACACAACAAACACACACATGCACAGTTGCACAGAGTATTCCATTCAGTAAAAAAACATCAAAACTGGAATCCTGTTGGTTGATTTCAACTAGAGTAGACCAATTCAATCAGCGTTAGAATGATGTATTCATTCATAGGTAAATCCAACTTATTCAATGGCTCTAGTGTAGTTGGGAGTAATAACAGGCCCATGATTAACAAATGAGAAATACACACACAGTATCTTGCTTAAACAAGAAAGCAGACTAAGTATTGGACTGCTTGTCAGAGAAAATGGCAGCTTTAAATCTGTTTGATATTCATAGTAACACAGAATCTATCACAGTTTGTTCCACTGTAGAAACAGCTCTTACAATAATAATAATTTAAAAAAAACTCTTTCTAATGCTTAAGTGGTTAAGCTTGATTTCCAATTCTTTCAACATTTTGGTCATTCTTAGGACATATTCCATCTTGCTGATATCATTATTGAACTGTGGTGTCCAGAACTGGGCACAGTATTCCAGGTGAGGTTGACTAAAGCAGAACAGAGTGGGAATATTTTATTTAATTAATTTATTGAATCTATATCTTGCTTTTGTCCCACTTCCCTTGATCTGAATGCTACACTCCTGTTGATACAGCCCAGAACTGCATTTTTTTGACCAACACATTACATTTGATTCATGTTTAGCTTGTGGTCTACTAAGACCTCTAGCTTCTCTTCCCATGGATTGTCTTCAAGCAAGGTATTTAAAGGATTTCAATCCACACACACACACACTGCTATCAGAAAGCTACTAAATAGCTGCAAGCAAGGAGCAGTAACTTTGCTGTTGTTGTTAATTTCCATCAACTAGGCTTCAGCCTATGGTGACCCTATAAATGGGAGACCTCTCCCTATTAACACACTTGCTCAGATCCTGCAAATTCAGGGCTGTGGCTTTCTTGGCTGAGTCTATCCACCTGTATTGTGGTTTTCTTCTTTTCCTGTTGCTCCCACTTTACCACTTCCTGTGAGTCATGTTGTCTCATGATATGTCCAAAGTACATTGGCCTCAATTTGGTTATTTTGGTTTCATGCTTCCTCCAAGTCTAATCAGCTTTCTGTGTGATATGTGTAGTGTATAAATTAAACAGATAGGATGATAAGATGCAGCCTTTTCTGATCCTCTTATCAATGGGAAACTATTATGTTTCTCCATTTTTTGTCTTTACAGTGGCCTCTTCTCCAGATTATAGGTTACACATAGGAGCCTGGTGGTGCAGTGGTAAAATGCCTGCACTGCAGCCACTCACTCATAAACCACAAGGTTGCGAGTTCAATACTAGCCAGGGCTCAGGCTTGACTTAGGCCTGCATCCTTCCGAAGTTGCTAAAATGAGTACCCAACTGTGGGGGGGCAATGAGCTTACAGTTATAAACCGCTTAGACACTGCATAGCGCAGTGTGAAGCGGTATATAAATGAAGCTGCTTTGCCTTGCTACACATCAGGACAATAAAATATTGTGGCACACCCATATCTTTTAGCAATCCATCATTTTTCATGTTCCATACAATCAAGGACTTTGCTATAATCTATAAAGCGTGCATTGATTTTCTTCTGAAATTATTTGCATTCCATTATCTATCCAATGTATGTGAAGTCATAGGCTTTCATGGCCGGCATCCATAGTTTTTTGTGGGTTTTTCGGGCTGTGTGGCCATTCTAGAACATGGCCACACAGCCCGAAAAACCCACAAAAAACTATCCAATGTATGTTTGTAAGTAGTAAGTCACTACTTAGTAAACAGACATCAGTGTTCACATATGTCATGCTGTTCTGCTCTTTCTTCAAACAGCTCAGAATATTCAACAAGGTTTTCCCTCCCCACTTCCACTTATCCTCACACGGTCAACCAGTTTTTCCATATGTACTTACCTGAGTGCTCTATATACATTCATCACAAGGCAAATTGACATGGCCAATGCAATTTTAGGCTGCATTAATAGAAGTATAGTAACTAGATCAAGGGAAGTAATAGTGCCACTGTATTCTGCTTTGGTCGGGCCCCACCTGGAATACTGTGTCCAGTTCTGGGCATCACAGTTCAAAAAGGATGTTGGAAAACTGGAGTGTGTACAGAGGAGGGCAACTAAAATGGTGAAGGGTCTGAAAAACATGCCCTATGAGGAACAACTTAGGGAATTGGGTATGTTTAGCCTGGAGAAGTGAAGGTTAAGAGGTGATATGATAGCCCTCTTTAAATATTTCAGGGGATGTCATATTAAGGAGGGAGCTAGCTTGTTTTCTGCTACTCCAGAGAATAGGACCCAGAATAGGACCCGGAACAATGGATGCAAGCTGCAGGAAAAGAGATTCCACCTCAACATTAGGAGGAACTTCCTGACAGTGAGAGCTGTTCGACAGTGGAACACACTCCCTCAGAGTGTGATTGAGTATCCTTCTTTGAAGGTCTTTAAACAGAGGCTGGATGGCCATCTGTCGGGAATGCTTTGATTGTGAGTTCCTGCATGGCAGGGGGTTGGACTGGATGGCCCTTGTGGTCTTTTCTAACTCTATGATTCTCTGATTCTATGACAGGCAGGGCCTTTTCAGTTGTGGAAAACTTTCAGCTGGACCAATTGTTGTTCACTTTTTGCTTATTCAGTAAGACTTTGGGGTTTAAATTAATATTAGTCTGCTGCTGGATACATGGATGTATGTAGACTTTTGATTTGGTGCTCCCTCCTCTTTTCTTCCTCATCCAGCTGTAGACTGAAGTTTTGTCATGTGGCTTTCACATTGTCCTTATTGTTTTGTTTTATACCTCTTTGCAAGCTGTGTCAGGAATCTTTCATGGGCTACTGAACATCAGAGAACAATAAACCAAAGCTTGGGAAAGTTAGTATTTAGACTACATCTCCCATATTTACCTAGCTGGCACATAGTCCAAAAAAGTAAGTTTCCCAAGTTCCATAATAAATATCATAGGGGATCCATCAGATTCATTGTATCTCCACAGTCAAGGTAGCTGTGGTTGAAGAAACAGAATACAGGATCCAAACAATTCCGTTTTTACTCACCTTGTAAGTCTGTCGGATTACCATTCAAAGAGATGTCAGTCTTTGTTTTTGTTGCTCTCCTCACACAAGAAATGAGGAATATGAATAGAAGGGCTTCACATATATCTGGACATTCTCCATATGATTGGAGAACCAGGTTCTTTCTTTATTTATTTCATTTACATGCCACCTTTCTCCCAGAGAAGGACCAAAGGTGGTTCCTAAAGAAAATCAGTTTAAAAACCTTAACAATAAACTTTCTAAAAACAATTTAAAGTCCATACTTTATATCATATACAATTACGTAAAAGCATACAAAATTTGAAAAAGTGAATAAAACACGCATCCCAGTTAGAAGCATCCCTGCTTACCTATCAAAAGCCTGCTTAAACAAAAAACTAACAAACAAAAAGTTTATTTGGGGGGTTAAATTTTGGGGGGTTCCTGATCAAGTGGAGAATATTTCTCCAGTCTCCAGGAGATCAAAGGAACTGGGGATGGAGTGGGGAAGGTCTCCTGGTCTCCTGGTGAATAGGACTTTCTCTGTCTCTCTGATTTAATGTTAAATACCAAGTATAATCCAGCCTAGCCAAAGCACTGAAGTTGCTGTTCATGTTGGTTTCGCCAAGGGAACAAAGGACATTCTGGACTGTAATAATACTGTACTGTATATTCTGGTGAGTCATGAGGCACCCTTTTGACTGGCACAGGACAAGATCAGAGAAATCAATTTGAACACAGAGAATTAATTGCCAGACCATTTCAGGTTATCCCACAGCTGCACACTTGCTCTCAACAAGACCGCCATTATATCTCCTAAGACATAATTGCATGACATATTGAAATTCTTGCTTTTGGGAGCCTAGAACAATTGTGGGTTCCCCCCACCCATATCTCATGTTCAGTTGGCATAGTAATTTGATTAACTTTAATTGATCCATTATAAACAGACATAACTGGCTATGTGTGAGAAACAACCACATAGCCTGCATTTTTATTTTTCTCAAAAAGTTCACACTGGGATTAATCAGGGATGCATTCAAGTCTTTTACTCCAAGTCTCACATCAAATCTCAGATCTCTACCTTCAAGTCTCAAGACAGTTTTCAAGTCCTTACAAGATATTTTCAAGTCGAGTCTCAAGTCGAGTCTCACGTCTGGCAGCCAACTTTAAGAGAAACAAAAGGAGGTGGTGGTGTAGTAGGGGATGGAGTTTCAATAGCTAAGAAGAGATGCACAAATTTAAATAAAAAAATCTTGGAGGGAAACAGCAAACGTGTTAGGCAATGGGCTTGAGCAGAAGAATCCTTCTAAAGCTTTTCAAAATCCAGTCCAACCCCTGCCATGCAGGAATACACAATGAAGGCACACACACACACACACACACACACACACAGCCATCCAGCCTCTGTTTAAAAATCTCCAAAGAAGGAGACTCCAAAAAAGATTGAGGCAGTGTATTCCACTGTTGAACAGCTCTTACTGTCAGGATGTCCTTCCTGTAGTTTGAGAAGCAGTAATTCACATTTTTTATGGGGGTGGGACAGCGAAAAGAGTAGTCCTGTGAGTCTGGAGGGATTAACAGCTGCCATGGTGGTGGTGGTGTACCTAGCCACTCTCTTACAACCTACTATATGTCCACAGTAATCTTGCAAAGACAGAATGGCTGTTATTTGTTGTTGTGTACCTTCAAGTCGTTTCCTACTTATGGCGACCCTAGCATGGTGTTTTCTTGGCAAGTTTCTTCAGAGGGGGGTTGCCATTGCCATCCTCTGAGGCTGAGAGAGTGCAGAGTGACCAGATGTCATACCTGCAAAGGAGTACAAGGGACCTCAAAATGAAGGACCTTCAAGAAAAATGGAAGACATTACAAAATAAAAGCTGAAAACATGCATAGAAATATAAATTCATGCTTCTTAGCCATGCTGCAAAACCTTTTGGAATTTGTCCTGGACATAAGGTGGAAATGTAGAACATGTCCTGGAAAAGGAGGGTATCTGCTCACCCTGCAAAGTGACTTGCCCAAGCTCTCCCAATGGGTTTCATGGCTGAGCTGGGATTCAAATCCTGGTCTCCAGAGTCGTAATCCAATGCTCAAACCACTACACCATGCTGGCTCTCCCCCTGTTCTTGAGAAGGTTGGTGGTAAAATGTAGGGGCCTTTCACAGTACACAATTATAGCACAATGATTCCACTCTCACTGCCATGGCAATACCTTATGGGATTCTGGGGGTTGTCATCTGGAAGGCACTAGAACTCTGGCTGAGAACTCTAAATGCTGCTCCCTAAACTGCAGATCCCAGGATTTTATAGGATGTTGCCATGCCAATTAAAGTGGACCCATAGTCTTATATTTGTGTAGCTTGAAAACAGCCAAAGTTGGAGATGATTCCGTAAAAGCCTGTCTGTAGCCTCAGTACCACAGAAATGGAGTTCCAATCCAGCTCTTATTTCTCCAATGATATGTATTTGTCACTTCTCTTTGCTGTGTGGCTCCAGCCTTCTGTTTTTGCTGACAACATGTCAATTGTCACTGAAAGAGTTTTTATTTGGCACATTCATGTGAAACCCACTAAGGATTCGGCTGGCCGCTTCTGGAGGTAATTAAGTGCAAATGTGAGATGCTATTGTTTTTGCAAGCACAGAGGTATTTTCCTGAAACATAAAATGATGGGTAGCACAGTAGAGTTTTTTCCCCTTCTCCTTTTTTGGGATAACCCATTATTTTCTTTGATATTTTTATGTTTCTAATCCTTTCCTGTTGCTTTTCAGTGCATATCAATCAGTTTTCATGACTGCTATTCATCAGCTGAATTTGTTTTTATAGGAGGTGATACTGTTTTCATCATAATGGACAGAAATATGTCAAATCTTAAAGAAGCCGCAATGAGATTAAACCTATTTTAAAGGAGTTTTTGGGGTATGTTTTTAATTGTATTGTTCTTTTAAATGGTAAGCTGCTTTGATTCCAAATCTGGAAATAAAGTGGGATAATAGTACCATGGCTGACAGATAAAATGCTACAAGCAATAAGGGAAAGAAGACAAAGAAAACAAAAAGGAGATAGGAATAAACTGTGAACGCAACAGTTCAACGGCTAGTTTGCAAAGATAAGGAAAATTACTACAATGAACAATGCAGAGAAATAGAAGACAACAACAAAAAGGGAAGAATGAGAGACCTACTCCACAAGATTAGAGAAATCAAAGGAAAGTTCAAATGAAGGACTGGAACACTCTATGACCAAAATAATAATAATAATAATAATAATAATAATAATAATAATAATAATAATTATTATTATTATTATTATTATTATTATTATTATTCAAGACCAAGAAGGAATAAAAAGACGATGGATGCAATACACAGAAGAATTCTATATAAAAGAGATGACAACATGAAAGACACATGGAACGAAGACCCTTATGAAGATGAACCCCGAATTCTAAAAAGTGAGGTGGAAACTGCAATAAGAAAAATAGTAAAAAACAAATCACCAGGAAGAGATGATATTCCAATTGAACTGCTGCAACCCACATTGACAGAGTCAACTCTAGGGCTAACCAACATATGTCAACTGATATGGAAAGCAAAACGATGACCAACAGATTGGAAGTGATCAATATACATCCCCATCCACAAATGTTTTCATCATAATGGACAGAAATATGTCAAATCTTAAAGAGACTGCAGCAAGTATAGGACCGTAGCATTGATCTCCCATGCAAGGAAAATCATGCTCAAAATTCTGCAACATAGACTCCAACCACACATGGAGAAAGAAATCCCAGAGGTCCAAGCAGGGTGCAGGAAAGGAAGAGGCACTAGGGATCACAGTACAACTATATGATGGCTAAAGGAGCACAGCAAGGAATTCCAAAAGAAAATCAGCATGTGCTTTATAGACTATAGCAAAGCCTTTGATTGCATAGATGATGAAAGGCTGTGAAACGCCCTTAAAGACATGGAAGTGCCAACATATCTTATAGTCCTGATGAGGAATCTGCTAGAGAGTAGTTTATTGTGGCACCAGAGCTCTCTGACATAGAAGGCTCAATGTCTCAGAAAAAAACTACAGTTCGCATGATTCCCTAGCACTGAGCCAGGACAGTTAAAGTGGACTCAAGCTGCATTTTTTCTGGTAGTCTGTCAAGGTCCAATGTTAGGAAAGGTGGAGGAAAGTAGAAAGAGAGGAAGGCCACATGCTAGATGGATTGATTTTATTAAAGACACCACAAATATGAGTTTTCAGGAGTTGAGCAGAGCTGTAGAGGACAGGGGGGCCTGGAGATATCTCATCCATAGGGTCGCCATGGGTCGAGATCAACGTGAAGGCAGTTAACAACAACAATCGGAAGAAGGAGAAGGAGAAGAAGAAGAAGCTGATGCCCATGCAAAACCTTATCATCATAAAGACAATGTGTAGAGAGTGTACCATTCTTTTAGCACCTTTGAGACTGTCTAAAAAAAGACGTTGGTAGCATGAGGTTTCCTAGACTAAAGTCTACTTCCTCAGATGCATTTAAGTCTACAAAAGCTCATGCTGCCAACTTCATTCTCTAGTTAGTCTTAAAGATGCTACAAGATCTCGCTACATACTGATTCTACAGACTAACACAGCTATTTCTTGAATCATAAAGACAAGTAATCTTTATCTAGTATCTACAACTGGCACTAGGCACACAGGGAGGGCATACCATATTTTTAAGCCAAATTCTGCTTCCAAAAAGCTTCTACTTTTTAAGCATATTAGCTTTTAAAAAAGGGTGAGTGCACTCTCTCATCTTATTTTAAGGCAAAAACACTATTTTCACCACCAATATGGCACCATAAAAATGGCAAATTTGGCAGTGGATGGGGAGTGGGATCACAAAAATGGGTATGTTATGATGATTGGTTTTGATATCAAGACCCCTTTTGGGTCCCTGTCATAGCCCTATGCTGAAAGAAGCCTATATCGCCATGAGCTCAAAGCGAGCACATCACGTAGGCACTCCAAACAGAGTTAAATCTTCATTTACAACCATTTGCAGATCAAAAAGGCCAGGGTTAGGAGCTGCAAGCAGGACATTCACACCTAGAAGATTTATGAGTGCCATCCAGGATGTGTCCGGCTGAAGGTGAGATAACATCAATATCCAATATCTCCTCTTTTGGAAATTGTCTACTTCAAAGCATAGTCATTGGCTTTACCTATTGTCCTTTTTCGGTTAAGTTTATCTATCTTCGTTGGAGCAGCCTCTTTTCAGGTAATTATCACCATTAGAAAGCCTTGTGTGTCCTATTCAAGCTAACTACTTTACTCCTGAGTTCCTGTGTGCATGTATGTTAGGGTGTTTTTGTATGTTTGATCCTCTGTATATGTGTATGCTTGCTTATTGATTTATTTTTCTCTCTTAATAAAAGTACCATTCTTTTGGACTGCAGGAACTGTTCCCTTCAGCCCCCTGCATACAATGGGTTTAGATCCTATTTAATATTTTTGAGCTGATTATAAATTCCCTTAGGTCAAGTTCTTATTACAAGTGGAAGGGGCACATGTGGGCACATTATTTCCTCTTCCTTTCAGTAATGTAGTAGGATTTGTATTTTTCCCATTAGAATATTTTGTATTTCAAAAGCAACATGTACTCATTATCTAATTTTAGGTATATCCACACTACATGATTACAGCAGTTTGATACCATTTTAACTGCCATGGCTTCATTGTTCAGAATCCTGGTATTTGTAGTTTGGTGGTAGTTGAAATTTGCTACCCCATTCCCCTACTATAGCTGTCTGGCAGAGAATTTGAAGTGCCACGGGACACTATGAATCACAAGAGCCATCACAGTTAGAGTGGTATTGGAATCCTATAACTGGGTAGTTTAGATATGTTGTGTGCTTTTCAAATTGTTTCCGAATTATGGCACAGGGTTTTCTTGGCAAGATTTGTTCAGAGGGGGTTTGCCTTTGCCTTCCTCTGAGGCTGAAATAATTTGATTTGCCTAAGGTCACTGAGTGTGGGTTTCTGTGGCTGAGCAGGGATATGAACCGTGGTCTCTAGAGTTGTAGCCCGGCTCTCAAACCACTACACCATACTGGCTGTAATATGCCATATATTAATTTTAACCATTCATTATCTTTACAGAAAGCCTGTTATTTCAACCTACTATAGTCTAAGGATTATCACAATAAACATTTTACTACTATTATCCTGATCTAGAGAAGTAGGCACACATGTCTCTCCAGAGTCATCAGGGCAGTAGTGGATATGTTGTCTTCCAGTCATGGGAGTGGCCATCAAGATGTGATTGTATAGTTGTGCCAACTCACTCTCTTTGCTATCCCTGCACTTACAATGATGTAATTTATTTTCCAGAACTAAAGGGGGCAAGGGTTGGTGGATAAACTCTTCTTGCTCAGCAGTTCTTTGTTTTCTCACTAATTGAGCAACCCAGTTGGAAAGGATACAATCAGGAAAAAAAAGTGCAAGGATCTTTATATTGTTACCCAAAATGCAAGGGTCCTGATAGGGCATGCACAATTAATATTCAATAGGGGAATTTTAGCAGTTGAAATGAAGGCAGTTGAGAGGGCTTGAACAACTCAACACAGGGATCAAGCCTGTGTATACTAGTTCCGAGAAACAGAACTCCAGAGTGCAAGGTCCAAATATAGGTTTATTTGTAATCAAGGGGAATTACCATTCACAAAAACTCACTCACTCATGCACACACCCAAGGACTAATGATAAAAGATGTGGTAGCAGATAGAGACAGAAGGGATTGCAGAGGGTGATACTGTACTGATTCCAGAAAAGGAGCTCCAATTGGGGGTCATGGTTGAATGAAATGGCTCAGCAAGCTGCCTGTGAATCATGGAGTGGTCAGCAATGCTGCGGAGTCAAGTGAGATACTAACAGAGAATCTGTTTAAACTCCAGTGAGACCAAATTGGTAGTGCCTAGGCAAGCAGATTTATAGGGCAAAACATATCCCAAGGCAGATTTTTGGATTAAAATGAAGTTCCACAAGAGAAGAATGAGAAGGGAATTTGTGAATAGCTAGACCAGGGTAGGCAACCTAAGGCCCGGGGGCCAGACGTGGCCCCCCAAGGCCTTTGGACCGGCCCCAGGCCGGTCCTGCCGCCGCCCCCGCCACCCACCATGATGATATTGATTATTGTTGTTATTACTTGTTCTTGGGGTTTTCTTGGCAAAATATCCACAGGGGGTTTGCCATGGCTTTTCTGGGGCTGAGAAAGTGTGCATGTATATTTTTTAATTTTTTAAATTATTTTTTAAAAATTATTTATTTATTTATTTATTTATTTTTGGTGCTTTGGGCCCCCCCAATTGTCTGAGCAACAGCAACCCAGCCCCTGGCTCAAAAAGGTTGCCTACCCCTGAGCTAGACAATCAATGCATTGTCTGTGGACAATGGAGTATCTCCTCTAGAGGGAAATAATCTTGGATTTTTTTCACTTGTAAACACCAGATCTATCACCCACCATTATTCCTATCAATGAAGGAATTGTGCTGATTCCAATCTTGATTGATCTATCTTTGGCTATGTGCTTCCAAGCTTCCCCAATGGTGAGTCTCCTGGATCTCCAAATATGATCACGGATCTCTTTATATGGTATGGCTAGTTTCCTGCAGGGAGGCACTCTCTCACCTGTGTGCCTCAAGCATCCCTTTTGATATTAATTTGATATCAGAAAAGTTCAAGGGTGCACAGGGCCAGACCTTGGGGTAACAGTTCAAAGAAGGTGAACAGGCCTATAGTAAATTCAAAGATACGACCACTAAATATCCAGATACCAAGCTGGAACATCTGGTGCTATATCTATAAAGGCTTTCTGAGTCCTTTTCAAGATGGGAGAGAGTACAGCCATGTCTCCATTCCCACCTGTTTCCAGCATTAAGGCAGCCATCTTGTTAGTGACATATGCAGGCATAAATTCACTTTACATTTGTGCTTATCTTTTTTTTGGCTGTTGTGGAAGTTGATATTCCCTTCCTTCCTCTGTAATGGCCAGAGTCTCCCCTGGACTTAACAGTTGACCCATGGCAGCCCATTCAGTGGCTTTTGGAAAGCAGGGGGATCAGAGAAGTATCTGGCTATGGACGTTTTCACACAGGGCTTTAGGAGGACTCAATCCTACCTCTGTCCGGCCCCACTCCGGCTCCATTTCCAGCTCGTTCACACACACGCGGCGGCAAACCCCGCCCCTTCCGGTGCCATCCCTGCGTCCGTCCAGCTCCTTGCTCCGTGTGTTCAAACGCACGGAGCCGTAAGTCCGGCCTCAGTCCGGCCGAAAGACCTGTAACTCCGGCTTCAGCGGTGGAAAGGTAATTCCGGGTGTCAAAAGGAATTAGCCTGCCACCGCCGGAGCCATTCCGGAATCAGCGGCACGGCCCGTTCCGGAATGGCTCCACCCGGCTTTAGGGAGGGTAGTTTGAAAACGTCCACACTCCACGTAGCCAGACACAGAGTAATCTCATTGGATGATGTCATCAGTCTGCATCTGGTCAGGGAAACATAACCAAATGGTCCTCTGATCCCCATGCTCTCCATGAGCCATTGAATCTCTATGGGGAGGAGGATGCAGCAGCTAAATGGTGAGTTAGGGGGAGTGAGAGAGATGAAATATAGTCTCATCAGCAGAACTATTATGGTATACTATGCCATACTGGCTCTCAACCGTAAATGACCGTATTCCACCATGAGCTATTATTAGAGGTTTTTTGAAAATTAAACCTGGAAAAACTAGAATATTCAGCATTCTTCCTCATGCTTCCCTCTATACTTTTAAAACTGTTCTGACTTCCAGAATTATGCACCATCTTCATCTGCCACAATTTTTGTAATAAAATGAAGGATGCTGAGCTACATGTACACCATACAAGTTTTGAACCCAGATTATATTCTGAAATTAAAATTGGTGTGGCCAATTTCCATGTTTTACCTTAATCCCAATTTCTCTAGTTTTTGTTTTCAGGTTTTATTTTGCAGTAGCATTTATTGTGTGGAAGTGATGGAGAAATGCTGGGTGATAGAACTACATAAGGTAACTGTCCAGTCTCTCCAACCTTGCAAGGGCAGTCCCTTTTGTTCTCAGAGGGGTGGGGTATAAATAATAATAATAATAATAATAATAATAATAATAATAATAATAATAATAATAGTGTGTTTTATTTCACACTTTCACAAAACAAGTACAGCGTTTTGATACCACTTTATCTGTCATGGCTGATCTGGAGTTGTAGTTTTATGAAGCACTAGAGTTATCTGGCAGAGAAATCTAAATACTGGGAGTTGTAGTTTGGTGAGGTATTTAGAACACTCTGCCAGACAGTTCTAGTACTTCCCAAAACTGCAAATTTCAAGACTTTGTAGGACAGTGCTATGGCAGCTAAATTGGTATCAAAACATTATAATTGTGTAATGTGAAAGGGGTCATAGAATGCTGCCCTCTGGTTAAGTGGAGAAGGCTGTCCCTTTGCCAAGCACTTTAGTAGCCATTGCCTGACACACTGCCAGCCTGATCTTCTGCCAGCTTCTCTGTGAAACTGGTACAGGGAAAAGCAGGCTGTTCTCTTGACCTTTGCCTCAGGCACATTATTTCATGGGCAGATTGGTAGGTGCAATTAAATAATCTCTGTGCCCTGCCTGCCAGTCCTCTGTAACAAGTCACCCAGATTCTCCAAGTATTTTGTGGTGGAAAATGTGAATTTGGGGACATACATTTGCCAAGGTAATTTGTAGTTCTACCTTCAGTGCTGACAAAAAGTTGGAATTTTTACTAGGTTAAAGACAACATATAGCAACTGCACTGAAATTGTCTTGGAGACAGCTCACAGAGGATAGTTTCTGCCTGTTATTCTCCTGGGAACGCTGACAAAGGCGAGCCTCTGAACAACAACAGGAATCTAATGAAACTGCAAGCTAAATTCTTTAGTGAGCGACTTTACCAGGTTGCTATAATAATTTCCCAAGAAACCTTGTTGCTCCAACTTTCATTCATTCCCATAGGGATTGCTTTGTCAATTAATTTTGTAAGGATCTCAAAATTCTCTGGAAACTTCATCACCTGATGGAAAGTTCAAACCATCAGTGTTAGATGTGGCTTTGTTGCTTGTGTTCATGAGTGTCACTAAAAAGTGTGGGTTCAGGATGCAACAAGTGACACCCTAAGGGGGTGATACTACTTCCCCCCAAACGTCTCCCTGTTGGCAAAAACGGGCTATGGCATTGCCTACGCCCCTTTAAAACACTGAAGAGATGGTTTGAGTGGGGCAAGGCTCAGTGGTAGAAGAAAGAAGATGCCCCAGGTTTTAATTTTTAAATATTTTTAAATATTTTTTTTAATTTTCTTTAAAAACATCACATCTTACCAAATTTTAACTGTATGTACATGTAAATATATTTAGGCTGTGCATACGATACTGTAATTTAAAGGTATAATTTTAATTTTGCTAGTTGTTTATGTCACAACTTTTACCATTACATTCAATGATATATAGGAATTATGATTTATGAGTAACATTAGCACAAAAAATTTATAAAGGATTCTGCATGGTGTGTCGTGGGAGGAGATCAATGGTGCCATGATACCACCGAGTGATGCCAACCCTAGTGACGCCACTGCTTGTGGTATTTTCAATAGTGTGGTCTGATTGCTCTGTACATGCCCAGAGGCACTCTTTGATGTTATGAACCATGACTTCTGTTAAAACCTTCACTAAGCATAGCTTCATTCCAGTAGAATCAATGGGAGTAGTGCAACAGGCTGTGCTTGGTGGATTGTGCCCTGTATTTCCATTTAGAAGTGTATTGTATGCATGAATTATTATGATCTAGTATTAATAGTTGTGCTGTCTGTAGAATCAGTATGTAGAGAGATCTTAAATAATCCCTAGGAAATCTTTCAAGAAGTTATTGGCATGTAATTGAAATGCAATTACTTTCCAAAATAATATAACATTGGTATGTAGAGAGATCTTGTAGCACCTTTGAGACTAACTGAAATAAAGAATTTGGCTTAAAAATATGGATATAAAAATAAATAAATAAAGAAGTTGGCAGCATGAACTTTCGTAGACTTCTATCTATTTCACTAAATGCATCTGAGGAAGTAGACTGAAGTCTAGGAGAGCTCATGCTGCCAACTTTATTTCAGTTGGTCTCAAAGGTGCTACAAGATCTCTCTACATACCAATATTATTTTATTTTGGAAAGTAATTGCATTTCAATTACATGCCAATAACTTCTTGAAAGATTTCCTAGGGATTATTTAAGAGTGTCCAGTAGCACAACTGTTCTTCTTCCTGCCTCCTCCTCCTTTCCTCTATATCCTACTTAAACAAAAAAACCTTCTTCCAATGAAGATGACACACAGGATATGCGCTCTTCAAAAACAGCCTCATTACAGCTTTAATGGAGCGGCCAGAATCACTTGGTCTCTTGGGCAAGCTGTCTGCCTGATTATGCATTGACCCAAGACAGTCTCTCAAGTAAATAACATGGCATTTGGAACATCTCTAATTAGATATTTACCACAGAAAAGGGCTTCACTGCTAACTGAACACTGCTGTGGAGAATCTGAAAATAAAAATACAAAATGCACACACAGTCAAAAGGAAAAGACACCTAATGAAGGCCTGCTGTGATGAATTTGCTAGGCATGTTGAGGGCAAGATTGCATGTCTCTGCAGCAATCTTGACATGGATATTGTGCTCCTCTGTTATTTATTTATGGGATTTAATATCCCGGATTTCTCCCAAAAAAGGGATTCAAGGATGGCTTGACTCCTCTAGACTGCCCAACAGTTTTTATAAATGTTGGGCAATCTGTTCTAGGACTTCACATATTTATATATAACCCAAGGTGTTTCAATATGTGAAGTCCTAGAACAGATTGCCCAACATTTATAAAAACTGTATATAAAAACTATATATATAATTTTAATTAAGACTTTTAAAAGTACAATAAAAATGACAGAAATTAAAAGAGGAAAAAATAGAAGGGAGGAAAAAGAAAAGAACAAAGAAAAACAGAAAAGAAAAGGATTACTTCTGCTCTTCCTTTTGGTAATTATGAATGCATATATATACATGGGTGGCTGAGATAGTGACACCTTTGCCGTCTGATGGTTCAGTGTACACAAACTTTGTTTGATGTACAAAATTATTAAAAAATATTATGTATACAATTACCTTCAGACTATGTTGATAAGATGTACAGTAGGCCCTCTGTTTTCATGGGGGATCTGTTCTGGACACACACAACCCCCGAAAATGGAGACTTGACAATATTCAAGCCCTATAGGCTTGAATGGGGTGTGCCCCATTGATTTTAATGGAGGTCACCCCTCCGTGAATATTTAAAACCGTGGATCTTAAGTCCGTGAGAATGGAGGGGGTGATTGTATATGAAACATAAATAAATTTCATGTTCAGACTTGCCATTATCCCGGGAATAACCAGGTAACAAACAGCAATAAATCATTCATGGGAAAATCTCGTGAATGATTTGTTGCTTTTCATTGCCTAGTTATTCCCTGGTTATTCTCGGGATATTGACTTTTTTATCACATTGTGTGTGAAAATCTTAATTGCGTTTTAATAGTGATTGTGTGATTTTCACAGGATAAACCCTGTTTAAACTTCCAATTTTCCCCCATTTGATAAACTCCTATGGTTTGGACATGGTTTCCCTTCATCCCCGTGATTCCCTCCACGAACTAAACATCTACCCTGATATGATCCTTCCCTGACAGTCACATTTCCAATCTTCAATATTACTTCTATTATTTGTTTCAATTTATTTATGGGTTTGTTTGTTTTTATAGTCATTGTGATAAAGTGATATACAGTTACACCACCTTAGCACTATAATCTAAAAAAAAGGGGGTGTGGGGAAATGTTCACTTTGGAAACCGAAAATTAATGAGGGAATGTAGGTTGGTAAAAACACCATCAGTGGGACTACCTAAAATAGAATGGGAGGAGTAGAGGCAATAGATACAGACATGCTATATTTACCCCTGCCTGTATCAGAGACTCCTGGGACAGAAAAAACAAAACATAAACCATCCCCTGCAGTAGATATGACAAATTGCAGCTAATACCAACATTCCCTAGTGGGCTTAGGAGAGGACCCTGAGTTAGTACAGTCCACTCTTCATCTTCATGGGGGTTCTGTACTGGATTTACTACCATGGATGCCAAATATCATGGGACCTAAAGTCCTGTTCTTTTCAATGGCAGTGCAATGTGTGTGCAGCCATGTTGCTGCAGCTGCGTGCATGTGTCGTCATTGAGAACAGGGCAGGGCCATCCACTGATGGAAAGCTCATGGACAGAAAGGGCTGACTCTAGTATGATTACCGTTAATACAGAGTGTAATATCTAGATTAGGGTGGGTGACTGTAGAAAGGCTGCAGGCCACATTAGCCCCTCAGGAAACTCAGGAGAGCCATACTGCCATTGTTCACATCAAAACTAATAAAATAATATAATAATAATTATAATAATAATAAGTAGTAGTAGTTTTATTTTTATCCCGCCCCTCTGCTCAGCAATTGGGGCAGCGTACAAATAAATTAAAACAGTACAACAATTAAAACATAAATCCATCAATATATTTTGTCCCCAAATATCTGCTAGGGAAAAGGGAGAGCATGTAATCTTGTTTCTGGGCCCACCAATTTGCAAAATATTTCAGAACGTTTTTTGCCCTAGAATGCTCTTGATTTCCCTCGAGGGAGTTTGGAAGGCATTTCCACCATGTTTGGGGCCCATCCCTGGTTGGTTTAAGCCCAGGAGAGACCTTTTTTTAATAAGAGAAAGTGAGTGGAAGTCATTTCTTATCCAATTTATGTTATAAAAAAGAGGCTGTCTTGGGCTTAAACTGGTCAAGCGTGGGCCCCAAGCATGGTAGACATGTCTCCCAAACTCCCTAGAAGACAACTGAGGGCATTTTGGAGCAAAGGTTTTTGGAAAAAAATTGCAAAAAGCCTGGGTAGCCTCCAGATACTGTGTAAATCTTCTAGAGGGCCTTTGGAAGTAATAAATAAATAAATGCAAGATCAAATTGTAGATCCATGGGACTTAAGTGATATATCAGGGGCATCCATTCTATAGATTTATGATTAGTAGCTGTGCATCTTTTGCCATCGAAGTGATAGTTCAACATTGTTAAAGACTATTGTGCTTATTGTGGTATGAATGTGACCAGTCGTAGACTGCAATCTATTTTCATGTGATAAAGTTGGCTCCGATCTATGGAAACTCAGATTATAAAATGTTTCTTAGCCTTTTAATAAGATGAGACCTAATGTAAATACTCATGTATAAGTCTAGAAATCTTGGTCAAAAAAATCTGGTCACAAAATTCACCCCAAAATCCTGGATCACCATATTCACAGGTCAGTGCAAGTACCTTATTTTCCTGCGTATAAGACTACTTTTTTACCTGCAAAATCTGTGGCTAAAGTGGGGGGGGGGTTGTCTTATACGCCGGATATAAGGATAATGAGGATAGAGGTGCTAAAACTCTATATTTTGACTGGAAAAATGGGGGGGGTCGTCTTATACGTGGGTCGTCTTATACGCCAGAAAATACGGTAATGTATTTTAACTCTCATCAGAAAAGGAACCATCCTCTTCTCTGAGTAGAATGGCAAAAGACAAGAGCTTAGGGGGGTTGCAGACTGCCAGAAATAGTGCAAATTGAGTCCACTTTTAGGGTTAGGGTTAGGGTTAGGGAATTATGGGAACTGTAGTTTATTGTGGCACCAGAGCTCTCTGACAGAGAAGGCTCAATGTCACAGAAAAAAACCCCAATTCCCATGATTCCCTAGCACTAACCCTAACCCTAAAAGTGGACTCAATTTGCACTATTTCTGGCAGTCTGCAACCCCCCTTAGTCTGTCTCATGAACACCTAAAAGAAGTACCAACTCACTCTATCCGTTCCACCACTGTGCTGTTTCTGACCTTTTTGAATGTCTGGGCAGGAAAATGGTGGCGGTGGCGGTGGCAGCTCTTTGGCGCTTACCCTCAAAGGAAGGCGGAGAGGAACTGGGCTTTGAAGGATTTGAATAAGATATTTGTGTATGTTTGCCAGGTTTTGAAGG
The DNA here is from genome assembly GCA_026167975.1 of Phrynosoma blainvillii. NCBI lineage: Eukaryota > Metazoa > Chordata > Lepidosauria > Squamata > Phrynosomatidae > Phrynosoma > Phrynosoma blainvillii. The sequence goes on from JANUYF010000001.1 coordinate 425,100,735, forward strand.
TTAAAATCAGGGAAACTTAACACATGCAAATTAAAGGCTATAATCACTGCTAAAGTAGTTGTCATTTTCTTTGCTTTGCCTTTTCATCCTTTTTGACATGCGTATGTTTTCTTAGCTTCTCCTGTACCTGGTTGCCTCCCTCACACAGTGCATTATCACGATTTACTGTATCCAGTAAATCTCATCCATCCAGCCTTTAGGGTGAGCACAAGCAGTTATGCTTGGCAGAATTTTGTACATTTTTTGATATCATTTTCCTTTGCTTCATCTTTGCATCTTTTGTTACATGCCCCTAAGTTTTATTCTCAACGTATCTATGGGTCATATCAAAATACATAAATTTGGCTCCAATACCTGCCCTTGACTTACACACGAGGTTGATGCCTTTAAGATTACAGTCGAGTAGATATTTTGTGAGCTTCCAAAAGTCTGCAGAAGGGGTCTAGCAAGAATTGCATATCCTAGTTCCATGGTTATGCATCATCTTTCTGTGTATTATATCTGTAAGGGCAGTTTATGTGGCATCACACGGAATCTTCTACATGTTTTTTTTCTGGTCTAAACTGTTTGCAGTCTTGAAAAAAGTGATCTGCATCAATAGGCGGCAAGGCATTCTCACTTGTGGGTTGGGAGAGGCTGCAAAAAAACAAAAACAAAATCACCTGTGGGAATATGGGAGGAAGGAAGCACAAAAATAGACCAGAATCCTGTTTATAAAGTGCACCATTGGGCTCCTTAAGTCATGAGTTACTGCAGACTATACTAGGAGGCAGCAACTGAAAAGAGAAAATGGCTTCACCCTGGCTACCTGTTAAAGGGGGGGGGGTGTTCATCTGAAGGAAAACTTTCCACCAGTAGTTCCAGCTGTTTATCTTATCCGGATTACTTTTGTCCTCCCCAAAGTAGAAAAAGACTTGATCTGCTTCACTTTTTAGTTAGCAGTATATGCTCTATATACCTTTGATCTGTACAAATACACACAGAGTTTGATTGGGAGGGGATTGTAGACATGTTAGTGTGTTGAAGCAAAAGCAAGAAAGGCTCTTCTAAGACTTTTAATGCCTTTAAGATTCAGAAGCCTACATTTTTGTGGACTCTGGCCCACTTTGTCCAGTGGGAATAAACACTAGTATTTAATTACAGTTGTCTGTAGGGCACAACACTTCATGACTGAAGATGAAGTTTGCAAAATCTCAGGGTTTTTTTTTTTTTTTTGGTTTAATTAATTTTTATTAATTTAAAATTACAAAATATTTATAATAAGTATTTCTCTTCATTTCCATTATTAAATGCATTTAATTATAACAAGTCTGCTTTAATGTTTTAACTTCCTAGATTGTTACTTGCTTTCAGGACTAAAAAAAAGATGTTTCACCGTTCCCAAATATAAAAATCGTCAGCCTATCTCTTGACTTTAATCTATAATCTCTCTTGACGTAATTTGAACTGACTTGGGATTTATATCACTTTGCTTTATTTTATTGTGTTTATTTATATTGATTATGACCATCGTTTTTTGCATTATTTCCGTAGTTCTTCCCAGTCTTTATCCATTTCATCCCTCGGGTTCTTTACATTTTTAAATTTTTATGAAATATATTTTACATGCTTTGGTTCATTTTTATAGGAGTGATTATTTTTATTTGGAGATGATGAAGGCTTTTGATGGGTGCCATTTTGTTTCCTTCACAATGTAATGGACTATAAATTAGGCATACTGAGGTAAAAGTAAAATATCTAGCATAAGCCAAATTGCAGGAGCTGGAACTCAAGCCTCCTTGTAGACAAAATCCAACACTGTGGGTCCTGCTAGGATTCAGGGGTCCCTGCAGCGGATCAAGTTTGCAGCATGTTAATGCAGGCCTATTGGGATGGAGATGAAATGTGAACAGTACATTTCCATGATTTTATAATTAACCACTGTGGACTGTAGACCTTTTACATGTATTGTTGTTGCTGTGTGCCTTCAAGTTGTTTCCGACTTATGGCAACTCCAAGTTGGCAAGTTTCTTCAGAGGAGGTTTGCTATTGCCATTCTCTAAGTTTGAGACAGTATGACTTGCCCAAGATCACCAAGTGGGTTTCCATGACTAAGCTGGGATTCAAATCCTGGTCTTCTGAGTCCCAGTTCAGTCCTCAAATCACTACATCACATGTATACAAAGGTTATATATCCCAAGAACTGAAATAAACTTTCTAGATATTGTAGAGCTCAGATGTGAGATGTGCTACTTTTTTTTGGATTACGCTGGCTAGAATGCGTATCCATTGGGAATTGTAATTTTAAAAAGTAGTTTTCCCAAGAGCTCTGATAGTACTTAACCAAATCATTCTGTTCTGCTTCCAAAATATAGGATCCTGCCTTTGTTTCTGCCTGTGCAAATTGTCAGAAATATCACTTCAGTTTAAACTGTCCAATAAAACTGGTAGATAAGAATTAAGAACATTATGGACTCATCTTTTTATCCGTGAGGTTTTCTAAAGCTGAGTGTGTGTTGTGGGTCTTTAGTTGATATTTTCAAAGCGCTTAGAAATCTGCTGAGACATCTGCTCTCAAAGTGAAAAAATGTTATTGGTTGAAACCCTGTGCAAGAACATTTTTCCAATTTTTCACAAGTTACTTTGGCAACATGGGGGTGTTCCACTGACAGACATCTGGTGTTATTTCATCACAGGTAAAAAAAAAAATCCCAGCCCTCCCCTCAAAAGTTTCCAATAAAGTTCTGAAGCTTCTATTTGAAATGATAAGAAGATCTATGAAGCTTCTAGTCAAAATGATATAGAGATCAGATAGAAGAATCCTAGCACCATGAAATAATTATTTTCTCGCTACAATCTAACTTTTTTCTTTTTGTCCAAATAAATAAATCAAGATTCATTTTATATAAAAGTGAAGCAAAACATAAGAAATATCACATATAGTCAGAAAGGTTGTGATAAGAAAAGACAATAACAAATCAACAATCCACAATGTGTCAAGTTTTTTTCAGTTGGCTAGAATAGAGAGCACATTGTTCCATAAATGTGTGTGAAACATCAGAGGATAAACACCACCTGACTTATTACTAAAAATGTCAAAATGTGGAAGCAATATACCACAAAACTTCCCAAACCAGACTGGGAATCCAGAGATTAGAAAAGTTACTTTTTGGATTCTATCTCCCTGAATCCTCACAAGCATGTCCATTATTTCCAGAATCATAGAGTTGGAAGGCACTGAAAGAGCCATGTAGTCCAACTCTCTTGCAGGAATACAAGTCTAAATACAAAATTCATTTATATTTCATATACACCTTATATACATACACCAAAAGTAATTTTATGAAGCACTCCTGAGAGATGACCACCCAATCTCTGTGTTAAGGCTTCCAATGAAGGAGATTATGTCACCTTCAAAGGCAGTCCATTCCACTGTTACAGTTCTTATCACCATCACTAAAATCTATTCAGGTTATTTTTTAATCCCAATTCTTTCCTCTGGGTACTAGCTACCCCTCATTGATGCCATCTTTAAATGTGACAAACATACCCTACATTCCATCACCTAAATCATTTATACAAATGTTGAACAATTGGTCCCAGGGCAGAACCCTAAGGCACCACACCAGCCATTTATCTACATGTTGAAGAGCAACCATTGGTGAGCACTCTTTGGGTTTGGCTCATCAACAAATTACCAATCTTCCTAACAACAGCATTGTCTTGCCCACATTTTACCAGCTTGCCTGTAAGAATATCATGGGGAACCTTGTCAAAACCAAAATAAACTACATACGACGCAGCATTCCCCTGATTCACCAAGTGTATAATTCTTTCAAAAAGAGATAGATTAATTTGGCATGACTTGTTTTTAAGAAACCCATGCTGCACTGGTATTCAGTAATTACAACATTCCTATTTAAATACCCATGCTTCCTGGGGTACAGCTTGAGTTTTCCTTATCCAGAATTCTGAAATCTGAAATATTCCAAAAACTGTTTCCCACCCAACCCCCCATGGGGGGCTGAACTAGTGATATCTTCACTTTCTCATGGTTCAAACAAACTTTGTTTCATGCACAAGATTATTAAAATATTATATAACATTACTTTTAAATTATGTATATAAGGTGTACACGAAACATAAATTAATTTTTTTTTTAGAATTGGATCCAATCTCCAAGATATCTCATTATACACATCTGTGCAGATACAGGCATTCCAAAATAAAAAATAAAATAAATAAATCTGAAATCCAAAACATGTCTGGTCATGAGCATTTTGAATAGGGGAGATGGAAGTTAGTATCATAAAAAAGTATGGGCCTTTTTTAAAATGGAGACACAGGGAGCTACTTCTCAGGGCCTCCAATATAAGGTATATCTGCTTCATATGTGGAGAGGGTGGTCATATCAACATTAGCACTGTTGTGTTGTTGCCAATTTATGCTTTTCAGAATTCCATTAACATGTTGTTGTTAAGTACTCTCAAGTTGACCTCAATTTATGGCGATGCTGTAGATGAGACATCTCAAAAAAAAAAAAAAACTCTCCTCCACTTAGGTTTTGTAGATTCAGCCCCCTGACCTCCTAATCTAGCCATCTGGGATGCAGTCTTCCAATGGCATCCCTAGGGTTGATGTCACCTAGTGCAGTAACTCATAGTGTCACCCCCCCCCTTGACCTCCTCCCATTTCATATCATACAGAATCCTTAGCAATGCTTTTTGCACTAATTTTACTCATAAATCACAATTCCCATATAGCACTGAATGTAATGCTAATAGCTGTGACATAAACAAGTAGCAAAATTAAAAGTATCCCTTCAAAGTACAATACCATATGCACAACCTAAATGTATTTACATATACATAGTGAAGATTTGGTTAAAATTAATGTTTTTTTAAATAAAAATGTAAAAGTATTTTTTTTATTTTCAAAATTTTTGAATTCTTAATTTAAAAAAATGAAATTTGAAATTTTGATTTTAAAAAATTCTGGAGCATCTCCTTTCTCCTCCCACTGAGTTTCACCCACTCCCACCATCTCTTAAAACATTTTAAAGGGAAGCAGGTGAATGCCACAGCCCAGTTCTGCCAAAAGGTAGTGTTTGAGGAGCAGTTGTGTCATCCCCCCTTTAAGGTGTCACCTGGTGCAGTCCGCATTCCCCTAGTGACACCATTTGCAGTCTTCCTCTCTTTCTACTTACACCTTTTCTAGCATTATTGTTGTCTTTAATGAGTAATGCTTTCTCATGATGTGGCCAAAAGTATGACAGCCTCAATTTGATCATCTTAGCTTCTGGGGGAGTTCAGGCTTGATCTGTTCAAGGAGCCGTGTATTTGTCTTTTTGGCTATACATGGTATTCTCACCACTTTTCTCCAGCACCACATCTCAAATGAGCCAATTTTCTTCCTATCTGCTTTCTTCACTGTCCAGCTCTCACATCCCATACATGGTGATGGGGAATACAATGGATTGGATGATTCTGACTTTAGTGCTCAGCTGTATATCTTTGCTCTTTAGGATCTTGTCTAGTTCTCTCCTTGCTGCCCTTTCCATTCCTAGTCTCCTTCTTATTTCTTGAGTGGTGTTTCCATTCTTATCAATGTTTGATCCTAGAAATCTTTTAACTATTACAATTTCTTCATTGTCTAGGTTGAATTTATGTAGTTCCTCTGTGGTCATTGTTTTTGTTTTCTTTACGTTCAGCAGCAAGCCTGCCTTTGCACTTCTTCTTTGACCTTCCTTAGTAATTGTTCTAAGTCTGTGATGTTTTCCGCTAGCAGTATGATGTCATCCACATATCTTAGATAGTTGACATTTCTTCCTCCTATCTTCACTGCTCTTTCTTCTAAGTCTAAACCTGCTCTTTCTATGATGCACCATAAAAATAATGGTTAAAGAGGCAGGAGGTAAGGGCCTCAAATGAACCTTCGCTGCAGGACTTAAAAAGACCGTGTCATTTTGAATCTTAATTCCGTCCTCTGCATATTAGCTCCCAAAATCCAAAGATGGACCACAATTCCTCTCCCCACCAAATGCTCTGGCTTAAAGAAGAAGAAGTAAACACAGGCAAATACCACACAGGAAAATAGCTTGCCCTCTTGCCACCCACCATATGCTGGATCCCTGTAGTTGCCTGAAGGGAAAAGCTTTTTAAAATATTCACCCCACTCCTGATGTGTACTTTGCTGCTCCTATGTCCTCCGCAGTCCTCCCTCCCAGGCATTATCACAGCTTGCCAGTCATCATGCACCTCACTTTGGATGGAGGAGAACCCAGAGAAAACCATTGAGCCACAATGTTAATGCACAGGCAGGTAGGTGAAGGAGAAAGAAGTCTTCTCGTTGCACTGTAGCCTTTCTCCACTATACTCTGTTCTCTTGCTTTTAGTGGAGTGGAAAATTTTCCCCCAAATTTATATTCCCAACTGTCAATTTGCATCTGTATATTCTTAGCATACTGATTGATTGGTACTTTGCTTGCTGACACATTCAAACACCTTCTCTTCATTCTGTGTACTTGCTCATAAATAGACTAATTGGATCCTGAAACAAGATACAAATAAGCTGCAAAACATGTTGTTGTTGTTGTGTGCCTCCAAGTCATTCTTTACTTATGGTGATCCTAAGACGAACCTATCATGGGGTTTTCTTGGCAAGTTTCTTCAGAGGGGGTTTGCCATTGCCATCCTCTGAGGCTGAGAGAATGTGACTTGCTCAAGGCCATCCAGTGGATTTCCATGTTACTGTGGGTGATATTAATGAAACCAAAATTTTAGACTCCATATGTTGGACTGCAGCTGCCATAACCTTTGGCAATGGTGATAGACTGATGGTAGTTACAGTCCAACAACTTGTGGAGTGCCATAAGCTCCCCACGTTGGTCAAAGGTTATTGGCAAGGATGGGCAACTACCAGGCATTGGGGGGCAGGCACTGGCCCTTGGAGGACCACCCCCATGTTCCACCCCCAATATTTATTACTTCCCCCCCCCCCTTGACAAGTGATGGGGATGGTGGCATGTATTTGCTTCCCCTTAGCGATTTTAGGCCAAGGGGAAGGCTTTTTAAAAACAAACAAATCAGGGAGTAAACTTTCTTGGGTCTAAAATATCCCACCTACCCTCAAATCCTCTAACTGTCTTGATATGACAGGGACAGTTTTGATTCATCGTCTGTCATCTCACTTTTTCAGATCCTTTTAAAATGCCCCAGTTTCTCTTTTCTCCTTCCATTTTCCTCTGTTGTCCTCAGCTTACTTCATTTGCTGCAAAATGAGTTGTAAGTTGAACAGTTTACACACAAGTTACTCAGCAAGGGGAAGAAGAGACGGGGGGGGCAGAGTCTGTTAAGGAAAAAGCAACATGGGATATACAGTAATAGAAATAAAAATATGTATGTGAATGTCAAAGTGATTAAGCAGGAGCAATCATGAAGCTACACAGGTGAAAAAGATAATATAATTAAGAAGCCTTGAGAGCCAAGGACAAAGTTATAGAAGGTATATTGAGAACACCTGTGATAGATTGCAAACACCTGAGACTCATTAAGTGGTCAAGGTAAAGTGATGAAACACTTGGGTTGGTCTTAGGTATGGGATGATCTATGTGGACCAATCAAGGTGTATGTACACACCCACTGGGTGGAAACTGACTGGTGGGTGGTGTCTAACAATGGCTATAAATTGCAATGTTTGCTAATGTACATTGTGGTGTAGTGTGGAGTGTTTTGGTGGAGTAGAGATTGTGATTTGTAGGGCATATAGTATTTGTGTATATAGTAGAATAAAGTAGATCTTTTATATAAGACTACTGAGTTGTCTGGTGTCTTGAGGGAAGATACAAGAGCCAGAGGAATCCTGGAGAAGTTTGAAGACATCTCAGGAAGAAGAGTGAGAAGGCTTGGAGAGTTTGTCAGGGTCTTCAGGCTATTCTCTGAAACTCTGCTGCTTGGGAAAGAAGCATCAACCACTGATCAAAGCGGGTCAGCTCTGCTGCATAACAAGGTGGTGAGTTAGAGCCAGAGGTGAAGAGCTACAACTCCCATCATCCCTGACAGAGTCTTGCCCTTTTTGGTAGACTTAGCCAAAGCAAACTGCTGTAGCCTCTTCGATACTGTGTTCTTCCTCATAAATAACTCTTGCCATCTTGACCACACTGTGATGTTACTTGGCCACACGTATCCCAGTTTTAATCTCAAAAATCTTCACAAACCCACCCACACCCATTTCCCCCTTCTCCCTCCAGTTGTCTCTGATTTAATTAAAGCAAACCTTTGGAGCAATGGTCAGCCCAAATCTGGAAGTGAGCACAGGGAAATTAATCTGTGAAGTGTTGGAGGGTATGTCTCAAGCATAGCAAAATTGCCCACTCCGCCAAGAGGGAATATTTTTTCAAACACATGTGGGGATTCTGAGGGGCTGCTCATTGCCCACCCATGTTGAGAAATAGTTGGCACCAGTACATTACACGATTGCAGTAAATGAAATAAACTGAAATCTTTCTGCAAGCCAACTTAATTTGCTGCAAACGCAGTTCAAACTGCAAAAGAGGTTTACACTCAATTTACTCGGCTTCTGCCTTTCCTGGCTTGTATGTTCTTCCTCATTAATAATTTTTGCCGTCTTGACCACACCCTGATACTGTTTGGTCACACATAGCCTGGTTTTCATCTGTGAAATGTTAGAGGACATGATTTAGTTGTATTAAATATTAATTTGCCAACCATTTAAAATGTGGGTCTACTGCTAATGCTGTGGGTACTTATGGATTGGCAAAAAGAAGAGGACAAAAAAAATACTTGTATGTGCTAATATATATATATATATATATATACACACACTGTAGAAGCAAATTTACAACCAGAGTGCAAAGGTAATTACTCTCAAACAATGCATTACTTGTAATAAATTTTTCTTTTGCAATAACAAATACACACAGTATGATTATACACTATTACAATTCCTGCTGCTTCTCCACTCTGAACTTCTCTTTCCTACATGTGTACTACTCTAAAAGAACCAACCCATAACATTTTGCTACTTGAGGCAAAGGACAAGATGCCAGATATATTTCCAGGTAAATATGTATGGGATTTTGCTATGACACTGCAATGTTGTGACTACTCGCTTGGGAGTATGCCTGTTTATTGTACAAAATGATTACAACATTTGCATTCTCTCATTTATCATAAGTTCTCTGACTGGCTCAGTACCATCAGTATAAACAATTTAAAATTTAAAACAATTTAAAAAACAGTCTGGAGGTATATTAACCAATTTAATAATTAAAACAGTTTAATGATATGGGTAATATAATTTGACTCTAAATGGTTTGATAAAAAGCCATGTTGTAATTTAGTGCTAGAATGAAACTAGGGTTGGTGCCAACTGGGCCTCTGAAGGCTACTATTCCATAACAAGGATGCCACAGCAGATATGGTCCTCTCCCACATCCCCACACAGAGAGGGACCCTCCAACAGATCTCAGTCCTCTGTCCTTGAAAGCACTCCTTCAAATACAGTGGGCCTTGATATCTGCTGAGATTTGGTTTCAGGGCCCCTGTGGATACCAAAATCCATGGATAATCAAGTCCCATTAAATACAATGGCATAGTATGATAGTGTCCCTTATATAAAATGGCAAAATCAAGGTTTGGTTTTTGGAATTTATATATTTTAAAAATATTTTGCAGCCATGGATGGTTGAATATGTGAATACTGTACTACAGCTGACTGTACCACAGTCTTGTAACAGGGCTTTAAATGTCATTACTAGCAATTTGAATTCAGATGCTAAACTTGAGCTTTGTCTGCACCTTCCAGGATACTCTAGAAGCAGCCTGGAGTATCCTGGCTCCACAGCTACACTGATCTCCCCCTGTTTCTTGGCCCTTCATTCCTACACTGCAGCGGCGGTCTGCATGGGTATCCTGCTGAGTTGTCCAACATGGGCACCTCTGCCCTAGGTCACTTGCTTCCAATAATAATAATAACAACAACAACAACAACAATAGAAAAAATTTACTTATATTTCCCGCCTCTCCCTTCGGATCGAGGCGGGATTACAGCATTAAAACCGCAATATGCTAATAACATCAATAAAATAAATACATTAGCAGCAAGAATCAGTAAAAAGCCCATTCAACATGTGATCTAAGGTCAGAACGAGGTGCCCAATGATGATCATATGACTAAGCACTTTGTTCTGATCTCAGAATGAATGGCCAGGACCAGTGGCATCACTAGAGGGGTACAGGGGTGCGTGATCTGCACCAGGTAATACCCTAGGAGAGGGGTGACACCTAGTTGCCCCTCCACTTCAGTGTCTTTGGCTCATTCTCCTCATGAGAAGAATGAGCAGCTACCTCTGGAAGCCTCACCCCTGCCCCAGAAGCCCCACTCTCAGAAAGCCCCCCTCTTGCACTGGGTGACACCAGGGGTGGGGACACTCTGGGCCAGCACCAGGCAGCTCAGCCAGATGTCTGTGCCAACAGCCACAGTGGTGCAGCTCTGGATCTTCCCAGATTATCTGAAGTAACAGGTATATATATATTTTATTGTGTTTTAAGAGTGTTGTACCCTGGCTCTGGTGCAGAACATACCAAATGTCATCTAGACTGCTCACACCAGAACTGGGTTTTGGGAAGTGTGTCATCTAAGCAGGACAATGTCAGAACAGGGGGTGTGGGGATGGATTTCTGCCCCATGCAGACAAGGTATCAAGGGGACTTGTTTCTGAGAGGAAATGTATTGGGCTGCTGGATTGCAATCCTATAAACAATGTACCTGGATCTTATTCCTAATAATTCAGATCTAATTACACAAGTACCTATACTTGAGCTGGAAAGCTCCTATGCTAGACATGCCTACCTAGGAATAAGCCCCAATGAGCATAGTGGATCCTACTTCTGATTAAATCTGCACAGGACTGCACTGTTGGAGAGGATGCAATAATAGCAGCATATCCAAAGCATGAGTGAGCCCATTCATTGTTTCTCTGCATAGAACAACCCTTCGGAGACTGTCATAAATCCCATGTCATCTTGTAAATACAAAAGATACCTGAAGGCTAGGAATTCCCTCTTGACTTTGCCTCTCAGGAAATGCTTGCATATGGTTTACTGAAACAGGTACATAGAAGATTGTGCATAGACAAAATGTCTTGTAGCTCCTTTTGTGAAATCAGCAGAGCTGTCATTCTGGACTGAATACTATAGTTCCTTCTCATTCATCTTGCAATATTGGTGCAGGACAAATTTATCCCATTAGTTCAGTTTTCCCTTGACCTAAAACTACTGCCATGGGATATTAAAATGGGCTCAGTTTTCAGCACAGTTTCGAAACGGTATGTTTCCTTGTGACAGACATGAAGACATCTGCTCAATCCACCAACCGCACAAATCACTTTGGAATAAATAGGCATTGTGTAAGAAACCGTGGGAAACATTGCTTGAAGCTATCCAACCAACAAGTCCTATGATATTTGTCACTTCCTCCCATCTCCTCTTGTTTTCTTTAATAACTGAACAACATATAAAAACTTCAACAGGTACAAAGCTTTGCAATATGCATAAACTATAATGTGGAAAGCATCACCACTCCATTTTTTTGGCCTATCACCCTAAAGTTAAATAGGTGCTTAAATATCACCTGCAGATTATTTTGCTGTTTACCTGAACTCTTTTCTTAAATCAGGGGTGAAACTTGTGTTGCTTTCCAGATGTGGTTGAACCACAACTCCCAATATCCCTAGCCACCACAGTCATTTATGAGGCATGCTGGGGGATGCAGTTCAACATCTTGAGGGCTTTTGAATTCCCACATCTGTCCTAGACTCTTCAAAATACACGTATACATAGGGTGCAAGTACACTAGAAATAATGCAGTTTGACACAACCTTAAGTTCTGTAGCTCCATCCTAGGGAATCCTGGGATTTTTAGTTTTACAAGGTCTTTAACCTTCTTTGCCAAAGAGTGCTGGTGCCTCACAAATCTACAAATCCCAGGATTCTATAGGATGGAGCCATGGTAATTAAATTGGTGTAAAATGCATATTTCTACAGTGTAGATGCACCCTCTGTTAACAGAGTAAATATGTTCCTGGGCATCACTTTAACCAAAAATTTGATATCATAGGTAGAAATAATATGGAGAGAATAGAAATAGAAATACGGAGAGAACAGATTCCTACACCACAAAGAGAGCAGTTAAAATATTTCAGCAAACATTTTAGTCAAAACAATACACCCATGGGAAATGAAACAACCAGGTCAGATAGCCTTTGTGTAAGTAAAATACATTTGAATCTCCTAGGGGCTGAGCAGGCAGAGAGGAAAAATTGGGCTGTTCTTGGGTTTTCCTCCAATTCAGCTGAAACTCCCACTGTTCATATGGCCTACTCCCAAGGCAGTCTGAACACCCCGGGCAGTCTGCACCATGTGGCATCAAGCAGTGCCACTTGATTATTTTTTCCTCCTGCTGCCATGCATGCACTCCATCACATGAACACACTGCCTGTGACTGCTTGTGACCTGCCTTGTCCTGCCCAGCTGCCATCTTATTGTGACTGGCCACACAGTGGCACGAGTGATACACTGCCTGTACAGTGCATCGGTGTGCCCACTGACACATTGGCAAAGCACAATCATGGAGGCCCCCCCCCACATGCCTCATGGCCCCCCATTGGACTGGCCAGTCCGTGTATGTTTTTATTATATCTATTGCATTATTGGTGACCAGCCATGTTTGTCGTAATGTCACTTCATGAGGTGTATGATGGCTCACTAGTGCAATGGGTCTCATGTGCCTGTATGAAAAACAGTGTATGGCGAGCAGTAGGCTGCATCTCATCAGACCCAAGGCAAATGCTTGAGACCGCTCTGTAAGCTACCTGGTCCTCCCCACACTCCTGCACTCGTGTCATAGTCTTTATACACTGATGTGATAATGCACACTTTCCGTGTTAAAGTTGAGCAAAAGGGCTTCATTTTGCTCTGGTTTTTCACCAGGGAACATGGCTACATACAGGTTTCACTCTTTTTTGGCTTCATGCATCATGTAAAGAACAAAGGCTCGTAACAGGGTGAAACTGCTTTTTTTGCCAGTGTGAAGAACCCCCTACAGACCATATGAAAGCTTCTTCCAAAATAAATCTAGGGATAGTTTTTACTTTCACCAGCCTCCATCCACATTTCTCCTGATTTCCAATTTGGTGGCCAGACTTACAGATCAATGTTTATTTAACAAGCTGTGAAGCAATCTTATAAGTCCTCCCCCCCCCCCACCTCTGTTTTGCTCTTCATGCATGCTCAGTAAGGGGTTCTGGAGGCAGCTGCACTTTATCTTGCTGTTTGGGGGCAAGCACATGTAGCACAAATTGAATCAGCCTGGGTAAAATCCTGTTCTTTTCCAGCTCAAGCTATTATCAAGCTGTTTTGCTGCAGACATTCTGCTGCAACCAGACACAGTGGACTTTATCACACGGGGTCTAAAGCAGACAGAATCCACACTAAATCCCATCCTATTGCGCTTTATTTTTCCATGTGTTCACACGACGTCGCACAGAACCCCGTCACAACCCCGTCCCAATGCGGCATCATCCCCGTTCTTTTGAATGCCGGTTTCTTGGGGAATTGCAATTGCGCGACCGGAATGATAGCGCAATCATTGCGCTTTCACCGTATGTCTGATCACCAGCTACGTATCCTGGAGCCCAGGCCCCGTGCAGGCTTGGGAAGGGGTGTATGTGACAGCCGGCTGCCACACACACACACCCCTTCCCAAGCCGGCACAGGGTCCGCCTCTCTGAGGACTTCTCCTCAGAGCCCGGGCCCCGCGCAGGCTTGGGAAGGAGTGTGTGTGTGTGACAGCTGGCTGCCACACACACACACCCCTTCCCAAGCCTTGCACTCCATGGGAAAGCGTCCCCAGAGAGGTCCCCCTCTGGGGACGTCTTCCCTGGAGCGGAGGACCCGCGCGGGCCTTGCGCTCCATGTGAAAACGTCCCCAGAGAGGTCCCTCTCTGGGGACGTCTTCCCTGGAGCGGATGACACGTGCGGGCATTGCGCTTCATGGGAAAATGTCCCCAGAGAGGTCCCTCTCTGGGGACGTCTTCCCTGGAGCGGAGGACCCGCGCAGGCCTTGCGCTCCATGGGAAAACGTCCCCAGAGAGGGACCTCTCTGGGGACGTTTTCCCATGGAGCGCAAGGCTCGCGCGAGTCCTCCGCTCCAGGGAAGACGTCCCCAGAGAGGTACCTTTCTGGGGACGTTTTCCCATGGAGCGCAAGGCTTGGGAAGGTGTGTGTGTGTGTGACAGCCGGCTGTCACACACACACACACACACACCCCTTCTCAAGCCTGCGTGGGGCCTGGGCTCCGAGGAGAAATCCTCAGAGAGGCGCCTCTCTGAGGACTTCTCCTCGGAGCGCGGACCCTGTGCCAGCTTGGGAAGGGGTTTGGGGGACAGCCGGCTTGGGAAGGGGTGTGTTTGACAGCCGCGGCAAGTGACAGCTGCGGCTGTCCTGTTTCTGCGCATGTGCAAGAACATCCTTGCTGGGTTCTGTATGGGATCTTCTCACTTGTGTGTGAGCAGCAAATACGGTTCCCGGGGGGCGCTTCATCGCACTTTCGTTAATTGCGCCATGATGCTAGTTGCGTCTGATAGCCATTTCCATATTGTGGGGTTTCTACCGGTATAGTTCTGGATTGATTCTTATATCGCTTTCTTGCCGCTTTGAGCCCCGCGTGTCATGCCCAGAAACTTCAGTCATGGATAGCCAGAAGTTTATGGACCTGCCATATTAAAGAATAGAAGGAAAAGGGGGAAGATCAGTGGGGTTGTATAGCAATATAGGACATTATCACACGGGGGCAAATCTGCTGGTTAATCCACACAAAACCCAAACAGAAACTGGATTAGTGCCCCGTGTTTTCACATGACGTCGCACAGAAACTGGACAGAAAGTGGACAGAAACTGGTGTTAACCGCGATCTTTTGAAATTCGGTTCTTTGGAGGAAATGCAAATGTGCAATTAAGGTAATTTCGAATTTACCATAATGTGATAACCAAATGCGCATTTGGGAGCATTTCCCTGCTGTTGCCATGGTTCCAGCGAGCATTCCTCTATCTGCGCATGTGCAAGAGGCTCATTTCTAGTACATTTATGGGCTTTTTTCGCTTGTGTGTGGACATTTAATGCGATTACTGTAAATTCGCAATTAAGATAATGACGTTTGCGGAATTATTGTTTATTTCCCGTTTATTTTCGGAATGCCTCATTTCCACTTTATTTTCGCTTTCTGGCCCACGTGTGATAACGTCCATTCCCAGGAGGGAATGATAGGGAAGGCAAAAGGGGATGCCACTTTATGACTTTCCCCCTAAGCAGACGGCTTAAAGGGCTGTCTTGGGGGCATGGAAGGGGAGGGGCAGCCGCACGATCGGCTCCCCAACCCCTTCCCCAGGTCTTCCTCGGAGCAGCTGGCCCTCTGTACGGCCAGTGCTCCGAGGAGGATCTCCCGCCGCAGCATTTGCACGCGCTGTGGAAGGAGCGCCAATTTAGTGCTCCTTTCAGGGGCGGCGGAGCTGCGCCGCGGGACCGAGGCGTGGGGATGCCTCGGTCTCACGGCGCAGCTTCCTGGGGTGGCCCACGGCCGCCCATCAGCTTCCCCCCTGTTTACTTTCTAGAATCAAGCTTCGATGGCAGGCAAACTAACACCTTTTTCGGGGACAGATGCAGGTGATAGCAAAGCTGGGGAAGCACAGACACTTAAAAGAATCTTTTGATGCAGTTAAGAGTGCCCAGCTGGCAAGCTGGAGAAGGGAGGGGGTTGGATGGATAGGAATTGAAAGGGGGGAATCATCCAGGGAAAATTTAGATTTGACACTAAATGTTTGTGTGCTGAACCTGTTTCGGATTCCAAAATAAATCGTCAGCTAACTCTTGCTACGATGTTTTCTTGGCTATTCAGATTTTGGACTAGGAATCCTGACACACAGAAAAGCTGTGTTTCTGCAGCTCTGCTTCACCATTCTGCCAATTCTGATGTTGCTATAAAACTTCCATCCAGATAGAGGATGCGGAGAAAGTGGGGCTTGTTGAATGTTGTTGAGTGTAACTTTGAAAAAAGGAACTTCTTTGTGAAAGGTTTTGGTAGCTGAAGTACACCTGTATGTCCTGCCTTCCTTCCTTCTCTGTATACATGCATGCATATGGAAATACATCTGAAAAGAAGTGGAAGAGGGAGAAGGAAAATTTTCATTACTTGCTTGTGTTTGGACATTCAACAGAAGTGCCTGAAGCTCCCTCTCAGGAACAGCAGCACACTATATAATGGAGAGGACATTTACCTGAACATACAGGTCTCCCTTATCCAGAATCCTGAAATTTGGGATATCCCCCCAAACCAAAACTTTTTCATGGGTGGCTGAGACACCTTTTCCTTTCTGATGGTTTAATGTTGAGGTGGAATCTCTTTTCCTGTAGCTTGAATCCATTGCCCAGTGTCCTAGGCTCTGGAGCAGCAACAAGCAAACTTCTTATGTCTTCAATATGACATCTCTTCAAATATTTAAAAATGGCTCTCATTCACCTCTTAACCTTCTCTTTTCCAGGCTAAACATTCCCAGCTCCCTAAGTTGCTCCTCATAGGCCATGGTTTCCAGACCCATCACCATTTTGATTGACCTCCTCTGGACACTCTCCAGCTTGTCAATGTCCTTCTTGAATTCTGCTGCCCAGAACTGGACACAGTATTCAAGGTGAGGTCTGCCCAAAATATAATAGAGTGGTACTATACCTCCCCTGATCAGGGGAGATGTGATATATGTGTATAATTTGTATATGAAACATAAATGAATACTGTGTTTAGACTTGCGTCCCATCTCAAGATACCTCATTGTATGCAAATACAGGTATTCCAAAATCCAAAAGAATCCAAAATCCAAAATACCTCTGGTCCCAAATATTTCAGATAATGGAGACTCAACCTGTATCAGCATAACTACTTCTGAAGCCTTTCTTTTTCTTATTTTATTTTTTCAAACTAAAGCAGCAGCTATGCTGCAGTTCGTAGGTGGCATATTTGGAAGTTACAGGTGTGGAAAATGCTACTTAAACCAGTGTTATAACCACTGATTCATGTTTTACACATTTTTCAATATTTATATTCCATCCTTCCCTCCAGGGAGTTCAATCTGCATGGTTGTCAAATGTCATGAAATGCTGTTGTAAATGTTCAATATCCCTTGGAATTCAAAACTGCTATTTCAAGGATTGCTACCATTAAAAAAAAGACACTCCACTAAATCTTCCCCTAATCGGCCCAGCTGCTTTCATTCTGACCCTCTTCATCCCTTCCTTTCCCCCATTAACATATTTTAATTTGTTCTTTGGTACACAGCCAGATTCTTTGAAATCCACTTCATCCATTGGAAAAAAGACACAATTCATTCAGTGGATGTAATGATAACAGTACATCACCTCTTTTATTTTATTTCTCTCTCTTTCACTCATGACTTTTATGTTGTTGTTGTTGTTGTTGTTGTTGTTGTTGTTGTTGTGTGTCTCCAAGTCATTTCCCACTTATGGTGACCCTAAGACAGATCTATCACAGGGTTTTCTTGGCAAGTTTCTTCAGAGGTGGTTTGCCATTGCCATCTCCTGTTGCTGAGAGAGTGGGACTTGCCCAGGGTTAACCACTTGATTTCATGGCCAAGCAAGGATTCCAACTCCCTTCTCCTTCTCCTGCTCCTTCTCCTTCTCCTTCTCCTTCCTCACCTTTCTCACTTTTCTCCAAGGCTCGAGGAAGGGTACAACATAGATTAAAACACATAAAATCATTTAAACACTGTAAAACATTAATGATACTGTTATATACAGTGTTATATATGACAATGTATGTATTCTCAGGATGGCCACTCTACCAAATGCCTAGTGGTGTGTCAAAAAAAGATCTGCTTTCAGATTTTCAGATAAGCCTCTTCTCTGAATAACCATAGTAAGAAAAGTACATAATGTATGCAAGTACATAATGCATGTTTCCTAACTTTGGAACACCTTCCCTGAAGTGGTTTGACTGCCACCATTACAGTCTTTTTGGTGTCAGGTTAAGTCTTTTTAATCAAACGTACTGCATCTATGTGGTATTGCTTTATTGCTTACGGTCTCTCAGTTTTATTGTTTCTGTGATAGTAATTTTTTAAATTGTTTTTATAATATTCTATGCTTAATTCTAAACTTTTAAAAATAGACACCATCCTGATTCTAGTTGGACGAAGGGTGGCTTAGAATGAAACAATTAAAATAAATAAAAACAATGGACCGTAATAAATAATTAATCGACAGAAATAAAGGTTTTCACACAGGCAGTCTGCAAAGACCATGAACAAGGATTGTGCAAGACTGTGAAGTGAGATACTATAGATTTCTGAGTGAAAGAGAATGGATCAACGGAAAATTATGATTTTGTTGGCAAATCACAGCCACCTACAATCTAGAGCGAAAGACAAGAAAAACAATCCATCCCTCTCCCTGTCTGCCTTACATGTAAGAATTTTTGTTCCCACTGGGCTTCTCGCTGTGAAACCACTTAGAACAACTAATTAGCAGCAGAACAACTAATAGAGGTGCAGGTACTAACACATCTGCCTGGAGACTGCTTCCTTCTTTAATGCAATGGCAACAGTCCAAACAGAAATAAAAGAAGCCCTCGTGCTGCAGAAGCCTTAGAAAGGTCATCATGGTTCTCAGCAAAGTCTTTGCTTATGGCAAAAAGCAGTCTCAAATACAAGCAGAAAGTGAACAGTGGCATCACTAGGGTTGGCGCCACCCAGTGCAGTAACTCATGGGGTCAAAACCCCCCCATTGACCACATCCATACCACACCATACAGAATCCTTAGTATGTTTTTATCTTTTTCTTATTACTAATGTTACTCATCAGTGGCATTCCTCCACTGGGTGACACTTGGTGCAGGGAGGGGGGCACTTCCAGGGGGCTGGATTTCTGGCCCCAGACTTCCAGTAGGGTGGGGGGCACTGAAAAAGCCCTAGACAGCCTGAAAAAGGCCCTGGGAAGTCCAGAAAAGGCCCTGCACGGGCTTTGGAGGCCCCAGCCAGCCCCGAAAAGTCCCTGGGTGGCCAAAAAAACATGCTCGGGATGTGGGGAGCCAACCTGGTGTCACCCCCCCTTCTGGGTGTCACCCGGTGTGGTATGCACCCCCTACACACACACACACACACACACACACACACCAGTGACACTACTGTTACTCATACATTGTAATTCCACATATCACTGAATTTAATAGCAATAACTGTGACATAAACAACTAGCAAAATTAAAATTATACCTCTAAATTACAATATCACACATACAGGTACATAAATTTAGAGGTACATAGTTTCATGCGATTCAAGTAAGACTTTGGTAAGTTGTACTGTGTCAAAAGAAAAGTTCAAAAGAATAATTAAAAAAACAATTTAGTGTTTTAAAAATTTAAAACTTAATATTTAATTTAAAAAAAACCCATGAGGCTTCTCCTTTCTCCTCGCACTGAGGGGGGTTGCAGACTGCCAGAAATAGTGCAAACTGAGTCCACTTTTAGGGTTGGGATTAGTGCTAGGGAATCATGGGAATTTTTTTTTTTCTGAGACATTGAGCCTTCTCTGTCAGAGAGCTCTGGTGCCACAATAAAATACAGTTCCCATGATTCCCTAACCCTAACCCTAAAAGTGGACTCAATTTGCACTATTTCTGGCAGTCTGCAACCACCCTGAGTCTTGCCCCACTCACTCCATCTCTTCTGCTGATCTCCAGCATTTTAAAGGGACACAGGTGACTGCCACAGTCTGTTTCTGCCAAAAGGGAGATGTTTGGGGAGCAGTGATGTCACCCCTCTTTGAGTGTCACCTGGTGTGTCCTGAACCTCCGGCACCCCCTGAGTTTGCATGCTCATGCCCACCACCTCAAAGCACTTGCAGTAAATGAATCAGAAGATCTACACTCTGTGTGCTACCATTATTATTGCTGTTGTTATTGTTACTGTTGTAATTATTGTATTAATTTATATCCTGCCTTTTCCCCAATTCGAGACTGAAGATAGGTTCATTTCAATATGAATTTCATAGGTTGCATCCACACTGCAGAAATAATCCATTTCGACCCTGCTTTAACTGCCCTGGCTCAGTGCTATGGAATTCTGGGAATGGTTGTTTGTGGCAGCAACAAACTACCATTCCCAGAATTCCATAGCACTGAGCCAGGGCAGTTAAAATGGTGTCAAACTGGATTATTTCTGCTGTGCAGATGAAGCCAAATATATCATTCCACTTCTTTAGGTGCACTGATGGGGTTGGAAGTATAACTACAGGTACAATGGAGTTGAAAGGTTGAGGGGATGGGGCCAGAGTGTAGTAGGATACAGGAAGATGTAAAGTCTAGCCTTAAGAGTGAATGCTAGAATAGTCCAAGCATGTTTTTGGGAAGGCATCAAATTGGTAGAAGAGAGGGGTGCTGCTACTGTATGTGAGGAAGAGAGGAAAATGGGATGTGAATAAAGGCCCCTTTCAGAATCACTTAGCCTTTAAGGCTGCAAACTATCCCCTATCCACTATTATTATTATTTTTAAAAATAATATGTATACCCTGCCCTTCAGCCACAAAGGCTCTCAGAGCACCTTACAAATTGGTTAATATGGCAGTATCTTGCTGTCAGGCTTACAATCTAAATAAGACTCAACACACAAGGAAAAGGGAATGACAGTGGGGTATAATGTTCCATGATAATTGCAATTGATGCCTTCGCTGCCATTTATTCCCAGACAGAGAAACAGACTCTTTCCCGGATTATATTTTTAGATACCAAGGATTTCTGATAGTAGGAAAATGCTATATCTTAGTGGATGGGAAAAGTGAAGCTTGATGTGATGAGAAGTACATGGGTGGAAACAGTTACCCTGGATTAAATCATTTCTTTCCCACACAAATTTAGTCCAGAGCATCTCTAGGTAACATTTTAATACCAGCTAACCAGCTTTCACACCCCGCCACCTCATCCCAGTTTCCATGGCAATACAGCTCAAACATCCTGCGCTCTAAGAAAGGTGAAACGTAAACCATCTGCGGCTCAATATTTAGATCTTTAAATACTGAGATGGAAGAAATAAAGTGGAAAAGAGAGCCAGGGCAAGAAGGGCAGAAAACTGTCCACTCCCCTCCTGTCCCCCAGTCTGCCTGACAGTTTTCATATAAGAAGTATATTGCATTGCTTTCTCCAGCAGGCGCAAGGAAAATGGATCGGTAAGCTTGAATGTGGCAGCATTTTATAATAATAATAATAACTTTATTTTTGTACTCCTCCTTTTGTCTTTGGGCAATCAAGGCTGCTCACAACAATTGCATATAAAACAAATCCAAAGCAAAACAAAACAATAGTAAGATAATAAAACAATTTACCCTCCCTTAAAATTACATATAATAGGAACATATATTAAAATAACTGGCTAATTCACACCAGTAATATGAAATGAATGCCCTAGAAGATAAAAGTCTAAAACATAAAAACGTAAGAACATAAAAAGAGGGAGAGACATATATTGGATGCGGTCTGTTCTGTTCAGGGAAAGCCTGCCGGAAGAGATCCGTTTTGATGGCTTTTTTAAAAATTCTCCAAGCTAGTTGCTTGACAGATCTCCTCCGGCAGGGTATTCCATAGTCTGGGAGCAGCGACAAAGAAAGACCCCTGGGAGGTCTTTTTACCACTCTTTTCTGGGCCAGCAAAAGGAGGATTGGGGCCGATGCGTCCAACAGCCTCGGCCCCGATCCTCTGTTTCCCAGCCTGGCCCAGGGCCCCCGGCTGCATCCCTCGAAAGCTACTTACCAGGTGGGAAAGGGAAGAGACTTGCTTTCCTACCCAGCCTGCAGAACTGCCAGAACCAGAAGGCAACCCCTTCCCACTAGATGCCACAGATCTTGGTGCAGTTATTGCAATGCATATTTTTAATCAGAGTCAGAGTTCAGTTTCAGGATTTAACTCATTAAAAGTAATATTTAAGAGAGCAAGAGTGATAACATGGAATGTGCGTGCTTGGCTCTTCCTATTAACCCAGTGCTTCTCAATTATTTTCTGTCATGCCCCCCCTAGGAAGAAGAAAACATTTTGCGCCCCCTGACAGAGGACCGATTTCCGGGTCTAAAAGTCACACGGGCGGGTTTGGCCAATCAGGATAGAGCATCATGTCTATCCAATCAGGTCCTTTGCATGTGTCACGTGCGTTGGCGGTCACGTGGTCCTCTGCGTCGGGCTGCTACTGGGGCTGCGCTGGGACAATCTCCAGTGTTCGCGCTGCGCTGCTCCCTCTCTCCAGCCGTAGAGCTTTACGGAGCCTCGCGCCCCCCTTTACGGAGCCTCGTGCCCCCCCTTGGGGGCGCGCCCCACTATTTGAGAAGTACTGTGTTAACCAAACCTAAGGCCTGTACACACCGGCCAAAAGGGTTGGCCTGGGGGTGGTGTTGGGGTGGGGTGACCGCACGCTGGCCGCCCCGACTCCGCCCCGACACCGCTGTCATGACACACACATTTGCCAGCTCTTTTTGGAGCGGCAAACTGCTGGATAGAGGCCGCATTGTGCGATTGCCATTGCCCATACCCGGTGCTCCGTGAAGCAGCACGGAGCCACCCCTTAGGGGCCGTCTGTAAGGCCCCCTAGTTCCTAGAACCCAGCTTTAAAAATCACAGTATGAAAGACAGAGGATGCAGTCTCTATGTAGACTTGAACCTTATGCAGACTTGAATTTTGCTGTGTGTGTGTGATAAAACTGATTGTTCATTATTTGGTTATAAGCTATTACCATGGGCTGCAGCTCTGTGCTCATCCCATCTAGGTCTGTTTGGAGGATTGGGATGCCAGGCCATGTGTAAATCTTATCTGGAATGTAGACACATTCACTGACTTGTTGTTTGACCACTGACTGCTGATTAATCATGCAATTCCAAAGTATGAATTATTTGTGTGACTGGAAGATTAGCATAATTCTAGCTTTAAGCACCCTGTTGAGATCATATGACTGTAATGAAGCTTTTTCCTTCTTTATGGATGGTGGATTTCCTTTGTTCAAGTGAGTCACAAAGGATAATTTTCTTTCAGAGGGTCATATATCTTCACAGGTTCTGAAAGCTGTAAAAGGTTGCATTTTAAAAAATAATCATAATGATTTCTGGACAAAAGAAAAGTCCTAGCCATGAGAGAGATCACTAATTTGCATGCCTGTAAGTAACCACATGCTTCGGTTTGATCCTTGTGATTTCCATGAGACTTGACAGCATTAATGATAATCTCTTACATGTTGAATGAAAGAAAGTGGCTTTTAACAACACATAAATTCTTTCCTTGCTGTGACATTTTAAACTAAAAAAATGTGTACAGGGCATTTATGGGAATATAAGATCATGGCATTCCCCCCCCCCCCCCAAACAAAATTTCCCATTTTATATTTTGACTTTCTCTCATGAATGGGACTTATTCTGCCTATTCTCATTCTGTCCATTGTTGTCTGACCTGATACAGTACATTATTTTTTAACAAGAATGTAATAGGATTGGTGTCAAATGAAAAATTCCTTTTTGCAGAATGAAAACAAGTTCTCTAATTGTGTAGGGTTTCTTCCTGCAACAGAGTTTTATGGCATGAAAGTATAATTTTGCATCACTTTTGTCTTATGCAGCATAGATGTTGAGACAATTTTACTAAAGTTTGTTGCCTTTTCACTTTTGATCTACTCATTAATCACTTGACTAGTATATTTCATTGTGAGGGGAGAGATCTTCCTTCAGGGAGTCAAAGGCAATTATTACTTCTCACTTGCTTCATCAGGTAAGCTGTCCTGATAATTATTAATTACTTTGGAAGCATACCACCAGTATTATTATTTCTCACATAGTCAGCAACAGGAAGTACGAGTACAAAAACATCATTAATTACAGTCCTGCCTTACCTGTTATTCCACAAGGAGCCTCTAGATTAGAAATTAGGAAACCCAGGCACAAGTCCCCACTTGGCCATGAAGCTCTCTGGGTGACCTTGGGCTTGTCACTATCTCTCAACCTAACCTACCTCATGAAGTTGTTGTGAAGAAAAACATTGGGAAGAGGATTTGGGAAGGAAGATCATGTCCATCATTTGAGTTTTGTGAAGGTAAGGTGCAAATGTAACAAATTTTTAATGTTGAAATAAGAAAAGATGAACATTGAAGGCAAATGCTTCAGGGACTAGCACAACAGGCTAGAGATGCTACAGGAAGTGGAAACAAGTGTGATCCCATTTTTGATTATTTGTATTGGGGTGGAACAGGAATGGGTTTACTTCCCTGTTTGCTTCTAAGGACTGCCTCACTAGAAGAATACAGCATTCTCTTGGTTCCACCACTATAGAATCATAGAATCATGGAGTTGGAAGAGATCCCAAGGGCCATCCAGTCCAACGTCCTGCCATGCAGAAACATACAATCGAAGCACCCTGGACAGATGGGCATCCAGCCTCTGTTTAAAGACCTCCAAAAGAAGGAGACTCCGCCACTCTCCAAGGAAGTGTGTTCCATTGTCAAACAGCTCTTATTTTCAGGAAGTTCCTCCTAATGTTTAGGTGGAACTTCTTTTCCTGTAGCTTGCATCCATTGCTCCATGTCCTCATCTCTGGAGCAGCAGAAAACAAGCTTGCTCCATCCTCAATATGACACCCCATCAAATACTTAAACATGGCTATCTTATCTCCTCTCCCCGGAAGCCAAGATGATTAAATTGAGGATATTGTATTTTGGCCACATCATAAGATGGCATGACTCATTAGAAATGACAATAATGCTAGGAAAGACCGAAGGTAGTAGAAAGAGAGGAAGATCCCATGCTAGATTCAATCAGGAGGCCATGGGTAAGAATCTGCAAGACCTAAGCAGAGCAGTGGATGATAGAGGGTCTATGAGATGTGTCATCCACAGGGTTGCCATGAGTCGAGATCTGCTCAAGGGCATCTAACAACACCAACAAAACATCCACAGATTTTGGTATCTATGAGGGTCCTAAACCAAACCCAGCAAATCCCAAGGGTTCACTGTATAACCCGAGTAAGCTTTAAGTTCATTGTCATGAACTGAGGTTTTCTGTTGTTCTTTTTGATCCAGAGAGAAATTTAGTCACCCCAGACTATAGGATTTTCAATATAGACACATGGGAAACCAGATCTGGGTTTAGACACTATGCATGTAACATTTATTAAGACATAACAAATAAGACAATCACTTAAGTATCAAGAGCTCTCACTCACATACATATTGATACAACATACAACATACTCACAAAGCCCCTATGCTGGATGATGGGTCAGTTCATCCCCGAAGGGTTGGGATGACATCTTGCCTCAGTCTGATGATAACAAAGGAGAGGCTGAAAATCCTCTTTATACTGATGTCTTGCCAGCTCTTGGGAAGAACATGTTTTCCATAGTTCCAAAACATACCAAGGTCTTATCGGTTTATATTAAACATCCTAGATCTTCATGTCCATTGCGTATCTTGTTGACATTATAGGCAGCTCGGAGCATGCTGTGTTTGTACAAGTTCCTTCTTGTTTTGCAAGTTCTTTCTCTGGCCAAGTCATCATTTAATTTCTCACTTTCACTGTCCAAGTCAGGGGTTGGCAAACTTTTTTGGGGTGGGGCCGGTTCCGCTGTCTCCCGATCTTTGGCGTGCCGAAGGGGGGGGGGGAAATGGCAGCAGAAGTGTGTGTGTATGTGCGCGCGTGCGTGTGTGCATGCGCACTCCCCCGCCATGGTGCGCATGCATATGTGGGCGTGGGGCGCCATTTTGCTTTCCAAAATGGCGCCCGTGCTCACGCACGCATGCCACCTCGGCAGGCACCCTTTTGGAAGGCAAAACGTCATGGGCGCATGTGCACAATGCCGGCGCCATTTTGCCTTCCAAAAGGGTGCCTGCCATGGTGCGCGAGTGCGGGGTGCCATTTTGGATGGTGCCCCGCGCTTGCGCACGCATGCGCACAACGGTGGCACCATTTAGGAAGGCAAAATAGCGCCGGTGTCACGAGCTCATGCGCATGATGCCGGCGCCATTTTGCCTTCCAAAAGGGCGCCCGCCGTAGTGCACATTTGTATGCACAGCGGGCACCCTTTTGGAAGGCAAAACGGTGCTGGCATTGTGCGCATGTGCACGAGAGCGCAGGGCACTATTTTGCCTTCCAAAATGGCACCCGCACATGCATGCGCACGACGGCGGGCGC
The DNA here is from genome assembly GCA_026167975.1 of Phrynosoma blainvillii. Lineage (NCBI taxonomy): Eukaryota > Metazoa > Chordata > Lepidosauria > Squamata > Phrynosomatidae > Phrynosoma > Phrynosoma blainvillii. The sequence goes on from JANUYF010000001.1 coordinate 425,127,004, forward strand.
CCTTTTGGAAGGCAAAATGGCGCCGGCATCGCAAGAGCATGCGCACGATGGCGCCGCCGTTTTGCCTTCCAGAATGGCGCTCGCTGTTGTGCGCATGAGTGCGCGAGCCCGGGCACCATTTTGGAAGGCAAAATGGCGTTTCGCACACACGCGCGCACAGCAGTAACAACAGCACCAGGACCAGTCACAGGCCAGTTGGAAGGCCTCGTGGGCCAGGTTCCGCCCGCGGGCCGTAGTTTGCCGACCGCTGGTCCAAGTCCTTCCTCCAGGAATGCCTTGCGTGTAACCATTTTATCTTTGGTTCAGGGCCATGCTTTCAACAGGAACCCATTCGTTTATCACAAATTGAACTGTGAAGAAGATGGATTGCTACTTTTTTTACTTACACCATTGATTTTACTACCGAAAATGTTTTGAAAAAACAAAATGCCACTATCACCAACCCCTAGCCATTCCACATAGAGAAGCTGAAAGGACTGGCATTAGAATCAAACTGGGAGGGTTAGCTAAGGCTGTTAGTGTGTGGATGATGAGTGTTGTAGTGATGCTCTTTGGCACCCAGCAGAATCTGCAGGACAAGCTGGCTGCTGTGATCTACAGCCACTTTGTAATTCTTACCAACAACTGGCTCAGCTTCCCTTCTTCAGAAACCTGTCTTCCTCAGTCAAGAAGACACATTGTAAAGTCCAAAAGCATAGTTTATTAATGCATATAAAAAGTAAAAAATAAGATAACTAAGTAAAATCCATTGTGATGAACTTGTCCAGTTCAGCCATACAAGATTACATCTTTAACAATCCCAAAAGCATTAGGATCTAACTTGTTACAGTTAAAACCACTGTTGCCAGCCACACCCGCTCACATCTTGAACAATAAACATTCTAGACAAAGGATTCTCTAGGCCCTTCCCATACTCCACCTTCTAGGCGTTAACCTCATGTTAATTGGATAATGTCTGTATGATGTCTACTAACCCAGCCTCTTGCTGTCCATCATCCACCACGTGACTATCTTTCCCAAGCTAACGGTGTTTACGTATAATTATTATCAAGACTTTCTCATAATAAAGTCTTTGTCCAAGAGTTGTATCTTTGGGAAAGTACATGTTGATGTCTGTGTTAGCCACCTGGTGTTGATTCACTTTGTTTCTCTAAATGTTGTTTGTGCTTTGCCCAAAAGCTGTTCATGTGGAAAATTACAGACACACACACATCTTTACATTTCACCTTTGACTGTATATCCCATCCATATCCTAACAAAGACTTCAGAAGACAATCAAGAATCAAGATGACTTTAAATTATTGGAGAATTGGATGAAAACTACTCAACAGTTTCAGCAAGGATAAATGCAAGATATTACATTTGGATAGGAAAAATCAGATACACCAACAAAAGAGGGATGATACGACTTGACAGTGATGTTCATAAAAAGCATCTAGATATCTTGTTAGAGCAAAAGTTTAACATGCTATACTATAACAGCAAACAAAAAGAAAAAGAAAGGAAAAGAAAGGAAAGGAAAGGAGAGGAAAGGAAAGGAAGAGACCAAAAGGGCCATCTAGTCCAACCCCCATCATGCAGGAAGACACAATCAAAGCATTCCTGACAGATGACCATCCAGCCTCTGTTTAAAAACCTCCGAAGAAGGCAATTCTACCACATGCTGAGCAGCATAGTCTACTGTTGAACAGCTCTTACTGTCAAGAAGTTCTTGCTAATGTTTGGGTGGACTTGCTTTTCCTGTAGCTTGAATCCATTGCCACAGTGCCTAGTCTCTGGAGCAGCAGAAAACAAGCTTGCTCCTTCTTCAATTTGATATCCTTTCACACATTTAAACATGGCTATCATGCCACCTCTTCTTTCTATTTTTTTCTGGCTAAGTGTAGTATGTTGCATTTCTCCCTGTTGAAATTCATTTTATTAATTTTGGCCTTGCTCTCCAATTTGTTAAGGTTATTTTGAATTCTGATCCTGTCCTCTGGGGTATTGGCTACCCCTCCTAATTTGGTGTCATTTGCAAGTTTGATAAGCATGGCCTCTATTCCATCATCCAAGTCATTTACAAAAACGTTGAATAACACTGGATCCAGATCAGAACCCTGTGGTACCCTCCTGGTCACTTCTCTCCAGGATGAAGAGGAGCCATTGGTGAAAACCCTTTGGGTTCTTTTAGTCAACCAATTACAAACCCACCTAGCTGTAGCACTGCCTAACCCACATCTTACTAGCTTATTTGCAAGGATATCATGGGGGATTTTGCTGAAGGCCTTACTGAAATCAAGATACACTACATCCACAGCAGCCCCTTCATCTACTGAGCTTATAACTCTATATAAAAAAAAAGAGAGAACATTAGTCTGGCATGATTTGTTTTACTGATCATGGCAGTGATGTTGTGTCTGCCAGAAGCAAATGAGTACTAGATCATGACCATGCTATGAGTATCACCGATAGAGCAGCTGTCAAGTGGCACCATTGGCCAACTGGATTCCCATGTCCGCTTGTTAGTTTAGAAACAAGAGACTTCTTTTATGGACCACATCTCCTTTAATTGGGATCATAAAACCAATGGGAAGAGCAGATAGGGAATGAAATGCCAAGCATTAAGCAAATGGAGAGGTTAAGTAAACAGTGAAAAACTGTTTTAATGGCATGCTATATCTGAAGATCAAAGATCATGTGGACTACACCCTTTCTACCCCCAGTCTACAAGAACATGCTGTTTTATAGATAATGTAGAATTAGCTAAAGGGCATCAGAATTATTATCTACACAGAGCAAATAATCCAGCAGGAATATTTTCAGTTTCACTTCTGTGGTATAATTCTTTCCGTCAGTTTGAGCCCACCCCCACCCCCAAAGAAGCACTGGGATCTCAGGTCTTTTTTGAATAGCTGTTTGGTTAACTACTACTTGGTAATTGGATTCAAGCAGCTCTTTGGCACATACTGGATTTGCGTTGTTGCTGTTGCTTTCCTCCTCTCAGAGTGTATTTTCATATCTCCACTACACAGTTATATCAGTTTTATACCACTTTACAGAATCCTGGAAACTAGTTTTGTGAGGTACATAGATTTCTCTGTTCAGCAAGTTCTACTGCCTGCCTAGAGTTCTAAATTTCCCACTAAATTACAAATCCATCGGATAGATCAGGGGTCGGCAACCTACGGCCTGTGGGCCGCACCCGGCCCACTGACCCCTGCTGCCCAGCCCCCGTGGACCCCCACCACCGCTGCGCGCTGCTGCCGCCGGCCACCGCCGCATGCGCCACCACCATTTTGCTTTCCAAAATGGTGGCTGCGACTCATTTGCACATACGCAGTACTCCTGCGCATGCGTGAACGAGCCGCAATCGCGACGCACGCAGCCAAAATGGCGCTGTGGAGGAGGCCCGTCACCGCCGAGGGAAACCTCCCGGGGGGCACCCGCGGCAGCGATGGGCCTCATGGAGGCCCGTTGCTGCTGAGGGAAGCCTCCCGGGGGGCACCCGTGGTGGCGCTGGGCCTCTAGCAGGCCCGTCGCTGCCAAGGGAAGCCTCCCGGGGGGCACCCGCGGTGGCGCTGAGCCTCTAGGAGGCCCGTCGCTGCCAAGGGAAGCCTTCCGGGGGCACCTGCGGCAGCGCTGGGCCTCTTGGAGGCCCGTTGCCACCGAGGGAAGCCTCCCGGGGGGCACCCATGGCGGTGCTGGGCCTCTCGGAGGGAGCCCTCCTGGGGGCCCCTGCCACCTTGCGCATGCGCACGCGGGGGGATCGCCATTTTGTTTTCAAAATGGCAGTGCACACGACTGCGGGGGGGTGCGCATGACCGCAGCAGGGGTGCGTGTGCGCTCCGTCCCCCAGTGCCATCTCTCCCCCCTCCCCCCTGGCCCTTCGGCAAAAAAGGTTGCCAACCCCTGGGATAGACCCATGGTAGTGATTTCACAGTGCTATTAGTGTGTAGTGCAGATATAGCCATATTGTTTCTGAGGACATAACATACCAGGAACACTTCCTGCAGAGGCCCCAGTAACATACACAGGGGGTCTTTGGATGGGAAAAAAGTCTCTGCAAGTCTCAGGTTTTCTTCCTATACAAGCCAATCTTACTTTATAGATCCATATGATGCTTTCCCCATCCCGAAGTATTTCTTGGGAGCTCCTGGCATTTATTTATCTAATGTAGTTAATTTACCAAAGACTTTTTATTCCCACTCCCTAGGTCAGTTTAAATTAACCCAATACTTCCCACAATGTATTGGTTACTTGCTGTGTGTTTCTACTAACAGTTGTGTTCTCATTTATTTTATTTTTCCCTCTGAATAAATTTTATTGTGACTCTGAAATCAACAAAGAAAATGTAAATTTCCTTCTGGAAGGTGTCTCAAGTCATGGGTTAGTGATAGAGATCCCTTTTTGGATGATTAGAGTATTCCCCCCCCCCTTTCATTCACTTCATTGTTTTCCTATCTTGGTAGCAACACATACTTTCAGATAATAAACCAAAAACTATGAAAAGCTTTCTTAAGAAATAAAACTCCCTAAGTCCCTCAACAACTTCTTTTGGCCAAGCTGGTCCTGGGGTTCTGGGAGTCACATACTTAAAAGTAATGTTTCAAGCTTAGATAACTACAATTCTTTCATTTGTTAGTCAAATAAAGTTGCAAACAAATTCACCAGTTTTATAGTTGAATTAGACAATTTGGCAGATGGGCCTGAATTAGGGTCAGAGTTGGAGGAATTGCTGGTACAGGTCACAACACAAACAGGATCAAATGAAATTAACTCATGTGCAATGTTATAGCTGAAACATTTTAATTATGACAAAACTAATTATGACAAAATTTGCATGTGGTTGAAATGCCCTGAAAGCAGCGTTTTGTGCGCAGGAAACAGCTTTTTCTGAACAGTGGCACATTTCAGGGTTTCCTGCACATACATGCTGATTATGCATATAATACCCCTACAGATTCCTTTTTCACCATCACATTTCTAGGATACCTCACTGTGCCGTAAGACTTCTTGCAGAGAGCAAAGGTAGTTAGTTTTAGCCTCCTTTTGGGTTGGAACAGACAGGCCAAATAATGCAGTTTCCAACTGCTTTGAAGGTGAGGCGTTGAAGCTGGGATACTCCGGCTTAGCATGGAAAATGTTCATCTTCACCCCTGCATATAAACAGACCATGCGAGGCTGCATCAAAACAAAAAACTGAAAGTACAACAATTGCAGTGGATGTAATTGCAACATAAACAAGTTGGACAGTCCAACAGTGGGCATGGGGTGAAGGGGACATGCATAAGGGGCCTCCATGATTGTGCTTTGCCAATGTATCACTCAGCATACCGATGCCCCGATGCCCTGTACTGGTGGAGCATTGCAGGTGCGTCTGTGTGGCCGATCAAAGGGGCGGGCATGGAATGGGATGGCATCTAGGCAGGCAGTGGGAGGTACTTGGAAATTGCCGGCAGTGTGTTTGTGCAACAGTGCACATGCATGGTGGAAAATGACAAAAAATTTTATGCAGTGGCATGGCTTGGCACCACTCTCTGTGGGCTGGCTGTTTGCATTTGTGACTCCTTGGTGGCGGGCTGTGCGGACAGCAGAGTTTCAACCTGCATATGGAAAAAGCAGGTTTGAGCTGCTTTTTCCTGCCCATCTGCTCTATCCCTTTCAACAAAGTACACTTCCTTTAGCTAAGCCTTGTTGGTAATGCACAGAGAAAGGTACAAGTAAACTATTTCTGAATGTCTTGTACCTTGCAAAGTATATTATGAGACAATCTTCACATGGATGGTTGCATTTAAAAAATGAACAGTGTTTATTATTTAAATAATATATATATGCCGTGTTTGCTAACCACTCAATTCTATAATTTAGAAAAGTTCAGAAAAGTCCAGAGTGTTAAGCACTCTGTTGATCTCTTGAAGACAAATACAAAGTAGCTGAAATAAAGCAATGCATTGGCATTATTGTGTCATTGAAAATCACATATCCTTTGGAGCTTCCCAAAGCATTCTCAGTGAATGAGTAAATTAAGGGCATTCTTAGAGGGAAGTAACTGAGCAAAGATATCTCTCTATTGTTGATCCAACAATCATTGAGAAAGTTTGTAGTATTATTAAAGATAGAACCCAGAGTTTCAGGCCCAATAGGAAAAAGGCTTAAATTAGGCACTTATGTAGACTTACAAAATATGCCTCCTTATATTCCCTGGCTAGGTTTTAAATGCATCAAACAGTTAATGGAACAGAAAGCTTTCATTCTCTCCATTACCATAAGCCTAGGTTTATTTTAGCACAAGATAGATTACCCTCAAAATATATTTATGAATGTATGTTTTCAGATCCTCTCTCCTCTCATGTCTGAGGTGTGCATTAATTATATGATTTTAAAATATGGAGATATTGAAAAATAGTATCTAAAGCAGTTCATAAAAGCTAAGCTTCCAATTCCAGATTCCAAGGGGGGGGGGGGGGGAAATCCAAAAAAAAAACCCAAAACCATTTGACAATATTGTGCCAAGAAAATGAGTGTACTTTGGCAGGTGAAGGCCAGCATGAAGTACAGCTTCACTACACACCATCAGTCAGTACACACTGTCCAGAAAGTGCTACTCAATAGATATAGCACAGTTGGTGGGTGAGATTGCCAGATGCCATGTTATGATTTGGTGTTGGATTTGTCCCTTCCCCCCCATTAATTATTCTGGAATAAATACTAGTGGACTAGGTTTTGAGAAGTAAATTTATAGTTATGGAATAAAGTTAGTGTTGCTTCTTCCATCACAGCAAATATTTAGTACCTCTTGTCCGTAATTCTCAGCACATGCAATCTCTCCACTTGCAATAATTTATCTGATCAACTGATTTACCAGTGTTCTCTTCCTTTATTCCTTTCTCTTCCTCCTTAAATTTACTTATTTTATTCTACAAATCACACACATATATACACACACATTGATTCTGTATTATTGTTATTATTGACCAAGATCCTATATCACAGTCTACATATTGTAACTTTACAAATCTGTAAGCATTTTTGATCTGCTTTGGGTACTTTGGATGCATACAAGGTGTTTGTGTTGTGCTCCAGCACTTTCTAGCCAGTGAGTGTGATCATTGGGGAGTTGCAAAATGACTCAATTCAATTTTGTGCACATATAAGGCCATGTGTCTCAAGCAGAATGCCAGCCATTTGTAATTATTGTTCTTTTTAACTTTTATATTGAATACAAAGTAAAAATCCCACAGTTCATCCAACAAAATAATACAATACTAATAAATTCACCAGCATCAAAAAGATCAAGATCACATTGGCTGCATCCGTACTGAATAAATAATCCAGTTTGACACCACTTTAACTGCCATAGCTCAATGCTATGGAATTCTGGGAAGTGTAGTTTGTTGTGGCACCAGAGCTCATTGGCAGAGAAGGCTAAATGTCTCAAAAAATTATAGTTCCCAAGATTCAATAGCATTGAGCCATGGCAGTGCGAATGCAGCCACTGTATAAGTTAGGTAGCAAAAATTTATAAATCATCTGACTTTTACCCTTTTATAGCTGGAGTCCCTGTACTTCTCATCAACTTATTCAGAAAGATCAATCAAAAATATCCTACGTGACAAGGAAATTATTCCCAGACCCCTAGATTTGTTGAGAAAGTCTTCAAAACGTTTCCCTTTGATCAGAAAATCATTTCTTGTTATTGTTTTTACCACTAACATTCTAATATACATTCAAAATCAAAATGATATACATTCAGAAAATGCATACAGAAAATAAAGAAACAAAGAAGAAAAAGAAAGAGAAAAAAAAGGAAAGGAAAAGGAGAAGAAAAACATAATCTAAAACAAAGTAGATCTCTGACCCTCCAGTCTTAACTGTAATAAAAAGTAAAAGAAAAAAGATGGAGGGAAAGTTCTACCATTACAGATCCTACTAATAATCCTACTAGAATTACTAATAACCATTAGCACAGAGTATTACATAGTACAATTTCTTATAGCTCAGAAAAGTCCATAAACAATTTTTAATCTTTCAAAAAATCTTCAATTTGCTTATTCTTTAAAATAATAATAATAATAATAATAATAATAATAGATTTTATTTTTAACCTGCCCCTCTGCTGGGCAACTGGGGCGGCGTACAGAAATTAAAACAATACAGCAGTTAAAACAATTCCATCCCCCAAATCCCTAACCCACCCACCCCTTAAAAATCAAATTAAACTAGTACAATATTTAAAATAACAAAGATAAAATCGAGCATACAGTAAATGAAAAACCCTAAGACAGACAGTGGTGGCTAGGGAAGCGGTAGACAGTCCAGACTTTATTTGGGCCGGGAGATTTATTTATTTGGGCCGGGAGAAATCCACATTCATTTGGTCATTTGGGCTAACTCAGCAACCTTAACAATCCAATCTTCCATCGTGGATGCTTCAGTCCATTTCCAAGTTTGTGGAAAAGATAATCTTGCTGCTGTTATCATGTATTGAAGAAGTAATCCAAATTTGTGAAGTCGTAGGCTTTCATGGCTGGCATCCATAGTTTTTTGTGGGTTTTTCGGGCTGTGTGGCCATGTTGCTTATTTAAGGAATAATGACTAGGTAGGTCTTGGGCTTCTGGATGCAAGCCATTGGCTTTGCCCTTAATGTTTTTCTTGAAAGTTTTGCAAAGTTGGTTTTAATCTTTGGGGAACTCATGTGTGTGTCTGTTGACAGTGCCCACATGAGTGGAAATCCCCTCTACAACCCATGGGGCATTTGGGGGCATTCTGGAGCAATTCAAACTTTATTTCTTTTTTTAAAAAACCTGCCTGGATCTCACCCTGGTCAGAATCAGCGGCAGGATAGCATGGGCTTGGCCTGCTGAGGCCTCATGTTTTGGTTTTCATAAAAAGTCTCCTAAATTGACCCCAGGAGGTCTGCAGAATGTGGCAAAAATGCACCTTAGTGGATCTTTTGGAACATTTGGGCAATGTTTTTTTTTGGGGGGGGGGGAGGTTTTAACCCTTGGGTAGCCTGGAGGCCTCCAAATGTGGTGGAAATGCCCTCCACGCCCCTTAAGAGTATTTGGGGACATTCTGGAACAATTAAAAATATTTTTGCAAAACATATTTTTGATCCATGGGCAGCCTTGGAGGGCCACAGAAATGGCCCTGGGAGAAATATGCAGCCCACAGGCCACACTTTGCCCACCCTCAATGCAAGTAATGGGTATTTCTTTTTAGAATAAGAAACCTTCTGGTTAAAAA